>OU343220.1:52036030-52213364 GCA_910596185.1 Chrysanthemum makinoi | reverse complement strand
CATAAATTAAAGCACACATAAATAAGCATTGAATCGAAAAGAATAGTTAGATTCCACACCTCGTAAGTAGAGCAAGCTATTAACTCAGGGCAATAACAAACTGAAACAAAAAAAATACAAAAAAATTAGGAAATATAATAAAACTGCTCTGCAAGTGTTTGATACTTATTTAACAGTATTTAAAAATAGTTTGTGTGTGTTTTCAGTGTGTGTTTTTAAAGTGTGTTTTTTTAGCTTAAGAACGTAACAAAAGTTTGACGTAAAAGTTTTGACACTCAGCTCGGACACTCCGTCACCGAGTGTGTGTGAAAGTGTGTTTTGTGTGTGTTTTTTAGTGTGTGTGTTTTTATAGTACCGTGTGTTTTTAGTGCGTGTTTAGAGTGTGTGTTTAGTGTGTGTACCTTTTATTCTCGCGGGTTTTGGTGATTTGCCGTTCTGCTTGCTGGTGATGAATGAACAGTGTTTGCTTTATGCAGACACAACTGTCACTTTTTTTTTTCCCCTTTTAATTGAGTATCACACTCTAATTAAATATGTTAACATTTATACCCTCACATCACTTTTACACATTTTCTCCATGTAAGTATATAAATGTTAAAACATTCTAAATTTTATAAACACTAGTGTTTGTATAAATAAGAAGTGGTGAGCCAGATTTAAGTAGCAAAAAAGTTAGCAAGTGTTTGATACAACGACGAATTGATTAACTAAAAAAAATGATCTCGGTCCGACCAAGTTTACCGTTTTTACGGTTCCAACTGCTCATCTTCGTTTCGCTTTTTAACGGCTTTTATTGGCTACCCGAATCGATGACGACTCCGGATTTTGGTTGAACTCGTTGATCCAGTCCGGTTTTCAAAATCATATGTACCATCAAGTTGATAACAAAAAAAATTTATAAAATTTTGTGTTTTTTATTAGTTTATACAATGTAAATAATATGTATTTATCATTTTAGTAGTATTTTAAGTATAATATTAATTAGTTTATACTTGTGTGTTTAATTTATTTGTGTCAAAAGCTTTATAAGTTGTATATCTTAATTTTAAGTGTTTAAGTACATTTAATATTGTATGTACTGTAGTATTTTTTCAGATTTTGAAATATGTGTTTTATTAATTTGTACTAAAAGCTTTAATAGTTGTATATGTTAATTTTAAGATTTTTAAGTATATTTAATGGAGAGTACTTTCTCATTATATGTAGTCGAGGGACTGATTCAATTTTCGAGATGGTGTTGCATAGTTTTTATTTGGTTAACTAAGTTACACCATAAAAGTGAAAGTAGCAAAATGAAAATATTGGGGGTTGTCCATGTTAAAATTGATTGATTTTTATAACTTTTAAATTTCGTGACAAAAAATCATGTGTAACTTGTACCACATCCAGCCTTAATGTAGGTCTATGAGTAGAATGTAATCTCCCCATATATATATTAGAGGATCATGTCAACTCGGCAAAAAAATGCCATGGTGTCCAAAAAAAATGCAAGCATGTCACCTTTTAATTACGTGTAAATGCTACATTTTCAAAACACACACGCCATTGAGAGAAACACAACACGTAACACACCCATTGATGGATCTAAACACACACCTTGTGTTAGTGATACTTAGTAATACTCAGAATATGGATTGTATGATGTATTGTAAGTGAGAACAATGTAACACAAAGCTTCAATATTATTAAGAATATCACAGTGATCTGATTATCACTAAAGGTTACACCTTGCTTGACATACATTACCAAGAACAATGACACAGAGATCTCTTTTATAGCACAAGGTGTCCTTTACAAGATAAGTATAATGCTAACAATATAGAATATACACAAGATCTTTTCTATACTTATCAATACCGCGACTACATAACAATTATCCTAATAGCATTGGTAATAATGTACTAGCTTGGTGGTAATGTGTTTCCCTTTGCTAGTGCATTCTTCAGCAGTGTCTTCACAGCCTTATCGGTGGTTAGCTGTTAGCTTTATTCCCACAATCCTCCCCTAAACTTATGATTTCTCTGCAAATCAATAAGTTTCTTCAATCTTCATCATATGCAAGGATTTGGGAATTCTTCCAAACACTTCACTTTCTTCTTAATGCCTGAATAGCTCTTGAACATTGATCTTGAATCCTATGTATCAAAGCTCTTACCTTTTCATTAACTTCATGAACCCTTAATGTTGTAGATAACATCACGGTGAATTCCATTGGGTATTCTTTCTCAGCAAACATGAATGCATCCACTCCTTCTTTTGTAGAAACATGATGAACTTCACATGAATCATAGTAAGCCCATGTAGTACCAAAACAACTTGAACCTCCAAAATTATCATTAACATCTGGTACATAGAGCCTTCTTAGATCAACCCATAACTGCATCTCTTTCATATCTTTAAGCTTGTCAGCATCAAACCTTTCTTGAACTAATCTCCATAATGTATCATAATCATGTCTGTCACATGCTTTGATAAGATCTTCAAACAGAATGAATGATGAAGTTTCACCACCTAGCCTTGTAATCTTCCATGTTGGAGCAAAATTGCTAGCAGTATAAACTTCCCAATCAACAATAGGATGTCTGACTTGCAGTGGGTCAGGATAAAAATCTTCTTCTTCAATCGGGATCATACGGTTAATTGCGTTCTTGATAAATTTCTCGGTTTGAACTTCTTGTTCTTGACAAACTTTGTTTTCTTGTGTGTTTGAGGTTCACTTACTTTGGCTTTTCTCTTCATATGAGGATATCTTCTTTCTTCTTCTTCTTCAGAGTTCATAGGAATAAAATCTTGATCTTGCCTTTTAACTCTGTAGTAGATACCTTCAACCTTATCATCGACCATTCCTTTGAGCTGATTCTTCCCGGCCACCAACTTTACCTTGATAAGTTTTCATCATTGAAATAACTTGTGCCTTGGTTGGTTATCTTGGTTTCTTTTGACCCTTTTGGTGAAAACAATTGCATCTTGAAGTGCTTGGCTATTCCTCATTTGAATAAAATCCTTCAAGCTGCGGTTCTTTGTTCTTCGATTAAGGACTTATCTGCAACAAAGTCAATTGCCTTCTTCCTAACTTCTTTGGATCATTAGCAATCAAGAAATCAATTCCTTGAATAGTAGGTACATAAGTAAACTCTTGAGCCTTTTCTTTGAATATTGTAGGTGGAGCGATGGAAGCGGATCTTCATCCATTGGATCGATGGTTTCCATTACGTCGACTTTTTAGCCTCCATAAAGTCTGCAATATCCATTTCATCAAGCCTTTTCTTGGCTGCAACTTCATCTTCAGTAATCTTTCTAGCAACCTCTGCGTCATGAGCAATTTGAGCTTGTTCTTTCTTTGAAACCTTTCTTCTTGATTGCTTTTTGCTCTCTGCACACTGTACTTTACATTTCTTCTTCTTGAGTTCTTCCTCTTGATGGTAATAGTTTGATCGTGGTAACTTTCTCTGCGGTGGGAATGAAATCGATGGTTCGTAGCGAAAATTTCTTGCTCTAGTTGCTTTTGAGGAACTTCTTGAGTATCGGCTTCCTCAGGTAACTCCAAAGTCAACATCACCTTCATCTCTAAAATCAATCTTCCTCCCCTTGGTTTCAGCATCTGTTTTCCTCCCCTGTTTGGGAGAATTCCCAAAATCTTCACTGAAGCCCTCTGAGTCACCATCATGAGGTGAGGATGGAGATGATATCACAATCTTTGCAGCCTCTTTTTCTGTTTCAACCCCTGCAACTCTTTCTTCAAACTCTGAATCTCTGCTTTCAATTGAGTAACATCCTTGGCATGTTGTTCCTTTACTTGTGCCAAGTCCTTCTCTAAAGATTCAACCTGCTTAGTTAGTTTGGTACAAAGTTCCATCAATTTCATAGGTTGCTCACTGCCCTCAACACTTCCAACTGTGTGACCTGTTGGGAGAGGTGAATCATAAGGCATTGGCTCAGATTCACTCCTAGTTGGACTAGGTGGAAGCTTCGGAACCACCACGCTTGTTCCTAAACCAAGAGGATTAGGGACATCTTTGTGTTGTGATGAGAAGTTGGCTATTTTTGCCTCCTCTCATAAGTGTGAGTGCGGTGGAGTGTAGATTATGTTTGGGCTGTGAGTGTGGGTGTGGTTTGAGATACAAGCTGGGATTGTTGCATTTGCACCACCTGCACATGAAATCTTTGCAAGCATTTGAGGAAAAAGTGGTGTAACAACCCTGTTGCCATCCTTATTCATGTTTTGAAAAACTTTAGGCTTAAGGCAACGAATTTTATAAACTCTTGTATGGGGTTGCAGTTGAAACTCATTTAACACTGCTTGCACAAACCTTGGATACATCAAAAATTTTGTTGAACTCTTTACATTGCCTTGCATACTTGTTAAAATATAGCTAGACCAATTAAAAATCTTATCAGTGGCTAGACAAACCAAAGGGTAAGCCATTGTTGAACTGAATTGTTCATAAAAAGTTTTCTTAGTACTTAGGCAATGTAAAAGAGTATGTATCAAAAATCTCCAATGAGGACATAAACCACTATTTTTGAAAGTAGCCTTTTTTTCAGTGGTATCATACCCCATGGATGAAAGATGTTCATGTATTTCTGGCATTGGTAATGTGATGATACCATTGAGATCATCCAAGTTGAGAATTCTCCTCAACAAATATGAAGTTGACTCTTCTGCATGCAAATCATCACATTTCAAAGGATCTTAGTGGTTTAAGCCTTGAATGCACTTGCCAAATCCTTCCCTTCATAAACCATCTTGTTAGGACTTCTAAGTCACCATCTACAACTTTTATCCACAAACTTGTATCCATAAACCATCTCACTAACCTTTTATCATCTCATCACGAGGAAAGCTCCTAGTGGTAAATCATCCACCAAAGGACCACCCAAGAAACTTGCTCGTGTTGTTCACGAAATTTCTTCAACGAATCATCCCCGTTAAATCCACAATCGCTAGGATTTCCCCTCCACCAACTCAACCAATCAAACCAATCCCCAAAAGGATTGTTCCCACAAAACTACCACTGCCAAACACTACTATACCTCCTAAACCAAACACTCCTATTTCCACTAAACCATCACCTTTGGTGCCTAGAGCCTTATCATTCACCACTCCACTTTCATCTCCACACCTCAACAACTTAGAGGACTTACCTTCTAGGCCATCTCATCCTCCAGCATTGCCAACATTCTCCCCAATAGAGAGAATAGCGTAACAACAAAACCAAGGTATTAAAACGACACTAGCACCAGTATCCTTTTCTCTATCACCCTCAAATAGTCCCTTTTGGATTATGAGGAATCATCAAAGTCAACCACCCAATCACATTGAAGTAGATACCTCTCTACCACCATCCTCGAAACATAATCCACCACCACCACCTTTGGTTGAACCACCTCCAAATGTACCTCCACAAACCCTTCCTTGTTTTGTGGAAACTCAACCCAACCTTACATCTCAAGCAATTCCATTTCTACCTCCACCATTTCCTAGTCATGACAAAGATTGTTATCATTGTCAACATGTTGAAGGCTTGGTACATGAACTACGTGAAGAGCAACGTTTCATGTTTTATCACCTCTTCGAACATTTCGATGAGGTCAACAAACCTAAACAACCTTGAGCTTAAGGATTCAAGTGGTGTCATAGTCTTAAGCTTAACTTAGATTGATTAGGAATCATATTTCATGTTTAAGTCATTCTCTTAGTTTTAGAGATATGTAGATCATTTCTCGTGTTTTTATTGAATAAAATTACATGTTATATGCCATATTATCTTGAGAATATGTTTGGTGCCTTAATTCATAATTCATTTTGATGTTAACATCACATTTTACATCACCATTGTTGTCTTAAGCATACAGGCAGACGGATCCCTCATTTTAGCCTAGACGGATCCCTCCAAGGGTGGAACTGTGGGATCCGTACAACAGAAGACATTTTGATTACTAACTTGAGTCTTATTTGCAGGAAATTATGCATCAAATACTTGTTTTCTAACATTTGTTTTGTAGATTTTCAATATATACATGAAGACTTTGACACCCTTAGCTAAGGGGAGTTTCTTGTCAAAGCAAAACATTTCAAAATCATTTGCAATACTTTCACAATAGGATTACATTACTTGAAGTCCTCCTCATAAAGGAGCACTCGTCAAGGGGGAACATGTTCGTCAAAAAGACGAAACCATATGCAAACAAAATTGCAAAGCACTCACTTAGTTTTTCTAAATTACTTGACGCCCTCACAAGGGGATGGACAGGTCAAGGGGGAGCTAAGACGAGAATCCTTCTCTTCTCTTACTCTCTAGCTTTCATATTTTTTTTCTTTTCACATGTTTTTCTTGAACAAAGTGTTAGTTTCTTTTCGACGCTCTTTTTATTTCGACAAAAAGGGGGAGAATAGAGTAAAAAATCAAATTCAAACTTATACGAATTTTAGTTTTTCCTTAAAATAATCTTATGTTTTGTCATCAACAAAAAGGGGGAGATTGTTAAAACAAATAAGCCGTAAAAACGTTTATTTATATTTTACGATCTTTTAATGTCTTGTCGATAACAAACGTAAAATCATTTTAACGAAACAAATAAAATACGTAAATGGTTTGAGTCAATAGTTTATTAACACACTTACGTTTTCATATAAAACACTAAACAAGTAATAGTGTTTTCATATTATAGTAATGCATATGTATAACAACTAGTGTTTACATAATGGGTACATACATACTTAGTATGTATTGTAATGGGTAATGTAATGGGTAAGAATCTAAGTATTTGACCCATTAACTAGACACATTGAATGTAGTTGGGTAAAACCCAAAGTCCATGACCCATACCCATGGAGCATAACTCATGACCCATTGCATGACATCATGTATGAAGTCATAATGGGTATTATCCATAACCCATGGAGCTAAGCCATGACCTCTTGACTAGATGCATTGTATCTTCTAGATACATTGTATCTATGTGGATACCCATGATCCAAAGTCCATAACCCATGACCCATTATCCATGACCCACAACCCATTTAGGAGGAGCCTCCTACAGTCCCGAGAATGCTTGGATGGATCCCTCAAGAAAGGGATCCATGGAACAGTAGTGAAATTTTGTCTATAAATAGTGAGACATTTCTTCATTGTAACTCACCCATTTCATACACATTCTCTCTTAGTGTTGCAAACTCTCTAACCTCGGATCCAAAGGATCTTTCTATGTAGTTTTGTGTTTGTGTGATTCTCTAGGTTCCTCTTAAAGGCGAGATCACCACCTCTTGAAGTCAAGCAAGCTCAAGTAAATGAGTTGCCAAGCTTCGTCATCATCAAGACTACTGATGTTATCTTGTTGATAGTTCTTTCTTCTCTCATTAGAAGTGTTGTGTTGAAGACATAGGTGAAAGATGTCTAAAGGGTCAAGTCGAAGGCATTAGTGAAAGGTGCCAAAGATCCGTGTCAAAGGCATTAGTGAAGGGTGCCGAAAGTCCGTATCAAAGGCATTAGTGAAGGGTGCCGAAAGTCCGTGTTAAAGCCATTAGTGAAGGGTGCCTTGGAGTCGTGTCAAAGGCATTAGTGAAAGGTGCTGAGGGTGTACATTCGAGATGGTGCATCGATGTACAAAATAGATTAGTTTGGGTCCAAGGATATTGATATCCTTGTTGATGTTGTAATAAGTAGTGGATCTCCTTTGGGATAGGTGTTGTGTAGTGTTGGGTAGTATTTCCCCCTTAGTAATGGAACTCGGTATCTAGCCTTGTACCGGATAAAGTGTAGGTGATGTTGTGATAGGTTTGGTTCTACCTCGTGGAAGAACCCGGTGTCTAGCCTTGTACCGGATAAAGAGTAGGCGACGTTGTGAAGGCTTCTCCACCACAAGGAGTTTGTGTTGTGTAGTGATTACGAACTCTCGAGTAGGTGACTCGAGGAGTGGAGTAGGGCAAGGAAGGTGTCCTTGTAGCCGAACCACTATAAATACTCGCGTTGTGGTTTTGTGCTTCTTACTCTTTATCTTTGATTTACTTATTTATATGCTTATCTATCAACATCCAACACACACATGTAAATAGATTGACATAAGTCGATCTAAATAGTTTAAAACAAAGTTTTAATCGGTAAATTTATTCAACCCCCTTCTAGTTTTTCAAAACATATTTTAGGTATGAGGTATGAGCACCCTAAGCAATTAAAGATAGCTTTAGCTAACTATGGAGTAGCAAATGTTTACCAATTATGGTTTGATAGGAATGATTGGAAGAGTCTACTAGTAACTGTGGTGGGAATGTGCAGGTAGGTGTGCTGAGAAGTATAGTAACAAAAAGAAAAAGATCAAAAAGAATTTGTTTGGTGATTCTGATGCTAAATCAACTAGGCATGCTAAGTCTGATAAGACTGATGCAAGTACTAGTAAATCTCCCAAGTCTGCCAAGCTTGGTAAGTCAACCAAGGTTGGTAAGTCTGCCAATGTTGCTAAAAAAAGTCTTAAGAATCATGTCACTTTTAGCCAACCCATCATGACTAGAAGCAAAACAAAATTGGGGGAGGGATGTAGCACTGGTATATGTGAAAGCATATACATTTTCTTTATCAAAATGACCCAAATAAACCGTAACGAGGCGTTAATGCTTAATATCTTTGTGTTTCTTGATTTTATGCATGTGCAAGTACGGATATCACAAAACGGACAAAGAAAAGACAAAATAGAAGAAAACAAGCATGGAAAGAGAGAGAGTGTGAAAGCCAAAGCGGGGATTGATTTTACGGTTTTGGATTCCGATTGCTCAAATCTACATTTCACAGATCTTGGTCATGTTTGGCAAATTTACACAACAAACTCTCACCTTACCCAATTTAACCAAACACACCCTCATCCTTATCATTTTTACACTATATACCCTCACTTATCCAATTTTACCATTATACCCCTCCAACTTTACCCAAGTTACATTTTTAACCCTTGAAATATCACAAATGGCAAAATGGGTCTTTAGTATACTTTGTTCATATCCGGATACAAGTATAATTCTAAACCCAAAAATAAACTACAACCAAACCCAAGAATACCCCATCCTTACCATGGTCAACCATCGCTAAAGCCCAAAACACTAATAGTCCTACTACCTATCTACCCATTCCCCAAATCCCCAACTTAACCCGATAAAACAATCTATCCCTTTCGAGTCAAACATAATAAACAATACCAAAAAAACCCTTCCCGCCTACCACTGTTTACCAACTTCCCCATCCAAAATACCCACAGTACCCTTCCGAACTTTGTATTAAAAATATTTGTGCTGACACGTGCAAGGTATTCTAGGGTGGAAATCTCAGATGCTATGATTGGTGGAAACACCTCACCAATCTTATCCAAAGGCCAAGAATGATTGTGATGATGAGATGGTGAATCAAGGGATGTGATGAAAGAATCTTGAAGCTTCAAGGAACCTAGCAACCTCAAACCCACTATAAAAGCCCCATTAGAATTTTCATGCTTTTAGAGAATTATTGCCATTTAATTTCATTGTCATTTACTGTTTTAAATACTTTTTAATGTAGTTGTAATTTCAATTTAAGTTTTGTAATTTCAGTTTTATTAATTGCAATTTCAGATTTACATTTTTACCTTATCTCAATTTTACTTCAATCTCTCATTTACTGTAAGTTACTGTTTCATAAGCTTTCTTTTCCGTTTAATTAAGCTCATATAAGCTTATTATAGCTTATGTGAGCTTATTACTGTTCAAACTAGTCTTAATTTAAAAAATTGCTAAAAAGTCAATAAAGGGTCAAACATTAAAATCAAATGTAAGTTTAGCTTGATTATAGTTTTTTAAGTGTTAAAAGTTAATTTAGATAAGTCATTTCGTAAGATAAAATAATTTTCATTCAAAATCCTTTAAGTTCTATGGTTTTATCTTTTAAAAATGCAAATTTAGTTTCAAAAGGGAGTGTTTGGCATTAGTTGTCTTTTAGAGTTTTAGTAATTTTTGGTTCATGAATCAATTTGTCAAATCTATTTTTCAGTCATATTAGAAGTTTAGAAGTTGTCCTAAGTTTTTTCATAAAGTATCAAAGGTTTTAAAAAAAAATGCAAAATGTAGTTTAACTGTTTAAATAAGCTTGAATCTGAATTGGTTTTAAAAAGGTGTTGTTAGATGTTTAATTTGAATGCATTAGAGTCTATTTAGTCTGTTTTAAGGGTTTTAGTCATTTTCTAAATGATTTGAATTCAGTTGGTCATTTGATACAAGTATGTCATAGATTCTGAAATTAGTCCAAAACTGCTTTTTCATTAGTCATTTTTATAGCTCAAATTTCTTTCAAAATTGATAAAAGTTGTTTTCCTATTTCCTTTTTGGTCCATTTTCATCTGTTTCTAGTTTTTTAAGCTTTTCATAAGCTTTTTTTGCTTATTTTTGGTCTTGAAGTCAGTCATTCAAAGCCTTTTTACTCGGAAGAAATCACCAAAGACCTTGAGAACCATCTTTCCAGCTCTTTTACAAGCTTCATATAAGCTCATTTATATGATTTACAATAATGGCAATGTACAATCACAACAAACACAACATTACCTATCATGTTGAAATAAACATGAGAGAATCTCAATCTATAAAATAAAAGAAAGTGAGGAGAGAAAAATGGAGGCAAAAAAATATATTCGAGTAATTAGATATGATATATATATATATATATATATATATATATATATATATATATATATATATATATAAAAATATTATATATTATATTGTACTAAAATGAATAATTCTAATATTTAATTATTATATATATATATATATATATATATATATATATATATATATATATATATATATATATGTTTTAAACTAATATTTAAATTATTATATTATTAAAAAGGAGAGATAGAGAGTAAAGAAATATTACCCACGTAAAAGTGAAAAAAAAAATGATATCATGCTATATTATGAGGTTTCAAGTTTAAAGATGTGAAACCTTTCCTCATTTCTTAAATCACTACACAAACAATTTATTCTCTTACACACTGTTACTTAATTCCTAAATACTCTATACCAAACGAGCCCTAAATGTAATAAAAGACCATAAAGAAAAATGGACCATGAACCCCGTACATCATACAGTTTTTGCCTGGTGCTATTTTGTTTCCCAAAAATCCAAATATTTTTAACATAAACAATAATTCGGGTGCGTTTGGTATGCTGTTATGAATGATAAAGGATACGAGTTTGATAGTAGTGGTGGGTCCTTCACATATGAAAAGTATAAAGATCCATACCTATCTCACTTGATGTATATGAAGTATGAATTATATCTATCATTCATTATTATAGTGGCGGGCCTCCTCATCTTAAACAAACACTTTTAATTTCTTTCATAGTTATAGTCCCATTTTTATAGTGAAATACCAAACGACGTGTTAGTCGTACCTTTTATCAAAATAAGTGAGTTTTTGTAAATTACAAAAATACACATTCAAATCAATCAAATGTCTTTCTTTCGTCGTAAAAGTATTTTTATTTCTCGAAAAGATTTAAGATTGCGTATCTTTTTTAGATGATGATTGACTCTTTTTAAAAAATCTAGCTCGAGGCAATGATTGCATGTTTCAAGGACCTTTAGCGGACGGTTGGATAGAGACATGTCTTATTTCTCCAAACAATTCATTAACCAACCGGTCAACTAGATATTTGTGGTGTAAATTTTGGTTTTATTTATTTTAAACAAACTAAGGTTTTTCTATTACGTGCTTTATGGCATATGATAAAAAATGAAAAAATTACATAAAATTTAAATAAGATTCACAAAAAAAGCAATGTTTAAAAGGCGTGAGGCATGGCATGTAAAAAAAAAATATATATCATATCTATCTTATATTATAAGCATTTGCACATTCCAAAAGGAAGGCTTAAAAATTAAGATTCAAACTGCTTTAATAGCAAATTTTAATAAGTACATATATAATAGTTTGTTTAACTAAAGCTTTTGACATCTTTTAAAAATAATAAAAAAATAAAAGTAATTTAATATAAGCGTCCATAACAAGATATACCAATTAATGTTATTTTTAAAACGGCAATAAAAATATTTTATTATCATATATAATAAAACACACATCTTCAATACAAGTATATGCATATGGTTTTAAAACGCATTTGACAAACAAGCCTTCAAATAAAAGGATATTGAAATCGCTTAAAAATTTAAACTAAAATTCAATGTTCAAAATATTATTAAGTAATCAATATGCTTTAATTTTTAATAAAACTACCGTAAAACTAAACTTTTTTTATAAAAATGATTTTTAAAGAAAGATTTGTTAAGTGCTAAGTCCTAATTATATATATTATATTTGAATATTAATAATTATACTTTTTAAGGTAACCCACATGATTTATTGAATATTTATTTTTACTTTATCTTTATAAGTAATATTTTACTTGTATCATCTATCTATGTGAGACAAATTTAACAAATATTATGTTTGAAAACTAAATTTTCTTCGTATCATGTAAGTGATTTTTAGAAAAGGCTATGATGTTATTATTTAATGATAACTTATGACTACGGGCAATTTTCAACTACTTTTATCTCGTCCCTTTACAATATAGTTACTATCAACTCATTATTGTCACCACATCACGTGGATAATTTACAATTTTTATATGAACAATTTTGTTATTGTATAACAGTATTCAAAACTAAAATTATTGTCGTCCGTATATCTATTGTATTGTAAAATATAGATCTAAAAAAAATTCGATGAATATTTTGATTGTATGACGACCATGCCGAACGCTAAGTACCCTATAGTATAAATTTATTAATTTATAATTTTGTATCATTTTTTAAAGGCAATTTCAATAACTAAAGCCCCAATCCCAAATAACCAGGCCCAAATATGAGGCCAAAATAGGAATTAAGTTTTGAAATAACGAGGCCCAAAAAGGAAATAGCCCAAATACTAGAAATTCAAGCCCAAATCCGTAAATCCCTTAAATTCTTCTAAAAATGGCGCCACGCTTTACCAAAAGACGCGCCTTTTCACCCCTTTTGGCGCCCTATCTCACGCCTTTTCACACGATACCTAGACCTCTCGCCTTGGTTCATTTCGTGGCGCCGAGGCCACGCCTCGCGCCTTGGCGGCGCCTTGACGCGCCTTTTAGAACACTGCAAAAAAGGCATAAGTACATATAAAAAATATATTTTTTATTGATCCCCATGTACTTTAATGTACTTTTTTCACTTCTTATCATATGACTTAGAGCACATAATAAAAAAACCCAAAATATTAAAGTGTAGACTTATTTTTTAAAGAAAAAACAATATTATCTGCATATATGTAGTTTTTAATAACTCATCTGCATATATGTAGTTTTTAATAACAAAAACATTTTAACTTACAATTAACATAATATATTGTGTTTTCTCTAAAACTGAAAGCATATTACATATTTTTAATATTAGTGAAAATATACTTTCAATTTACATAGATGTGCAAGAAAAACGAGCAACAAGTTGCGCTGCTAATCCTTTTTAAATTGCAAAATCAATTTTTTTAAAAACTATGTTTGTAGATTTAGGTGTTATAATATTATTATGCATAACTCTTTGTATTTTGTTGAAAAGCTCCACAGCTTTAGATGCAAAAAAATCAAAAGTATTAAATGCGAAAAGAATAAAAAGCATATACGTTGTCCATACTGTTAAACCTGTAAATAGTTTTTAGAGAAAGTTGTAGATCGTGAGATTTTAACTTACATGAACTTTATAACTTATTCAAAAGTTATAGAACTTTTTTATACTTGAAGATAGGTTGGGCATAGTGATAGCACCCGTGGATAATGGGCACGGGTACCTCAAACCCATCACCCGCCCACGTAGTTTTTTTCTCATCTGTCACCCACCCGTCACCCGTCACCCGTCAATAGGTAAAATTTTCTACCCATGCCCATGCCTGCGGGTATTTATTGCCCACGGGTAAACCCATTGGTTAGTGTAATGCAACAAAACTACAAAATCATGATATAAAAACTAACTATGAAATTGCATAACAAGACACCAATCAATTTGCCAAATACCAAGTTCACAAAATACTTAAACACATGTCTGAAAGTAGCAATTAAACATCATTACACCAAATCACATGTATACAACTTTGATTAATTGATATTTCATATTCTTTTTTGTCACAATTCTCAATTTTCGGTCATTGCTCATATTTACTATTTCATCGTTTATCATAAACTAGGTTTACAAGTATCAAATTCATGAACAATCATCAAGGACATTTCATATAGACTAGGTTTAGTCTACATATCATTAGCATCATTATCATCATATTAGTTCATGCATGGTTTTGCATTTTTTTCATTAAACGCAAAATTCTTATTAAATAAACGCTATCGCGTAATTAATTATTTTGAACATTTGATCCGATACTTTCAAATATTATCCCGATATATTTTTATACTCATATTAAGATTATAAAAATAATATTATTAGTTTACCCGGTGTTTTAAATTTATTTTGTATATAAATTGTTATATTTATATAATTAAGACGGTTTTCGTAAATACGACACGATAATTATTATTTCACTCAATTTTTGTAAGAAATGTATTTTTATAATTTTTATGACTCCAATATATTTTATTTTGATCTGTTAAAATTTATTTTTAGTTAACGCTACCCTAAATGCTTAAATATGTACACAAGTTATCAACTATCCTTAAATAACTACACATTTACTTTCACTTATACATTTAATTATTACAAACTACAACTAGTCTCTTTATTTTTTTGTGTGTATGTCGACCCACAAGGGGATGAGTCACACCTCATTCACTAAATATCTAACTTAAATACATTTACAATGTTTTATACTTACACATACACACATACAACTAAATATCATAAGGTGAAAAAAAGTTATCATCTCTTTCTCTTCTCCCCTAGAACCGGCCATCAAGGAGGATCAAGAAGGAAACTATGAAAATTTTTCTAGTCAAGTTCTTTGCAATCTAGACACACTCTTAGTTAAGGTTTTGAAATAAAAACCTAGGGTGTTAGGATTAACCTTGTTCATTTAACCTCATCATGTTACTTGTAAGCATCTCATATTCATGTTCATCTTTCATATTCATATTATGTTCATTTTATCATGCTTGAGAAAAATATGCAAGTCATATTGATGTCTATACCACTTTTTATGGGTTTTAAGTGTTATAAATATATATTCATCATCCTATATTTACTCCTTGAAACATATCACTTTTGGTGATGTCTAGGAACCCATGACACCCTAAGAAGGTGTATGGTAGGATTAGAATAGCTTCGGAGTTGTTTTGAATTGGTTAGAATAGGTTTTGCGCGAGAAAAACTCATTTCGACAACTTTATTTAGAGGTCTGATCTTATTTTCGAATTCTGGAATTCTCGACAGTAGGTAAAAATTTTTGGGCTAGATATTTAGAAAATATACTTTAAAACGAAACGCTTGAACGGGTTAAAACGGAGCTATAACAAAAAAGTTATGCTATTTTCAAGTTAGACGACGGAAACTATAAAATTCAGAAATTTCAGCATGTTATTTCCACTTTTTACGAGTCAAAAATGGGTCTTAAGCGTTATAAATTGTGTCGACTCATCAAAAATATATTAGTATACTTTGATACGAAGCTAAGGACATATAAAACGTAGAAAACGGACTTATAACGACTAAGTTATTCACATTTTAAACAAGTTGCCGTAATTTTATTATATAGGGCAAATGACAAAAAAATGCATCGAACTTGACACTTTATGTGATTGTGTGTAGCAAACTATTTTTTTTCTTATTGTATGTACTGAACTTTCAAATTTCGATCATTATGTGTATTTTGTGACTATTCTGTCATGTAAAATGACCATTTTACCCTTCAAATTTTGAAAAAATTAAGGGTAAAATGGTCACAAAATACACACAATAATCGAATTTTGAAAGTTCAAAACACACAATAAGAAAAAATAGTTAACTACAATCATAAAAAGTGTCAAGTTTAATGCATTTTTTGTCATTTCTATTATATAAGCAAAATTAATATATTTCTATTAGACACATACTACGACAGCGAGGACCATGTTGAGGTCGTTTTAACATTGATGTAGTACTTTTATAACGTGATGTCTTCTAGTAAAAGTAAGTTCGCCAAGCATATTTTCCAAAATTTCCAACCGTTCCTCAAGCGGAGTTGTAATGAATAAAATACGGTCACTTAAACTTTGCCGAAAACCACCCTTAAACAATATTTTGGACACAAGTACCATACTTTACTTATATTTTTCTTCATGATCGAGACCTCTAGGATGAAAACTTAAATGCTAAAACTTTGAGATAATGATACAAGCTTCCCAAAACCGTTGAGTTTGTTTCCTAACACTCGATGTGCACCATTTTACGACTAGCTTTTCAAGGCCGTTTACTCACTTTCATGAAATTTTCAATGACATTGTTTCATGACTTATATTAGATCATATCATTCATAATAGGTCGCGGTTAGAGAGTTGCGTCTCATTTCTGTGCATCCACTTTGTCATCATAACTATTGCAACAGGTGAGTTCGTAGCCCCACTTTTACTCGTTTAATTGTTTTATAAACTCTTCGAGGGAGATACATGCTCAACTTCATGCTTTTACTTTACACTTATATGAACTTAAACTATATTGTTTGAACTATCATGACTTGTACCCTTTTGTTTCACTACTTATGCTAGTAAGTAGATTGTGCCCGAACTAAATTGATCACTATGTTATGAACACTATTATTTGAACCACTTTCCGTGATTTTGAGCCCTTCGACATATATAATTGAACTCTTTTAACTTGATAGGAACATATTGGCATAAATTTGAACACTTTAACTTGATTTAAAACATTTTGACATATAAGTAATCTCTTTTACTTAATACTGAACCATTGATTATTTCGAACATGTTTGACGTAACATTGAACCCTTTGACCATTTTGAACTGGTTTGACTTTATAATGAACCCTTTGACTATTTTGAAGTTATTTGACATAATATTGAACCCTTTAACCTTTTGACATATAGTTAAACTCTTTTAACTTGTACAAGGACCCTTTTGATATATTTTAAACTTGTTTGACATGATTTTGAACGCTTCGACTATCTTGAACTTTTTGATATTATTCGAGCTCTTTGGTTTTTGAACTTTTGAACTTGACTTAAATCTTTGAACTTAATTCGAACTTTTGAATAGGAACCCTTGAACTTAAATACGAATTTATGACTTGTTTGAACTTATTGAACCGGACGTGTTATGACCTTGACTTAAAGTCTCCCATGTTGAACATCACTATAAAGTCTCCAGGTTGAACATCACTATAAAGTCTCTCTTGTTCGAGCAACCTTAAGCCTCCCGGTCCGGAGAATGTCTCCCTATGGGAACGGGCATTTTCAATCTAAAGTCTCCCTGTTTGGAGCGGCAAATTCTCCCATGTTGAGTGTTCTTAATTGTATATAATAGTTGTAGGATGTACTTGTTCGTACATTATTGTTAGTCTCCTATTAGTAGGTAGTATGGATAGCGTTATTAGAGGTCGGCCAACCTCTCGTCCACTATGTTACGGGACGCATATTATTTATTCTAGGGGTTTTGCCCGGCATACATTATTATATACGTGATGCAATATTTTGAATTATTATGGTAACTTATACTCGACTATTAAACTATATTTTGTGCAATGGGTTGTGAACACACAGGTTGCAAGTTTTGTATGGTGAACTTTGGGCGAGTGGATTTACAATGCCTTTGCTTTGTGAACTCTTATGATAATGTGCACTTGATCGCTAGACATACTACTTTGGCGGTGGATTGTGAACACATAGGTTGCAAGTTTTGTATGGGCGAACTTGGGCGAGTGGATTTATGATGCCTTTGCTTTGTGGACTATTCTAATTGACCAAAACTTTGCCTTTGTTGCATGAACGCTCTTTAAAAGCTTTACTTGTTAACCAAACTCTATGAACTCACTCAACCATTGTGTTGACACTTTTAGCATGTTTTATCTCGGTATCTAAGGCATTCACTTCATGGCATGCATGTGGACTTATCATAGAGTCGCTGTGTCGTGCCTCACATATATTTTATGCACTTACCTATCGTTTGATTGTAACAAACTCATTTTGGTATATTGGAAATATTTTGGGACCTATGTTTTGTAAACTCTGATTATTATACTTAATCAAACGACACTTTAGGTCGTTCGATATAACTGTAACTTTGATGCTATGACAGTCCTCCCCAAGGTATTCCATTCCGCTGTAAAACAGGTAATTTGGGGGTGTGACATTTTTTTAGTCTTGAAACTCAAACAAACTTTTAGGTTAATATGTTTTCGTGAGATTTGGTAACTATTTAATATATACCTGTAATATCATAAATATTTTAATTAGTATAATTAATTTTAACATGGGTTTTGATACGATCCTGCATTCTATAGTTTTTATTATTATTATTATTAATTAATTAATTAGTTTATTTAGTTTCCTTTTATTGTATTTTCTTAGCGACCAAGTTAAGTCTAGGGCATCTTTATTATAAATAGATTAGGGTATAAATTATCTGAATATTATTAATGGTTTAGTTATTTGTCTTCATTATTGGGAGAGATAAGTTGATCACCTATCTTTATTGTTCTTTTACCTCATTATCACTCGGTTCATATCAATTGCAGGCGGTTCGATTCTAGGTTTCAAAAATTCTTGTTCAAAAAATTCTTCATCCGATTCTTGCTTAGCAGATTAGTCATGAGTAACCCGAGAAAAGAATGGAGGCTATGAGAGTTGAATCACCAAAACATGAAGAGATTATAGATCTATTGAAAAATTGGCGATCTCAATGGTTCGCTAAAGAGGTTGAAGAATGGGAGAAGTGGCGTGATCTTAATAGAGCACGGAAGCATCGAAAATGTAACATCAGATCCTAAATCACAAATCTTTGTCACTAAAGATTGTGATGATGAATCAACACCAAAAGAAAACCGGTGGTTACATGTTCGATGTGAAAAGAGATTTAGGATGTAAACTTATCCACGAGTCGATGAGACTTCTATAGTCTGGGATCACGAAAATCGAATGAGATAGGGTGTTTTAATGGACTTGTTCAAACATATATGATAATAGGGAAAAACATGACGATTTGAGGTTTGGCCATTTTTAAAACATACCAATGTCAACCAATCTTGGTAGTAATTTGTGGTCTTATTTATATTTTAAAGATTCAACTAGAAAAGTTCATGAGTTAAGTGACAACAAGCATGCTCACTTCTAATGGACATAAAAAGGAACGACGAAGAGTTTGGGATCTTACTCGAACAAGGACAAGGTGTTTTGGGTATTGATACGATCGCATTCTATAGTTTTTATTATTATTATTATTAATTAATTAATTAGTTTATTTAGTTTCCTTTTATTGTATTTTCTTGTGACTTAAGTCTAGGGCATCTTTATTATAAATAGTCTTAATATTATATTATTAATGGTTTAGTTATTTGTCTTCATTATTGGGAGAGATGGCCTCAAAGTTGATCACCTATCTTTATTGTTCTTTTACCTCATTATCGACTCGGTTCATATCAGGTTTATAGGTAAACCCACATGTATTTTGAAGGGTATACCTGTGGGTATTTTAAATGGGCATAGTTATGAAAAGAAGGCTCAAGCTATAGGGATTTTTTGGATCGAGGCTCACGACATGCATGAA
The DNA here is from genome assembly GCA_910596185.1 of Chrysanthemum makinoi. Classification (NCBI taxonomy): domain Eukaryota; kingdom Viridiplantae; phylum Streptophyta; class Magnoliopsida; order Asterales; family Asteraceae; genus Chrysanthemum; species Chrysanthemum makinoi. Next base: position 52,193,614 of record OU343220.1, on the reverse strand, counting down.
TCCCTCAAAAGCGCAGGGCTTTATGCCTCGAGATGTAAAGTCTTGGGGCTTTTTTCTAAATATTAAGATAAGATACATAGGCCTTATCTATACTACATATAATAGAAAAACGGTCAAACCTTGAAAAGTTGAAAGTCAAATGTGAGAGAAATGCATTGTGTAATTAATAACCTTATTAAAACACCCCATTACTTAAAATTACAATAATTTATTCACATTGTACAACCAATTAAAAGCATCTCTACCAAATAAAAAACAACCAATTAAAACACCTCTTACTAAAAAGTACAATAACATTTTCACAATTTACAATTTAAACAAGCTACAACATAATCCTAAATATAAAATAATTAAACACACTAATTAATGTTATGTTTAGAACACCTTAAAATGAAAATTAAATGTTATTATACACATTATATAAATTAATAAAACACACAAAGCTTCATACAAGCTAACAAGTTGATAGTACATATAGTTTTGAAAATCGGATCGGACCAACGGGTTCAACCGGGAACCAGTGTCGCCACCGGTTCTGCTAACCAATAACAGCCATCCGAAAACGAACTAGAGAGGACCAGTTGAAACCGATACAAACTGGTGAATCATGTCTCATCGAGATCTATTTCTCCGGTTAATCGTCACAGGGTACCCGCCGCCGCAACGCACGAGTACCCTGCTATACTATATATAAAGGAAAAACCAAAAAGTAAAAAGTGAAAAGTTGACACTATTAATACATATCGAAAACCGGGTTGACCCGGGATGCTCCAAACCCGGTGGGTTGACCCGTTTTGACCCAACCTGTCGGGGTTGACTTGGTTTAAATCAACCCGTTTTTCGACGGGAACGGTTTAACCACCCGGGTCGAACCGGGTTTCAAAATATTATGTTTAATCCTCAAATCTTCAAACTTTTATTATTTTTCTTTTAGAACCCATAAACGTTTTTTTAACACAAAACGATATGTCGCTAAATAAATATATTATATATATATATATATATATATATATATATATATATATATATATATATATATATATATATATATATAGTTTTCTTCAAAACAATTATAATGTTTTACAATTAAGAGAAAATATGTGCCCGTTAGTGCACATTTAACTTTTCAATAGGCTAAATACGTCTATTTAAAAAAAAGATGGGGCTAAATGTGCCCAAATCTTTTACATAATAGCCAAAATTAGCTCATTTTTTATTTTGGGCTAATCACATTCATGCTAATTTTGGTACTTACGTTCTTCTTAACAACGACACCATTAATCCATCCTTGTTAGTTTTTACGCGACAAGTAACGTGTGTCGTTAGTTTTTATCTCACAACTGATGTAATGTTTACTTTCATTTTCATTAAATATTTTTATATATTGTTTGATAGATGTTAATAAGTTTGTCTACACTTTAGTTACCGTATAGTACAACCGTTTGCAATTTCATTTTCATCGGTTCACGTTCTATTTTAAACGCTACATAAAACACTCACCACAATATCACAAATCATTAATTATCTGACGCTAGAAACCGCTGCCGCTAGGCACGGGTACTCGCCTCGTAAGTTATATGCATGAGCCTTTTAAGTTATATTTAATAGCCTTAATTTGGAAAAGAACTAAAACACACAATCAAGTGGGTAACTATAGATTATGATCATTTTTCAAATATGTAATCTCTCTCACGTCATAAGTTATATGTTGAACTGATTTTTATTGATTATTTATTTTAGACTAAAATACACCGTTGGTCCCTAAACTTGGCCCGGATCGCGATGGGGCGAACCTCGCCCTTTTCATCGCCACAGTCCAAACCTTGGCCATTAAAAGCCGATTGGTCCCTTGACCAATAATGTCGTTGTCAGCGTTATGTTGGTGAGGGCAAAACCGTCTTTCACTGTAGCGTACTAGATAAAACCGTTGTACAGTGTATGTAGCTAGTATATGTGTGTAACAAGGTTTGGTCTACATTTATCACCCATCCCTAAACTATCCTTCAAAACCCGTCTTCTTCAAAACGATAATTGTTTGAAGATGGTACTTTCGGTGTGGTAAGCAAGCTATTATTCGCACTTGTGGACCTCTCGCCAACCCATGTCGATTCTTTGGTTGTCATGTTCAAGTAAGTGCGTCTTAATATTTCTTGTGTAAGTTTGTAACAACGATGGTTGTTTAATGACTTGTTATAATCATCAATAGGGGTCTTCTTGTCGGTGGATAAGATGGTATGATCCCGAAATCATGTGCTCGTTCAAGAATGATCATACCGGACTTTTGAGGGGATAAATGAGCTTGAGGCAAGATTAGTAGCTGCTCAAGGTGATGTGTGGAAGTGGAAGATTTACCTGGTGCTAAGTTGGATGTTGTTCTTAATTGTTTATGCATTGGGATAACTTTTTAACCTTTTATGTAATGAGGCTACTTGGTTAATGTTATGTATCTTGAATTGTAGTAACCTTGTTATGAAGTATTTAGTTTTGTTTGTTTCTGATTTTCTATGCCTTATGGGTATGCAGATGGTTAGCAATTTGTTTATGGTTGACTTTTAAATGTCAACATTCTTATGAGGTTCTATTTAGCTTTGGTTACTTTTGATGCAAATTATCCACACATCAAGCTTAGTCAATCTAAAAAAATACACAATAATGACATGGTTCCATAGTTAATGCAAATGGATATAATTCCAACTGCATAAAATTGCATACTTTTCAAAGCATGAGAGCTACAGTTAGACACACACACACAAATATGTTTTTAGAGTACATAACTTGTCCATCGGAAATAACATAGATGAAACATCGTCTAGATAATTAGCATAACAGATTTGACCTATGGTGAGGCCATCATTCTTTCCAGTGCAGGCTGCTACCTAGTCATTCTTCGTGTAGCAGGCTGGGTTGAAGCAGAGAGTGCTTGAACATCAGTTGAATGCATATGAGAATCGGTGGGGATTGATCATGTCTTTGGGATTGACACGGGCTTGCTCATGCATGATGGGATCGGCAATTGCTTCAGCTTGATGTTGCTGGGATTGTGACAGGGATGCATCATGTATGATGGGATCTTCAGTTGTTGGCTCTTGATTTTTAGATTGAACACCACTTCCTTAAACTGCACTAACTTGGCTTTCAACAACAACACCTATACCTTCAGCTTCTTTATCTGCTGCTACCTTTTTACCTTTAGGATGTTTCTTATTTCCTGCAGCTTTAGTAGGCACCTGTTTGACATTTCCCTTATTGGCAGTTCCACTACTTCCAGCTCCAACATACCCTAGGCATGTTACCTTGTTGTGTCCAGCAATGCCACAAATACTACACCTGACACTCTTCCAAGCCCTTGATGACTTACCATCCTTCACAATCTTTTCAGTTTTAGGAGCTATCCTAACTCTTTTTCTACCTCTTGCGGTAGGCGGGTTTGTTTCGAATTTCGGTGGAACAATTGTTGTTGGCATAGTTGATTTTCCCAATGTACACCGCTAGTTATAGGTGGACATGGTGTTTGTAGGTAGACCTTCCAAGTGAGAAGACAGAACAAGGATGAGCCCATGTTTCTCTGACTCGACTTGTTGGCCATTTAAAGCTATATTCCAATTGGTAGCAACAACATGTTTACATGGTAAACCTGTTATCTCCCACCTTCGCAAGTACAAGTCTTGTGTACAACATTAACTACACATTGGTCACCCATGGTCCACTAACCGAAACTTAGATCCCCATTCCATAACACATTATACTTAATGACCTCTTTCTTAATATCCTCTAGCATGTGTTGTGCAGTTGGTGTTAGTGGCCCATCACTCTTCTCAATCACCATAAGAACATGCATTATCCTCTTCATACAGTATTCCCTGATGTATTCTAAGGTTGTAATAATTGGTTTGCTTAACCCCTCTTTTATTTTCTCATGAAACACTTGACACATGTTATTAAGTAACACATCGAAGTAGCTCTCCTAAAGATGACAAGTAATAAACATGTATTAATTATAACTGTTTATATTGCATTTATGAATACAAAGTAAGTGAAACTGATAGATCACTTACATGAAAAATATGACCTTGACCAATGAATCGGTGGTATCTTACTTAACCAATCATGGGCTGGTTGATTAAGTTTCTTGAGATCGACCATAGCTTTTAGAAGCTGCAACAGTTGAGGTCATTGCACATTTCCAGATGGTCTTTGTAGGCCCTACCTTTCCATTGTAATTTCATTTTCTCATGAATGCTTTTAATACTGAGAATCGTGATTCTGCACTTTCAAAAACTTCTTTCTGACTCTACTTATATCCTGCACAAAATCAAATATCTTTACTGTCTGTTTCAAAACAGTGAGACTTAAATTCATGAATAGTGAGACTTAAATCCACTGTTGTATTAGGGTTTGTCTTCTGCAACTCTTGAACATAATCTCTCAATATGGTAAATTGTAGCTTGAATTGACCCACGATGGTCATTATTGCTAGGTTTTGGCCCTTAAAACCTTTGCAGGACACTTGAAGGTCGTATTGGTTGGTAAGTTGACTATGCACAGGACGACATGAAGCTCTGGATTTGTTTCAACTTGTCTGTAATTTTCTCTCGAGATATAGCGAAGGTCAAAAGCTCTGGCTTCCCTTGATTGCAAACAAATGTGTTGCTCATTATATGTTACGACCGACCGGATACTGTCTCACCATTCCGCCAACAAACAATAGCCATGGGCGAGTATTTGTGAAGGGTCCTTTTGCCGAAAGCAATGCACTTATACCCCTTACGCTTATTGGACTTTTAGATGGGCCAATATCCGTCCAGGACCTTTAGTTGGGCTGAAACTGGAACACTGACCCCTACACGACCCTTATTCTTGTTTTGTCATTCTTCAAAAAACAACTCCTCCTAGTTTCTATTGAATGCTCTCTTACTAGGTTTTACTTCCCTGCAGTACCAAACTCGACCAGATATAGAAAAAGTGGTATACACGCCATTAGCAAAGTGTGCGTGTAGGAAACTAACATGGTCACTGCAAAATACTTCATCAACCATCACAGGTAAATCATTTACCAACTGCTGTCATCACTTATGTTCTTGGTTGTTCCTTCTTCACCTAAATCATTACTCTGACCTACTTGTAGCATACCAAGCTGTGCATCATTCTCTTGACAAGTGTTATCTTGATTTGGTTCAACTGCATTGCCAAATTCACTAGTGTCACTCACTTGTAACAGACTAAGATCAACAACAAGTTCCTCTTCCATGTTATCCTGAGTCAGTTCAAACAGAGTTACATCCACATCAGGTTCCTCAAACCTGTTATTCTCATCAACTAGTGGTCTGCCTGCTTTGTGTAAATGCTTCTCCTTTGTCAATTGAAACAGATTAACCTCAAAATTTTCAGGCTTCTCAAAGGTGTTATTGACATCAACTAGTGCTGTTCCACCTTTGTCAAAGTCCTTCCCCTGACTCACTCTAAATAGATTAACCTCAACATTATCAGGCTCCTTTATAGCATTGTCCTCATCAATAACTACTAAAGCACGCTCATTGTTTTGAACAGGTTGGCTAGCAAATGAGCAGTCTAAGGTGGAAAAGAGTGGCTCAATGTTTGGCAAATTGCTAGATTCACCAATATCATTGACGTCCACAGGAAATTGTGTAAGTTGGATAAACGGATCTAGCGAAGGTTCATTATCTATATCATCTAACACCAACCGTCAACAACAGGATTGAATAGCCGCAGTAGCAACTTTTCTCCTATCTTCATCCATCTCCCAAAACACAGTCTTAATTGATTGTGGGGACATTTTAGAAAGTTCTAATCTAGTCTTCCCTATTTCAACATACACGTCTATCAGCTTATGCTGTATGACAACATCTTTCAACATGTCTAGATTAGCAGGTTCACGCAAAGAAAACAAACCGTCGTCTAATGTACAACCAGGCTTAAGAAATGAGAAATAATTGGTTTGTCCAGACTCATAACCGATTTGGGTCATGAGAGCATCCATTTCATCAACAAATACCTCTTTTATTTCCACAAGATCAACAAGGCATTTCTTGCCTCCTTGATATATCCTACCTGGAAAGTATTTGAATGTACCTTCATAATGGAACATCATAAAAAAATGTACAAAAACATTGTTAAGCTAAAGTTACCTAAAAGGAGAATAACTTAATCAGTCGTACTAACATATGATTGTAATAGGCTCTAACCAAAAAAGACTTACAATATCTCCTAACTGCAGCTCTTTCCTCCATTTCACGATCATCATATAAAGGATATTCCCTTACTCGCCACAGAGTAAATCCAAGGTGGTTGTTTGTTATTTTCTTACTCAGATTATTTGATTTGATGATAGACATTGCATTAGGGTTTTCTGGGTAGGCTTCCAAAACAAGTTGGGGATGAGCAATGAGTACACGGTTTTGTTATATTGTACAAAATGGCGAGAAATTGGACAAGACAGGTGCTACAGTATATACAACAAAATGACTATTCTACCCTCAACAGTAACATGATTACGGGTTTTTTTTTGCGTATAATGGAACGTTGACAACGCCGTTATTGGTCAAGGGACAAATCTGGCATTTAATGGCCAAGGTTTGGACCTGTGGCGATGAAAAGGGCGAGGTTCGTCCCATCGCGATCCGTCCAGCCAAGTTTAGGGACCAACGGTGTATTTTAGTCTTTATTTTATTGATTTGTAAATAACGTCATAAGTTTATTTTATCTTCAAGCATCACATCATAGGGTGAGTATTTGTATGATTTGTAATATTGAATTGATTTTATGTTTATTCTATTGATTGTTATTTTTTAACAAGTAATTTGTTTCATTATGTATTTTCTTTATGACATATTATCATGAAAATGTGGCATTATCCCTTAAATATTAATATGTTGCTTGCTTGATATTTTGGGTTGAATTGTGAGCTTTTTAGATGTAAGTCTGCAAGTGTAGGATATAAGCATATTTAGTCTGATATAAATTTTAATCTATATGTAGTTCATCGAGCCAAAGAGTTGATCCGTTTGAGAAATGAGAACTGATCCATTTTACTCTTTATAATGGCTATATGTGTCATGTATTAAGTATTTAATGTTATTTTGTGTTATTTAAGCTACATAAATGGTCACATATATTATAAAAAAAATTAATATATTTAGTGCGCCTCGTATTCGTGAATCCCGCGCCTTGGTATGCGCATCGCCTCGAGGCTCTTTGGTCCCCTTCGCGCCTTAGTGCGCCTTGAGCCTTTCAAAACATTGCACCCGTGGGTGAAAATTAACGATTTTACCCACCCATTTATGTGCGGGTACCCGCGGGTTGCGGGTTTTTTCTCGCCCATTGCCATCCCTAGTTGGGGACAGTCGAAAAAAAATATCGGTTGGTCACGCAAAAAATGACTCCTCGATCGATATTAACATCGATCGAGTCGAGTGTGGCATGTGGTCATCAAATCGGTCGAAGGCCTCCAAAATTGAATATCGGTTCAATTTTCAACCGATTTCAAAATCATATCACCCAACCACATTTTGCCCGTTTGGTCATTGAATGTAAAAAAAAAATGTCCGTTGGTTTAAAATTTACCACTCTATAAAAATACTAACTTCAAACATAATCTCGAACACAATTCACCTAAAACTACTTCTCATCTATATTCACTTCCAACCTCAATCTAATTTTCATCCAAATTCAAAATGTCAAATAAAAATACCCCACAATCAAAAAATCGACGATCCCGACTACCCCAAAATGCCCCGAATTTGAATTTCTCGCCGGAAAACAACTTCGAATTAACCGACATAACACCACAACAAAACCGGGATATTCGCTTTCGTCCACAAAGTTTTGTATATCAATCAAAACTAGCACAACCGAATCAAAACCAAAACCCGATTTACGTTAACCGTCCTTTTGTCCCATCGCAACGTCCTTACACCGATTACCGCCAAGAACCTAGTGGGTCGTCGTATCGTCCAAACATGGACTTCATTTATCCTCCCTAACCATCTCAACCTTATTCCCCGCTTCGAAGTACTAATCTTGAAATGAATTTGAAGATTTTATGCGGAGTATCCGACACAAAACTATCTATCTCAAGATGCTTTGATGGGGCAAGGTTCGGGTCACGGTTCCTACCACGGTTCGTACCATGATTCCATTCCGGTTGAAGACGCGCGATGATGTAAAACGAAAATCTTTGAAGAAATGTCTCCCATCAAAACAAAGCAGCCATCAAGACGTGCTTCAAAGGCCAAGGACAAAGGCAAGAAGCCCGAAGCAAGCAAGGCGAAAGGCAAGAAGATCGTTGAACCATGGACAAATTTGGAAGAGATCGCGCTTTGTAGAGCTTGGGTTTATGTGTCGGAAAATTCGGCGAGAGGAAACGCCTTGAACCGACACCGTTTTTGGGAGTTAGTGATAGAGTACTTTCAAAATGAAACTGGCTCAGACAGAACCTACGACTCCATCACTACCAAATGGAAGAATAGGATTCGTAATAGGTTGGTAATTATTGCGCTATCATTGATAATATCAAGAATAACCATGGAAGTGGTGAGAATGATATAGACGACACTTCAAAAGCTCTTAGAGAATACCGTATGACGTACGGTCATGATTTCACTTTGGAGGAGTGTTGGGAATTTTGAAAGGTCATGATGCTTGGAAGAACTGTGAGATGCCGAATTTCCAAACGAATAGTCGGAAGAAAACAAAGGGTTCTACCACTACCTCGGGTTCAACCCAAGCTCGTGATCATTTGGATGTCCAAGATGTTGATGATTCTGATGATGAGGAAGAAACTAGAGAATCACGACCGATAGGTCGTGACAAAGCAAGGAAGAAATCATTCTCTTCCTCTCGTGCTGATGATGAACCATCAGAATCATTTGTAAACTCGTTGGCCAAAACTTTCTTCAAATTCAAGAAGCCGTCAAAAGGGGATAAAGGTAATAGTAAGGAAGGTTTAGAAGATGCATACATACGGTTGAGGGAAAAAGAGCTGGAGATGAAAAGAGATAAACTTTAGCTCATGAGGCTATCAAAACGGGAGACCGACATAATCTTCTACAATACCCTAGTCGACCCAAGTTTGACCGGAAGACAACTAGAAGAATTGATGAAAGTCAAGGCAACAATCAAGGAACGCTACAGTTTAGATTATTAGTTTAAGTATTGTAATGTTTATTTTAATTTAATATTGTAATATTTATTTTAATTTTAATGAATTTAAATTTGTTGTTTAAAATGTTTGAATTGAAAAAAAAAAAAAAAATCCGGTCATCGACTGTGACATCCTAGTCATGTCTGGTCGCCGAAAAGAGAAAGTTGATATGGCGCTGGTGACCTGAGTCACGAGTGTGCCCACCCATAAAATCAAATTTAATATTAATTACTTTTTAAATTTTTGGACATAATTGTAATATGTAAAGAGTGTTGTTATTGCTATCATCAATCACTGACTTATCTTTTACTACTCTTAGAGTGTTAGGTATCTTAACGTAAGAAGCTCGCGGGCGGAGTTAGAAATTTATACTTGAGGGGCACTATTTGATAAATTTTAGAAACTACACTATAAATTAGTTATTATGAAGGCAAATTACAAAAAAAGGCTAAATATTTTCAAAATTTTACACTACAATTTTTTTTCGTTAGAGGGCACTTGCCCCTTGTGCCCCCTATCTCCGCCCATGCTCGTCACTCCATGTGGACACATAAATGCCGCCAGTCACAAGCTACAACCCATGATCAGTTGTGGAAACTAAGAAAAAATACCGTTTTCATAAAACTTTATAGCTTTTTTAATTTTTAATTTCAATATTCCCTTTCAACACACTATAAATAATACCTTAATTTTTACACAACTTTCTTTAAAAAAAAACACATACTCTATAAAAAACATAACTTTTCTCTACCAAAAATCTCATAGAATGTTCTCTTCCACATATCATCGAGGAAATCAAAGCTACTATTCAGAAACAAATTGATAAGAATAGCTTCGTCATCAAGCGATTATCAACTTTTGACAAAGCAATCACATATAAAGATGATATGAGGAGAGAATACCTGGCGTGCATAGACATTCCGCAAAAAAAAAATGTTTTGATGACACTTTTTTTTTTTTTTTTTTTTTTAAATCTTGGAAAGATTGCGAGATTTATAATAAGTTGTTTAAAATGAATGTCTATGTACAAGATCATCAGTACAAAAATTGTTTGCATGCATGCAAAGAACAAATTATACTCGTACTAAAATTGTTTGGTCGTCGAAAGTATATAGAAGTGTCAATCTATAAAAAGATGATTTAATTCTTGTTGTGATGATATTATTTTTTTCGCGTAACCATTAATGATTTATGAGATATTTAATTTTATAATTAAAAGATTTAATTTTAACAATAACAACAAATTAAACTAGTTAGTGCTGCATCAAATGTCACATCAAAATAAAAGTTCGCAAATATAATTATTTTGTTGTTATACAGTGTCATTTTATGCGATTATCCGTGTAGTGGAATATAACTAAGCGAGGTAAAGTCGTCAAATTCTTGAACCAAGATTTTACCAAATGAAATATTAATTTAACCCGAGCATGATTGTTTGAACGGTTCAGCCAATTGGGCTAGCAATGAGAGAATGGCATATGTAATTCATATACTTATCTTTTTCCATATCTTTCCTTAATTTGTATTTATGAATGATCCTATTGCTTGTTCAAGAAAAGAGAAAGAAAGGATGATCATATCCTATTGTTAAAAAGATGAATCTTTGAAAGAACAAGTATCTAATACCTGCACCTCGGGTTTTTGATGTTGTTTCGTAAATGTAACAATAACGCATCAACATAAGGTGACATGGTGTATGACCAGTCTTTGAATAATAGTTCAAGTGCACAACAATACGACATACACATTACATGCGTCCTCGCATCGTGGTCGGTTGTCATCCGCGTCGGCAACCTGAGAAGCAGTTGCTGCAGTTCCGAACCGCCCAACTTGCCCATGCAGAAATTGACCCATCTGCACATTATATTGAGAACGTTTAATACAAATACCTAAGACATGTTTTTTGCTTTTAGTTGTTTATAACATTTTTTCAAAATGCTGCAAACTACAAACTATAGTGTTTAAAATTTTGCAAATTGCAAGAATCGCTAAAAATATATCTGAATCCGTTTTCTTTCGCAAATAAGCCTTTAACCAATTAAATCTATCATTTAAAAGAATCAACCTAGTACAGATGCTTGCATAAATTCAAAACTGAATATACGCAATTATAAGTTTTATTATCTTGAGAAAGAAAATCATGTAGATTCTATTGTACCTTCTTCAAATGACTTGTAAACTTGGAAACTCATATAGATTCTATTGTTACAAAATACTTATTGTATTTTCTGCGCATGGATTCCTGTTGTCCATTTACTTAGCAGCTGATTCGCTATCTAAACTACAAATTTTGTTTCTTCGTATAGATTTTCGTGTATACCATATATTCGATGTTACATTTGTCATCCATGTTGCAATCCAAAGACTATTACATTAGTGAAGCGAGGCAACGGGCCTCCAGGTTAATATAGGAGGATGAGTTTAAAACAATTGCTAAAATAGTGAAGGCCAATAAATAGACACATATATAAATACTAAACCTGTTGACGGTGCATGTGCATCTGCAGCAATCTGTGACCATTGTTATTGAAGGTCAGAGACATCAGGTGTGCATATAGGCGGCACTGCAACGTATTCAAAAGAACACATCTAATGTTAGAACAGCGAAACGAATATGAAAAAAACCGCATAATATTTACAGAGGACTTGTGATATACTGATTTCATAAAGTTATGCTATCCTTTTTTTCAAGCTTTCATATGCAATCTGAAATGCAGGAGCTGCAAATTCAGGTTCACGCAGTTTCATTCGATTTACTGTATGACTTGTTCAGCATGTATGTTCAAATAGAACCGTTACGACATTAGTAACCATAGAGCCGGTGTCAGAAAAAAAGGGCACCCAAAAAGCCAGAGAATCTAAGACAACTAGTCTTTAACAAACATATACAGGTAATCACCCAAGCGGGCGGCACAAAGGAAAGTATCACATTGCATAAAAACATTTACGAAAATTGTGATCAAAACCTTCATCACAGCGACGCCTCTGAGATGGACGTTGGGATAATGTAAAGGCGGGTTGCAACCTTGCAGCGCGTGTATTCATTTGCGGATCTGACACATGTACATAAACAGCATAACGTTGATTAGCAAACAATATGGGCTCCAAAAAAAAGGGAACGGACATGAAGGCACCCATGTAACAATATACCTGTGTGCTCACAAACCGTTGGTGATCCACAACCCGTATGAGAAAACGGCGGTGAAAACGACACGGCAGTTTGACGGCGAATCTCATCTACCACATCCTCCAATGTATCATCATCGACGGGTGCAGCAGGCGCATCAAAATATAACATACCTTCATCTAATTGAAACATTCCAAACATAAGATGAAGATACCTAAAATGTCTGACATGTCGATAAATGGGAGCAACTAAAAGCCGCTAAAATACAACTGGTGTATAAATGTAAAATATTAACACAAACCTGCCACGCCGAGCTGCAGTGGCTCCGCATCCATCAACGACGATTTGCAGATGGGTTCAACATCCACACCGGAAACGAATTCAACGGGAGCTTTCCCTTTACCCGTAAAATCACAAACGGTAACACTGATTTTATAGGGACATGTGATACTAAAACAATATTTATTAGATTAGTCTAGCTTTAAGTACATACCGAGCCGGAGGTCGTCTCCCAACTTGAGGATCCCCACCATAATATTCTCCAACGTAGGTATTGTAACACTGTTACTTACCAAGATGCAGCTGTGCACCACTCTATTTCCAGTCCGCGTGTCTTGCAATGACCTGAAACCGTATATCAATGGAGAGTGAATTTATGCAACACGAAGCAGAAACAACTTTTAAGTTAGCAGGCATAGCAAGCAGCCGAAGACAATTTTATATGGGTGTTTGGTACTGTGTTTTGAAATCATATTACATAACTATGGAACTTGTTATTTTCAGAGATACATGTCATTGTAAGATTATGGAATTTTTGTCAGCCTGAAAAACCACAATTTTTTAAAGTACTGCACATCATGTACTCCTAAATGTTTGTGAGGACACGAACATGCCTACCAGTTCGCGAAACTGTGTTCATGGACCGCACATGTGACAAACTTTTATGTGCTGCAACAATAACAAATAACAACATATACGTGTCAACAACTTAAATAGGCATATAAATACAAATAAAGCATAGAAAAATGCGTAGCAATAAAACACGCGAAGTACATTTGTCACTGGTAGAAGTCGCATCTGCAGATTTAGTGAACATGCTACCTGTGACCGGCGAAATCGGTATTCCAGCTGCAGAAACACCAACGATAGTCACTGTAAGTAATGCTACAAAGAAATAGATTGTATACCTACGTGGGACCAATGGATATATTAACATGGGATATATAGATAACAAAGCTCTTTTTTACAGCATAACAGTTTCCATCCATCATATATAAGCAACATATAAATTTAAGAAGACATAACAAAGTGTCGAAAGTAATTTAAGGTTCGATTTAGGGAGCTTTGCAGAAGTGTAGTTGTTTAGTCGGGTGTTTGGCAGAAATGCAGGTCGGAAAATTTATGGTTCTTCTAAAACTGACCTCCATCCTTGAACCAACCAAACCCCCATTCTTTGAATCGTATGAAGCACCACAACAGCCGTAGCATCTTTCTCCAACGCCTTTGCCCACACCTCAACCGTCTCATTGTTCGCTTCGGAAACTGCCACATTTCATGATCGAAACATTCACATAGAAAAAGCAACTTTAAACATAATTATAAAAAAACCGAAAGTTAAAACTGGTTTCAAGTTGACGAAAACAAACTTACTTCAGTGCTTAGTCCGTCAATACTTGTATCAAAGACCGTGCCAGCACTAATTCCAGCTAGTTTGTCGAGCCAATTACAAAAGAGACATAAGCCTAAAGAATCATATTCGATAAACATAAGCCCAGTTCCAAAACTTCAGATAGTACAAAAGCAAACAAAAAAATACCTTGAACCGATGCCATCTCCTTGTCGACTTTCGATTCAAATTCAGAGACAAAGCCCTTTGAACTCCTCATCTTCCCTGTTACAAAAGATCATATTATACCCGAAAATTACAAAACAATTACTCCAAAACTGAGAAACAATAAAACTGATACAAAGAATGATAAGCAACGGTGGCCATCTCTTTTTCAACATTGGCTCGCATCTCACCCAAAGCAGCAGCCTCTTCTTCCATCTCTTTCAATACCTAAATCCATATTCTAATTCATTAAAAATCATAAACAAATTACGATATAAAACAATTAATTACATCAACAGTGTCCGGTCACCCTCCATCTTTCTTTCACCGGAGTATTGAATACCTGTCTTTGCAAATACCCTAATCCACATAAACTTATCGTCTTACAGCAACCAAACAACGGAAAGAAACATAGCAGGCAACAAAAACACAACAACAAACAAAAAACATTCCACACATAGGGAAAAACATACAGGCAAGGTTAAAGCAGCGATTACCTAATGCGGAAACAGCAGACAACGAAGAAGAGATACGAAGCGGCAATTGTCGAGAACGGTGATGAAGGAAATAACGCCACGTACAAATTAGAGAGACACGTATATGAGAAGAAACACAAACAGGCCGCAAAACACGAATGGGCCACAATAAGACACATGGGAAAGCCGAAACAGGAAAGGGCAAGGCCCAAAAAGAGGAAAAATAATAAAATAGGGGATGCTCCCTCCTATCTATATATATATCTATATTCTAATAATAAACAAAGGTTTTTTTGAAAATTTTGTCAGCTCATTAAAGCCATGTTGGCATCTCTATCACGTCATTTAAGCCACGTCATCCACGTGTAAAACCCACTTCAACAACTAATACAGTGTGCTAGCTTTGGAAGGTTGTTAATTCTCCCGTAAATCAAGTGTTTCATTCACAGAAATTGTATCATGGGTTCAAAATTCAAAGGATTACTCATCTTCATTGCTATCATCATTCTCTTCCTTCTTTCTGTTTAAATTCACAATTTTCGATCTTCTTTTTTATTAATACCTTTCAATTTTGACAGGTTGATTTGAAGGTGTCAAGATAAACCCAGTTGAAGAATGAATTTCAAGATATCTCTTTTTTCAAACTCGGGTTTGGTATGGTCATTCGAGTAACAACCATATCTTTTGTCACTTAATTGTATTTTTAATAAACAATTTCTTTATGTTTTGAAGTTTGAAGGTCTAGATTCATAAATTTGTTTGAACTGAATTTTATATTATTTTGATGATTTGGATTCTAATATAAGGATATATAGTAAATCAAGTGATTTAAGGGGTGAATGAAAAGTGTTCACTGAAATGTCTTGGCAGAAGTTTTTTATGATTATGACCCCTTAAAAATCCTTTGTTAGAATTGTGGTTTTCTATTATATTATAACTGTTTTATATAGTGTAGTTACATACTTACATGTAATACATATAATCATCAATTACCTGTAGTGTTGGTTTATGGATGGTTAGTTGTTGATGTGTTCACTATGGCTGTTGGTTTATCAATGGCTGAGATTTGTAGTTCTTATCCAACTTCTGGTGGTTTGTATTATTGGAGTGCTAAACTTGCTGGTGCTGGTTGGGCTCCTTTTGCTTCTTGGATTACTGGCTGGTAAAAATTCTTTCACTTTCATGAATATTTTGCTTCTTATTTGATGCTGACTTACTATATTTATATGATTAGTTTAACCATAGTTATATAAACATGATTCAGTTATCAATATAATAATGTCCCCAACTTGGTTTTTTATGCAAACCAACCGAAACCGAATAAGGCATTCCAGTTCATGCTATTTCCAGAAATCGGTTTTCAGGCCGGGTTGGGTCGATTTTGGCCCGAAGCTCAGCCCTAGAGTCTTGGGTGTCGACTTTCCTCAAAGACGTAGCCTCATGTAATGAGTATATTTTTAGTGACCTTTAACCAATATTTGAGATTCAACCTGTAAAAAATTTCCTCAATAATACTCCTTAACCGGTTAGCTAGACGTTCGTAGTGGGAAAGGAGAACTGATGCCAGTAGCCCAATGGGTTATAAATTTTTAACCGGTTTCATTAAGCACGACATACAACATATCTCGGTACATTGACATGGTAAACCCACCAATCCGGTTATAGCCTCAGCCTACTTTGCACACCGTTAAAGCCGGTTCTGAAAAATGTTAAAACCGGTTCTAAAATAATATCCACTAATGATCAAGAATATGGCTCAGGTGGGTCGCGGGTGGGGATCTTCACATCTTCCGCACAGTTGGAGCCTCAAATTTTAGTGACCAGAGTGTACAAACACTTGTCATATAACATACGTGACGTTATCAAAACAAAAGTTTTATTTTAATTTATAACAATGATTTCCACCATCAATTAACAAATGAGTAAGTGGTAAAGCCAAACATTTTCCACTATATCATAGTTCTTGATGTAGACTTCGGTGGAGTTCTTTTTGCTATATCATTATCATTACTTTATCTAACCCTCTTTGTTCGTAATTTTATCTCAATAGTAATCTATGTAAGTACTGGATATAGATGCCTGATCAATTTTATAAAAAAGTAGTTTGTGTAGTTTCTTCAATAAAAGTCTAAGCAAATATGAGCCCTTGTGAGAGGGGAACTTTCAATCATAATTAAAAGCAGTTAGCCCTTTGTTGACCTATAAGTGTTTTGTATACACATATTTTTTCTCACTGTGATAGTTTCATGTCTTTGAGTATACACTTTTACTTTTCACATAGCTTCAAGCTAAATGCAAATTTATTTTTCGGAAGATGACTTGTTAGTTGGAGGTGAGGTTGGTTAGTTAAGATTTGATCATCCATGGATATGATATTATATTAGTTCAACACATCTCAATATTTTAGTTAATGAAATGAGTTTCGTTTATGACTTTGGATTGTGTGCCTAACTATATTTTCTGATCATGTTGTTTCCTGTAGGATGTTAATCCTCAAGCGGAGGTATAAAGTTAATCTATAGGTTATTTTTTAAAGTATGCCAATTCCGGTTCTCTTACTATTGAATGGTCAAATGGGTCAACTTGGATTGTGTTTTATTTCTAACGGGTTAAAAAGACTATAATAATGTTATTAAAACAGTTTGAGCATGTTGAGAAATGTCAAGATGCGTTTTAAGGTATTATAAGTTATGAATATCATATCATTTAAATATTTTTACAAGCTAATGGAATACACCGTGGTTGACTTGTCACCGATTCATTTGATATGTTTGCTTTATACTAAATTTTTAATTTTAGTTGACACGATCTACTTGGGCGGTTTTAATATGCAAACCCAAACACCAACTAAATCGTACTTTATTTTGAATGTGCAGGAACTATGTTGCATTTCATAAGTTGAACTAACAAAGACTAAAGCAATATTTCTTTTATCCGAAGATGATGCTAATGTAAATTCTTAAAGAGGAGAAACAAGATAATAATAGTAGTGAAGGTGAGACTTTGACATGCATTGTATTATTTGTAGCCTTTTTGGTCAGTTTCATCATCATTTTATTTAGCCCCAGTGAGTTAGAGAATCACATCAACCCAAGACATTTGTTGTGGTTCAAACTAGAACCTTTATTAGGATATGTTGGTAGGTTTTGTTCACATAGCTTCATTGCTTTGATTTTATTTTTAAGATCATGATCCGCTGCTGATCCTTAAATTTTCAATTCGCCTTCTCGCTCTTTAGCTGTGTTTGCTTTCTATATAGTTTTTTTTTAACCCACAAAGGTTCTATTGTATGTCTAATTATAATAGTGTCTTCTCAAGATTTAATCTAAAAGACATTGTATTTGTAACTTGTTTGATCTTTTTACCATCTAACACAAACTTTGGTTTCATGTTATTGCGTTTCTTCATTTGTAAGGTCGAGTTTTTGTTCGATGTTGTTTAATCATTTTCACTAAATATAACATTCTGTAATGATATACAAGTTTATTTATTTGTGAGGTTAACTATACTTTTTTGTTCCTGTGTCATTTATTGTTTTAAGAATCAAGCAACATTTTCTACTTTGACTATTTGAATTATTAGTTCAAACTTTTTATGAGCCACCCCTGATTTATCACGGGTTTATAAGCTAGTTAGTGTATATACTAATTGCTCATATAAAAGAAATTAAATACACTAGACGAGTATCCGCGTCTAACGGCAGCGGTGTCCAGTTTTCTGCAAATTCCGAATACTCATAAGTTTCTTTTAACAAACTGTATTTGTAGTGTTAGAGAATCATTTTCGATTAACTATAATTCTGATGCGTGGTTGCATAACAACAGAAATATACAGTTTTCAAAAAAATTATGTGGAGTCGATCTAAGTGTGCGAGTATATTTTCTAATATGATTGTTTTAAGTTATTAAGATTTTAGTAATAATAGATTCAAGCATTACAAAAAAGCAACGGTATTATGTAGTTGGCAATATTATATTGTAGTTTAGAGGTATAGCCAATGTGTGTGACCGCCTTTTCTTGTTATGTTAGTAATTTAGGCAGTGATAATTTTTTATTTTTAATTTTTAATTTTTTTTATACAACGTTTATCATTTGGTGTATGACTTTTAAACTTGTAACCTTACAAATTTGATATCACCATAATAAAATTATCTTATACTATCAATTTGCATAGAGGTTCCGAAACTACTTCATCATTTCTCATATAATTTTGTCAAATATGAAACCCAGTTCGACCCAGGTGGTTCAACCGGTTGAACCATTATGGTAAAAAAAAACAGGTCGATTTAAACCGAGTCAACCCAACAGGTTGGTTCGAAAACAGATCAAATTAAACCAGATCAACCCGTCGGGTTTGAAGCGTCTCGGGTCAACCCAGTTTTCGATGTGTATTAATAGTTTCCTTTTGAAATATATGTCTTCAACATTTTCACTTTTAGTTTCAACTTTTCACTTTTTACTTTTAGGCGAGTACCCGCACCTTGCGGCAGCGGTTCCTAGCGGTAGACAATTAACGATATGCGATATTATAACAAGTGTTGCGTTTAACATTCAAAATAGAACGTGAAAAGATCAAAATGTAATTGCAAACGGTTGTAACATCCGATAATTCAAATCTAACAAAAATTCTTAACATGACTTGACATTCACAAATGGTATGAGAGTATATGGTATGACAGCATTTTTTTGCAAATAATGAATACTTTCCAAAGTTACCATGCAAAATTGCAAAGTAATAGAAATCAAGTTTGACATTCACGAATGACACTTTTCTTTGCAAACCATTGATACTTTTCAAAGTTACCATGCAAATCACATTTTTCACTTTTCACATTCCACTTTTTCAATTCTTGACTTGTTGACCATTTTTGTATTTTATGTAGTATATACATATAGTATATAGCAGGGTACCTCGCGCGTTTCGACGGCGGGTACCTTGTGACGATTAACCCGAGAAATAGATATCGATGAGATCTGATTCACCAGTTTGTATCGGTTTCAACGGGTCCTCTCTGGTTTATTTTCGGATGACTTTAATTGGTTAGCCGAACCGGTGGCGACACCGGTTTCCGGTTGAACACGTTGGTTCTGGTCCGGTTTTCAAAACTATATGTACCATCAACTTGTTAGCTTGTATGAAGTTTTGTGTATTTTATTAATTTGTATAATGTGTATAATAAGATGTAATTTTCATTTTAGGGTGTTTTAAACATAATATTAATTAGTGTGTTTAATTATTTTATATTTTGGATTATGTTATAGCTTCTTTAAATTGTACCTTACGAGAATTTTATTGTATTTTTTAGTAAGGAGTGTTTTAATTGATTGTTTTTAATTGGTAGATATCATTTTAATTGGTTGTAAAGTGTGAATAAATTATTGTAATTTTAAGTAATGTGGTGTTTTAATAAAAGTATTAATTAAATTATACATTTCTCTCTCCATTGACCGATTTCAACAATTCAACAATTCAACAATTCACCTTTAACTATTTTTTTATTATATGTAGTATAGATATAGATAGTCATCATATAAAAAAGACAAGAAAACTATAGCATAATATACGGTACCCCTGAGTTACTCCGTTGTGTATCTTTTTTACATCTTTCACCCTCATGACTTATTTGTTTATAGTACAATATTGTTTATGTCAGTTTAATACTTTTGACTTATATTTTATGTTCCATATTTTTAATATTATAGTTTTCTAATATAAACATTATTATTTAAAAAAAAGTAAATAAATATCACTAGTAAAAAAAGATGGGTTCATATAATCTATCCCATAACAAACTCATAAAGAATAAAAGAAATGCCAATAACAATTTAAAAAGTTATACTCGTAGCATGCGTTGTTGCAGTTAATACAGTAAAAAAACATTCATGTGTGATAGCAATGAAGATAGAAATAGAGACACCTACAAAAATGCGTGTAAAATGATAACCAGAGAAATCAATTCCACTTGAAGATGTACATGTAAAAGTATTAAACCATGCGCCATGAGCCCATGAGACTCATTCCTTAGAGCACCCGGTATCAAGCTCGTTATCCTTAGTCGTGCCACATGACACATTTGCCGTCCCTCGCTATGACACCGGCTTGGCTCGTTATGCTTCGCCGTTGTGAGCCTCGTCGTCTGCACGGCAAGATTTGAACTTATGCGATTGTCAGTTTTATTCGTTTTTTGATTTCAAGTGTGTGTGTAACGTGTTTGAGGATTGAAGAAGACGCATTTTTTTTCTTTTTTTTAGTGGGGTTAAATTATGGTAGGTGATAACGTTTTCTTATCATCAAAGTTTTTTATTTATTTTTTTAATGTTTAATTTATAACTTTTTTTAAATATGTTGTATTGTATTTTTATTTTAATAAAGAAATTTAGTTTATTTGGAAATGTGAAAAAATAAAATAAAGTTGTAAGTGATGGGTCTTCAATGAGAAAGTTGAGGTTAGTTATGATTGAGGGGGTTAGTAGTGAAGATTTGTTATAGTGACGTGGTACCCGTGGGTAGGGGTGTGCACGGTCCAAAAATCGGACCGGACCGGCCAAGACCGGACCGAGACCCGATTTCGGCAAAAATCTTAGGCCGAGACCGGACTGAATGTGGTCGGTTCGGTCTCGGTCCGGGTCGGTCCTTCGGTCGGTCCGGTCCAACAAGGCCAAATTAGCACAAATTCGTTGGTTTTGGTCCGAAGCGTACAGACCAAGGACCGAATTAGCCCAAAAGCCGAGACCGCGGACCGGACCAAATGTGGTCGGTCCAGTCCGGTCTCGGTTGGTCGGTCCGGTTGGTTCGGGTTGTATGCTCACCTTACCCGTGGGCTCCAAATGAATAAGTTGAGTATGTCATGTCATCTAGTGATGTTATTTGAGCAAAATTTATTATTTTTTTGTTGCAGATTTGAGCAAGATTTATGAAAGTTGTCAAATGACCAACACCACACCAATATCCATTACAACCACTCTCAAAAATGAGGACGAAAAAATAACTAGTACCCACGAAAACCCCCTCCACACACATTGACATTTGAACCAATGAAGAGCCGAGTTAACTTGCTCTAATAAGTTAAATGTAATAAATGCCAAAAAGAAATAAAGGAAACGTGCATGCACCCGAACCTCATCGGCTCATGTTGCCTCGTACTATTTTATTTTCCAAACAACTACGAGCACTCGGTGTGGGTTTGTTGTGCAAGCTCGCCGTCCGAGCTGGAGGTTCGCCGCTCTCGTCACGACAACGGCCACGCTCGTCGTGTGCTCTTCGTTTGCAAACTCTTCGTCTGCACGGCAAGGAAGTGTCTGACACAAAACCGGGCCCCGCAAGATTTTGTAAACGTTGATATAAAAAGATTATTTGTGTATTTTCGTTTTTTTGATTTCCATCTGTGTGTAGTGTGTGAGAAGAACCAAATTTTTATTTTTTATTTTTTATTATCTTTTTTTATTTTTATTTTTGACTAAAATACACGGTTGGTCCCTAAACTTCAATCCGCTTCTCGTTGGGACAAACCTCGGCATTATCATCGCCGAAGGTCCAAAACATGGCCATTATATGCCAAACTCGTCCCTTGACCAATAATGGCGTTTTCAACGTTCCGTTATACTCCAGAAAAACCCGTTATCATGTTACTGTTGAGGGTAGAATAGTCATTTTACTTGATGTACTGTAGCATATGTCTTGTCCAATTTCCCGCCATTATGTAGAATATAACAAAGTTGTGTACTCATTGCTCATCCCAAACTTGTTTTGGAAGCCTACCCAGAAAACCCTAATGCAATGTCTATCATCAAATCAAATAATCTAAGTAAGAAAATAACAAACAACCACCTTGGATTTACTCTGTGGCGAGTAAGAGAATATCCTTTCTATGATGATCGTGAAACGGAGGAAAAAGCTGCAATCAGGAGATATTGTAAGTCTTTTTTGGTTAGAGCCTATTACAATCATATGTTAGTATGATTGTTTAAGTTATTCCCCTTTTAGGTAACTTTAGCTTAACATTGTTTTTGTCCATTTTTTATACAACGGGTGAACCAGGATCCTTTAGCATGATATTCCATTATGAAGGTACATTCAAATACTTTCCATGTAGGATATATCAAGGAGGCAAGAAATTCCTTGTTGATCTTGTGGAAATAAAAGAGGTATCCATTGATGAAATGGATCCTCTCATGACCCAAATCGGTTACGAGGCTGGACAAACCAATTATTTCTACTTTCTTAAGCCTGGTTGTACATTGTTCGACGATTTTTTTTCTTTGCGTGAAGATGCTAATGTTGACTTGTTGAAAGATGTTGTCATAGAGCATGTCGATAGACGCGTCTATGTGGAAATAGGGATGACTAGATTAGAACTTTCTGAAATGTCCCCACAATCAATTAAGACTGTGTTTTGGGAGATGGCTGATGTTGGGAATTCTGTGAAACAGTGATTCTGCTGATCGAGAAACAATGGATTCTGCTGAAGAAGAGTTTCTGCTGGTTACATTTCTATGAAGTAGTAAAGCATAAATCGTGATTATGCTAATAGAGTGAATCCACGTAGGATAGGGAGGCGCAGTATTATTTAATGCTAGCCCATCTTTATTATTGTACTGCCCGAGGTTAGCTTTAGTGGACTGCCCAAGGATAGCATGGGCATGCGTATGGGCTTTACATTTATTATTTAGTTGCATGCTTGTACTTTAGTTGCATGCTTGTTCTTTTCCCAAGAAAGGGAATAGTGTTCCTTATCTATAAAAGGAACTTAGGTCTTATGTATTAGCATAACTTTTCAGAAAAAACATTCAAGAAAAACCTCTTTAGTGAGGGTGTAAAGATCCATAGAGGATCATTAGTTTTATAAGAAAAACCTTGTTGGTAACATTGATTGTGTTCTTATTCCGCTGTGCATGTTCAATCATTGTTACTATACACTCTAGTTGAGTCCGGATCTTGGTTTTACAATTGGTATCAGAGCGGGTGGCTCTTGATCTTGAGTTTACAAGGTTTTTCGAAGAAAAGATTCAAAACTCGAAGTTGTTAGTAATTTTCGTAGTCTTATCACTGGGCTGTTTTAAAACAAATATAACTTTGTCTTGAACCATTGGATCGAGCTACAATTTATTCTGGTGCATCTCGGTATAGTAATCTAAAGCTTCACCGAGGGATTGTCAATCGAGCTTCCAATCAAAAGTTATCACCGTAGAAGTCACTAAAAAGATCCGTAAGGATACTTCAAAGACTGTTTTGAAACAGTCATAACTTGGTCGTTAACCGTTGGATCGGCATAAAATTTGGACTGGAAGCTCTTGGTATATCAAGGAAGGTTTCCACCGAAGGGATTGTTGATCTGAGGTCTCAGTCAAAAGATACACGTGCCAGAAAACTGCTGCAGACACCATCATGTAAGTTAAATTTTTCAAGTTTTTAGTAACACCAAAAAGTGTCACTAAAGACCAAAAAGTGTCGTCTTTATACTATGACTGTGTTCGTAACCCACGAGGGTTTTGATTGGTTGACGTGGGGAAAAGGGTTACCTGATTGGCTGACAGAATTTTCATTCATTTCTGCTGAAATTCAATGTGGGGTGATGTATGATTGTTATGGTGTGGATCATTAATTTGATTGGTCTATTGGGTTATCACTTGGGTTACAAAGTGTAGAGGTCTATCACATGAGATCACACGTGTAGTCAAATTTTTTTCTCTCCGCCGTTGCTGCTGAAGGTTTACGTAAGGTTAAACAAAATTTTGGTCCCCACTATTTTATTGTTTCTTTGAAGTTCATAAGGTTGTTGCCGGAATTTTACTGCTACATTCATCTCTGTGCAATCTTTTCTCCTCAACATGGCAGAATTTGATAATAATAGGGATGATGGTACGTTTCCTTATTTAATGGATGATGAGTACGAAGTTTGGGCTAAAAAGATGGAACACTGGATCAAGAATAATGATATGAATATCTGGAAGGTGATCCAAAATGGCAACAGCTTTAAAAAGGGTTGGAAATGATCGCGGATGGTAACTTCATTATTCGTCCTCCAACGATGCGGATGAACACATTGTTTGTACAAAAAGAGAGTCAAAGGCCGCAACTATCTTGCTTAAATCTATTCCTCACGATCATGTAGCGATTTTCGCCATATGGATGATGGAAATCTTATATGGAATGCTATCAAAGCAAGGTTTGGTGAAAAGGCTGATTTCAAGAAGATGAGCAAGGAAGTTGATGTGAAGGTTATCTGAAGGATTTGCTAGTCTGCCATTTGCTTTCATGGGCATCTCTCAGGTACATACTTGTGATTATAGTTGTAAAGAGAGATATAATGAACTAAAAGAAGCATATGATGATATGAAACCTAAGTTTAATGAATGCTACGTTGATAATGAAGCTCATAAACTAGCATTAAAAACACTAGAAAGACAAAAGGTATGGTTTCAAAAGAATCAAGTGGCTTATGAGGAAAAGATTAGAATGCTAGAAAGTGATCTAGAAGTTGCAAATAATTATTTGAAAATATCTGAGAAAGCAAAGGCTGAAGCTTTGTCTGAGAACCTAGAGCTTAAAGAAAAACTAGCTGAGGAAATAGCTAGGCATAAACAATGGTTAATCTCGGTGACAATCGGCTAGAGAAATCTATAACAGTCAATCAGTAACCTCTGGCTTAGGTTTAGGTTTTCAAAAGTATGTAGGGTTAGAAGCTAGGAATGATGGGCGTAAATCTACACCGGCGAGGGTTAGCTAACTTTATAAAAGAAGGTGATTTGCATGCTGTCCCTGGACCTATTAGAGGTGAATTCATGCCCACCGACCTGACCATTTCTGTTGACTTTGATGGATCACACCATTTATATGGCAAAAGTCAAGTGACTTACTGCATCTTAGTAGCAAATCATGACTCTGTCTCTTGTTCTACAAGTGACGAGTCATCGACCTAAAGTCCACGACTATGCCTCATGTGATTCAAGTGAGAAGTCTGACTCACCTAAGCACACACCCATGACCACACCTAAGTCCATAGTAGCTGATGATGAGCTCAAAACAAAGCCAGTTGCTTATGCTATTAAACACAAATTTGCTTCTACTCCTGTTTCTGATAAGTTTAAATGTAATAAACAAAGTTGTGTTAAGAATAAGTCATTTAAGAAGAAATCTTGTTTTGTGTGTGGTAGTAAACTCCATCTTATTATAGACTGTGATTATCATGAGAAAAAGATGAGTGTTTCCTCCGGCCATAAGACTTCTAGACCCACATGGACTAATGTTGCTAGTATTCCTCCATTTGTTCCCAAATCTGCACATATGAGAGCAGGTAAACCAGTTCCTACTGGTAAACCAAAGGTGTATCCATCTGCTTCGCTAACAGCTTCATAGGCCTTTTCCAGTTCCCTCCGGTGGAGGATATTCTTCACCGTGACTACCGATTGGTGGAACAGTAAGGCTAGGCTTATGCCTTATAGACCTAAAAGTTCTTATTTTCAGTCATATACACCTTATGTATCTCATATGACCAAGGCACATGGTGGAGTTAGTATGGCAAATGTTGTTAAGCCCTCAACATGTTATTCTTGGAAAACTCAAAGGAAACGTTCATTCTGGGTACCCAAGAACAAAAGTCTGTGTCAGGTGCATTGATTGAGGGGAGGCTTATTGTTGTAATTTTTTTTAGTCTAACCATTTTTGCAACTTTGTTTGGATCCTCATACGCTGAGGGAGGCTTAGTGTTTCGCCGACACTACTTTTGTCTTTGGTTTCACGCTGCTTGTTGGTATCTTGTACATGTCTTGGTTATTTTTATTCTTTCTTAATTTTATAGTTATTTAAAAAAAATTATGTCTTGTGTTTAGTGATTAAAAAACTCTAACCCTGTGTTCGTTTGTTCTCTTACTTGCAGGTTTTGGTGTTGGTTCATTACCCCACCACTCATGGTTTTCATCTCACCATGTCTTTCTGACACAAGAGTTGGCTAGCCCACAAGATTATGGCTTGTGGTAAAGGCTACTGAAATCCATAAATGGTAATCAACTCACCATGATGATGACGGCATTCCATCAAAGAGTTGGCTAGTCCCGAGCAAACGGCTCCGGTAAAGACATATCAAATCCGTTATATGGTTGCTGGTTTGCCAATAAATCAGATGGTTATCAATGTACCATAGTTTTCGAACTTAAACATTTGGCTACTCCAAAGAGTGATGGCTATTGGTTAAGAGACATCAAATCCATTATTTTCAATGATTCACCTCTCACAGGAGTTAACACACAAGGATGTGATGAGAATAGTTTGAACCGATATGTATTGATGTACCATATGTCATTTGTTGCCGCAAAGACCGGCGTTTCAAAGTTTGGTCATCATAGAGATGTAATTATTTTGGTTATTTGCTACTGCTGTTCGAGTACAATCCTCTCGTTCGAAGTGTTAAAGATTGTTGGGAAGGATTGTTGGGAAATTTTTTCGTTAAATGATTCAATCCTCTAGTTCTGAAATTATTAAAGATCCGAAACTGGAACTTAAATGATCCAATCCTCTTGGCTTCTACAATCATATCATTTAAATTCCGGTTTAGGGAGGATTGTTGGGAATTACGTGAAGCAAATGATTCTGCGAGAAACAATGGATTCTCACAAGAAGAGTTTCTGAAGTTACATTTCTATCAAGTAGTAAAGCAGAAATCATGATTATGCTAATAGAGTGAATCCACGTAGGATAGGGAGGCGCAGTATTATTTAATGCTAGCCCATCTTTATTATTGTACTGCCCGAGGTTAGCTTTAGTGGACTGCCCAAGGATAGCATGGGCATGCGTATGGGCTTTACATTTATTATTTAGTTGCATGCTTGTTCTTTTCCCAAGAAAGGGAATAGTGTTCCTTATCTATAAAAGGAACTTAGGTCTTATGTATTAGCATAACTTTTCAGAAAAACATTCAAGAAAAACCTCTTTAGTGAGGGTGTAAAGATCCATAGAGGATCATTAGTTTTATAAGAAAAACCTTGTTGGTAACATTGATTGTGTTCTTATTCCGCTGTGCATGTTCAATCATTGTTACTATACACTCTAGTTGAGTCCGGATCTTGGTTTTACAGCTGAAGATAGGAGAAAAGTTGCTACTGCGGCTATTCAATCTTGTTGTAGACGATTGGTGTTAGATGATCTAGATAATGAACCTGCCCTAGATCTTTTTATCCAACTTACACAAGTGCCTATGGACGTCAATGATATTGGTGAATCTAGCAATTTGCCAAATATTGAGCCAGTATTTTCCACCTTAGACTGCTCATTTGCTAGCCAACCTGTTCATAACAGTGAGCGTGCTTTAGTACTTATTGATGAGGACAACGCTATAAAGGAGCCTGATAATCTTGAGGTTAATCTATTCCGAGTGACTTAGGGGAAGCACTTAGACAAAGTTGGAAGAGCACTAGTTGATGTCAATAACAGGTTTGAGGAGCCTGATAATTTTGAGGTTAATCTGTTTCAATTGACTCAGGAGAAGCATTTAGACAAAGCAGGAAGAGCACTAGTTGATGTCAATAACAGGTTTGAGGAGCCTGATGTGGATGTAACTCTGTTTCAATTGACTTAGGATAACATGAAAAAGGACCCTGTTGTTGATGTTACTCTGTTACAAGTGAGTGACACTAGTGACTTAGGCAATGCAGTTGATGATTCAATTGAACCAAATGAAGAGAACACTTGTCAGGAGAATGATGCACAACTTGGTATGGTACAAGTAGGTCAGAGTAATGAGTTAGGTGAAGCAGGAACAACCAGTAATATAAGTGATGACAGGCAGTTGGAAAATGATTTACCTGTGATGGTTGATGATGTCTTTTGCAGTGACTATGTTTGTTTCCAACAGGCAGACTTTGAAAATGGAGTCTATACCACATTCTTCTATTCTGGTCAGGAGTTTTCTACTGCAGGGGAAGTAAAAAACCTAGTAAGAGAGCATTCAATAGAAACTAGGAGGGATTTGTTTTTCAAGAATGACAAAACAAGAATAAGGGTCAGGTGTAGGGGTTGTGTTCCACTTTCAGGCCCAAGTGAAGGTCCTGGACTGGATATAGGCCCATCTAGAAGTCCATTAAACAGAAGGGGTATAAATGCATTGCTTTTTGGCAAAAAGGACCCTTTAGAAATACTCAGCCCATGGCTATTGTTTGTCGGCAGGAATGGTGATACAAGTATCTGGTCAGTCAGAACATATAATGAGTAACACACTTGCTTGCAATCAAGGGAAGTTAGAGCTTTTGACATTTGCTATATCTCACAGAAAATTACAGCACAAATTGAAACAAATCCACATCTTCCTGTCAAGTCTGTGCATAATCAACTTACCAACCAATACGAGCTTCAAGTGTCCCTGCAGAAGGTTTTAGGGGCCAAAAACCTAGCAATAACAACCATCAGGGGTCAATTCAAGCTACAATTTATCATGTTGAGAGATTATGTTCAAGAGTTGCAGAAGACAAACCCTAATACAACAGTGGTGATGAATGTGGAACGACCTCCAGATGAGACTCTTCCAACCAGAGAATTCAAAAGAGTGTATGTTTGTTTAGGTGCACTGAAGCAAGGATTTAAAGAGTGTGGGAGATCGTTGTTGGGGCTGGGTGCTTTTCCAATTCGTGGTCCTTTGAATGGTCAACTGATGACAACTGTGGGAATTGATAGCAACAATGGTATATACCCTTTAGCTTATGCTTTTATTGAATCAGAAAACATAGGATCATGGACTTGGTTTCTTCATTGTTTATCCGATGATATAGCACTTGGGCCAATTTCAAGCATCACTTTTATTACTGACATGGAAAATGTACTCCCTTACACTGTTCATGAATTTAAGTCTCACTGTTTTGAAAGAGACAGTAAACATATTTGATTTTGTGCAGGATATAAGTAGAGCTTTAGCAGAAGTTTTTCCAAATGCAGAACACAGATTCTGTATTAGAAGCATTCATGAGAAAACGAAACAACAATGGAAAGGTAGGGCCTACAAAGATCATCTGTGGAAATGTGCAACAGCCTCAACTGTTGTACAGTTTTGGAAAGCTATGGCTGATCTCAAGAAACTTAATCAACCAGCCCATGATTGGTTAAGTAAGATACCACCGATCCATTGGTCAAGGTCACATTTTTAATGTAAGTGATCTATCAATTTCCGTTAATTTGTATTTGTTAATGCAGTATAAACAGTTATAATTAATACATGTTTATTTGTAATTATCTTTAGGGAGAGCTACTTATGATGTGTTACTTAATAACATGTGTCAAGTGTTTCATGACAAAATAATTGAGGGTTTAAGAAAACCAATTATTACAGCCTTAGAATACATCAGGGAATACTATATGAAGAGGATAATGCATGTTCTTATGGTGATTGAGAAGAGTGATGGGCCACTAACACCAACTGCACAACACATGCTAGAGGGTATTAAGAAAGAGGTTGTTAAGTATAATGTTTTATGGAATGGGGGAACTAAGTTTCAGGTTAGTGGGCCATGAGGTGACCAATGTGTAGTTAATGTTGTACACAAGTCTTGTACTATGGCTTTTAAATTGGAATATGGCTTTAAATGGGCAACAAGTAGGAGCTGTAGAAACATGGGCTCATCCTTGTTACTATCTTCTCACTTGGGAGGCAACCCACAAACACCATGTCGAGCCTATAACTAGCAGCGAACATTGGGAAAAATCAATTGTGCCAACAACAATTGTTCCACCGAAATCCGAAACAAACCCGCCTACCGCAAGAGGTAGAAAAAGAGTTAGGATATCTCCTGAAAGTGAAGAGATTGTGAAGGATGGTAAGCTGTCAAGGTTTTGGAAGAGTGTTAAGTGTAGTATTTGTGGCATTGCTGGACACAACCGGTAAACATGCCTATGGTATGGTGGAGCTGAAAGTAGTCGAACTGCCAATAAGGGAAATGTCAAACAAGTGGCTACAAAAGCTGCAGCAAAAGAGACACATCCTAAAGGTAACAAAGTAATAGCAGATAAAGAAGCTGAAGGTACAGGTGTTGTTGAAAGTCAAGTTAGTGCAGTTCAAGGAAGTGGTGTTCAATCTAAAAATCAAGATCCAGCAACTGAAGATCCCATCATCCATGATGCATCCCAGTCACAATCCCAGCAACATCAAGAAGAGGCAATTGCCGATCCCAACATGCATGAGCAAGCCCAGTGTCAATCCCAGCAACATGATCAATCGGTCGATTCTCACGGTCAAGTGGTTGAAGCAGTTTCTGCTTTAACCCATCCTGCTACACGAAGAATGACTAGGCAGCAGGCTGCACTGGAAAGAATGATGGCCTCACCATAGGTCAATTCTGTTATGCTAATTATCTAGACAATGTTTCATCTAGTTTATTTCCTATGGACAAGTTATGTACTCTAAAAATATATATGTGTGTGTGTGTCTAACTGTAGTTCTCATGCTTTGCAAAGTATGCAATTTTATGAATTTGGAATTATATCCATTTGCATTAACTATGGAAACATGTCATTATTGTGTATTCTTATAGATTGACTAAGCTTGTTGTGTGAATAATTTGCATCAAAAGTAACCAAAGCTAAACAAAACCTCATAAGAATGTTGACATTTAAAAGTCAACCCTAAACAAATTGCTAACCATCTGCATACCCATAAGGCATTGAAAATCAAAAACAAACCAAACTGAATACTTCATAACAAGGTTACTAAAATTCAAGATACTGAACATTAACCATCTCACCTCATTACATAAAAGGTAAAAAAGTTATCCCAATGCATAAACAATCAAGAACAACATCCAACTTAGCACCAGGTAAATCTTCCACTTCCACACATCACCTTCAGCAGCTACTAATCTTGCCTCAAGCTCATTTCTCCCCCTCAAAAGGCCGGGTATGATCATTCTTGAATGAGCATAGATTTCAGGATTATACCATCTTATCCACCGACAAGAAGACCCCTATTGATGATTATGACAAGTCATCAAACAACCACCATTGTTACAATGTACTTTGCTGCTTGCGAAAACAAACTAACACAATAAATATTAAGACGCACTTACTTCAACAGGACAACCAAAGAATCGACGCCCTGGGTTGGCAGAGGTCCATGAAGTGCGAATAATAGCTTGCTTACCACACCAGCAACGTACCATCTTGAAACGATTATCATTTTGTAGAAGACCGTTTTTGTAGGATAGTTTAGGGATGGATGATAAATGTCGAGCAAACCGTGTTACACAGACATATACTAGCTACAAACACTGTACAACGGTTTCTATTTAGTACGCTACACTGAAAGACGGTTTTGCCCTCACCAACATAACATTGACAACGACATTATTGGTCAAGGGACAAGTTTGACATATAATGGCCATGTTTTGGACCTCCGACGATGATAATGCCGAGGTTTGTCCCAACGAGAAGTGGATTGACAAGTTTAAGGACCAACTGTGTATTTTAGTATTTCTTTTTTTTAATAGGTTAGTGGGCTAGTAAGTTGGGCTTTTTAAGTGGGCTTGGGATGGAAAAGTTAACAGTTAAGTTGTTGTTGTTTTTTTTTTTTTTTTTAAATGTTATTTACATATTTTTTTAATATGGTTGTATTGAATTTTTATTTGGAAATATTATTATGTTGTAATGTATTTTAATTTTCAATGAAATGAATTTAATTTATTGAGAAATTTGAATAAAAAAATAAAGTTGTAAGTGGTGTGCCCCAAATGAGTAAGTTGAGGTCCATTAAATAGGCGGCGATCCTATATATATAAGGGACCATCACCCGACTTTAAGGGACATCCACTATATTCCGCTCATGCTCTCTGTTTCTATAAATATTGGACCATTTCCAAAGGTTTTCTCACCCTTTTGCACACAAATTTCTCTCTTCTATACCTTTCCTTATTTGATCATTTAACTTGTTTAATCTTGTTTAGATGTGCTTATTTCTTTCTTCAAGTGCAAGAGAAGAACTTCCGTTATCGTCTAGATACGGAGTTATGTAGTTTAGTTAGTCCATGCGTAACATGTGTTGCATATAGATCGAGTCCATGTATTTCAATCTTGTGTAATAGTTAGATCCGGATGTTGTGTAAGTATGGGAAGTGTTGTGTGTAGCGGTTAGTAACGGTGGATAAGTCCGGGAAGCGTTGTGTGTAGCGGTTAGTATTTTGGTCCTGAAAATATGGGTGTGAGTGTAGATTGGTTCTAGCTAAGATTAGAACTCGACATTTAGCTTAGTGTCGAAAATCGGTGTAAGCGACGTTGTATGGCTTTCTCCGCCAATAAGGGATCTTGTTGATTAGTGAAGTAACTCCCGAGTTGGGTACTCGGGGAGTGGAGTAAGGCGAAGAGGAGCTTAATGACCGAACCACTATAAATCACCGTGTTTGATTTGCGCTTTCTTTTACTTATTGCTTTACGTTTATATCCGCTTTTATTGCTTCTTATTATGCTTGTGTTGTGCTTATGTTTGTGTGACTGGTTGTTTATATTGTATTAATAATATGCGTGTCTTAGCTTGGTAAACATATTTGTAATTATGTTTGTGACATATTTGATTCGCGAACTTTTATGGTTTGGGCTTGATTCGAGCATGTGATTAGTGGGCTTGGGCCAACTGATAATGATACGCTATCAGAACTCAATATAGATTTGGGATATACTTGTATACACATGAAGAAGAGACCAATGGAGTATTAGTCCAATGGTTGGAGCACTTGTGCTTGAGTCAATTGACCTAAGTTCAAGTCCCATCCTTGGCATTTGCTTCATATAGGTACCCACCCCCGCAAAACCTATGGGCACATTGGAGAGACTTTGTGGAATAAGAGCTCAGGGGTCTGAGTCTTGGCTCGTGCTCACTCCAGCTGGTGCCCCACTAGGCCAGGAGAGTTGCCGGAGCTATTCCTTATGGGGTGGACAATGGCTGGTGCCAAACACACATGAGAAAGAGAAAGCGACATCAGAGTCAAAAGAAAAACACCGGCATAAACTAAATTGAACAATTGCACAGTTGCAAATGGAGGTCGATTTGGGTCTAGGCAGTGCAATTACCCTATACATTGTTATGGCTAAGTTTTATTGTAATTTTTGTTCATACTTAAATTACTAGGCGAGTACCCGCGCCTAGCGGCTGCGGTTTCTAGCGTCAGATAATTAATGATTTGTGATATTGTGGTGAGTGTTTTGTGCAACGTTTAAAATAGAACGTGAACCGATGAAAAAGCAATTGAAAACTGTTGTATTATACGATAACTAAAGTCTAGACAAAATTCTCAACATATATCAAATAACATATAAAAACATTTAATGAAAATGAAAGTAAACATTACACCAGTTATGAGATAAAAATAACAATACACGTTACTTGTCGCGTAAAAACTAACAATGATGGAATTAATGGTGCCGTTGTTAAGAAGAACGCAAGTACCAAAATTAGCATGAATGTGATTAGCCCAAAAAAAAAAAAGAAAAAAAAAAGAAGAAGCTAATTTTGGTTATTTTTTAAAAAATTTGAGCACATTTTGCCTCATTTTTTAAATGAGCGTATTAGCCTATTGAAAAGTTAAATGTACGCTAACGGGCACATATTTTCTCTTAACTGTAACACATTTATAATCATTTTTAAAGAAAAACTTACATATATAATATATTTATATATCGACAGATCGTTTTGTGTTAAAAAAAAGTTTATGGGTTCTAAACGAAAAATAATAAAGTTTGAAGATGTGGGGATTAAACATAATGTTTTGAAACCTGGTTCGAACCGGGTGGTTCAACCGGTTGAACCGTTTCTGTCGAAAAACGGGTCGATTTAAACCGAGTCAACCCGACAGGTTGGGTCAAAACGGGTCAAATTAAACAGGTCAACCCACCCGGGTTTGAAGCGTCCCGAGTCAACTCGTTTTCCGATATGTATTAATAGTTTCAACTTTTCACTTTTTGGTTTTTCCTTTATATATAACATATATCAGGGTACCAGCGCGTTGCGGCGGCGGGTACCCTGTGACGATTAACCGGAGAAATAGATCTCGATGAGACATGATACACCAGTTTGTATTGGTTTCAACGGGTCCTCTCTAGTTCGTTTTCGGATGGCTGTTATTGGTTAGCCGAACCGGTGGCGACACCGGTTCCCGGTTGAACTCGTTGGTCCGGTCCGGTTTTCAAAACTATATGTACCATCAACCTGTTAGCTTGTATGAAGCTCTGTGTGTTTTATTAATTTGTATAATGTGTATAATAACATGTACTTTTCATTTGAGGGTGTTTTAAAAATAACATTAATTAGTATGTTTAATTATTTTATATTTAGGATTATGTTGTAGCTTGTTTAAATTGTAAATTGTGAAAATTTTATTGTACTTTTTAGTAATGGGTGTTTTAATTGTTGTTTTTAATTTGGTAGATATAATTTTAATTGGTTGTACAATGTGAATAAATTATTATACTTTTAAGTAATGAGGTGTTTTAATAAGAGTATTAATTACGGAGTAATATATTTCTCTCACTTTTGACTTTCAACTTTTCACTTTTCAAGGTTTGACCGTTTTTCTATTATATATAGTTTAGAAGATTAATATTAAAGAGATGATGCACCCGCGCGTTGCGGCGGGTTTTTTGCATTTAATTTTTTATGCTATATGAGTTTTGTTATATGTGTGGTGTGTAAATTGTGTGCAAAAATCTTTATGTAAATGTGGGTATATTAATTTCCTATGACACATTTGTATGATAATAATTGGGTCGGGATATGAACGGTGACCTTAAGTTTGTTTAACGGGTGTGTTTTAAAGTTTTTTTTTAGAAAAATTTAACGAATAAAGTTTAGCATTGAGTTTGAAAAGTGTCATATCGTTAAGGGGTACTTTTCGCCATTTTTACAAACTTTGTGAAAATATAAGTCTAAGATTGGTTTTGCAAAGTGTCGCATGGTTTAGGGGTATTTTTTGCCGTTTTTCCAAACTTTGCGAAACGACGTCGTTTTAAAACTGTCGTTATACCTTATGTTTGATAAAACTTTTAAATCACGCCCTTAGAACAAACTTAATGTCAACGTTCACATCCCGGCCCAACTATCATAATACAAATGTGCCACAGGAAATGAATGTACCCACATTTACATAAAGATTTTCGCACACAATTTACACACCACACATATAACAAAGAGTAATGCTATTTAGACTTACATAAGGGCGTGTTTTAAAAGTTTTATTATTTTTTAAATAATTTGACGTGTGAAGTTTAGGATTGAGTTTGCAAAGTGTAGTGTACTTTGGGGGCACTTTTCGCTATTTTTTCAAAGTTTGTGATAGTATAAGAAAGTCTAGTATTGATTGTGTAAAGCGCTGCATAGTTTGGGGGTTTTTTTTGCCGTTTTTCTAAATTATCAGAAACGACGTCGTTTAAATTTTGTCGTTTTACTCTTTATTATGTCCACTCAATTGTCGTTTTGGATGTTTTTTTCACCGACAAATACGACGTCGTATTCGACGAGGATTAATCGTTTTACTCTTTATTATGTCCACTCAATTGTCGTTTTGGATGTTTTTTTCACCGACAAATACGACGTCGTATATGTCCACTCAATTGTCGTTTTGGATGTTTTTTTCACCGACAAATACGACGTCGTATTCGACGAGGATTAATATATATATATATATATATATATATATATATATATATATATATATATATATATATATATATATATATATATATATATATTAATACTAAAAAGAAGAAAAGAAAAAGATGAGTTGATGGGGTTATTATATAAGAAAAGTGAAGGGACCAAATAGAGTCGGTGGTTCGTTTGGTATTTTTTTTATTAGCCCCAAATTGAATTGAGAGAGAACCCTAAAAAATTGAAAGAAAGAAAGAAAAATGGAGAAGGTATCGGGAGAGGTGAAATTGTTGGAAGAGATGGTTGAATTCATGGAGAAAATATCTTTAAGCAACGAAGAAGTTACGATTGATGATCGCAAGGTTCTTACCATGGCTCGCAACAACTGATAATGATACGCTATCAGAACACAATATAGATTTGGGATATACTTCTACACACATGAGCAAGAGAAAACGACATTAGAGTCAAAAGAAAAAAACTAGCATAAACTAAATTGAACAATTGTCACAACTGCAAATGGAGGTCGATTTGGGTCTAGGCAATCTAGCGAGAAGTGTTGCAATTACCCTATACATTGATATGGCTATTAATGAAAATTTTAATTTATGCTTAAATTATTAATATTAATGAAATTTTAATTTTAATATTAAGAAAAGAAAATAATTAAAAAAAAAAAAAAGAAAAAAAGAAAAAAAGAAAAAGTTGGTCTATGGTTCCCTTGGGGTTATATAAGAAAAGTGAAGGGACCAAGAACGTAAATAGAGTCGGTGGTTTTTTTTTTATTAGCCCCAAATTGAATTGAGATTGAGAACCCTAAAAAATTGAAAGAAAGAAAGAAAAATGGAGAAGGTATCGGGAGAGGTGAAATTGTTGGAAGAGATGGTTGAATTCATGGAGAAAATATCTGTACGAAACTTTGAAAAATTGACGAATGATGATCGCAAGGCTCTTAGCGTGGCTCGCAACAACGTGAACGGCGTTCATCGTGAGATGTCTGCGGTCATCCTATCGTCATCGTTAGCGGTTGATGTCTCTTTGATTGTTAAAGATTACAGATCAAAAGTTGAGAAGGAGCTTAATGATATCTGCACTAAGGTCTCTAATCTCACAATTAAAGTTGATATCAAGGATTATGTCGATTCTTTTCATCAGGTTAATTAATAATCCTTCCTCTCTCTCTTTTTTATTCTTTTCCCCCAAACTGAGCTTATGATTCATAATTATATTAGCTTTTTCATACCAACTGTTATTTGTTTATAGGAGGAATATGCTCACAACCATGGTTTTGAGTTGATAAAAAACTAGTGTACAGTAGTTTGTTAACATATACTGTATAATTCTTTGAAGAAACATGTACACTTTATATCTCCATCGATTACAATTTCGACTCGATTAATTAACCTACACTTTATAAATTGTTGCAGCATGATGATGCTCATGTTATTGATGATGATGATGATAATGAGATCAGTGCCTACTTCAAGAAATGGAACAAACTTTATCTAGAGTGTGAAGACTACGAACAAACACTTGAGTTCCTGAATAAACTTAAGGTAATTGCTACAAAGGAACAGGCCTCAGAAAAGGATCTCAGCATTCTCAACCGCGCCTACAACATGATCATGAGGGTTTATCGTGCTTTGTCTCATACACTCTACTCTGACCGGTCTTCTTCTGTTTGGGACATCGACGTGTCTTTGACCATCAATGAATCCAGATCAAAGGTTGAAAAGGAACTTCACAACATTTGCAATAACGTGACTAATCACACTATTAAGGAAGCTATTTCTCGCCACCTTGATGCTTTCAAAGCAGGCCATCTACCCCAAAAGCTTTTCCCTCGGGTTAACTTCCTTACTTCTAATTCTATTGCTGTATTATTATCGTTATTTGTTTCTCATATATATATCTATCTCACAAGACCTTTATGCTGCAGATTCTTACAGATAGGAAAAGAGTCTCAAGCCAGTCAGGTAGCTTTTAATCCAGAATCTATCCCGTCTAAATTGTATGATTTCAGGTTCTGTGCATATTGAGTCAATCAAGTATCCTTTTTTTCTTCATTTCTTCAGATATCAAAACAACAAACAAGAAGTCTAAGCTGGGATCAGGGGACGGTTTTGGCTATCATGACCACGTCAAGCGCATCAAGAAACAAAGGGTACCTTTGTATATACAAATTAATGCCATATTTGGAGATTCGGAGGCTGACTGCATAGGAGAAGGATTTGGTAATATTCATGTACCCCTTACCTTCAATTCATCATCCTTGCTTTTCATTATTGAAATATGCATATACTAGTAAGGTTATTGCTCCTCGCATGCTGATTAGTAAGATGTCATGAAAACTGCATCGCTTTTGTTTTTCTATAACATTCTTAAAGGTTAAATAGCCTACTGGCACATCCTTTTCCATCATCACATAGATCTTCTAAGAGCATCCACAATAGCAATAACCTTAAATACTTTTTTTTTTCCCACTATCTTCAAAGTTCTAACTATCATCACAAAATCTACTCCAATGCAAAAAAGTTGTTGTAAATCTTTTATTCTCTACATCTGCTATTAATATACGTAAGTGGTGTGAGGAGAGCATTTGCTCAAGTCATTCATATAAGACTTGAGGAAGCTCAAGTCATTGCTAAAAAAAAGCTTTAGCTTCGATGGGAAAAAGCTTTACAATGACTAATTTGAGCTAAAAAACTCGATCGTTCTACCTTGCATTGAAGATGCTCGATGTGTGTCGCCTATATAGGTCACTGATCTTTTTATTATTATCAAAACGCGTGAACAAAACAAACATCAATTAAATTTGACCTCTTTTGATTGCAGAAATTCAGCATGCAGATGATAAATCAGAGGTACGCGTAAATTGTTACTGTATTTGTTTGGCTTAAGGCTTGGGTGTGGTTTTGTGTAAGAGCTTAAATACCCTCCGTAATTTCTCCTGTTATTCTTTTTTCAGGATGATGAAGATGAGATGAGTGACGATGAGATGAGTGACGGAATCTTTTCATTCTAATTATCCTTGGGAGCCTCCTGTTGTCTATCCTGGATTATCTCTTGAGGAATGGTGGTGTATCCTGGCTTCTCTCTTGTGGAATGGAGCCGGTTTGAATATTGATGATGAAAATATGAAGCCACAAACTTGTATTAGGTGAAATAGCTAGAGCATGGATCTTTGTTTCGATCGTTAAAAATAATTTCATGCATGTTATTTTGTTTTTCGGTTGTTATTTTTTCTTTGTTTTGATCTGAAGTAATTCATGTACTCATCTCTCTTATGGCATGTACATAGATATTTTATCAACATTGAGTAATTCACAAATGACATTTTCAAGACTGGATCCTACTAAAGTTGGACCAGCAAGGACAAAACATACCCCTTATGACATGATTAGCTTATTTAAGCCATAGAGTTACCCCAAAACTGAGCTTATGAAACACCCGCATAAGCCATAAGCCTGTTATATAAGCTTAAACAAGCACCCCCAAGCTCAACTGTTTATCATATCAATTGCTAGTACAGTATATCTGTTTATAGGAATATGCTCACAAACATTAACTCCAGGCCGGTGTGGAGCTAGCCATGATTTGAGTTGATAAAAGTAGTTTGTTAACATAAAACATATAGTATAATTCTTTGAAGAAACATGTAATACAACATTATGTCGATTACAATTTCGACTCAACTAACTAACACGTTATAAATTATTGCAGCATGATGATGATGAGATCAGTGTCTACTTCGAGAAAGTAAGAAACTTACTCGAGTCCGAAGACTACCGACAAACACTTGAGTTCATGGATAAACTTAAGGTAATTGCTAGAAAGGAGCAGGCCTCGGGAAAGGATCTCAGCATTCTCATCCGCGAGTACAGCATGATCATGAGGGTTTATCGTGCTTTGTCTAAAACCATCAATTCTGATCAGTTTTCTTCTGTTTGGGACATCGACATGTCTTTGACCATCAATGAATCCAGATCATAGGTTGAAAAGGAACTTAACAACATTTGCAATAAGATGACTAATCACACTATTAAGGAAGCTATTTCTCGCCACCTGGATGCTTTCAAAGCAGGCCATCAACCCAAAAAGCTTTTCCCTCGGGTTAACTTCCTTATTTTTAATTCTATTCTTATTTGTTTAATCTATATAATGCTAGGTGAAATTTGCTTATT
The DNA here is from genome assembly GCA_910596185.1 of Chrysanthemum makinoi. Taxonomy (NCBI): domain Eukaryota; kingdom Viridiplantae; phylum Streptophyta; class Magnoliopsida; order Asterales; family Asteraceae; genus Chrysanthemum; species Chrysanthemum makinoi. Next base: position 52,153,231 of record OU343220.1, on the reverse strand, counting down.
ATTGTCTCTGCGTGTACCAATTGTTTATATATATCTCACAAGACCTTTGTGCTGCAGATTCTTACAGGTAGGAAAAGAGTCTCAAGCCAATCAGGTAGCTTTTAATCCAGAATCTATCCCGTCTAAACTGTATGATTTCAGGTTCTTCGCATATTGAGCCTATCAAGTATCTTTTTTTTCTTATGGCATGCACAAAGATATTTTATCAAAATCGACCAATTCACCAATGACATTTTCAAGACTGGGTCCTACTAAAGTTGGATCAGCAAAGACAAAACATACCCCTTATGCTGAATTAAGTTGCTGGTGCAGAAAGTTCTCTGACTTGTCGATATCTTGTAGATCATGTTGAAATAGACTTACGATAATTGGTTTGAATAAGTAAAAGGGATGTCTGCAAAGTGGCATGTAAGCAACCAATATGTGTGGATGCCTGGCCTTAAACTCCAAATAGTTGGTCTTTGCTTATTGTGGTGTTCTTTTTGTTACCTCTTGGCTAAATTTCCATTACTATTATGTAGAGCTTTACTAAAGATGGCTCGTTAATGAATGGTAATAGATTAACAAAATTCCATTATGATTATGTTGATCTTTACTAAGGATGGCTCGTTAATGGAGGTATATAGATTAACAAATTTCCAATACCATTATGCTGAATCTGTTTAACTTATGTGGGTGTTTGGGTAATTTTACTCTTTAGAACAACTTATTAGTCCTGTTACTTAGGATTAGCGGAGTATGAAAACCTGATATATGCTGTTCCAAGAGGTTATTTGGGATTGCTTAAGTTTTATGTGTAAGGTGAGTAGGTGACGCAAGCAACTTTAGAAAATGGTTTGCTTATTTCACGTTTGTTGTCTTCAATTAGTTTCCAAGGAGCAGAGAGATGAACGTTTAGAGGGTTGCATTTCTTTTATTTAAGGGGTTTTAAAAGCTAAATTTTATACCAAAATAAGTAGACAAGTGATTGCTTGAACAAGTAGATAAGAAGCAGCTAGATGGACCAATAATGAAATTACTAGTTAATAGGCGGGTTACTGGCTTATCAGCTTTTTCAAATAACTCTTTGGGTCTATACAATCGAACATGTTTAATTACTAGTTTTTTCAAAACATAGTTCATTGTCTATGTTATGGGGTCACCTAAAGTCTAAAATGAACCACAATGTCTAGTTTGAATAACCACCCTTTGAAATAGATCCAATTTAAGTATATTTTTCTAACATGATAACCTTATTTTTCTCATCTATAACAAAAACATAATATATCCGATTGTAAATGCTTGATGTTCTGACAGGTTTTTGTTTCGTAAGTTTTTATGTCAACTTTTCCAAATAAGCTGGTAACTTCTTGAAATAACTCTTTGGGTCTATACAATCGAACATGTTTAATTACTAGTTTTTTCAAAACATAGTTCATTGTGTATGTTATGGGGTCACCTAAAGTCTAAAATGAACCACAATGTCTAGTTTGAATAACCACCCTTTGAAAATAGATCCAATTTAAGTATATTTTTCTAACATGATAACCTTATTTTTCTCATCTATAACAAAAACATAATATATCCGATTGTAAATGCTTGATGTTCTGATAGGTTTTTGTTTCGTAAGTTTTTATGTCAGCTTTTCCAAATAAGCTGGTAACTTCTTGAAATAACTCTTTGGGTCTATACAATCGAACACGTTTACTAGTTTTTCAAAACATAATATATCCGATTAAGAGGTACAAAATTTTCATACGAGAACTGCTAGATTTTCGTATATTCATCTATCATAAGTTTTAACACGTGAAATCTAGTCATCTGTCAATCTTCAGAAAATGATATGCACGATTCTAAATGACCCATATGTAAGGGTGTTATTCGGGTAAACCCGACCAGAATAGGCGAGGTAAACCCGAGGCGAAAAAGCCTATTCAGGTCGGGTTAATCGGGTTTTGGGGAAGAACAATCTTACCCGTACCCAACATTAATAAGGTGCGGATTATTCGGGTACGGGTTCTCCCGATTAAGTCAAATTAGAAAATAAAAGAGAAGTGACATATCTTAAAATTTTTAACAATTCTTTATGCGGGATTCGGGTTAACCGGAATAAGGTTGAAACTCTCACCTGAAATCCGAACCTAATAAGGGTTTGGGTTAATCAAGTTAACCCAAATAATGGTTTCAACCCGTTTAACCCGACCTAAATAAGTTTATTCGGGTTCTAGTTGGGTGTGTAGGTGACATGTGATATTATAATGAGAGGTACAATGGATAATATGCGATACAAAAATTTGAATGTTTGTCAATGTTAGTTAGCTTTTTAATTTTCACATGTAAAACTGTAAATGAACCGAATAATCAATGAATTTTTCTATAAATTTTTTTGTTTATGATAGTTTATTTGTAGATTTAACAAACATGGACATAGTTTTATATTCGTCTACTTAAACAAAAGAACATGAACACAAATCGTGTTCGTTCATTTATCGTAATTGTATGATTATATTTCGTCTATGTTTATTTGTCTACGCTCCAATATTTTATAATCTTGTTATATGCTTTTCCTAAAATAGAAATTCTACCTATAATACATTCATTTACGTATATTTATTTACTTTCGTTTAACTACCTAATGAACGAACATAAATAACTTTATTTTCTTAAAGAATGAAAAGCCGAGTTAACCTGCTCTAAGAAGCTAAATGTAATAAATAACCAAAAAGAAATAAAGGAAGGGATAGGTTATAAAAACCCAACATTTTTACAAGTAACATCCTATGTTTTTTGGGTTTTTTAATTTTTATTTTATTTTTGTTTATATCATAAAAATATGAAACGAAAAGTGCGGAATAAAAAATATAAAGTTTAACAAGTCAAAAATATTAAACTGAGAGAAAGTATGAAACAAAAACTGATAAAAATTTGTGTTATACTGTAAACAAAAGGTCAAATGGTGGTGGTGGTGTGTGTATGTGTTTGGGGGAGGGGAGGGATAAAAAGTATGGAACATTTGTATTTTTGGTGAGCCAACATTTCTACGTTATCATCTCTAACCTTCCCATCTCCTTTCTTCTCTTCAAAATAACTAGCAGGGTACTCGAGCGTTGCAGCGGCGGGTACCCTGAAATAAATTTTTTCAATGAATAATTTATTTTAGTTTATTATGTTCTTTTTAACAATAAATTTATGGATATCATGAATTTCGTATAGCCCGTGCCCGTTCGGGCTCAAGCCCGTTGGCCCGTGTCTGCTCGGGCTCGAGCCCGTTTGGTCCGCGTTGTTTCGGGCTCAAGCCCATTTGGCCCGTTGCCCGTTCGGGCTTTAATATTTGTATAATGTGCTTTATTATTTGCAGTAGTGAAATTTAATGCAGGATTTTGTTTAATTTGGTTGTACAATACTCTTGATAATTTGTATTTCTTAAGTAATGGGTGTTTTAATAACTTTATTAATTGTATTTATTGACCAGTTAAATAATTGACTACATTAAATATCATTAATGTGGTGTTTTGTTGTACACTATGCTTCTTGTATTGTACGTCTGAAAATTATGTGCATTAAAGTGTTGTACACTATGTTTCTTTTCTTGTAAGTAGTAGTCATTATAGTCATTAATAACATTGACCACTTTAATAGCATTAATGTTGTAAGTCTGAAAATAAGTCTAATAATTACGTCATGCTTATTTTGTTGTACACTATGCTTTTTTTTTTTGTTGTAAATTTGAAAATTGGTTGCAGCTATTGTACATTGTGCTTAAATGATTGTAATTTTTGGTGAAGGGGTGTTTTTAATAGCATTAATGTTGTTCGATAGAATTTTGGTCTTAAAATGATATCACGCTTTATTTTGTTGTACAATATGCTTACTTTGTTGTAATTCTGAAAATTGGGTGCATTAAAGTGTTGTAAACCATGTTTAATTTCTTGTACGTATTAAAATTAAGAGTGATGTGTCTTTGTGCATTATAAGTAGTATAGATAAAAGAAAACACATTTTCACTCTTTTACTCCATACTGTGTAGCACTTTAAAAGAATCAAAGATTTTCAAAGAAAGTTACAGGTCGTCGGCTTTAATCGTATGTGACACGTGCCACATGTGGCTCACACATAAGGCTAGTTGGGCCGGTAGGGGGTGGCCGAGCACCCTCCAGCTCCCTACTGGCTCCGTCACTGCGTGTGAGAAAAATCACATGTGATTGAGATTATGTGTTGAAAAAATCAAATGTGATTTTATTAGAAATATTTAAATTAGTTTTTAATTACATGTGATTTCTCATGCAAGTTTCAACAACGAAGAGAAAAAACGAAAAAAATGTAAAAAAATGAAAATGAAAGTAAAAAAACGTGAAAAAAATGAAAAATAAAATTGTCGAAAGTACATCAAAGTGCCCATATATAGAAAGATAATTAAATGCTCGTCGTTATAGTATATTTGTTTTCGCTTAACGATTAACGGTTAAAAGATATTAATATTTAAAAATAAATAATGAAAATGAGTTTGTTAAAATGTTGAGTTTAATCCCATCTACTGGATGAAATATAGATGAAGGGTAGAGAGTGATTCATTGTTATACATAAAGTTCGGTATATAAATGATCTTAAAACCTATTTTTAACTTTTTGTTTTTTTAAATATGACAATGATATTTTTAATTTTTTTTCTCTACCAAATTTCTTCATTATATTTATCAAAGCTAGACCTTTATTTTATATTTATCATTTATTTTTATTTTTATTTTTAATTTTGACTTTTAATTAGCTAATAAGAATGCTTAATTTTGTCACATAGAACAACTTGATTGACCAAATTTTATCCTCAATAACATTATTTTAGCAAAATAATTTCTAAATAATGTAACTTTTATATTATATGAAAGGTTGGGGTAAAGACCTTTCAACAATTTTCTTTTGATCGATACATACATTAAGAGAATTCAATTTTGTGAAATTACGTTTTAAGTGTTTGGTCAACTTTTCGAGTTCATGATTATGAAACTGACAAAAGATTATGCTTCCACAGAACACAAACGTGTCAAGAGCCTAACGGTTTTGATATTTTTAAAATAAACCTGTATATTATACAAATAAATGTGAGAAATAAAATGAAAAACATTTGATGTGATTTTTTCATCTTTCTTGCATCGGAAAATAACAGGATCTTCTGACGTATGGGATGGTCTAAAATGAAAGTTTCTTTTTGGTGAAACTGAAATATACTCTTCAACTTTTAAATTTTATACACTAGTCTCTCTATTTTATTATATTCAAATAAAGCATGGATAGTTTAAAAGATCCATTTAAAGTTAGATGTAACAAAGAACTAACGGACACATATGACTTCATTGAGGTACCGGGTTGACCCGAACTCGAGTTTAACGCGCCAACTTAGCAGCTAAGACTCGAGCTCGACTCAAGTGCTCAACGAGTCTACATGATCCATGCTCGAGGTAGGCTAAAGTCCGGCTAAAAAAAATTAAAAGTTTTATATTCAAATACATATCACATAGGGAGAATTGCATATATACCCACCAAAAGTCAAAAACTTGCATATTTTTCCAAAATACAAGTTTTCAATGCAGAATATACAATGCAAGTTAAGCATGTTTGGAGCATATATACAAATTTACAAGTTTTGATGGGTATATATGCAATTGCCCCTGTCACATAAGTCTCCAAAAGTTGATAAAAGTTCGAGCCAGATTCTTTTAATCTTGAGCTCATATTAGCATATGACCTTCTAGTTTTACAAGAAATATGCTCAAGTAGCTTAACAAAATTTCGAATCGTTAGGACCGGCTTGGGCTTTGTTGTTTTTATATTCTCTATGTTGGAAAAATGGTTTTTGTAAATTTACACTTTTAATATATATATATATATATATATATATATATATATATATATATATATTTCTTGTTCGTTTTGCGTTTTTCTTGATGAGATATCGTGTCTCAAAGTGAGGCACTTAAAACACAAAAATTGGATTTTGAGAGAGTATCCCACATTGCCCAAAGAAGGAAATGAAGAGGTGTTTATATAGGAATCTTTATATGGACCTTCAAAATGATTTGTTGGTTTTATTACGACACCGTTTTACTTTACAAAAGTTTAATAAATCTGAGTTTTTAGTCCTTGTTTTGGCGCCAACATAGAAACATTTATTAGCTCCATAGCTTTTTTTTTTATATAATTACGCTTGAAGATTTTCCTTTGTGATTTAAGATTTCTATTTCTTATATAATTATAGAGCATGTGTAGCTTTTTTCTTTTGGCCCTTTCAGTTAATTAATTTTTAATAAGTAGTAATAACATGTTGAATTTCTATTAAAAAAATAAATGCATTGTGCTTAGGGGTGTCATGCGGGTTATCGGGTCGGATTTGAGCTTTATCGAATCGGGTCTATCGGGTTTTCATGAAATAAAAAACTAATCCGCAACCCGACCTTATAAGGAATCGGGTTATCGGGTTTAAGTCTATCGGCTTAAAAGGAATGCTAACTTGAGATTTTCATGTGGCACAAAAAAGATAGATCAGTATCTTTGTGTTCAAGTTTTCATGCACAAAAAATATATTAGTCTACTACTACTATAACATGCTAATTAATCTAAGATCAATATGTATTTCACCATTTCAGTAAGCATTTCACCATTTTCACCAATTCACCATTATAACATGCTAATTGATCAGTATGTATTAAAAATAGATCATCAATTCACCATTTCACCATTTCAACACGACTAGACAAAAACCGATCGAAACACGACTACATATAATTTATGGAAAAACCCGATCGAAACGACTACATATATAGATGTCTATTGACATATAATCTATGGATAAAAACCGACCAAAACACGACTACATATAATCTATGGACAAAAAACCGATCGAAACGACTACATATATAGATGTCTATTCACATATAATCTATGGAAAAAAACCAATCGAAACATGACTACATATATAGATGTCTATTATGCTATTAGCCAAAAAGAAAGGAAAGAAGCATGAGGAACAAACTTCAAATCTTCAACTACATCTCCTATCATCAACAAGATCGTCATTTTTGAGATTCATCGAACTGAGAAGAAAAACCATAATTAGAAATCCGACACATAAGTATACAAGGTACGTACATGGTATGCATTTAGACGTAAGAGTACCTTTTTTATTTTACAACCAGTAACGTAATGACCCGTGCCTCGACAATAACTACACGTTCTTTGTTTCTTTTTGTTCATAGATGTTTCCATTCCAGGCTTGATCTGTGTATCAACCTTAGGATGTCCTTTTGTCGATACGGCAACTATAGGATCTGAAACTAATACTTCTGGTTGTGACTCTTCCACTTGTGTTCCAGATTTTAAACTCGAACTATCATTTGTATCGAACTCAACTCTAGCCTTCTTTCTCATGTTTTGCTCTTCCAAAATACCATTAATAATGTCATCTAGTTTCTTAATTTCTAATGGATAATCTTTTCCATCCTCAAGTATTTTGGTAAACTTTGTTCGAATAGACCATAAAGTTAACAAACTAACTTCTTCATTAACATCATCTTTAGTACCTCTACGTTCAGTTCCAATATTTCCAACCAAATCGATCGCTTTCATCGTCCACCTTGGTAAGATATAGTGATTAGGAATGATTGTCAATAACTTTCTCCTCATGATGTAAATAATATGCTTGCACAATATTCCGAATGTTTCAAACTTTGCACATGAACAAGTAGCAAAAAATTCTAAACCTACTTTGCATTTAACAAATTTCCAACTTTCTATATTCCCTTGTAAGAGCCCAACACGATATTGTACGAGACAAGAGTCTTTGGTTATCTTTTTGTGTCCACAATCAAAACTAGCCTTCCATTCTTTTTTGAAAACATCATAAAGATTGCGTGTATAACATTTTGCTGCCATTGCTTCAATTGGATGATCACCTTGTAATGGAGGCTTTGAGTTCAAAGTTCTAAAGTCTTGATCTTTTTCAGCACCTCTTCGAGAACTTACCGCTTTGTCGTATTGTTGTACGAAATCATTTAACATGGTTTTAGAGTTTACGAATCCATCAAAAAAAGAATGCATACTTTCACTTCTTCCACTAGTAGTCATTCCAGCAAAAAGGTATCATTCAAATAAGCTTTTACCCAATATTGACGCAAATTATACAAGTTTCCCAACCAACTATTTTCACTGATAAGATATTTCTCCTTTATATGTTCCCATTTTGATTCAAAATCTTCAACATTTGGAGTTTTGACCCATTGATTGTACGTATCTTGAAAATCATCGTATCGAGACCGTAACGGTTGAAGATGTTCTAAAACGTGCTTTTGAATGTGCCAAGCACAAAATCGATGTCGTGTTTTGGGAAAAACCTTCGCAATCGCATTACGCATAGCCAAATCTTGGTCAGTAATTATAGAAATCGGTGGAGACCCATTCATACATTTTAGAAATTGTTTAAACAACCATGTGAATGTCGTCTCAGTTTCATTTTCCAACAATGCACCTCCAAACAAAATCGACTGTCCATGGTGATTCACTCCAACAAACGAAGCAAATGGAAAACTAAATTTATTTGTCTTATATGTAGTATCAAAAACAAGAACATCGCCAAACTGACAATAAGAATATCTAGATCTCCCATCTGCCCAAAAGACACTTTTTAGTGTGCCATCTTTACTCAAGTCCATGTCAAAGTAAAATTCTTTATCTAGTTGAGCCCTTTGTTTGAAATGCAAGATAATTCCATGACACTCTTTTCCTAAGTTAAATTTCCTTTCGTTGCTTACAATATTTGAACACTGAACTCGCGTAAGCTTATCTTCGTCGTTACCTCTAAATGCATTTACTATTTTAGTTATTTCAGACGGTTTAATTCCTGCTTTAGACAATAAAGTGACAACATCTTTACATTCATGGGAACGGTGAAATATACTATGAAATCGTTGTTTGAGTACATGTGATGGGGGATCAAGAGGATGATTATGTTCACTAATAAACTTGTCTACGACCCATTCTCCATGCTATGAAAAAGTCACTTGCATCATGGCCTGACACCCCGTTCGTACAATACAACGAAGGTTTCGTCATATATAGTTTATTCGTGTCATATATAGTTTTACCGCCGATTTTACGCGAAGGTTTCGTCTATTTTCTTAAAGTGTGCAGGTTATATTTGGCAAGAAGAAGAAACTCAACATTGGATGGAGCTTATCACGCATACATTCTTCTTGGAAAAGAATTTAACCACTATTTCACATGGATCCTACCGAGCTAATCAGGGGAGTACTAGTTTCTTTCTCTTTTACTTACCTTCCTTTATCATAACTTTGATACTTTCGGGGAACATTGGGGACAATGTTCTGTTTAATTGTAGGGAGGGAGAATAAAACGGGAACTTAGAAACTATGCTTATCCTTTATTATTTGTCTTGTCCTTGTTCATTTGTGTAATAAGTTATGAGAAATATTTGTTAGGGCAATTTTAGCGCAAAATTAAAATTTTTTTACGATTTGTACGAGTGGGTCTTTAGTCTTAATAAAGCGTCTCATGGATAGTAAGTTATATGACTAGCACAAAAAACCCTTTACCACTCAAATTCCACCCCAAAAATGTGATGTTCGCCCCTAGATCTATAGGAATTAAAACATTCATCTGTAATGCTTCGAGAGTGTACCGGTAGTATAATAGATTCTAGAACTTGTTTTGTGATGCATCCCCGAGATCGCTAGTGAGACTACACTTGTGTGGTTAGGAATAACTAAATGATAAGTGGCATTAGGATAACCCTTGTTTGATACCCATATTATAATTACTTCTTCCACATCGGTTGAGTAATTCCCCCGCACCTTTGCGTTGTACTCATCTTTAGTACACGGTACCCCTAGTTAACCCCTCAGAGCCTATCCTTTTCGCGGTTCTCGTGATGTTTCGGTAATCTGAAATATCAATGAAGAGCATTGTTTAAAATCCACCCCCAAATGTACACCCAAATCGCCTTAGCCTACCTTGTATACACTTACTTTTAGTGCATTATTGTTATCATACTAAACCTTTAGTTCAATTGTCTGGTTACTTGCATGGTTGCTAAGTCGAGTCATATCTTTTTTACACAGTTTTGGGATGATTGAGACTCATGGGTAAAGTAAAATTTTATGGAGTTACGGGAAAGAACGTTAAATTCAAATTTCCTTTATTTTCGTAATTAAATACTCCAAGTGTTTTGATCTTTTCAATTCGGGTCAAATTAGCGTTAGAGTAATAAAAACTCAAGTGTAGGGATGCTCCTATAAATCCCTTATATTTTGAGGTTATCTTAGAGGATGGTAGAGTATAAGTGTATGAAAAAAAAATAGAGTGTGAAAAAAAATTGAAGAAAAACATACGGGCTACCATTCTACATTTATCTTTATGTTTATGTTTTTCAATTTATGTATGTGTGTTTCAAGTTATCTAGAGTTTAGTGAGTCGAGTCTTGGCTTAGCAACGCCATTTTCATGCTTGTAACATAAGATTTTTGACTTGTCACCACTAAACCGCCTATCCAACCAAACCCTTTGTTTCCCTACCGTAAGCCTAACGTTACAACCCTTGAAAATACCTCTTAGATAGTTGTTCCTAGGTGCTTACGCCAAAGCGGTGGAGGTTTGATCTAGTCTCAAGCCTATGATAATCTGTGTACTATGACCAGGTAATGAGTGTTTATCTTCCATTTCCATTTATTATATTTCATATACACCCGAGAGATGAGAGAATCCAAACACCCCTTGTGAGGTGCTAGTATATAATTTCCGTGCTTGTTATGACTATTGCAGTGCTTTTACTTGTTGTGAATTATGTTAAACCAGTGCTTCATGCCCCTAACTTATAAATTGATTGGCCAAGAGCACATTTGCTTGAGGACAAGCAAATACCAAGTGTAGGGATATTTGATAAGGATTTAAAACGTACACTTTTAAGGGGTCATTTAAGCCCTTGATCGCGCACTTTTATATCCGTTACTACTTAATTTCATTACTTTTCACTTTTTAGGTCTCTTGGAAGTAAAATGCTGGAATGATGCATATTTGGACGAAAAGGAGTGAATATATGAAGAAAATGGCTAAGTCAAGATTGAAGACACTCAAGCTGCTGAAACTGAAGCTGACGGCGTCCCAACTAAAGGGCGATGTCGTCCCTCTCTACGGATTTAATTAAAATACACTTATCGACTCAGTAGACTTTTTTCTAAAATACACTTGACGACGTCAGACTTTGAAGAGGAAGGGCCTCACTAAGACTTTTCATCTCAGACGGCCCAGATCCAGAATCAGACGACGTCCCTACTGAAGCCCGACGGCGTCACAACTACAACGTGACGTCGTCCCAACGATAACTTGGCCAAGATGAAAACCGTAATGACGGCGATCTGACGGCGTCCCAACTATAAGGCGACGCCGTCGCAAGTGTAAATCTATATATAGAATTCGATTTTTCAGTTTTTAAAGAGGTAGACTTGGGGAGTAAAAACCCTAAACGTTTGTAGTCCAACTTGGACAGTATCTTATGGTCCCAAACCCTATTTTACTCATTAAGATAAGTGTTTTATTCCATTAATTTCATTATGTCTTCCATTGAATGTGTGTATGCTTGCTTGTTTAACATTTCCGGCTAAATTTCTTGTGTGTTTGCTTAGATCTATGAAACCTAGTTGTTAATTATTGATTGATTTTCTCTTTTCTTAATTGTAAATGGCTTAGGAGTGCACTAGGCTATCGTTGTATTTAAATGCTTGAGTAATCTTTGTGAACATTAGTTTATGAAACACTTAGCGGATTTTGTAGTCTAAACATCCAAAGATAACCTTAAAGTTAGTTTATGAATCATCTAGAGGACTTCGTAGACAATAACCTAAAGGTATTCTCAAAGAGTTAGGGCAAAAGCGTTCCCTACGACCTTAGAAAACACAACGCGTTAAGAATAAGGACGTGACAATTCAACCATCAATAAAAGATAACTAGGGAGTAATAGTATATAGGTAAACACATTTTTAATCATCATACGAGCACAAATCAAAAAGACATAGACTACCCATAGTATTAGATAATTAGAATAGTCGAAGTAATTGGTAGAAGTACCAAACCCCCCCCCCCCCAATCTAAGCCCCAAGAGTTTACCCTTATCTTTCTAAAAAATTATAAAAAAAAGATTAAAAAAAAAAAAAAGGAATCGTCCTCAACCTCAACCTTAGCGTATTACACTTCTTGATAGCATTCCTATTCCCCTAGAGAACGATATCAATCCCCGAGGCTTACCCAATACTACAATACAACAATTAGGTTCACTGCCTAAGGTGTTGAAAAACTTGCTCGACGAAAAGGAAGTTCCTTTGACCCCGAACGCGCTTCGTACGCGCATCAACAACCTTGTCTTGGTTTGATTGTTTCTTTCCTTACTTACATATTATTTATTGCTTGCATATTATTCATTCTTTATTTTCATATCATTTGTTCTTTAATATCTATATTGATTGATCTCACACTAAGTTTTCAAAATAATTAAAATTTTAACGGTAAAACTATTCAACCCCCCTTATAGTTTTTCACAAGGTTATTGGGTCATTCCAGGCGCATGTTTTTATTGCCCCTTCAAATGCCCATACATGAGAATCATGGTCTTCTATGCCTTTGTAGATGCCTACGCTTTTGGGCATGACTAGGTCACTAGGTAGTTCATAATCGGATATCCAACGAACAAATTGCTCCCTGGGTAAGGCTATGGCTTTCAGGTGATCGAGTGTGGATGACCCTGGGTGGTGTTTATCATTTTCTTCGAAAAGTGCCTTAGTGAGTAGCCTAACTAAGTTTCCTCTATCGGTAGGTTTTTTACCTTGGGATGGTGCATGGGTCATGTTGCTCTGAGGGGATGCGCTAAGTATGGATATTAGGGTGTCGCGTTGGGCTGGGCTCATAGTTATGTTAACCTGGGAGTTCGTATTTGGTGGTGGGGTACCTTGATTGCTAGGTATACTGTTGTGCGGGAATGAGTAAGTAGGATGTAATGCGTTTACCTGAGAACTGGCTACCCTTCTTTCTTCGACGAGTTGTTCCAGGTAGTCAGATACAACCGGCGTGACCTGATATGGTGTAACGCTTATCCCTGTTGTATCCGAGAACCTTGTCCGTTGCTAGATACTGGTGTAGTGAAATTATCTGCCCGTAACTGCATCTTGGGACCCTCTGAGCTACCCTGACCTTTATTTTCTTGAGCAAGTCTAAATTGAGGACTTGGCCTAAGTACTTGAAGCTCATCATGGGATCGTGTGAGTCCCTCTGGGAAGAGAGTTGTATGTAGATTGACATGGTCATTCATTGCATGCACCTCTTCTGATGCCTTATTGTGAGGTTCATCGACTGTTTGCTGGCCCTCCTCTGTGTGAGTGAGGTCCTCCACTCGGGTGGGCCCTAGATGGTAGTTGGTTATGTCCGAAATTTGAGGGGGTTGTTCACCAGACATGTTTGGTTAAGGAGTTTGTGCAAGAAGGAATTTTTTTTTCGGATTTTTGAGTGAGAAATGAGTGAAAATAGGCGAAAATTTTTGAAAAATTTGTGGCTATTTTGTATCACATGTCCACGGATGGCACCATGTTTACGTATGGTATATAAATCGGTTTAGAGACGGGATGTGAATGGTTTTGTTGTTTCGTTTACCGTGTTGAACGGTAAGGACCCGATGAGATTGATATTGAACAAGAAGCTCGGGTAACACTTAAACAAGAACCATACTACACTGTTGTGAGGCATTATTTTCCTAAGTGTGTTAAACTTGTGAAGTTATGTGTGTTGCTCTACTTTTATAGAGAGGCTTGTAGTGTCACACCCCCAAATTACCTGTTTTGCAGCGGAATGGAATTCCTGAGGGTTGACTGTCATAGCATCACAATCACAGTTATATTGAACGACCTAAAGTGTCGTTTGAAAAGAACATCGTTTGATATATTAAAAACATTCAGAGTTACAAGATAGGTCCCAAAAGTAGATAAAGTTTGCGGAAATAAGTTTGATACAATCCAAACGATGTTTTAAAGTGCATAAAATCCATGTGAGACGCGTCGTCACCGCGACTCTATGATAAGTCCACATGTATGCCATGAAGTGTATGCCTTAGATACCTGAGATAAAACATGCTTAAAACAGTCAACACAAAGGTTGAGTGAAATCCATAGGTTTAATTAATTCGTTTGAACACAATATTCATAGTGTGAGTTACATTATTTCACACTCATCGTTGAAAACAAAACATCATTTATTTCACTAAGTTCATGACAACCAAAGCGTAAACCTCGTACCAATAGAAATTGGTAAAATCGTTTCATCGCAGCCCTAATAGGTAAACTTGCCAATTTACCTTAATGATTCAAATATAGTGCGTTCGATTTCCCTTAGCTGGGTCAATAAGAACGGGAGTGTTAATCCCAATAGGCCTATTCACAATATTCGCGCTCACTCGCAAATGACTAATGGTGCATGATGAAGGGACTTCAAACATGGCAATTGATTACTTAGTGACAATAAAACATTTGAATATAACATACAGTTCAAAGCATTTGTGTTCGATTAAAAATATAGCATGTATCTCCCCCAAGAGTTTGTAAAACAATTAAGTACTAGAAAGTGGGGCTATGAACTCACTTGGTACAATGATGCGATGGCAAAAGTGAGTACATTGAAATGTAGCGTGAATCTCTAACTGCGACCTATTATGAATGATATGATCTATAATAAGTTATGTTGTAATGTTATGCATGCAATTCGTATGATATCTATACTAGTGAATTTTGAAAATAACTTTATCGTCGAAAAATAATCTTATAACGTCTTGACAATTTATAAATTACTTTATAACTATATACGTTGAAATAATATTCTACGATAGTTACTTAATGATTTAATATGAAATTATAACTTTTCGTCGTAAAATAATGTCATTTGACAATTTCATGAAAGTGACTAAATGGCCTCGAAAAGCTAGTCGTAAAATGGTGAATATCGAGTGTTAGGAAACAAACTCAACGGTTTTGGAAAGCTTGTAGCATTATCTCAAAGTTTTAGCTTTTAAGTTTTTATCATAGAGGTCTCGATCATGGAGAAAAACATAGGTAAAGTAGGGTACTTGTACCAAAAATATTGTTTAAGGGTAATTTTCGGCAAAGTTTGAGTGACCGTATTTTATTCGTTACAACTCCGTTTGACGAACGGTTGGACATTTTGGAAAATAGGCTAGGCGAACTTACTTTTACTAGAAGACATCCTTTTATAAAAAGTACTCCATCGATGTTAAAAACGACCCTCAACATGGTCATTCGCGGCCGTAATTTTTGACTATTAGAAAATATATTAGTTATGCTTATATGAAATAGTTACGACAACCTTGTTTAAACGCGCGTAATTTAATCGTTACAAGTCCGTTTTATATGTCCTTAGCTTCGTGTTAAAGTATACTAATATATTTTTGATAAATCGACTCATTTGGTAACGCTTAAGACTCATTTTTGACTCGTAAAAGTTTGAGACAGCATGCTGAAATTTTCTGAAAATATAGTTTTCGTCGTTAAACTTGAAAATAGCATAACTTCTTCGTTATAACTCCGTTTTAACCCATTCAAGCGGCCACGTTTTCGTTTTAAAGTATATTTTCTGAATATCTATCCCAAAAATTTTTACAAACTGTCGAAATTTCCAGAATTAACAAAAATGATCAGACCCTTATATATAATTGTCGAAATGGGTTTTTCTCGCGTAATACTTATTCTAACCACTTCAAACCAACGCCAAATCTATTATAAACCTACCATACACCTTCTTAGGGTGTCATGGGTTCCTAGACATCATCAAAAATGATATGTTTCAAGGGATAATTATAGGATGATATATATTCATTAATAGTACTTAAAAACAAGTAAAGTAGTATAGATAATCATATAACTTGCATGTTTTTCTCAAGCATGATAAAATGACCAAAGTATGAATATGGATGATAAAAATGATCATGAAATGCTTACTAGTTAAGTGATGAGGTTTAAAGAACAAGGGTTTTATCCTAATACCCTAGGTTTTTATCTCAAAACCTTGATTAAGAGTACGCTAGAGTTGTGTAATTAACTTGTCTTGAAAAAATATGGACTCCTTGCCTTGGTCTTGCTATGGCCGGTTACAATGATATGAAAAGGAGAGAGTTTATGTTATTTTACACCTTGATATTATGTTGGTATGTGTTATGAATTAGAATATATTAAACATAAATAAGTATAATTGTATACATGAGATATTTAGTACTCAAATAAAGTGTGTGTCATCCTTGTGTGTCGACATACATATGAAATAAAAGGGTAGTGCATTTTCTTGTATGATATATTGTATTGAGTAGTGATTGGCATGCCTAATTTTATGCCTAACAAAGATCATCGAACACTTGTCAAGATCAATGGTGAGTTTGAGGAGAGATAAAGTATGGAATACATGTGTCTAATAATGAGTGAATTAGGCATAATATTAGTCATATGAGTTAGGCATCCACATCATTTCTCTATTGTATTTTGTATAAGTAAAAGTATAATTGTTTAAGTATAGTTGGTAACTTGTGTATTTATTTAAGTATTTAGGGTAGCGTTAGCTAAAATAAATTTTAACGGAACAAAATAGAATATATCAAAATTATAAAAATTATAAAAATATATTTCTTACAAAAATTGAGTGAAATAATAATTATCAAGTAGTATTTACGAAAACCGTCATAATTATATAAATATAACAATTTATATACAAAATAAATTTAAAAAACCAGGTAAACTAATAATATTATTTTTATAATCTTAATATGAGTATAAAAATATATCTGGATAAATTTTTGAAGTGTCGGATCAAATGTTCAAAATAAATGATTACGCGATAGCGTTTATTTAATAGGAAATTATGCGTTTAATGAAAAATGCAAAACCATGCATGAACTAATATAATGATGATGTTACTAATGATATGTAGACTAAACCTAGTCTATATGAAATATCCTTGATGATATGTTCATGAATTCGCAGCTAAACCATTAAGGTTACGCGAATTTGATACTCGTAAACCTAGTTTACGATAAACGATGAATAGTGAAGCATGAATAGTGATTTTTCTCCGGGAATGAATAGTGTTTCGTGAGTAGTAAAATTTTGAAATACGTTCTCAGAATATCAAATCGACTTCAAAAATGATGAATAGTAATCGATGAATAGTAAATTCCCGAGATGAATAGTAAAATTTTCAAAGTTTGTTAATGACCTGAAAGTACGAGTTGTCACATGTAGGGTTTAGAAATAAACCCTTTGGGGATGATCAACAGCTACTAGAGAACCATGTGTTGATCATCTGAGAGCAGAAAAGGAGGACATGTGTCATTAGTCCTTTAGCTTGTACGAGAGAGTGCTATGCTCTCCTAATTTTGTTGCTCGTGTGTTCCCCAATGTGCCATGTCAAAATCGTACGTCTTAACCGTTAGCGACAATTGGCACAGTTTGTGCATGTGTTATGAAGCCTGAGAATTCTTACCAGGCCTTGTTCGGCCTGGGTTTATGTGGTTCTCGTCAAAGTTGACTCGCGAACTTTTATGGTTTGGGCTTGATTCGAGCATGTGATTAGTGGGCTTGGGCCACTAATAATGATACACTATCAGAACACAAAATAGATTTGGGATATACTTCTACACACCTGAGCAAGAGAAAGCGGCATTAGAGTCAAAAGAAAAACACCAGCATAAACTAAACAGAACAATTGTCAAAGCTGCAAATGGAGGTCGATTTGGGTCTAGGCAGTCTAGTGAGAAATGTTGCAATTACCCTATACATTGCTATGGCTAAGTATGTGTTATTTGAGCAGACAATATCTTGGCTTCCATAAGTCCTAACACCCTTTCCGGGACCCGCCATACCCAAAAAAATAGATAAAAACAATTAAAACAGAAAAGAATAAAAGAAAATGGGTTTTCTCCCTTCAACGCACGTTTTTTTTTTTTTTTTTTTTTGAACGGCGCTTCAACGCACGTTTATACAAGAACGTGGGACTTAACTAAGGCGATGAGCGTTTGATTGAAAAAAAAAGAAAAATATAATTTAGACTATTAGTTTAAGTTTTATTGTAATTTTATTTTATACTTAAATTATTAATATTGATGAAATTTTAATTTTAATATTAAAAAAGAAAAAAAGAAAAAGTTGAGTTGATGGGGTTATATAAAAAAAAACACTATAAGAAAAGTGAAAACGTAAATAGAGTCTATGGTTCGTTGGGGGTTATATAAGAAAAGTGAAGGGACCAAATAGAGTCGGTGGTTCGTTGGGTATTTTTTTTTATTAGCCCCAAATTGAATTGAGATTGAGATTGAGAGAGAGAACCCTAAAAAATTGAAAGAAAGAAAGAAAAATGGAGAAGGTATCGGGAGAGGTGAAATTGTTGGAAGAGATGGTTGAATTCATGGAGAAAATATCTGTACGAAACTTTGAAAAATTGACGATTGATGATCGCAAGGTTCTTACCATGGCTCGCAACAACGTGAACGCCGTTCATCGTGAGATGTCCGCGGTCATCTTATCATCATTGTTAGCGGTTGATGTCTCTTTGATTGTTAAAGATTACAGATCAAAAGTCGAGAAGGAGCTTAATGATATCTGCACTAAGGTCTCTAATCTCACAATTAAAGTTGATGTCAAGGATTATGTCGATTCTTTTCAGGTTAATACTTACCTTCCTTCCTCTTTTTATTATTATCATTAGGAGGGTATTTTTTTTTTTTTTTTGCTTAATTTAAAACTTTTCGGCGTTTTTATGACATGATTAGCTTATATAAGCCATAGAGATAACCTTAACAAACACCCCCAAGCTTAACTGTTTATCATATCAATTGTTAGTATAGTATATTTGTTTATAGGAAGATGCTCACACACACCAACTCCATGTCGGGTGTTGAGCTAACCATGATTTTGAGTTGATAAAAACTAGTGTACAGTAGTTTGTTAACATAAAACATACTATAATTCTTTGAAGAAACATGTAATATAATATTTATATATGGACGATTACAATTTCGACTCATCTAACTAACTAACACTTTTTAAATTATTGAGCATGATGATGCTGTTATTGATGATGATGATGATGATGAGATCAGTGCCTACTTCAAGAAATGGAACAAACTTACCCTAGAGTTCGAAGACTACCGACAAACACTTCAGTTAATGGATGATCTTTTTGTAATTGCTAGAAAGGAACAAGTCTCTGAAAAGAATCTCAGCATTCTCTCCCGCGCGTACAACATGATCATGATGGTTTATCTTGATTTGTATGATACACTCGACTCTAACCAGTCTTCTTCTGTTCGGGACATCGTCGTGTCGTTGACCATCAATGAATCCAGATCAAAGGTTGAAAAGGAACTTAACTACATTTGCAATAACATGACTAATCACTCTATTAAGGAAGCTATCTCTCGCCACCTGGATGCTTTCAAAGCAGGCCATCTACCCAAAAAGCTTTTCCCTCGGGTTAACTTCCTTACTTCTAATTCTATTCTTATTTGTTTAATCTATATAATGCTAGGTGAAATTTGCTTATCAATTGTTTATATATATATATATATATCTCACAAGACCTATGTGCTGCAGATTCTTACAGATAGGAAAAGAGTCTCAAGCCAATCAGGTAGCTTTTAATCCAGAATCTATCCCGTCTAAACTGTATGATTTTAGGTTCTTCGCATATTGAGCAAATCAAGTATCTTTTTTTTTTTTTTCAGAGATGAAAACAGCAAACAAGAAGTCTAAGCTGGGATCAGTGGACGGTGAGTTCAGGAGTGATGCTGATCCCGGTTATGGCTATCATGACCACATCAAGCGCATCAAGAAACAAAGGGAACCATTATATATACAAATTAATGCCATTTTTGAAGATTCGGAGCCTGAATGCGTAGGAGAAGGAATTGTTAATGCCATTTTTGATGATTCGGAGCCTGAATGCGAAGGAGAAGGAATTGTTAATGCCATTTTTGAAGATTCGGAGCCTGAATGCGTAGGAGAAGGAATTGGTAATATTCATGTACCCCTTGCCTTCAATTCATCATCCTTGCATTTCATTATTGAAATATGCATATTGAATTTGGCAGCTAATCTGAATATACTAGTAATGCTATTGCTCCTCGCATGCTGATTCGTAATATGTCATGAAAACTGCATCGTTTTTGTTTTTCTATAATATTCTGAAAACTTAAATAGCCTACCGGCACATCCTTTTCCATCATCACATAGATCTTCTAAGAGCATCCATAATAGTAATAAACCTTAAATTTTTTTTCCCCAGTATCTTCAAAGTTCTAACTATCATCACAAAATCTACTCCAATGCAAAAAAGTGTTTGTAAACCTTTTATTTTGTACATCTGTTATTAATATACGTAAGTGGTGTGAGGAGAGCATTTGCTCAAGTCATTCCTAAAAGACTTAGGAAGCTCAAGTCATTGCTTAAAAATGCTTTCGCTTCGATGGGAAAAAGCTTTACAATGACTAATTTGAGCAAAAAAAGTCAATTGTTCTACCTTGCATTGAAGATGCTCGATGTGTGTCGCCTATATAGGTCACTGATCTTTTTATTATTATCAAAACGCGTGAACAAAACAAACATCAATTAAATTTGACTTCTTTTGATTGCAGAAATTCAGCATGCAGATGATTCATTAGAGGTACGCGTAAATTGTTACTGTATTTGTTTGGCTTAAGACTTGGGAGTGGTTTTGTGTAAGCTTAAATACCCTCCATAATTTCTCCTGTTACTCTTTTTTCAGGATGAATATGAGATGAGTGACGGAATCTTTTCATTCTAATTATCCTTGGGAGCCTCCTGTTGTCTATCCTGGCTTATCTCTTGAGGAATGGTGGTGTATCCTGGCTTCTCTCTTGTGGAATGGAGCCGGTTTGAATATTGATGATGAAAATGTCAAGCCACAAACGTGTGTATTAGGTGAAATAGCTAGATCAAGGATCTTTGTTTTGATTGTTAAAACTTATGGCCAGATCAGATATGATGGTGATGTAAAAATCATTTCATGCATGTTATTTTATTTTTCGGTTGTTATTTATCTTTGTTTTGATCTGAAGTAATTCATGTATTCATATCTCTCATGGCATGCGCATAGATATTTTAATCGACTAATTCACCAATGACATTTTCAAGACTGGATTCTACTAAAGTTGGATTAGCAAAGACAAAACATGCCCCTTATGCTGAATTAAGTTGCTGGTTGATGAGTTTGTGGAAATAAACTTATGTTAATTGGTTTGAATAAGTAAGGGATGTCTGCAAAGTGACATGTAAGCAACCAATATATGTCGATGCCTGGTGTTAAACTCTAAATAGTTGGCATTTGCTTATTGTGGTGTTCTTAGAGTTACCTCTAGCTAAATTTCCATTACGATTATGTTGAGCTTTATTAAAGATGGCTCGTTAATGGATGGTAATAGATTAACAAAATTCCATTATGATTATGTTGATCTTTACTAAGGATGACTCGTTAATGGAGGTATATAGATTAACAAATTTCCAATACCATTATGCTGAATCTGTTTACCTTATGTGGGTGTTTGGGTAATTTTACTCTTTAGAACAACTTATTAGTCCTGTTACTTAGGATTAGCGGAGTATGAAAACCTGATGTAGGAGAACTGTTTGGAATGGCTTATCATCTTTCTCATATATGCTGTTCCAAGAGGTTATTTGGGATTGCTTAAGTTTTATGTGTAAGGTGACGCAAGCAACTTTAGGAAATGGTTTGCTTATTTCACGTTTGTTGTCTTCAATTAGTTTCCAAGGAGCAGAGAGATGAACGTTAGAGGGTTGCATATCTTTTATTTAAGGGGTTTTAAAAGCTAAATTTTATACCAAAATAAGTAGACAAGTGATTGCTTGAACAAGTAGATAAGAAGAAGCTAGATGGACCAATAATGAAATTACTAGTTAATAGGAGGGTTACTGGCTTATTAGCTTTTTCAAATAACTCTTTGGGTCTATACAATCGAACATGTTTAATTACTAGTTTTTTCAAAACATAGTTCATTGTATGTTATGGGGTCACCTAAAGTCTAAAATGAACCACAATGTCTAGTTTGAATAACCACCCTTTGAAATAGATCCAATTTAAGTATATTTTTCTAACATGATAACCTTATTTTTCTCATCTATAACAAAAACATAATATATCCGACTGTAAATGCTTGATGTTCTGACAGGTTTTTGTTTCGTAAGTTTTTATGTCAACTTTTCCAAATAAGCTGGTAACTTCTTGAAATAACTCTTTGGGTCTATACAATCGAACATGTTTACTAGTTTTTCAAAACATAATATATCCGATTAAGAGGTACAAAATTTTCATACGAGAACTGCTAGATTTTCGTATATTCATCTATCATAAGTTTTAACACGTGAAATCTAGTCATCTGTCAATCTTCAGAAAATGATATGCACAAATGACCGATATGTAAGGGTGTTATTTGGGTAAACCCGACCAGAATAGGCGAGGTAAACCCGAGGCGAAAAAGCCTATTCAGGTCAGGTTAATCGGGGTTTGGGGAAGAACAATCTTACCCGTACCCAACATTAATAAGGTGTGGATTATTCGGGTACGGGTTCTCCCGATTAAGTCAAATTAGAAAATAAAAGAGAAGTAATATATCTTAAAATTTTTAACAATTCTTTATGCGGGATTCGGGTTAACCAGAATAAGGTTGAAACTCTCACCTGAAATCCGACCCTAATAAGGGTTTGGGTTAATCAAGTTAACCCAAATAATGGTTTCAAACCGTTTAACCCGACTTAAATAAGTTTATTCGGGTTCGAGTAGGGTGTGTAGGTGACATGTGATATTATAATGAGAGGTACAATGGATAATATGCGATAAATTTTTTTGAATATTTGTCAATGTTAGTTAGCCTTTTAATTTTCACATGTAAAACTGTAAATGAACCGAATAATCAATGAACTTTTCTATAAATTTTTTTTGTTTATGATAGTTTATTTGTAGATTTAACGAACATGGACATGGTTTTATATTCGTCTACTTAAACAAAAGAACATACAAATCGTGTTCGTTCATTTATCGTAATTGTACGATTATATTTCGTCTATGTTTATTTGTCTACACTCCAATATTATATAATCTTGTTATATGATTTTCCTAAAATAGAATATCAAACACGCAAAATAGAAATTCTACCTATAATACATTCATTTACGTATATTTATTTACTTTCGTTTAACTACCTAATGAACGAACATAAATAACCTTATTTTTCGTTTGACCAGCCGGGTTGTGAGCTTTTGATGAAATTCAGTTCCTTTTTGTGTAAATGCATCTTTGACAAAATAATCGTCACTTGGTGAATACTTTATAGTCATAGGTTTCTTTGCTTTTTTAGATTCTTTCCCTATACAATAAAAATAAGGGCTAATTATGCAAACACACCTTTTGCTCATGGTGTCAATAGTTTCTAGGAAAAAAGTTACGGTATTTTCAAAATAGACCTTGAGACTTGCGACTTTTTCCTTCCAATCTAGGAGTGGCAAGTGTCCTTCCACTTTTCAGAACCCAATTATTGAAAGTTCCTTTTCGTACCCATGATTTATAATCGACTTATATCCAGCGACTTTTTAAGATTCGAGCGATTTTTGTTTTTATATTTTCGAGGAAAAAGTAAAACTTTGGAAAGTATTATTTTATTCCTTTTGCTCCTTCCCAATCTTTGAGCGACTTAAGCGAATTAATTTGAGCGGTTTTTTAAAAATTGTACTTTTGTACTGTTATCCTTTTTTTACCGCACTGTAAAATACTTTTTACTTAAGCGTTTTTTTTTCAGCGCTTTTTCATATCACATATCTTTCATAACTTTTATTCAATGAATTAGAATAACACATATATTACAAAATACTCATACAAGGCAAGATCTATCCGTCTTCTCGAAATCCTGCAAAAAAAATGTTTCGTATTCGGGTATGTATTTCTATATTCATATATATATATATATATATTGTTCGTATCTTTGTTTTTTACGTATTTTATTTAAAATTAATCACGTTTAATCGTAGTTTTGCAACAACAATTTAGTTTATTTAAGTTAGCAAAAGGTTTTTGATTGTGTTGGGGTTTTTAATTTATCTGGTGTCTGGAGATGTGATGCTTTGTTGTTGTACCTTTTGCAATAAATGCATTAAGGAATGAAGTAACATATGGTATTTATTACAAAATTGTACAATATGCTTGGATGATTGAATGCAGCTTTGTTACTCCCCTTATATGTAATTAAGTAGAATATGTTTTTGATTTTATTTTCTTTTATTTATTTATTTATTTATTTATTTATTTATTTTATTTTTTCATTTGTAGGAATATGAGGCCAAAATCATCATCAGAAGTAAACCAAACTACTTTTCTTTAATAAAATCCAAGTTGGATAAAAAACGAAGGAAGTTGTTTCGGGGAACTTGTTTCGGTAAATGGTTGGACCTTTCTTATTTTGACCATGAAGCACATATGATAGATTATATTTTACAAAAACAATGTTATCCGAATGAAAATCATTATGATATGCCGGTTGTATATTATATTGAAGACCGTCCCCTACATTTCGGTCGTCCAGAGTTTTCGCTTATCACTGGTTTTCATTTTGGAAAAGTAAGTTTTGAAAAATATAGGTCTGGACACCTCAATTTTAGGTCAAGGGTTTTCCCAAAACGTTCAGGTTCAAAAATTACAAACTTAGATATTCTTGGTCTAATTGAGGATGAAGAGGCCTTTGGTATCATATGCGACGAAGATGCAGTACGTCTTTATCTATTGTTAGCTTTGGAGGTTATCTTCATGGGCAGATTATTGGTTCAGGAAGTTGATGATTCTCTCATGTAATTAGTTGAAAACCTAGATGATTGGGATGCATTTCCATAGGGAGAGCATATTTGGAGGCATTTGTATGATGAAATTTTGGATGTTGCGGATAAACACAAGTGGGATTTCCTTCAAGGTATTAACAAAGACCACAAGTTTGTTCCAACCTATACACTGTCAGGATTCGTTTGGGCTTTCAAGGTTAATATTTTATATATCAATATACACTGGAGTCATTTTATGTATCAATATTTTATGTTATTATTTTTTTATTGAAATTGCAAAATCCGTATAGATATGGATACTGGGGTCATTTGAAAGAAGCATTCTATGGTGGAATAAAGTTCCCGATATTATGCCAAGAGGAGTAGCGTGGTCAAAGAATACACCCTTCAAAAGATCTGATTATAAGTTTCTTTTTGGAAAGGTAAAAGTATTCATAATATTTTTCTTATTAATGCAATTGTGTTAACAGTGACAAGTCCTCCGAGCAAGGGTCCACATAGTGTGATTCAAATGACAAGTCTGACCTTCCCAAGTCTTCACCCCTGCCTGCACCCAAGACTACTCATAAGCATGTCAAAGTTGCTGCCAAGGAATCCTCTTCCAAGACAGTTGCCTCTGAAGACTTGCTTTTTAATTCTTTGCATAATAATACTGTTAAAAACAATTCTTTTCATGGTTTTGGTTTGAATACTTCGGCTTGTAATAGAACATCTTTTGGTTTGAATAAATCTTCTAAACAGAAGACATGTTTTGTGTGTAGAAGTAAATTTCATTTAATTAAGGATTGTGATTATCATGAGCAAAGGATGGGTAGTTGTGGTGATTCTAGGACATCTAGACCAATGTGGACCAATGTTAATGCTATACCACCTTATGTTCCACAAGCAACTAATTCTCATTTTCCTTGGAGAAGACCAGTTGCAAGACCATATGTACAACCAACAAGTTCATATTTTAAGAATGGTTATTGGCCTGGATATGTTGACTCAATGACTGATGGGAAAGGGAACTGGGATCACTGTCAAGTCCTCGGCAGGTTGTTCTTGGAATAAAAAGGGACCTAAATGTCAATGGAAACCCAAGAACAATAGTGGATCCTATACATCTGCTTGGCATAATTCATATGATCCACAAGGCAGGTTCAAGTCAGCAATGACTTGAGCCTCCATAGTGTACTAATATTTTGTATATTCTTGTTGTTGTAGAATCATCCTCTTAAGCATAAAGATGTTGGCATTGTTGATAGTGGTTGTTCAAGAAGTATGTCAGGAAACAGGGATATGATGCATAACTTTGTATCAATTGAAGGAGGAGGCAATGTAACCTTTGGAGGAAGTGATGGAAGAATTACTGGGAAAGGGACCATCAGAACACCTCAACTGGACTTTGAGAATGTATACTATGTCAAGGAACTCCAACACTTCAATTTGTTCTCAGTCTCACAAATCTGTGACACCAAGAACAAAGTACTCTTCACAGAGGATGAATGTCTTGTGCTATCTAAAGACTTCAAACTCCGAGAAGAAACTTCAATTCTGCTGAAAGTTCCTCGGAATCACAATCTTTATACATTCAACTTAACTGATGTTAAACCAGAAGGTGATTTAAATTGTTTGGTGGCAAAAGCATCCTTGGATGAGTCTACCAAATGGCATAGGAGGATGGCCCATGTCAACTTCAAGACCATAAACAAGCTCTCTAAACGGGGTCTTGTTGAAGGTCTTCCTTCCAAAGTCTTTACAAATGAGCATAACTGTGTTGCCTGCAACAAGGGAAAGCAACATAGAGCCTCATACAAAGTTGTTACTGCTGTGAGCATTATTTCGAACCTCTTCACTGCTTCATATGGATATATTTGGTCCAACTCAAGTGAGAAGCATTGATCAAAAGTATTTTTGTCTGGTTATCACTGATGGGTATAGCAGATTTTGTTGGGTATATCAGATTTTGTTGGGTATTCTTTCTAAGGACCAAAGATGAAACATCTCCAGTCTTTGAAAGAATTCATTACAATTATTGAGAATCAGTTGAACAAAAAGGTTAAAGGAATTCGGTGTGATAATGGGACAGAGTTCAAGAATGCTACACTTATAGAACTCTGCAGGTCTAAAGGGATCAAAAGGGACTATAGCACTCCAAGAACCCCACAACAAAATGGGGTGGCAGAAAGAAAAAATAGGACCTTAATAGAGGCTGCAAGATCAATGTTGGCAGACTCTAAGCTACCCACCATGTTTTGGACTGAAGCTGTTGGCACAGCTTGTTATGTACTGAATAGAGTGTCCATTACTAGACCACACTTCAAAACACCATATGAACTTCTCTATGGGAAAGTTCCTGCTATTCATTACCTTAAACCTTTTGGTTGTCAAGTGACCATTCTGAATACCAGTGATCCATTGGGCAAATTTGATGAGAAAGCTGATGATGGTTATATTGTGGGATATTATGCTCATAGTAAAGCGTACAGGGTTTACAATTTATCTGCCAAGAAGATAGAGGAGACATTGAACCTGAGGTTTCTAGAAGACAAACCTAATGTTCAACGACAGGGTCATGTTTGGTCTTTTGACCTTGATTACTTAACTGATTATTTGGGTTATTCTAGACATATGGCTAATCAACATGCAAATACTCAAGAGTCTCCAACTACCAGTGCAGATACTATGGATGCTGATTCTGACAGTGAGTTTGAAGATAATGAACAACCCATTGAAGTGCCTTCTTTCTCCCCTAACAACTTTACAGGTGACACTTCCAATGTTACTACTGATGAGAGTGAAGACGAGTCCAATTATGCAGAGGACCTTGCTAGGCTAAAGACACAGGAGTATGCAGCTAATCTAGAAGCTGAAAGGAATGCTGAGGAGAGTGCCAGTCAAACAATCGGTGGAAACATCAATGCTGCTGAACGTGATCCGGTTTCTCCTATCATCACCAATTCTGCTGAAGGATATGTTGTTTCTACTCCCATTTCTACTAGAGTGTCCACAGACTTTGGAGATCCTTATACTCGTTTTCCAAGACCCACAGATCTTGGTAATCATCAACCCAAAGCTAGAATCTTCACCTCACCTTCTTATGACACTGATTTTGAACCTACTATGACTAATCTTGATTCTTCCATTGAAGTCAACACCACTGCTACAAAAAGGATTCACAATACTCATCCACAGTCAAATATTATTGGTGATCCTAATGCACCTGTTAGAACAAGGGGTACTGTGGCAAGTTCTAAATATGGTCAAGTGGCTTTTATCTCTTATGTCTCAGATCGCAAAGAGACAATCACACAGACTATGAACACTGTCTGTTTGCTTGTTTTCTTTCTCAAGTGGAACCAACGGTGTTACTCGGGCTCTTGAAGATTCAAGTTGGCTTGAGGCAATGCAGGAAGAGATGCAACAATTTCAAAATCAACAAGTTTGGATATTGGTACCACTACCTGATGGTAAGTATGGAATTGGGACTAAATGGATTCTGAAGAATAAGAGAGATGCAAGAGGTGTTGTCATTAAAAACAAAGCAAGATTGGTTGCTCAGGGTTATAGACAAGAGGAGGGATTGATTATGATGAAGTGTTTGCACCTGTGGCAAGAGTTGAGGCCATACGGATTTTCTTGGCTTATGCATCCTATATGGGTTTTATGGTATATCAGATGGATGTTAAAGGAGCCTTCCTGTATGGTGAAATAGAAGAGGAGGTTTATGTCACTCAACCTAAAGGATTTGAAGATCCTGATCATCCTACTCATGTTTACAAGGTAGTCAAAGCTCTCTATGGACTACATCAGGCACCCAGAGCTTGGTATGCTAGGCTTTCAACATTTCTGCTGAAGCATGGTTATCGAAGAGGTGCAATTGATAAGACTCTTTTCCTTAAGAAGAATTCCACATATATTA
Source organism: Chrysanthemum makinoi (assembly GCA_910596185.1). Lineage (NCBI taxonomy): Eukaryota > Viridiplantae > Streptophyta > Magnoliopsida > Asterales > Asteraceae > Chrysanthemum > Chrysanthemum makinoi. The sequence goes on along the minus strand of OU343220.1, from coordinate 52,124,397 downwards.
TTCTTGTGCAAGTGTATGTGGATGACATTATTTTTGGATCCACAAAGGAAGCTTGGTGCAGGGAGTTTGAGGAGCTTATGAAGGGAGAGTTTCAGATGAGTGCCATGGGAGAAATGACTTTCTTTTTGGGTCTTCAAGTTCAGCAGAAACCTGATGGTATCTTTATCAGTCAGGACAAATATGTGAGGGACATCTTAAAGAAGTTTGGTATGGAGAGTGTAAGGACTGCCACTACACCATATGAAGCTCCAAAGTCAAAGACCAACAATGAAATAGATCCACCAGTGAATGTACATCTTTACAGATCTATGATTGGTTCTTTGATGTATCTAACAGCTTCACGGCCTGATATTACTTTTGATGTAAGTGTTTGTTCTCGACATCAAGTTACTCCACTTACTTCCCATCTCAATACTGTTAAGAAGATCTTTAAGTACCTCAAAGGCCAACCTCATTTAGGCCTTTGGTATCCAAAAGAATCTCCATTTAAGCTGGAAGCATATAGTGATAGTGACTATCTGGTGCAAATCGGATAGGAGGTCCACCACTGGAGGTTGCCAATTCTTTGGGAAGAGATTGATTTCTTGGCAATGCAAGAAACAGACTATTGTGGCTACCTCATCTCTGAAGCAGAATACGTTCTTTGCTGCAAATTGCTATGAACAGGTTCTTTGGATACAAAATCAATTGTTGGATTATGGGTATAACTTCATGAACACAACAATTTTTATTGATAATCAAAGTACCATATGCATTGTTAAAAATCCAGTTTTTCACAGTCGAACAAAACATATTGAAATCAGGCACCACTTTATAAGAGATGCATATGACAAACATTTGATAAAAGTGGTTAAAATTCACACTGATGATAATGTGGCGGATTTGTTAACAAAAGCTTTTGATGGACCAAGGTTTCAACACCTTGTAGTCCATATTGGTATGCTTAACCCTTAACTGCAAAGTTTAAGGGGAGGCATCGGCCTCAGGGGAGGCATATGCCTCAGGGGAGGATTTGTGTACACTTTGCATTCTTTTATGTAAATTGGTTTGATTTTTGTGTATACTTTTTGATTCTGTTTACTAACACTAACCAGCTAATGTAATCTTAGTTTGTTTTTCTTTGTTGGTTTGTGTGTTTCTCTGTGTTTGTTCTGTTTTGCAGTTTAGTTATTCAAGTTGAAATTTACCATGGTTGTTAATTTGGAATATGGTCAAGAAAGCTCTAAAGCTTGTTTCTCTTGAATTTAAAGTCTTGAAGTGAGCTATTTGTTTCCACTGAAGACAATGTACGGAAGTTACAATGTTTATTCAAGAGAAGTACTGAAGCAAATTGTTCATTCATTCATTCGAGAAACAGTTTACGACTTACGACTACAGTACAATCAACATCAAATGCAATTACAAGAAAAGAGCTTTACATGATCTACTAATCCAAATCTAGTTCATATCATCTATTCCAACATCTAACAGGCTGTTGGATATGCATGATTGCTCACATCTTTCACACTAAATGCTGGATATGCATTTATCAGGATTTGCATAACCACCCATTCCTTCTATCTTGATGGCTGGATATGCATGACCTGTACGACGAAGAAGCTAAGGATCAAAATGGGAAGGATGGATTGATGAAAACGATGATGATGAAGATGACCACGTATGTCCTTTGTGCTTCATCTGCTGCTTTCACCAAAAAGCAATCCTTCCACCTTCCTTAACTCCTACCTTTATACGATGTGTGATGATGCACCAAAACCTGGTGTAGAAAGACCAAGAACCACCTCTCTATCCTTAGGGAATGGAGGATTTCTGGCTCGTGGCTTTCATTGAGGCTGAGGTGCTGAAGGTTGGGAGTAAGATGTTCTCTCCTTATAGGAGTCATCAGAATCATCAGCAGATTCACTTGGATTCACAACACTATCATCTTCTGAAGAAGGGAGAAAGGGTGATTTACTTGGTCGTAGATATGGTTGAGGAAAGTAATGAAGCCATGGGTTTGAATCATCACTTGATGATGATGATATGGATGATGTTGTGAGATCTATGATATCAGGTTTAGTACTCATGACTGATTGTGCTTAATTTTGAAGCATTGATGAAATTAGGGTTTGTGATGATATTTGGGGTTTTTTTTGATGAAGAGTTATGTGTGCATTGGGATTGTTTTATAGACAGTTTCAAGACTTAATGACACTTAATGCGTGTGGGTGAAACAGTAAAAAGATATTTACTGAAGCTTCTTGAATACGTGATCTATTTCTGCTGATTGGTATGCTTCAGCAGAATGACTAGTGTTTCTACCGAAGTTAAAAGTTTAATTGGGTAAAAGTAGCAGTACACGTCAGCACTGGTCAACATTTGACCAAAATTGGGAAACTACTACTTATTCTCCATTCGCATATCTTCGTCTCAAATTAAACGATTTCTTCATTACTCACGTTCAAAACACTTCCACTTGTGTGAATCTTAACCCTAACTTAGGATTTTTCTCATGGCGCTTCAATTCAAGCATGATCATAATAAAGTCGCTTTTCTGGGAACATCTGAGGGTGATGAGTTGTATAGACCAATGGTAGAATTCTTACAGCGGTCCAAGATTCATTATGCTTTAACACATTCTCCGAATGCAATATATGAATCGTTGGTTACTCAATTTTGGGCAACTGCTACCAAACGGAGTGATACAGAGATTGTTGCAATGATTGTAACGAGCATGTGGTGACAGAGGAGCTGATAAGAAGACAACTTCATTTGGATGATGAAAATGGGGTTTCTCATTCTAATGCGGTGGACATTCTTGCTGGACTAAGAGCTATTGGATATCAGGGTGAAAGGACTGATATGTGGTTGAAGAATCAGTTGTGTCCTATGTGGAGATTTTTGGTTCACACCTTGCTTCAGTGTATGAGCAATAAATCCGGAGTATGGGATCAATTTTCTACGCAGCTGGGATGTGGTATTGTTTGTCTTTCTCGGGGTTTGACTTATAATTTCTCTAAGTATATTTTTGATAATATGGTTGAAAATATAGATAAGAAAAAGCATAAGTTTTTGATGTACCCTAGGTTTCTTCAGATAATTTTAGACATTACCACACAAGCCCAAGCCTTTTATCCCATAGGAGCTTTAACTGCTAAACTATTTGCTTCAATGAGGACTAAGTATGAGGGGGCACATCATTCTTTGCTAGCGGCTATGTTGCCTCAGGGAAATGTATCTGTTGATGAGGGGAATGTTGTTGGTTCTCCACCTTCTACTACTGTTGCTGCTGATGGGAATCCATCAGTGATAATAGATGAAGGCCCTTCTAATGTCTTTGTGAAGCACATTTTGTTGCTCCTGAACAACTTTTATCCACTCCTTCACCTAGACCTAGTCCACCACCTACACAGGTTCCTCATGATGAGGTTGAGACTGACTTTAATAGGCTGCCTACTCCTAGTCCTGTTAGAGATCCAATTGATGATAATATTTCATTCTTTGAGCATATTGATATTTCTTCTGAAAGGCCCGATGATGTTCCCATTACCACAGAGCAATCTGCTGGTGGAACTGAGGACCCTATTACACTTACATCTATATATGCTCTAGTGAACAGTGTATGCAGGTGGGTGGTGATCTCAAGAAGGAGCTTGCAGAGACCAAGTCTAATCTTGGTAGTAAGATTGTGGAGTTGCAGAATAAAGTTAAGAACTTGGAGGAACAACTTGGAAAAAGGGGCAAAAGGAGAATTTTGGTTTCTTCTGATGAGGAGCAAGAAGAGACTCAGCTTGCATCACTAGGAATCTTGGTTGATGCAGCTCTAACAACTCATGTTTCTTCTTCTATTGCTGCTGAATCTTCAAAGAAAAAGGAACCTATTCGATATACTAGCAAAAGGAAAAGACTATCTTTGAATAAGGAATCTACTGAAGCTTCAAAGGGACAAAGTGTTGCAGATGTGTCTGCTGATGTTCAAATGGAGGATGTTGCTGGTGAACATGGTCAAGCTTCATTTGTACAAGAATCATCAAGTTCTCAACCTTCAGTAGATGATTCTAAAGTGTTTCTTCTTGGCGAGTTTTAACTTGGATTCTAATGTTGAAGTCTTTTCTACACCTATTGAAGCATTTTCTCAACATGTTTCTTCTGATGGTGATATGGGTGTTTCTTTTGAAGATCTTTTTGTGCATATTCCTCAAAATGATTCAGCTATTGAACCTTCTGACAAAGGAAAGGAAAATGTGATTGATGAAGTGATTGGTTCGGATCCGGTGTCGAAGAAGAAAGGTGCTCAAGCTAGGATGTTTGCTAATTATGAAAATATGCGAAGAGTCGAGTGTTGGTGAATTTCTTCATGCTCATCGATTCTAATTTGTCTAGAGAGATAACTAGAGCTTGATGAATTATTTCCTACGATTCTTGATGTTCAATGGGATGCCTATACTAATCAAGGTGCATCTGATCCTAGTATTGCTAAACGTATTTTAGGTGCAGCCTATGATTGTGAGAATTTTGTGGCTCAAATGGTAGCTCTTGGAAAACAAAAGAAGCTAGAAGCAGCTGTAAAGAGGAAGGCTATTGTTGCTCAAAGGAATAAAGCAAAACGGGAAAAACCAATGACTGTAGCTCAGAAGAGAGCTCATATGAGGAGGATTGTGAAGAATCATAGTACTTCTTTATACACTACTGGCATGTCAATGAAGCAAATCTTAGCTTTATCTGATGATGCTTTGATAAGAAAGTATAATATGATTATGAAGTTTTCTTCATCTGGTTCTACTTCTTCTACATTGGACAGGATTGATACGTCTGATGTTCCTAAAGCAAGAGACCCAAGACAGTTGAGATTGTAGATAATTTTGATCTTGGCACCAAAATTAAGTTCTCTGTAGTTATCTTGATGTTGAGGAGAAAAGTTCATCTGATATGGTTTTATCTGCTGAACCTTCTACTGTTTCTTTTGAAGCTTCGCCTAGTGTTGAATCTATTGATAATTTGGGTGATCCATTGAGTAAGAAAAGGATGACTAAAAGGAAACTTTGTTCCTTACGGAGATCAGTGAGACTAGCTAGGAAACATCTTTCCAAGAGTATCTCTTTAGATCTCAAGGCTGCTGAGTCAACTTTTATTAAAGTTGGATCAGTTGATGTTTTTCATGAAGGAGCACATGCTGTATTGATCAATTGGACAGCTGGGAAGCTTAACACTGTTTATCGACTGGATAATTCTACTATACATTTCAACTTCTTGAAGGAAATCTTTCATTTGGTGGATAGACATGATTTGAAGATGCTGTATGAACATGTCACTCAGTATTATACTATTCATTCACCACAGGGTTCTGGTTTATATTTATTGGGTGATCTTCAAGTCTTGTTTGATTCTCATTCTCCAGATGGTAAAGGGTATTCTATTTGGAAGAATTCACATAAGTGGGAGATTGAGAGTTGGAGATTTTATACTATGCCATGTGTCCATGTGGTTCAGAAAAAATGTGGCATGATTTTGTGTATGTTCTCGGATAAGACTTATCCTTTGTCTGTTTCATTAATGGAAAGAATGCTTAGACAGAAGTTGGAAGTACCTCCTAATCTAGTTGGCAATGATGACCTTCATGCAGAACAATGTGTTGGATTGATTAAAACTCAGCTTCTGCAACATAAAGGTTTATCTTGATTGTGGTATTTTGTATATTTTGTAATATTTGTTTTCTTTATTTCTTAGTTAAAAAAAAAAAAAAAAACTATGTATATTCTTTAGTCTTTACTAACTTTTATTGCAGGTTTGTTGTCTATTATTGCTGGTTATTAACTCACCAGATATACCTTGTGTATATCAAAGAGTTGGCTAGTCCAAAGGGTACAGCTTTGGTAAAGACACATCAAATCTGTTGATAGCTGTAATGGTTTGCTCAAAATCATAGGGTTTGCAAACATCCATGCTTAATTGCTGAGTGTTGTATGGTCATCAATTCACCATGGTTTATTCCTATTTGGAATCCAAGAATTGACTAGCCCACATGTATATGGCTTGTGGTAAAGGCGGTGGAATACCATATTTGGTAATCAGTTCACCAATATTAAGAATTGACTAGTCCTGAGCAAACGGCTACAGGTAAAGACATTTCAAATCCATTATATGGTTGCTGGTTTGCTAATAAATCAGATGGTTATCAGTGTACCATAGTTTACGAACTTAAACATTTGGCTACTCCAGTAGTGATGGCTATTGGTAAAGAGACATCAAATCCATTATTTTCAATGATTCACCTCTCACAGAGTTAACACACCTGGATGTGATGAGAATAGTTTGAAACTTATATGTTTTGATGTACATGTTGTCATTTGTTGCTGCAAAGATATGGAGTTTCAGAGTTTATTCATCAATGAGATGTTTTTGTTTTGATTCTTTGCTGCTGATGTTTGAGTACAATCCTCTTGTTCTGAAGTTTTAAAGATTTATTAAGAAACTGGAACTTAACCAAGTCAAATTCCAGTTTAGGGGAGGATTGTTGGGAATTATGTGAAGTATGAATCATGCTGATATTACTGCCGATGGATTCTGCTGAAGTAAAGATGGATTCTGCTGAAGACATGATTATGCTGAAGTAATATTAGTCGTAGTTTGTTTCTGCGGAAAGAGTATTCCGTATATTCTAGAATTAGTTAGGATATACACGAGTTTTATTAGGAAGTGATTGTGTATATCTTGTTTAGTTTCATAGTTATACGTTTCTTAGAAATCAAGTTAGGGTTCCTTGTCTATAAAAGGAACACAATAGAATGTATTATGTACGTGGTTAAACAATTTATTAATATAAAGATCCATAGAGGATCAAAGAGTTCTTAGTTATCTGTGTTTCATACTTGTGTTTATATTCCGCTACAGAATACAAGTTGTAGAGATTTTCTTTTAGTTTGTTTGTGATTACACAAGCGATAATAACGATCTACGAAGCTCAAGATCTATCAAGGTCTTACAGTTTTCAACAGCAATCTTTTATTCTACATTAATGCAATCTTTTATTCAACATTATTATTTGATTTTTAAGGATTCCAATCCTGTTAAAAAACTTACACCGACAATAGCTGAGAGGAGATCTGATTGGTATATAAAGTTCACGACGTTTTCCATGATTACATACCTAGAACTCCACCAATCAAAACCACACATCTTTACGACGAGTGGTTGAAGAAGATGGCCGCAAAGACGCAAACGTGGCAAGACTGAAAGGAAACATTTACCTATTATAAGCAGGAGTGAGAGCGATATAATAGAGATAAGCATAACACAGGATGGTGTTATTACAGAGTTAAATAAGCGTTTGTTCAAACTCGAGACAATTATTCAGGTTATTTAAGCTTTATATTCTCCTCATAGACCCATCAATAATCACACTACCGACAATAATATACGTCCTTAATATTTTGTATCATTTATTTCAGGTTCTTGCTCGAGAAAGAAATGGGGTAATATATCCTTTTTTTCAGATCTATACTTTGACATCCTTTTTTGTTGATCGTCAATACGTTTGCACCAAATTTACAAAACAGCCCCTCAAGTATCCATTATCGGAACCCGCTTGCAGTTGGATTGAAAACCACTAGCAGTGGTTTCATATACTCTAGCAGTGAATACACCAAATTTACAAAACATCCCTTCAAGTATCCATTATCGGGAACCGCTAGCGTGGATTGAAAACCACTAGCAGTGGTTTTAAAGACTCTAGCAGTGGATACAACAAATTTTCAAAACAGACCGTTAAGTATCCATTATCGAACCGCTAGCGATGGATTGAAAACTACTAGCGATGGTTTGAAAGACTCTAGCATGGATACAACAAATTTTCAAAACAGCCCGTTAAGTATCCATTATCGGAACACGCTAGCAGTGGATTGAAAACCACTAGCGAGTGGTTTGAAAGACTCTAGCGATGGTTAGAAAATAACTAGAAGTGGATTCAAAAATTAATTTATCTTTCGTATATATGCCTTTTATAAATACTTTTTTTCATTCTTAGGAGAAATTGGAGTTAACTAATGATCTTCGACATCTTAGTGCACAGTTTTGTGATGAGCTTAATCATGATTTTCTTGACTTGTTTGAGTCAAGTTAGTCAAGCATTGATACTAGTTCATCAGCTGCTAGATGAATTTTTTGATGACGATGTTGCAAAGGTAATTTACAAAATCAGTAAACAAGTGTAAAACCCTTTCCGTACCATAACATATCATAACCATAGGTTCTTTATAAACGCTGACAGGAATTTATTATCCAAGAAGAATTAAGGTTGCGACATGAAGAATTACAAAGTGCCGGGTTAAAAGAGCAGCAGTTGATGCAACAAGAGAAGAGGTTAAAGATGGAAGAGGACAAGTTGATAATGAGGGAAAAGGAAAAGAGGTTGCAGTATGAAAATGAACGAAAGAAAAGGGGAGAAGCAATCATGAACTCAGATCATATGAAAGCCAGTAAGCGCGTTTTGCGGCTTCCAAAAGGAGTGAACAACGTCCGGGTGAAGCTAATTCGTATTATTGGACCAAGGCATATGCTGAAAAGAAAAGACGATGCTCTAGCTTACCTGATCCAGATATGAGTGAAAAACTTAAAATTGTCACGCCTTGGGTTGAAGTATGAAAAATACTTCTTGACAAACTTTTAAAATATATCTTATTAATGACAATTGATTATAAGTTTAATCGTTTCATATACTAGGATCTTGCACGCTCCAGCAATGCTGTCAACAGAGTTCATTTTACAAACGAATTTGACGAATTTCTTGGACAAATTGGACCGCTTAACTGCAAGTTTCCTTGGTGTGACGATGTGTGTGTGGATAGAAGGTTTTGGGAAAGTTTGGTTTGCTTAGACCCGCCTAGGAAAGGTTGGCTAAGGGATGATGCAAGTACTCATACAACTGTACCTACTTAATTGATTTCTTATAACGTTTATCACACTCATTCATGTTTCAAAATTTACAGCACATAGAGTTGTGGGTTAATTACCTTTGGCATGTTAGGCCCGATACGGTTGATTGGGCGATGGTTAGTAGCTATTTTGTTCAAATACGTTACAAAATTCTTTGCCGTTGTGGTATGCTAATGGTAAAAGATACTCTATTCCATGGTCGACGTTAGCTGCGTATGTGACGATATATATATTTTATTCTAGTCCAGTCTCATTCATTTAATTATCCTCTTTAGCTTTTGCCATATATTAATGTTATGTTTGTGACCCAAACGTTGTAGGTTTTCATGCCTATTAATGAAACGGAAGCTCATTGGTGTCTTGCGCGTTTGGAGATAGACACATGCATTGTTACCTTTTATGATAGCGGTCAAACTTTTGAAGATGAATGGCGAGAGTTTTATATCAAACTGAGGGAGTGTTTACAGGTTTGACTATTTATTCATATGTCATAAGAATTAATACATAACTTTAACCGTGTTTTAAAACATTAAATTTTTAAAACAATTAACTTTTGTCCACAGCTACAATTACCAGAGGTCCTAGCACAAGCGCAAGTATTTGAGAAGAAAGGCATTGATCCGGCAAGTTATTTCATTACATTTACTATCACTGAACAAGTACCGAAGCGGTAGATATTTGGTGATTGTTGTATTTGGGTATGTATTTTTTTATACCGCTTGGCTTTTGGTCTATCATTGGATGTGAAGGATCCTATTCAGGCTGCGCTTTCATACCGTGAACAAATGGCTAGGTTTTTTTAAACACCGTGTTTGTGTTTAGTGATGTTCTAGTTTTGTTGATGTATTACTTGAAACAAATTGATAACCATATGAGACACCTTGAATGCTTTTAATTTTTGTATTCAGTATGTTGTACTATATTTTTGTGTTCAAACTAATATAATAGGATAATTAGAGACGCTACAAATTTGTATACTAGATATTTTTCTAGAAAAATAATCTAAACAAAAAAAAAGCACACACCAAACTATGGATATACAAAGTAGGGCTAACCCATGCATGCTACTTTACAAGTAAACTAGGCGACTTTTGTGGGTGAGTTTGACTATATCTTAGATATATCATTTGAGTATGGATGTACTTTATAGACACTTTTATATTGTTCACTTTTTGTACCTTTTATACCTTTTGTAGCTTTTGTACATATTATTAACCAAAACTAAATTTTATCTTACATATATTTTGTGTTTTTCAGATTTCTACTAACTATGGCATCATAAAACACACAATCAAAGGCCTGTGGTGATTTATGGTATCAAGAATGGCTGTAAGTTTGTCCATTTACTTATTTCTGTTAAATTTTATGTTACGTATATTTTGTTATGCTGAATTATTTCCATTGTTACACACAACGTCTGAAAACAGTCAATATCTTGGGTTTGATGTTTATCATGGCGGTCGGTTCTTTTTATCCCTTAAGTTATTTAGGTGGAGCTGTTTTACATTTGAGGTTACCTAGGTTGAGTAGGTTATCGTATTCTCAAATATGTGACATCTTTGTTGAAAGAAATTAAGGAGGATATTCAGGCTTGGTATTTTTGTCTTCTAAGTAGTAGTCTAGAGGAAGGGTTGACCCTTGTAGAAGGTGATAATGATGTCAAGAAACGTATGTCATGGTGAGCTCCATGGTCTAGTTGAGATCTATGTTTGTCATCACCACGGTTCATTTAGTTAGCTACTATCACAAGAACATGTCTTTTGATTCCTCAGACGATGAAGTGACATCTAAAATTAAAAGTCACGAAAAGAAAAAAAAAGATGTCGACTCTCTGTCGTTTGAAGAACTAATGGCATGGGAAGAAGAGGAAAAAATTCACCAGCCTACCTTAGGACACCTTATGTCAAGCCTTTTGTTGAAGCTAGTTTATTCAGAGGAAAGTCTGAATTTGGTGGTAATAATGACCTTGAATACATTCCTCCTTGTTTAAGGATTACAGTCCGACCTTATGTGTCGAATGACTTTGAAGATTCTTGGACACTGAAGTCCACCGTTAGAGTGTTTGTCAAACGAATGTGGGTTCGATATTAGTCCGTTAAGAGGTAAGAACCTTTTTAATGACTTTCGTGTCAGGTAATCATGACCTTCAGGATCCACATGCTACTAGTTTACTCCCATCTATTCAAACCAGCCCTTTAAAGTGTAAGAGGCTTTTTAATGATATTGATGACCTTCCTACAGTTGGAAGCTCTACTGTAGTTCAATATGTGTCCAAGAAAAGTCGTTTTGGCGTACCTTGAAATCTAGGAGATTATTTGATGAATTTGAAGCAGTTGGTAGTAATCAATCGGATGATATGAAGGGTGATGAGGCAATCAGTTTGGTTAATGATCAAGTGATAGTTGAAGGTTCCACAGCTGATCCAAGTAATTCGAAGGTATGATGAAGGCTACCTGATATGTGCTTAAACACATATCTTTTCTTTATCAAAACTAACCTAAAATAACCAAGAAAGAGCCGTTTATTGCTAATATTTGTTGTTTTCTTGAGTTTGTGCTTGTGCAGGTACGGATATGATAAAACACGCAAAAAGAAGCCAAATCAGATGAAAACCCGAGCACGAGAGATTAAGAGAGCTAAAGCTGAGCCGGAAGGTCAGAATTAAGCATCTGTGAAGATTTTTATGCTCAGAGTTGCAAAACCAGCCCTTGGTTTATTGGAGAATGACAAGATTGGCCCTTGGACTACATTTTCAGAATTTACAGTTTGGTCCTTGGATTTTCAGATTGTTCACATTTAACCCTTATAATACATTTTGGATCAAATATCTATCCTAAGTCCAAATATTACATCTTTGGCCCAAAACACAAATCAAAAGCCCATGTCCATTTCCCTTATACCCGGTCCAACCATTTTACCCAACCCGTGACCTTAAATATACCCGGTACCCGTTTCCACCCTTTAACCCAGGTCAAACCCAACTTAAAACCCGGTCAATATAATCAAAATAATATTAAAAACCTTACGCGCCAAAAACACCCCCAAATCCCCAGCACTCAAGAACCCTAAAACACCCTTGAGCCTAATTGAGCAAACTGACCATCATTAAGGGTAAATTGGTACTTTTGTTCGACACCCTCGACACACGGATGCCATGTCACCAATCCGTGTGTCATTCCACTCTTATCCTGCTTCCTAATTGGCTACTCATACGTGGGGGTGTCTATCCAATGGCTTAGATTGATTGGATGAGGTGGAGAATGATCTAAGGGCTAAGAGATGATCCAAAGAAGCACAAATGCCAAGTTCCAGATCCTTCCTAGAGGCTGAGCTCGTGTATAAATACCCCTTTGTACTCACAGTTATAAGAATGTAATCTCTGAGTAGTTTTCAAAATATTTTAGCTTAATTTAGTTTATTGTATTCATTTTCAGCTTATTGTAATTTCATTTAATCAATAGAAATCAGTTTTTCATTCAAAATTTTCATTCTGTTTTTAAATTCCTAGTTAGCTTATTGAGTACAATATAATCTCTGTTTCAGCTCATTTAAGTACTTTTCAGCTTTTGGTTTCATGATAACAAAAATATAAAAATAATAATAATAATAATAATAATAAATAAATCTCTCAAAAATATAAAAAAATATAGTTAATCTATCTTCAGTTTGATTTCAGTTATTAAAATTGTTTTCATAAGCTCTTATAAGCTTCTCAGTAGCTTATTGATTGCTTGTTGAGTCGTATACTCAGATTTTACTCTCAACAATATCAGTCAACAAAAGTCAACTGAAAGAACCAGATGGGTATGAAATTGGATTTGGGCTGATGCAGAGCTGTTTTAGGGTTGGATTTGGTTTAGAATAGTAGTGTTTGGTTCTGGTATAAGCTGCTAATAAGCTGGACTACTTGTGAGTACTTTACCTATTTCAATTTTAGTATATTTTGCATAATCTAAATCTGTTTAAATTTGTTGTTAGCTTTAGTTTAGACCTGCTCACTTAATTGTTTCTAGGCTATAGTTGATTCAGTTTAAGGTTTTGCATAAGCTAATGTAGTGTTATAGAGGTGTAATTTACATAACAGTCATATAAAGTAGTGTTTGGATATTAAGGCCAATCTGATTTGAGGTTTATTTTGTGGTTAAGCTTAGTTGATTTGATCTCAGTTAGGCTTATTGCATTCATATTAGGTCATAACATTGCATCTTAGAACTCACTTAGTCAAAATTGGTTGTAAACTGTCCTTATGATCTAATCCGTTGGAATCAATAGCTCAAATCATACAATTAGGTGTTAACTTAGTTGATACAATTTGCATTAGGTTTATTATAGCATTAAGTATCATTTTCAATCCATTTCAGTAGATCAAAAGCTCATAATAGTCAAACTTTGCAAATCTGTCATAAGTCAAAAGTGTCAAAACCGTTTTCACCAATCTTTGTAGAATTTTCATGTGTTCATTCGAGTTAAAATCATTGAAACTCTAGGATAAACAAGTTTAGTTGGTCTACTTTTGGAAACTGAATTTTGTGGAATTTTTGGGAACAGTTTTAAGCACTAAATCAGCTTCTCATTAAGCTGTTTTGTTCTCGTCTCACACTCAAGATAATCTTGAGTGTGTACACAGTGACTTGCCCTTTGCATAAGGTTCATTTTTGATCACTAGGGTCTAAAACTTGGTCCACTTGTTACTTAACTGGTGATTTTGAGTTCTCAATATTTGGTTTTCAGTTTGGCTTATTGGATAAGCAGTTGAAATAACTTAAAGTAGGTGGGATAAGCTGTTTGGATTTTAAGAATTAATGAAGTTATTCCATTGTAGCTTGCACTCTAGAGGTTTAGGTCTGTTGAAATAGGTTTCTGTTAAGTAGTTTTAGCTTATTTTAGCTTCTGTAATAAGTTGGTACACTTAGGTAGCTTATAGTTTATTTTGAAGTGCTTATTCTATAGCACTTCCTCTACAGCTTGTTAATCTCACACATAAGCTTAGATTTTGATATTTTTCATAGATTTAGAATAATATTTTAGACTTTTACTGAATTTTTCATAATTTTTATACACTGTTTGCTATTTTTCTTGATTTAAATCAGTTTTTAGGACTTTTTAAATAGCTTTTATTACAATTAAATCAGAAAAGCTTCAAAAAAATAAGTTTTCAATTTTCATAGATTAAGAAAAATATAAAAAGCTAAAAAAATATTTTTCCATAATTTTCCTAGTTTAATTTGTAATTTTTAACATTTAAATTAGTTTAAATTAGTTTTTAATTCAAATAAATTTCAGAAAATCATAAAAATTAGTTTTAATTATTAGATAATTTTCTTATATCATTTTTAGGTAGAAAGTAATTTTAGATCATTTCTAGGACTTAGATTAGACGTAGTTGCATTTAATTCGCGTTTTATTAATTGCGTAACTTAGGATTCCCCGTAGTTTAATTTCCCTTATTTGCTTTCCCATTTTTCGTAGTTTAGATCAAAATCAAAAATCCTAGACATCGAGCATTTTAATAACGAACCAATAACGACGTTGCCCATTCACACCTCGTTGGGAAACGACTCAGATTTCCTAATCCGTATCACTATCACTCACGGGTTTTGATTCATTATCCTTTTTCCTAAAGGGATTTTAAATCATTCCTTGTGGTTATTTTTGATATCGATATTATGGTTTTATCCATACACACACACCCCTAAACCTCAACGAATCAAATTTTGGCGCCGTGGAGGTTGTGTCGCGACAATATCGTTAACGGTTTAACGATTAGTGACTCGAGATCCTTCCTTCGTGAAGTTACTATTTTTATAAATATCAAAAAAGTAAAAATATTTTCCTTTTTCTTTTATATATATATCATATTAAAAATACAAAAAGATTTTCTCTTTTGTTTTTGAGCTAAATAGAATACATCAATTATATAACATTCTCAACGGAGGTGTTATCATTAGTAAGTTCCCGAACCAAAGATCAAAAACTTGCCTTTGTGTCGCGTGAGTCGATTTATTTCTATCGGATAAACAAATTGTGTGGTGGGTATAAGGACGACCTGACATTAAATTGCGGCTGAAAAGAGGCGGGTTTTAATAAGCTTCGGCTGACCTAAATAAGCTTCTCCGCGGCTTGTTTGTCTTATAGAAGTGATTTATTCACTTGGGATTATTGGTTAAGTTCACCGTTGTTTTCGAATACCGTTCGTTTTAATTGCCTTGGTTTTTGAAAGTGCATGCGCACTCGTTCTAATAACTCTGAACCGATACGTGAAAGCTGCTACAATTACGAGAAGGCGAAATAGACGTGCTCCATTAGTCGAACCGAGATTCGAACTAATCCGACTCTGCCCATTGTCGAAATGGCGGAGGACAACCGATCCATGCTAGAGCAACTCCAAGCACCCACCGAGGGTTATGGAGAAGCCATCGTCGTCCTGGCAATCGTTGCCGATAACTTTGAGCTTAAACACGGCTTGATCAACTTGGTTTCATCGAGCCAATTTTACGGATTTGAGAGGGACGATCCTCACTCTCATATCCGACGGTTTAACAAGCTCACGTCTACGATCAAGTACCTTAACGTTCCGGAAGAGGCTATCAAGCTTCTACTCTTCCCGTTTTCACTTGAGGGGCCCGCCCGGATTTGGCTCGAAAAACTACCCCCTCGATCGATAACCACGTGGGAGAATCTAGTGTCAAAATTCGTGAACGAATTCTTCCCACCGTCTAAAACAACAAGCTTAAAAATGAAATAACAAAATTCACACAAAGATTTGATGAATCATTTAGTGAGGCATGGGACCGATTCAAAGATTTGCTTAGGCAATGTCCTCATCATGGTTTTACGGAATTACACCAACTTGATACGTTTTATAACGGTTTGAATGAGACTGATCAAGACTCTCTCAATGCCGCCACGGGTGGTAATTTGTTGACCCGATCAACGAGAGATGCCTTGTTGATTATTAAGAACAAATCTAAAGTTCGTACCTCACGTAGCAAATCGGTTGCTGCCCGAGTGAGTGTTACACCATCGTCCTCGTCTTACGAAAATACGTCTAGCACCGATGCTAAGATTGATAAGCTTACGGATATGATTAAGGCTTTGGTTAAGATTAAGACCGCTAAGATTAATTCTTCTCCACCCGCTCAAGTCAAAGCGGTGGAATCGACTTGTACTACTTGTGGTGGCCAGCATGCTTACTACAATTGTACCGCCACCGATGGAAATCCTTCGAAGCTAATGCGTAACAGGAGGTAACTAATACCGTCCTCAAGTTGAAACAAACCCTCGTGTTAGTAATCAAATGGGACCTCCGGGTTTTTCTCAATCAAACAATCAGACTCGTTTTAATCAGAATCAAGTTCGTGGACCAAATGTTCAAAACCAATTCAAAGCCCCACCAAATCAATACCCGAATCAAGGAGTCAATTACAATCAAGGATATCAAAATTCAAGCTATCAAGCTCCGCCTTTGCCTTCAAATGAATTCACGAATTACGTTCAACACAATAATGCTACCATCCATACCATGCAAACTCAGATTTCAAGTTTGAGAAATGAGTTTCAATCTTTGTTGACTAGACAAAGCAATGAGTTTAGGATTGAGATTCGACTTCAAAACAACAAATTGGATGCTTCGCAGAATAAACTTGAGAACATGTTGAATGCTGTTTTGTGTAAGATAAGTCAACCCTCGAGTTTGGGATCTCTTCCAAGTGACACCATTCCCAACCCGAAGGGTGAGTTGAAAGCTATAACCACACGGAGTGGTAAGGCTTATGATGCACCATCGTTTCCTACTCATGGTGAGGGAGGAACGGAAACGTGGTTATTGAAGAGAATGTGCAACCCGCACCGTCCCACCTCCGGTCGTTCAGACTCGATTCGGAACCCGATGTTCCGAAGACTACTTTTAAACCCTCACTTCCTTATCCTTCTAGACTTCAAGATCAAAGGATTCGTGATAAAACCGAAAACCAAATGGAGAAATTTGTTGAAATCGTTCAATCCTTGAATTTTAACATCAGTTTCACCGACGCTTTACTCCTCATGCCAAAATTTGCCGCCATGATCAAAAATTTAGTGAGTAATAAGGAAAAGTTGGCGAAATAGCAAAAAACACCGTTGAATGAGAATTGCTCGGCGGTGCTCCTCAAGAAACTTCCCGAAAAGTTAGGAAACCCCGGCAAATTTCTTATCCCTTGTGAGTTTCCGGGAATTGTGAAATGCTCCGCCTTGGCCGATCTTGGTGCGAGTATTAACTTAATGCCTCTTCGATTTATAACAAGCTTTCTCTCCCGGATCTCACTCCTACTAAGTTGACTCTTGAACTCGCGGACCGCTCAACCTCTATTCGAAAGGAATCGCCGAGGATGTCTATGTGAAAGTAGGACCACTTCATTTTCCCGCCGACTTCGTTGTCGTTGACTTTGATTCTGATTCTCGAGTGCCTCTTATTCTCGGGAGACCCTTCTTAAGAACGGGCGTCGCGATGATTGACGTTTTTGAAGGAGAAATTACTTTACGATCTCATAAGGAAACCGTCTCATTTAACATTAACCATCCTTCGAGATACTCCTCCAACTATGATGATGCTTCTATTAATCGAATCGACGTTCTCGATATTGCTACGGAGGATACGCTCAAAGCTTCTTGATTTTATGGTGGTAATTCCACCATTACTTAAAAATGTTGAACCATCTTCGAGCCTATAATTGCCGACTCTTCTCCCTCTCTTACTCCATTTGAGGGAGGTGATTTCGTTTTGGAAGAGATCGATGAGTTTCTTGCTAATGAAGAATCGATTCCACCGGGAATTGATGATGATTTTTATGATTCGGAGGGAGATATTCTTTATCTTGAGCAATTGTTGAATGAAGATCCGTCACCGTCACTTCCTCCGAAAGAGATTACGTTTGAAGAAATCAAATCCGTACAAGCGTCTAATGAAAAACCTCCGGAGCCCGAGCTCAAGGATTTACCTCCTCATCTTGAATACGCTTTTCTTGAAGAACCGAACAAGTTTCCCGTCATCATTGCTAAAACCTAAAAGATGAGGAAAAAACCGCACTTTTGGATATTCTTCGTAAACATAAGAGTGCCATCGCTTGGTAAATTTCCGATATCAAAGGCATAAACCCTCATTTTTGTACTCACAAGATCTTAATGGAAGACGATTGCAAACCCGTTATTCAACAACAACGTAGGGTTAATCCGAAAATTCATGAGGTTATCAAAAAGGAAGTTCTTAAACTCCTTGACGCCGAAATCATTTATCCAATCTCCGATAGCTCATGGGTTAGCCCTATCCATTGTGTTCCGAAGAAAGGTGGCATGACCGTCATTGCCAATGAAGATAATGAATTGATTTCCACACGCCTCGTCACCGGATGGAGGATGTGTATTGATTACCGAAAGTTGAATGATGCTACACGAAAGGACCATTTTTCGCTACCTTTTATGGATCAGATGCTCGAACGTTTAGCGGGGAATGAGTTATATTGCTTTCGATGGTTTTCGGTTACTTTCAAATTCCGATTGATCCGCATGATCAAGAGAAAACGACTTTCACGTGCCCTTATGGAACGTTTGCTTACCGACGAATGCCATTTGGTTTATGCAATGCTCCAGGTACGTTCCAAAGGTGCATGATGGCTATTTTTCATGACATGATCGAGAAGTCTATGGAAGTTTTTATGGATGATTTCTCGGTTTATGGAGATTCTTTCACTTCTGCCTCTCCATCTAGACCACATGTTTAAACGGTGTGAAGACACCAACTTGGTCTTGAATTGGGAGAAGTGCCATTTCATGGTTCGAGAGGGCATTGTCCTCGGCCATAAGATTTCAAAACCTGGGATTGAGGTCGACCGAGCTAAAGTCGACGTTATAGCTAAACTCCCTCATCCCACTACCAGTCAAAGGTATTGGAGCTTTTAGGTCACGCCGGTTTTTATCGCCGTTTCATCCAAGATTTCTCTAAGATAGCCCGCCCTCTGACCCATCTCCTCAAGAAGGATGCTCCGTTTATCTTCACCAATGAATGCGTTGAAGCATTTAATTTTCTCAAAAAGAAATTAACTGAGGCACCGATCTTAGTTGCCCCCGACTGGGATTTGCCCTTTGAGCTCATGTGTGATGCAAGTGATTACGCAATTGGGCGATCTTGGGGCAACGTAAGTCGAAACATTTTCAACCCATACACTATGCGAGTAAGACATTGTTTGAGGCCCAACACAATTATACGACTACTGAAAAGGAATTATTGGCCGTTGTTTATGCTTTTGAGAAATTCAGACCCTACCTTGTCTTATCGAAGACCATAGTGTATACGAACCATTCGCCCTTAAGTATCTTTTGGAAAAGCAAGATGCTAAGCCACGTTCACTTCGGTGGGTTCTCCTCCTTCAAGAGTTTGATGTTACTATTCTTGACAAAAAGGAGGAGAACCTTGCTTCGCCGATCACCTTTCTAGACTTGAGAATCCCCATCAAAGTGTGCTCGAGAAAAAGGAGATCACGAAAACATTTCCTCTTGAGACACTTGGGATGATTGCTAAGAAAGACCCAAACACCCCATGGTTTGCCGACTTTGCAAATTACCATGCGGGCAATTTCATCGTGCAAGGGATGTCGTCCCAACAGAAGAAAAAGTTTTTCAAAGATGTTAAGCATTATTTCTGGGGCGATCCCTACTTGTTTAAGATTTGTGCGGATCAAGTAATCCGGCGGTGTGTTCATAGCCAAGAGGCCCTTGATATTCTCAATGCTTGCCATAACGGACCCACTGGTGGCCATCATGGTGCAAGCTACACCGCTAAGAAGGTTTTGATTCCGGATTTTATTGGCCTACCATATATCGAGATGCTCATGATTTAGTTAAGTCTTGTGATTCTTGCCAATGTCAAGGAAAATTTCACAAAAAGATGAAATGCCACAAAATGCTATTCAAGTTTGTGAGATTTTTGACGTGTGGGGCATCGATTTTATGGGGCCATTTCCATCTTCTAAGGGTAATAAGTATATCCTCGTGGCTGTCGACTACTTGTCTAAATGGGTTGGCGAAGCTCCCCACCCGAACGAGTGGTTGTTAATTTCTGAAGAGTTTGTTTTCCGATTCGAGCACCTCGTGCTATTATCGTGATCGCGGTACCCATTTCTGTAATGAAAAATTCGCTAAAGTTATGGCTAAATATGGAGTTACCCAAATCTTTCTACCGCGTATCACCATAAACAGCGAGACAAGTTGAGGTCTCCAATAGTGGTTTGAAAATTTTAGAAGACGTAGGAGAAAATCGAGCTTCATGGGCCGATAAGTTAGATGATGCATATGGGCTTTCGCATCGCGCTCGAAAGACACCCATCGGGTGCACCCGTTTAATTGGGTATGGAAAAGCGTCACGCATGGAGCTCAGAACATAAGGCATTCGGGCTTGAAACATGCAAAAACTTTGATCTTAAGACCGCGGTGATCACGGAAAGTTCAATTAAATGAATTAAATGAGCTTAGGGATCAGGCCTACGAGAATTCTTTGATTTTCAAAGAAAAGACTAAGAGGATTCATGATGCTAAAATCAAAAACCGCGTTTTTAACGTTGGTGATCAAGTTCTCCTCTTTTAACTCTAAGCGAAGATATTCTCGGACAAACTCAAAACCGTTGGTCAGGGACCATTCACCGTTGCTCGAGGTTTGGTATGGAGCGGTGAGAGCTTTCTCAGCCTTGGCCCAAATTTCAAGGTGAATGGTCATCGTGTTAAACATTATTTGGAAGGACATCCCATCTATGGTTGTCCCGGATCTCCAAACTTTCCTGGACAAGCTGAATTAGGGATCGAGTCAAGCTAGCTTCGGTGACCAAAACATAGCGCTTCGTGGGAGACACCCCATGCTTATCTCTATCTTCTTTCTATTTTCTAATAAGTGACGTGAAGGGGTTAGCCTCTTCGTTTCTCGTGTTTGGTTGTTTGGATGTTTGTTACTAGGATTTTCGATATGAAGACTCTCGTGCTCGAAGTTTGTCTTTTCTCACTCGAGTTTCATGATCGATCTTTGAAGGAAATCGATATCCAAATCTTATAGACTAACGTTTATCTTTGAGCATACTTAATAACGGCTTTTAGATTTTAGATACCCTTACTTTTAATCATTGAGGACAATGTTTCGTTCTAGTGATGCAGGGTAGGGTAATCTTCGATTTGATTTGACTTGCATATTTTGTCGTATACTCTCCATAACCCGTTTTTCCTTAGAAAATGAAAAATTGTGCAAAAATGAGCAAAATTTAAAAATTTTGTAAGCTTTTGTTAGTTTTATGATCGAAAAGTCTTGCTAGTCTCTTAGAAGTTACTTTTAAATATGGTTTTTCTTGAAATAGTCTTTGTAATTGCTTGAAAGAGGCTATAAAATGCGATTCTAGCTCACAAGGCCAAAATTTGCAAGTCTCCTGAGTGATTTTAAATATCGACTTAAACAAATTTGCTAGTTTCTAAGTGATTTTAAAAATGCAAGACTTGAGATTATTTTACGAAGCATTTGCTAAGTTAATATATGTTTTGACACCTTGTTGACTTTCAGCTGGTGAGAGTAGGAATAGAATTCTGACTTGGCCGGGCGTGTTGAGCCCTAGCTTGTTCCCTTAACCATAGATAATTAAAATTATCGGCTAAGCATCATGGATCATTATTTGGGATTTTAAATTTTCGGAGATCGAGGAATGATAGAGTTACTTATGAGTTTAGATGCTAAGCGTGGAGTAGATGGTTCTCTTTAGAGCCCATCGAAGGTACTTATGGCTTTTGTTCCCACAAAATTGTTTCACCCCATATCTGTTTAATAAATAATTAGAGATGTTGAGTTTTTGGCGATAGTTAGTTCTTTATCTTCTTTAGAATCCTTGCCATGAGGGTTGGGTACACATCAGGTACTGTCGGTGTTAGGTGTAATAGAAAGCGATTCACGATAGTTTCTTGCTATTGTTTCTATTGTTATAAGCCGTAGGATTTGGAGTTTGGCACATAACATGAAATAAAGCCCAATGTATTAAAGTTGAAAAATCCAAAGCCATAAAAGTTGTCATAGACTTCCAAAAAAGGCAGAGGAAAAATTCAAAGTCATAATAAGACTTGATAAAAGCAATCCGTTGAGTTAGTGGTTGAAAAGACCAAGGGCTAAATTGCAAAAAATGAAAATGTGTTTGAAATAAGTGTTAAGCCAAACTTTAATCAGAGATATCTTCCTAAATCGTGTGAAATTAGGACCTTGATGTGGACCTCATTCTTATGTGCAATGGTTTCGGGAAGATGGATAACTAATTAGCGACTTAGCTTTATATCTTTATTGGAATAAATCTTTTCGAAACGAGAAACTTGAAGAAATTCATTTCTCACAAAAAAAAAATAATAAAAAAATCTAGAGGAAAATAGGAAAATGGGAGCAAAAGGTATTTACACAAGTAACTTCCATGGGTAGTGTTAGCATCTAGAGTCATATTTAACAATGATTTCGATTTTACGCTTAGTTTGGGGACTTGTGAAAAATCATGGACGATGTATTCTATCCGTATGGTCACTTCACGCTGTGTTGTGTTTTCTACTCCGTGATCCTAACGTGTTGATTGAAAAATGTTGGAGTTATTGATCGACATGAAAGTTCAACAAACCGTCACTCATAATGATAAGTGCTTAATCGTAATATCTATATGTGAATTAAAAGGTAAACGAGGCGTTTTTAGAATTAAGGGTTCTTAATCTCTTTTGAGGAATCTTTGCTACTTCTTCATAGGTTTAGTAGAAAGAGATTGAAATCCTTGGTTTTCGAAGCGTGAGTTGATTGCATTGCGTGGGGACACGACAATGGTCTCGTGCGGGTATTTTGATATGTGCTTAAACACATATCTTTTCTTTATCAAAACTAACCCAAAATAACCAAGAAAGAGCCGTTTATTGCTAATATTTGTTGTTTTCTTGAGTTTGTGCTTGTGCAGTGCGGATGATATGATAAAACACGCAAAAAAGAAAAAATCAGATGAAAACCGAGCACGAGATTAGAGAGCTAAAGGCGTAGGAAGGTCGAGAATTAAGCATCTGTGAAGATTTTTATGCTTTCGAGTTGCAAAACGTAGCCCTGGTTTATTGGAGAATGACAGATTGGCCCGGACTACATTTTCAATTTACAGTTTGGTCCTTGGATTTTCAGATTGTTCACATTTAACCCTTATAATACATTTTGGATCAAATATCTATCCTAAGTCCAAATATTACATCTTTGGCCCCAAACACCAAATCAAAAGCCCATGTCCATTTCCTTATACCGGTTCGACCATTTTACCCACCGTGACCTTAAATATACGGTACCGTTTCCACCTTTAACCCAGGTCAAACCCAACTTAAAACCGGTCAATATAATCAAAATAATATTAAAAAACCTTAGCGCCAAAAACACCCCCATCCCGGCACTCAAGAACCCTAAAACACCCTTGAGCCTAATTGAGCAAATACGACCATCATTAAGGGTAAATTGGTACTTTTTGACACCCTCTTGACACACGGATGCATGTCACCATAGTGTGTCATTCCTATCTTATCCTACGCTTCTGATTGGCTACTCATACGTGGGGGTGTCTATCTAATGGCTTAGATTGATTGGATGAGGTGGAGAATGATCTAAGTAAGAGATGATCCAAACTGCACATGAGTTCGGATCCTTCCTAGAAATTTGAGCTTCGTGTATAAATACCCCTTTGTACTCACAGTTATAAGAATGTAATCTCTGAGTAGTTTTCAAAATATTTTAGCTTAATTTAGTTTATTGTATTCATTTTCAGCTTATTGTAATTTCATTTAATCAATAGAAATCTGTTTTTCATTTAATCTCTCATTCAAAATTTTCATTCTGTTTTTAAATACCTAGTTAGCTTATTGAGTACAATATAATCTCTGTTTCAGCTCATTTAAATACTTTTCAGCTTTTGGTTTCATGATAACAAAAATATAAAAAATATAAAAAATAATAATAATAAATAAATCTCTCAAATATAAAAAATATAGTTAATCTATCTTAGTTTGATTTCATTATTAAATTGTTTTCATAAGCTCTTATAAGCTTCTCGGTAGCTTATTGATTGCTTGTTAGTCGTATACTCGATTTTACTCTCAACAATATCAGGTCAACAAAAGTCAACTGAAAGAACAGGATGGATGAAATTGGATTTGGGCGTCTGAGGCTGTTTAGGGTTGGATTTGGTTTATAGTAGTGTTTGGTTACGGTATAAGCGCTAATAATTTGGACTACTTGTGAGTACTTTACCTATTTCAATTTTAGTATATTTTGCATAATCTAATCGTTTAAATTTGTTGTTAGCTTTAGTTTAGACATGCTCCTTAATTGTTTCTAGGCTATAGTTGATTCAGTTTAGGTTTTGCATAAGCTAATAGTGTTATAGAGGTGTAATTTACATAACGGTCATATAAAGTAGTGTTTGGATATTAAGGCCAATCGATTTGAGGTTTATTTTGTGGTTAAGCAGTTTGATCTCAGTTAGGCTTATTGCATTCATATTAGGTCATAACATTGCATCTTAGAACTCACTTAGTCAAAATTGGTTGTAAACTGTCCTTATGATCTAATCCGTTGGAATCAATAGCTCAAATCATACAATTAGGTGTTAGTTGATACAATTTGCATAGGTTTATTATAGCATTAAGTATCATTTTCAATCCATTTGATAGATCAAAAAGCTCATAATAGTCAAACTTTGCAAATCTGTCATAAGTCAAAAGTGTCAAAACGGTTTTCACCAATCTTTGTAGAATTTTCATGTGTTCATTTACTGAGTTAAAATCATTGAAACTCTAGGATAAACAAGTTTAGTTGGTCTACTTTTGGAAACTGAATTTTGTGGAATTTTTAGGAACAGTTTTAAGCACTAAATCAGCTTCTTCATTATTTTTGCCTGTCTCACACTCGGCATCTGATGTGTACAGAAATGACAAACCTTTGCATAAGGTTCATTTTTGATCACTAGGGTCTAAAACTTGGTCCACTTGTTATAGCGGTGATTTTGAGTTCTCAATATTTGGTTTAGTTTGGCTTATTGGATGCTTAGTTGAAATAGCTTAAAGTAGGTAGGATAAGCTATTTGGATTTTAAGAATTAATCAAGTCATTCCATTGTAGCTTGCACTCTAGAGGTTTAGGTCTGTTGAAATAGGTTTCTTTTAAGTAGTTTTAGCTTATTTTAGCTTCTGTAATAAGTTGGTACACTTAGGTAGCTTATAGTTTATTTTGAAGTGCTTATTCTATAGCACTTCCTCTCTGACTTGTTAATCTCACACATAAGCTTAGGTTTGATATTTTCATAGATTTAGAATAATATTTTTGGACTTTTCTTGAATTTTCATAATTTTTAGACACGTTTTGCTATTTTTCTTTATTTAAATCAGTTTTTAAGACTTTTTAAATAGCTTTTATTACAATTAATCGAAAAGCTTCAAAAATAAGTTTTCAATTTTTGTAGATTAAGAAAAATATAAAAAGCTAAAAAAAATATTTTCCATAATTTTCCTAGTTTAATTTGTAATTTTTAACATTTAAATTAGTTTAAATTAGTTTTTAATTCAAATAAATTTCAGAAAATCATAAAATTAGTTTTTAATTATTAGATAATTTTCTTATATCATTTTTAGTTAGAAAGTAATTTTAGATCATTTTTAGGACTTAGATTAGACGTAGTTGCATTTAATTAGCGTTTAATTAATTGCGTAACTTAGGATTCATTTAATTTCACTTATTTGCTTTCCCATTTTTCGTAGTTTAGATCAAAATCAAAATCCTGACATCGAGCATTTTTATAATGAACCAATAACGACGTTGCCCATTCACACCTCGTTGGGAAACGACTGGGATTTCCTAATCCGTATCACTATCACTCACGGGTTTTGATTCATTATCCTTTTTCCTAAAGGGATTTTAAATCATTCCTTGTGGTTATTTTTGATATCGATATTATGGTTTTATCCATACACACACACCCCTAAACCTCAACGAATCACTACCATGTGGTAGTTATTTGATCTTCCAGGGTGGTATGTACCCTTTTAAACAATTTGTATTTTTGTTCCTTTCGAGCATGATGACTAGTTAGTGTATGTTACAACTACACTAACTAGTCATCATGATAACTATTATTTTCAGTCTGTGGTGAAGGCTAGTTAGTGTATGTTACAAACTACTATGTGATGATGGTTCTACTACCATGTGTATGTTACATTGTAATCATTCTGATTAAATATCTTGATGTCTATTTCGGTCTGACTTGGTTCTATCACCACAACCATCTCGATCAATAACAACACTACAACAATCATCTCAATAAATTATTTCATAGATAAGATTTTCAACACAACCATTACATTCTCAACCGTTACATTCATATTATTCATTATTCAACCATTACATTCATTCAAACATCTTTGCTAAACACATCCTTCTTAGTTGCTTTCCTTTCCTTGAGTTTTTCAAAAGAATTCTTCGGTCTTTAATCCTTTTGCCAATGCCTTAACTTTTTCGGTGTAATGCCATCTTGGTTCTCTTATCCGTAACATCACCATCTAGCTTTTCTTCTGACATCATCCTCTTTCTGTCTTGCACTTGTTCATAATTACCTTTCGGATAAGTTCAAAGCCATATGGGTTGTATATGTACTATAGAATTCACTGTATTTATGCTTATTTTGTTGACTTGTGTTTAGGCGGGAAAATTATTTTGAAACTAGATAAGCGAATTTTTAGCGATATAGTCGGCGACTTTTTATAGCGATTTATGATACACTAAAACCTTATCTTTTAACTATTTCTGGCCACATCAAATTTCTACCTACCAGAACCCTAGCTTTTTTCATGCAACTGTCAATTTCGTTCAATTATTAAAATTGAATTTCTCAAAAGGTTCGTGAACCTTTATTGTCATGGTCCCCCATATCAATATTATTTGTATTTTATGTTTCAATATTCATATCAAAATTTTTGGCCACATTAACTTAACTTTACATGATTGTAATTGTTTATAAGGTAATCATGGCAATCGAGTTTGTGGTGCGACCAAACATAGCTTTTTACCTTGGGTTTCTTGAGCTTCCTCAATTTGCTGAACGTGCTTTTAATGGGAATCGGCATTTATATTTAGCGGAATTCAAAGACAACTGAAGAAAGTAAGGATTGTTGCTCGGTTAGGAGGTCCCATTAGGATTGTAGGTAACAAATGGGTAGAATTTGTTCATGAAAACATGTATACGGATGTTCATATGTTACACTTTGTTCAAGAAGGTGATGACTCTTTTCGTTACTTGGATATGATTCTAATGGGTTGGAAGTTGAGGAATATCTTTGGTGTAGAAAGTCGTCATATAAGGTTTGAGTTATCGGTGCCATACCCTCATATTCCAGGTTATTTATAAGAATTAATTTTTGTTTACGTTTTAAAAATAAGTGTATTTTATTACGTATATGTTATAATTGTCAATCATGTTGTTGTCTCGGACATTGCGGTAATTTTCTAGATGGTATTGGGTTGCAAGGTACTGTTGTTGTTATTGTTGAAGGAATGGAGTTTAATGTGGATGTTACTTGGGGCTATTAAGGAGGTCATGATCCTCGTCCTTTGTATGTTATGGATGATGAAATGTGGTCGCTCTCTTCAATATTCCGATATTGAATTTGGTGATGTTATTGTTTTTACTAAATTGGAGAACAATAGCTTGAATATAACCGTGTTTGGTTTCGATGGTAGGGCAAAGATGCAGGCGATTTCTTGGTGTGACGCAATTGTTTTTCCAAAAATGATCTTGATCATGAAGATGGAGGTAGGCTTGAAATCTCATAATCATATTGAAATATCATAACATATATCTTTAAGATTTATTTTGATATTTTTGAAACAGTGATGGCGAATGCAACACATTTGCCAATGGTTTGGTCACCTTGATCATTTTGGAGAGAAGCGATGTCTTTTACGGAAGGTCTCTTGAAATTCTTGCGTTATCTAGACTTGTAAGTTTGTGTTTTGTGTGTACTTTTTTTTCTATGCATTTATATAATTTTATATAATTTTTGTAAATGTTAAACACGGGATATTCGAACCATTTTCTTCACAATCATCTTTTTTTTCAAAATGCGCTTTTAGGAATGATCAGTCGAATACATGATGCGATTAGATTGACTATCATAGAGACAATCCAAACCGGTGAATCATGTGAATGCATTAGGTACTTTGGAACCACTTTTTTGAAGATTGTGAGTTTGAGTATGGAAAGATGATAAGGTTTAAGTTCATGTATGTAGATTGTTATGATGATTTGGAGTATCATGTTTTCCATATTTGTTAGGAAATCGGATACGTTTCTTGAATGACATTTTATGTTTTATTTATTTATTTATTTTTTTTGGTTACATGAACAAACTTTCCAGTGGGTGGGTGTGTATATACTTGTATTCGATTGGGTACATTTTAGATGTTACAAATTTTAACAGGTTTATGGTAAGTACTTTTCAACATGGCCACTTTATGCGGCATTATAACGGTTAGGCGGTCAACCCCTTTATACGTGAGGAGTTTCATTAACAACACACACAAAAAAACATTTCAATAAAATTTTTCACAGATATATTTTCAACACAACCATTATGTTTTAATCGTTCATATTAGTGCATAATATCACTATTTTTCGCCTAGGTTTGGTTGATGTAATCTTGGTCAACAGATTGGAGTGTGGTTGGTGTATCCACTGCTAGGGCATTTCAAACCACTGCTAGAGTTGATGAAACCACTGCCAGAAGAATGAATCCACTGCTTGAGTTAAACCACTGCTAGTAGTGTTGTGTAACAACTGTTAGTATATTGTAATCACTGCTAAGCGACTTTAAGGTGTGAAAAAAGGCATGGCGATTAAGAGACTTTTTTAGGTAAATATTAAAGCAATTTTTTTAATCGACGTTCTTACATTATAGTACATCGACAACTGTAAAGTACTATCACATAAACCAAAATATTACGGCGACTTTTTAAAAGCGCATTTTTTCAATTTAGCGATTAATGATACACGATTACTTTATCTTTTATCTTTTTTGTGGCCACATTCACTTCCTACCGACCAGAACCCTAGCTGCTTAATAATCTAATTCAACTGTCGTTTTCGTTCAATTATTAAAATTGAATTGTCGCGAAAAGGTTCGTGATACTTTATTGTCATGGTCACATATCAATTTTGTCTCTATTTAATGTTTCAATATTCGTACCTAATTAGGGTTTACGTTTAAAATTATATATATATATTTTAAAGTATTGTATTTTATGTGTTCTTGTAACAGGATGGCACCTAGTTGGACTTCAGATCCTCGTTACCTGTTTGACGTTCATGTTTTGGGTGAGTTTTATTTCCAACCGCTGAGGTATGAAAATGGTGGTGTTTTTTATTGGAGTGTGTCCAAGGATAGGAAGGTGGACTATAGTAGTATGTACCGGTATCTTAAAGAACATACTGAGCTAAATTTCCATTCCTTGTTTTTCTGTTTACACAATGTCAATTAGAGGTAGGCTTGAAACTAATAGAGTGTGATAGGGATGTGGCTGCCATGTATGACCTTGCTGATCGATATGGGAAGTTAATGATGTATATGGCACATAATCCCCAAAACTTATTTGATTTTTATTATCAAAATCTTAACTTTTATGATTCTGAAGATGATTATACAACCAAATTGATTATACATGGAAGAAGATTAAAAGATGCAAGCAATATGACATATGATGAGCTTATTGCTTGGAAGAAGAACCGAGACAGCCTTATTGATGTCGATGTCGATATGTCTGTTAGCCATAGGGATGTAGTTGCTAAGCCTAAGGTTAAGCGTAAGTTGGTTTTCATTGAAGAGCAAGATAAAGCCTTTGCAGGCAATCGATAAAAAAAAAAAAAAAAAAAAACGCTATTTCTAATGTTAGATGCTACTTTGTACAAAAATCTAAGACACATAAATCTAATAAACCGTGCGATATATGTGTCACAAATTAGCATTTAACAACCCAGGAATATCGCCGTTTTTTTTCTTTTTTTTATAGCAGACACTTCTATTTTACCTGGTGCGTCAAAGTTACCAATTAATTCATATCACACTTACCACAGGACACGTATCCATATCGATTATACATTGTTTTGATGATGTAGGTTATGTTTTCAACACTACGTTGCAAGCCAGCATATCAAGGGAGCATGTTATAACACATGTATGTTCCAGCAAAAGTACTTAGACAAACATAAATAAGTAAGTGCATATATTAAAATATCCAACAAAATTAACCTTACTAGGTTTATTAAAACATCCATAAGCATAAACATAAACTTTATACATTCCTTAAACCCCACAACCCTAGCCATATATTAAACCCAAAAGACATATGAAAAACACCAGAAGAAACCAGATCAGTACACCATAGACTTGAGCTTCTCAATGAATGACATTAGCTCCCTTGCTCGTTTCTGTTTGTTCACAACCTTCACCAACATGTTTGCAATGTCTGCCAAATCCTCATTTTGCAAAATATTCAACTGTGAAATACTTTGCACACATGAATCAAAGGGATACAAAAGCTCCAACTCTGCAATCACGAAATCCCTCTCAGCAACACGAGCCCTAATATCTTGGGCTTTTTTGGTTAATTCTGCTTCGTACACCCTAGTGACAGTAACCTCCCTCCGAAACTTCTCCACCATCATGTCTCTAACGAGACTAGAACCAGCAGCAGCAACAGCTAACTCCTCGCAGAAAGGCATTTTTGTAGTTAAATCTGCTTCGTCCATCATTTTCTTCTTTTGTTATTTTTTTTTAACAAAAAAACAGTTAAAATTTTCCTTTGGTTTATGTGTGTTTTTATATGAGTTATAAGCTGTTTTGATTTGATAGTCACCCATAGTAATTATGGCCTTTTGACTTATAAGCCCTTTTGATTTGATAGCCAACTTGAACCAAAATAACTAGAGTAGACTACTTGATGAATTTGTTTACTTGATTGCTAGTTTGAACCTTTTTTTTCTTTAATTTGACAAGTTTCCATGCCTGACAGTAATCGTGACATTAGAAGACGGGTTTAAACATATTGCAAATGTGCATGGACTCAGAATAGTTGTATAGCTAAATTGTATATTCGACAATTGTATTTAGGTTCCCAAAATTTATATCTCTCTATTTAGTTCCCTTTCTTTTAAATTGTTCAGCGAATATTTTACCTAGTTTTTTAAACAACTTTTTTTAAGCGATATTTTTTAAGCAATAAACTTTGTCGTAATTCAAAACATTTTTAGCATGTATATCACCCAAGTATCTAGAAGAAAGTATGGTCTTTATATACAATAAGACATGTTTGATAAAAATACAATAAGACATGTGTTTATATACAATAAGACACGTAAACCGATATATTCTGAGCGACTTTTTTAAAAGCGCATTTTTTCTTCTTAGCGATTTATGGCCACTATCACACCAACCCCTGACAAGAACTCTAGGTGATTTCAATTCTAAATTTAGTTACAAGTCAAATGCAAATCTTTTTTGTTGACTCTGTCACACAATAATAAAAGTGTAAAGTATTATCACATAAACCAATGTATCATGTAAAGTACTTTCCTATAAACCGATGTATTCTGAGCGACTTTTTAAATGCGCCATTTTCATCTTAGCGATTTATGGAAACTGTCTCTTTAACCCGACCAAAACTCTACCTAATTTCAATTATAAAATTTAGTTACAAGTCAAATGCACATCTTTTTTGTTGACTCTGTCACACAATAAGAAAAGTGTAAAGTATTATCACACAAACCAATGTACTCCCTCCGTCCCATATTAACTGTCGAGTTTGACTTTTCAAAGTCTTTCTTTTTCAATTGTGACCTTAAATATTTTTATTTGTGTTATATAATACTTGATGCAAAATATATGACTAGAATGAGGGTTTAAATGTATTTTTATTGATATAACTTTCATCAAGTATTATATAACACAAACAAAAATATTTAAGGTCAAAGTTGACAAAGAAAGACTTAAAAAAGTCAAACAGGACAGTCAATATGGGACGGAGGTAGTATCATGTAAAGTACCTTCACATAAACCGATGTATTCTGAGCGACTTTTTAAATGCGCCATTTTCATCTTAGCAACTTAGACCGACTAGACAAACATATTATGTTTTACTAACCAAAAATTGGATACAAAGATTTATGTGGTTGCTATTTTTTTTTTATTTTAATTATGTCGATTATGCTATATATTTTTTTTGTAATTCAACGTCAATGTAGTTTGTTTACTAAAACACAAAGACAAATATGATTAAGATTGATAACAACATAAACAAAAGTAAATACACTTAACTAGTACATCAACCCTAGGTACTAGTCAACTTTCACCATCAACCTGCATCAACAACCTTCATAACCATAAACTAACCTAAATCAAAGCTTTACATAACCTAAACAAACATAAACCTAACATGAAGGCTTCACAAAGTCAAAGGACCATTGACTCAAGATATTCAATGAAGGATAACAAAGAAGAAACGCGAGCACGCCTTTCTAAGATGGAGTCTGCTCCTTCCAATCTCAGCCATATCTTCAATTTGCATCCTTCTCATGTGCTGAACAGTCGCAACAGACGAGTTAGTTGGACCAACAACCAACAGCTCTCCAATAAGCACATCCCTACGTTGTACATGAGCGGTTAGCTCGTCAATCTTCTCTTGCAGATCTAATTCATCCCGAACAGTATCCCTAACTTCTCCCCAATATTCCACAATCATCATAGACTTGACAGATCGAGAGTTTGATGTACGGGATAGTTGATCCAAGAGGGAAGGACGGGGTTGGCCATTGTTGTTGTTGGTTGAGATAAGTTTTTTTTAGAGAGGATTAAAAATAGCAAGTGGAAATAGTGAGTGTTAAGCACAAAATGTGTTGGTAGTTGTGATAGGAGTTGTTAGAGCAGATTAAATAGAGTGGAAATATAGAGTGTTAAGCACAAAATGTTTTGTCATTTAGTAGTTTTAAAATAGAAGTGTAAAATGTATATTATTTAGAAGTTATCCTCTTTTTTTTTAAACATGATGGATGTTTCTCATATATGTTTTGACTATCCATTTCTGCATGGGAAAAGTTGTTCATATATATGGTTGGATTTCGAGGACATATTTATGACAAAGGATAAACATTAAGGGTGCGTTTAGTTGGAGTAAAAATTCCCTTGTTTTCTAAGTCTAGTTTTGTAAAAATTTACATGGGAAATTTATCTACACTTGAAAACATAAAAAATGCGTTTAATTGATATTTGTATTTTCTATTTTGAAGAAGAAGAAGGAGGGTTGGGGATTACAAAGGAAAACTAGGAAAAACAACTAAAATTTGTTTTCTAATTTTCCTTGTTAGGTTAGGAATAGGGGATTTTGTGTTTAGCAAAACATTTTGTTGGAAATGATAATTTGAACGCGATCTCTATTTTCCTTGTTTTTTCACAAAACATTTTGTAGAAAACAAAGGTGTTTTCCCCAAAGTTTTTTTTTTTTTTTTTTTTTTTTGAAATTAAAATTGTTTTTTTCAAAAAAAGAACATTTTTTTTCCGTTTTTTGTTTTGTGACAACAACACAAATTCGTTAAAAATAATTTTATATTTAACCATCAATCTATAACATAAAATGTGTTTCCAAAATCACCAATGGTCCGAAACTATACATAAGCTACCTATACACAAATGGTCCAAAACTATCGTTATAATCCATTTAGCGTTAATCCTAACCATGTTATTCTCTACAAACATATCGTAACACATAAGGCGCGAACTCGTGTTAACCAGGCGGTTTTGTCAGTTGACTTATGATATCTTCTGCTTCTTCGAGTTTGTCCAAAGCTTAACCTGCGTATTTTAAATAGCTTAGGGTTTTAGGTAATGAGAACTATCAAAGCATCGGGTATCAAAAAGACCCTTTAAACCATTAAGGTTGAGTTGGTCATTTAAACAATTAGGGTAGGAGGGTAGGATGGTGGATTTTGGGACCTAAACCAAGTTCTTGGCAGGTTGTTGGGGTCCACCCCCTTTCATGTGTAATAGCACTTTAACTAGGTTAATGAGATCATGTTGTGTTGATCTACTTGTGATACAAAAGATTTGATCGTGTTTGCGTACGACTATTTGAACAATGTGTATATGGTTGAGGGTTGCTGAAAACAAAGGAATGATGTTAGTGTGGCTACTTAAAGTGATATTATACCATTGCCCGACATCATTTCATTCTCCTTTGTACAATGATCACCCCAAAAACTCACCAACAATTCTCTCCTATATTATCAACCAACAAAATTGAAGTTTGCGTCGGTGACACGTGGCTTCTCTGATGGTTTACGGCGAGGAGGTACACGGTTTCTTGGTCCAGTAGATACAGGAAAGTGTACAGCCCATTTCTTGTTACGGTTTGTTATGGTTACTTGATGATGAGAGTTGAATCTTGAAGGGTAGAAAGGTGGTGCAAAGTGGTTTAGCCATGCGTTGAGAGTTCATAACTGTGTGTGTGTGTTTTTTTACTGTGTGTTTTTTGGTGAGAAACTCCATGTGTGTGTGAGAGAGAGGTGCCAGAGATTATAAGAAATAGATGAAAGGGTTTGTAATGATAGTGATGGCGAGTGAAGTGGAGTTAATGAGGCACCCTCACAAACCCTTTCATATCGCTCGCCACCATTATATCTCTATCATTACAAAACCTTTCATCTCTCTTCTTATCATCTCTCTCTCATCACAGACATGGACTTTCTAACCAAAAAACACACACTAAAAACACACACTCAGTTAAACAATCTCAAAGCAAGCTAAACCCTTTTGCACCACCTTTCTACCCTTCAAGATTCAACCCTCATCATCAGGTAACAATAACATACCGTAGCAAGAAATGGCTTTACACTTTCCTGTATCTATCGGACCAAAAAACATGTACCTCCTGGTCGTAAACCATCGAGAAGCCAAGCCGTGTCATGGCCTTTTGACATCAATTTTGTTGTTTGATAATATAGGAGAGAATTGTTGGTGAGTTTTTGGGAAGATCATTGTAAAAAGGATAATGAAATGGTGTTGGGCAATGGTATAATAGCACTTTAACTATACACACTAACATCATTCTTTTGTTTTCACCAACCCTCAACCATAGACACACTGTTCAAATAGTCGTCCGCAAACACGATCAAATCTTTTGTATTACAAGCAGATGAACACAACATGATCTCATTAACCTAGTTAAAGTGCTATTACATGAAAGGGGTGACCAACACCCTGCCAAGAAATTGGTTAGGTCCCAAAATCACCATCCTACCCTCCACACCTAAATGTTTAATGACCAACTCAACCTTAATGGTTTAAAGGGTCTTTTTGATACCCGATGCATGGATAGTTCTCATTACCTAAAACCCTAAGCTATTTAAAATACTCAATGACATATCTTACCTTTTGGCCTCGGCTGTGGTCGCGGCTTGGCCTCGGCTTGGCACTCGTGACACCTAATCAATTTCAACAAGTATAAAAGCAAAGCATATATTCCTACAACTAATCAATTTCTAATTTCTAGACTAGTGTCTTAAGTATACTCTAAAACTGATAAGATCGAAACCGATATCAATGTTGTTGAAGGTTTAATGAAGCTTTTTATAAAGAATATGAAAGTTATTATAATCACTTACAAACCACAATACCTAAGCTTTTCAACCAATTCGGTGTAACACAAACAAAAACCCATGAAGCATTAACCAAATAAGAGATACCCACTTAAGATTACAAGTATATAACAAAAACCCATGAAGCTTTTTACAATCAGTCAAGAGTATTTATAAAAATTAGTAAACGATACCCGTGCGGTGATGTAGTGGTGGTGGAGCGCGCTATGATGTAGTGGTGGTGAAGGTGGTGCAGTGATGAAGATGAAGGAGGTGAGGTGGAGCAGTTGAGGTTAATAATTGGGGTATGTGTGATATGGGTAGTATGTGAGTTATAGGTTCTTAAATAAAAGTTAAGATGGAATCAGAAAATTAATGTGGGGAAGGTATAAGTTGTTGAGGAGTAAATGAAGTGGTTGACTTTGGTGGCCGGATGAATGACTTGGAGTTGACCTATTGACTGGGTCGGTTTAGTACTGTTTTGTAAATTTGATGTATCCACTGCTAGAGTAAATCAAACCACACTAGTGGTTTCAATCAATCCAATGCTAGCAGGTTCCGATAATGTATACTTGAGGGTTTTGTAAATTTGATGTATCCACTACTAAAGTAAATCAAACCCTTTGCTTTTAGTGGTTTTCAATCCACTGCTAATAGGTTCCTGATAATGTATACTTGAGGGGCTGTTTTGTAAATTTGATGTATCCACTGCTAGAGTCTATCAAACCACTGCTAGTGGTTTTCAATCCACTGCTAGCAGGTTCCTGATAATGTATACTTGAGGGGCTGTTTTGTAAATTTGATGTATCCACTGCTAGAGTCTATTAAACCACTGCTAGTGATTTTCAATCCACTGCTAGCAGGTTCCTGATAATGTATACTTGAGGGGCTGTTTTGTTAATTTGGTGCAAACGTATTTTTCCCCCCAAATCACTGCCAGTTGATTTAATTGATCTTCAAATCACTTCCAATTGACGCTTAACATAAACCCTAACCACTCCAAACTGCTAATTTCACAATCCCACATCATATTCCATCACAACTGACAATGTGTCGCAGATATTCCAACACCCATAACCTAGTTGCTTACTTAATCAAAAATAATCAATCCGATGGTTTTCATGGCATGATTGATTTTATCAACCACCGATAAAATTCACTTTGCATTAACTGTAGCACCCACAATTCTTAAAGACTATATACATGATTTTTGGGGTAATGCTGAGATACAGCGAGAGATGGATTAGAGGTGTTTAGGACTGTGGTGGATGATAATGAGATTTTGGTGGATGAGGAAGTCATTAGAGGTACTTTGAGGTTTGATGATGCTAATGGACTAGTTAATCTTTCCGATAATGATATATTTCAAGGTTTAGAAAGGTTAGGTTATACAAGAAGGGGAGACAGGGTAAAATTTTTGAAATGTATGTTTTATTCCCAATAGAAGTTTTTAATTCACACCTTGCTGATGTGTCTGCGTAATAGGACCACTGGGTTTAATGAATTTCCCTCCAAAATTGCAACTGCTTTAATTTGTCTATCAGAAGGAAGGGAGTTCAATTGGTCTAGCATGATTTTTGAAGGGTTTGTGCATAATATTAGGAAGAAAGGTAAATATTACTTGTATCCTAGGTTTGTTCAACTTATTGTGGATAGTCAAATAGCAGAACCTGTTGAACATAATACAAAGTATGAGGTGCATTATATGCTTCCTAAGGTTTTTGCTCATATGAGACACCAAAATCCTAATTTACCAATCAGAGTTGTTCCATTGTTCCCTCATATGATTAATTTACCTGTACCCCATTTAACTGAACCTGAACCCACTGTCAACTTAGTTGCACCCACTGCTAGTACAACTGTAACCACTACCACCAACCCTGATGCTATGTTTACTTTACCCAATGATTCACCCCTCGGACCAGTTCACACAGGTCGAAGTGATGAGGGTAGTTTGGAACATGAACATGAATTGACGGATAATGATCAGGTACATGATGACTTTTCCAATGAACCACCTCTCGGACCAGTTAACACAATTGTGGGGAGGAAAATGTTGAATTGACGGTTAAATGACAAAAATGGAGAATACGATGTCAAGTCTTCAGAAGTTAGTTGTGTTTCAGGGAAGAGAGATCAGACAATTGAAGCACAGGATGTTTGTGATGGAGAAAGTGAGGATACCTGGGATTAGTGTTGTTAGAAGAGTTAGGAAGCAGAATAAGAAGGTGAGGTCCTCTAAAGCTGTGGTTTTGGACGACCAAAAAAAACAGGGGAGGAGTGAAGGCTTTGATTCAGGGGAGGCTGCTGTTGTGCATATGGATGAGGATGTGGATAGTGGAGATCATGGACAGCAGTATGTGGTGTCTGATAAAGATGGGAATGAAGCTGTACTTGAAACCTTGAAGACTGTAGTAGACGATATAGAGAAGGAGGTGTTGCAGGACACATCCACTGCTAGTGTTTCTGTAACCACGGCTAGTTTTTTCAGAACCCCTGCTACAACTTCAACTGAGGTAAACACACCCCACCGTTGTTGTAGAAGTTAAAGAGAAGGAGGTGGTGAAGGACACATCCACTGCTAGTGTTTCTGTAACCACGGCTATTTTTTCAGAACCCACTGCTACAACCTCAAATGAGGTAAACACACCCACCTGTAGAAGTTAAAGAGAAGGAGGTGGTGCAGGACACATCCACGGCTAGTGTTTCTGTAACCACGGCTATTTTTTCAGAACCCACTGCTACAACTTCAACTGTGGTAAACACACCCACTGTTATCTTAGTCTCAACCACTGCTATTACTACAACATCTACAATTGTCACAACTACCTCTGTTTCACCACCTAAATCAAAAGAAGTTGAGAAGGAAGCTGCCAGTACACTGATAAATTTAAGCAAAACTTCATCAAACCCTACACCTACCATTGCACTTGCTCCTGTATTTCTTAAACCAACTGGACCTAAACCCTTGAGTAAAAGTTTGAATATTGGTGAGCCTTTGAAGAAGAAGGTGGCTCTACCAGATATTAGAAAGGGAAAAGGTATTGCTGAGCCTGAGATAAAGTTTAAGAATACAGAAGACCAGATTGCTTATGATCGTGAGTATGGTGAAAGAATAGTACTGAAGAAAAGCGAAATAGAAAGGAAAAAGCTAGAAGATGAGGAAGCTAATCAGAGATGGTTAGATGAATGGAATGATACACAATCCTATCTTGAAGCTTCTAATAATATTAAGAATGAGTACACTACTCAAGAGTGGGCACTATTTTCTATTAATCAAAGAGCTAGAATATTGAGTGAATGGGCAAGAAGGATCAGCAAAGAGAAAAAGCAAGTCAAAAGAAAGAAACCTCCTACAAAAGCGAGATGAGAATACATACATGAAGATTGTCAAGAATTCAGGGCATACATGTTACTAAAATCTAAGAACATGTTCATTTGAGAGGATTAAGGAGCTTTGTGCGATGTGTATGAGAGTTAATGATGATTTTAATCCTATGAATTATGAGAAAGAGCGAGAATGGTTAAAGAAGCAATCCAGTTCTAAAAGACAAAAGGTGGATGAAGAGTTGAAAAAGAAAAGAACTAAACGAGTATTTTAAGGAGACTGATAATCCCAATCCTGAACCTATTAATCCTATTCCTTTAAAAGCAGTTCATCCTATTGTGGATTGGCAGATTGTTATAGAAAGGGGTAGAGAAGTAGTTGAGATAACAAGAGGTGATGGATGCAAATCTACTTATTTCAAATTTGGGATTGTACTGGATTGTTTGACTAAGAGTGATTTGGAACAGTTGTGGAAAGTAATGCAGTTCAGATATGGGAAGTTTGGTCCAAATGGAGAGTTAGCTAAGTTTGTATGGGCTGCTATAAAGAACATGTTTCAACCTGATATTGATGCTGAATATTGGGATAATTGTGAGGTGGTTGAATGGCTATTGTTCTCATACTGCAAGGTTCATGCTATTGTAAAACTACAAAGGAAAGGATTTTCATGTTTGTTGATAGGGATTATCCTTTATCAAAGAATGTGGCAAGACAAATGCTGAAAGCTAAACTCACTTCAAGAGGAACAAAGGAGACACATCCTATAATTGATCCATTGTTTCAAAAGATAGAGAAGATTGCAGACACACAAGGGCCTTTAGCAATTAAGGCTAAACCTCGGTCTATATAATTGTAAATATTGGAACCACTGCTGAGTTAATAAAACCCCTGCTAGAAGATTGAATCCACTGCTGATGTTAAACCGCGGCTAGTAGTAAAGTATAACGGTTATGCGAAAAAATTTGGAAAACAACAAATGGATGCAAAAGGTCGAGACGATACTTTAATAGTAAGGGGCACAATGTTATGTTAATGTCTTGATTGTTCATTTTGTTATTTTAGCAATCTCATTTTAAATTAAAATCCCATAGATTGGAGAGGATACCCTGGATACGATGAAAAGACAGAAGATTCAAGACCATCCAACTCTTGAAGACAAGAAAAAATGTGAGTAAATAAAATGTATTTAACTCCTACTTACTAGGAAACTTTATTGAATAAAGTATCTTACTAGAAAGCACTACGATATAACACTAAGTACTTACTAGGGGCATATAGTACTCTTAGTTACTAGGAGATCACATACGATATAACACTTAGTACTTGGCATATCTCACAGTGCTTATAGCGGCAACGTACCCTCAAGCTTATGAATAAAGAAAGTCTTGTTTTGAGCACTTTCGGCTCCAGTTCGCCTGCCAAGATATTCATTTGCATTACCTTGTGTTCACTAAGGGCTTGCTCTGCTTGAAACTCAACGGTTTTTGTGGCACCTTCTTTTACGGTTGCCATCTCTTGAATAACGGCAACCCTTTCACGATTAAGTCTAGCCAATTCTTGAGTTAGGATATTCACCTTTCTTGCGAATTGAACATCTTGATTGCATCATTCTGATCGTTACGGCAGTAGTAAATCATCATGTACGTCGGTTGTTAGTGTTAGCAGGCGCTCTTATCTCATCACATTTAGGCAGACGACATTGTTTTGCTTACTTATTTATGGAATGATGTTGTGTGAAAATATACTTGCAAGTTTTCTCTTAAATACACAAATTGAAAGGTAAATAAATAGTCACATGCATACCATCGGCGTTACACTATATGCCTGACTCCTATATGTTTCTATAGAAAAGAACAAAAAATATGCACATGTTCAACAGTTGATTGTATAATGAAAAACATTGTCACAAAGTAACATCTAAAAAAGAAGAAAAAAATGGTGCCTCAATAATGAAGAACATTGTCACAAAGTAACATAAAAAAACAAAAAAACAAATAAAAGCAAGCCACTCACTCAGCTATTATTATTCAAGTAACAAACATTGAAAATCCTAGATGACTGATAAGTTGTGCTTCCATTGTGCTAAAGTTCAAATTCAAATAACAACTATAAATCGTCCAAATGAACAACATTTGCAGCACTAAGCGTCACAGGTTGTGGTGAATGTTGTTAGGAAGGTTGTTTTCAGGAGTAGATGATTCACATTTCCATACGAAATCGTCGTTTGACTGACCAGTTGCTTCTCCCTATTCGACCTCTACACGCATCCTCTGTCCTCCGTGTAGTTCTTGTTCCACTGCTTGTTCGTTAGTTGTAGGGGTGCACGATTGTGAGTTTCTTTTACGTTTCTGAGATGTGACATTAGTTCAAACAACC
Source organism: Chrysanthemum makinoi (assembly GCA_910596185.1). Lineage (NCBI taxonomy): Eukaryota > Viridiplantae > Streptophyta > Magnoliopsida > Asterales > Asteraceae > Chrysanthemum > Chrysanthemum makinoi. The sequence continues at coordinate 52,083,067 of OU343220.1, read as the reverse complement.
ATATCAGTAATTACATACAAAATTATATACATTGAAATAAAATATAGAAACACACTTGCTTTGCTTGTCATCAATGGTTCAGTACATGACCGTCGTGTGTGTCTTGCCTTTCCACACCAGCCACAGGTTTTGCTTTCTGGGTCTTCCCACTGTGATCGGATCGTGTTTTTCTTTGGGTCTTCCAGGGTTGCCGCTTATCCATAGCGGTGGTTTTACGGTTTGCAAGTCATCAAGAGTACGCCACAAGGATAAATCTTTTAGAGGATAAACCCTTGCTTCGTATGTATTTTTTAGTGACGTTTTCTTAAACCAATCCATCGTATTTGCTAGTGGTCAACCCTTCAACTCTAGACACAATACAAACATGACCACAAGGTAGACCCGATAGGCGCCATTTGCGGCAAGTGCATTCTCTGTTGTCAAAGTCAACAATATGAACATGTTTGGATCGGTAACTTGGTAAATCTTGTGCATCTCAATTCCGTTAACGTCCCAATTAGCACTCTTTGCCATTCTATTGCTTACTTTTGCATTTGCCCATTCGGTAAGTTCATCCGTTGGAGCATCTAAAATAAAAAAAAATAATACATTTTCGATCGATGTGCCAAATATGTGATAAACCAATTATAATATACAGTTTTTTTAAGTTACCTTTGTATTTTGCTCGACGTTCAAAATACCATTTTTGTATAAGCCTTCGGTAGTACTCCATTAGGCGGGTTATTGGAACCTTCCTAACATCTTTGGTTCTAGAGTTTCTGATTCGCACTATTTGAGGTCATGTAATTGTACGTTTGCGGGCGGTAACTACGCGACCATTTATCAAATCCAGCTTCATCTTTTAGTTTTTTTATACACATCAGGTTTTAATGATTGAATCTCAGAAATTGAAGCACCAAACTCCTGCTCTGTGTAAGCTTTGCATGTCCTCCAATATATAGCCCTCCACTTTCTAGTTTTCAAATTGCAGTTCATCATTAAATGACGACAACAAAAACCATGAAATCGTTAGGAAAAAGCGGTACTACATGCATGTGCAATTGCGGATAATCTGTCAGAGATGATGGCCAAATCTTTTACTTCACCAATGCATTCTTTAAGTTTGCTCAAAACCAGTCCATGATTCATTGGTCTCACCTTGAGAAACACCAGTTGCAATAGGTATAATCTGGTTGTTTTCGTCCATCCCAACAACAACCATATTCGTACCAAGGTATCTCCCTTTAAGATGTGCGGCATCAATGATTAGCAATGGTCGCATAAAACGTAAGAAGCTCCGAATCTATTTTAAATCGATTAGAAATTGCTTAATTAATAATATTTACATAATAATGAAGGTAATAATTAGAAATAAAAGATAATAGAATTTATGAAAAACTTACAGCAAAACCGAAACCAATGAATACCATCTTAAACCGATCTGTCTCATCTGTCTCAATGTGTGTTACTGTCCCATCATTTTGCAACTTTAAGTTATAGCGATGTCGACAACTGCTCAAAAGACTCCGTAGGACAACCGTTCAACAACTTTAATGCAATGTTTCTCCCACCCCAAGCTCGGTGGTAAGAAATGTCTACTTTCCAATCAACATTAAAATCTTTTTTATGTCCTCACCCGTATAGACCCTTTTGCAATTCCTCAATTTATCAACAAGTATGTGACCCACTAATTTTCGGGTAGCATTTTGATGATTAGGATGAATTTTGTTCGGAACATGTATGGCAGTCGTTAATGGTAGTAACATAGAAGTATTTGTTAACAACACTTTTTCGTGCGTTAATGTACCAGTTGCAACCTTCTTCAAAACAAGCTACATTGTACCTTTTCTTACATGACTTAGTAACTTTATACTCAAACATATCAACCAACGCTTTTATTCCTATTGCATAAATGCATCCTTGCTTATCATCAAACCGACTACCCACCTTTAATTTAGATACTACAGGGTGTTTATGGTTACTTAACTTTTTAATTATGGGATCAGGTGAACTGGGTGGATCAGGGATATTTAGAAATGTGGTTTTACGCCAACTAGGCTGCACATCTACATTAACGTTTGCTTTATTTTCACCCTCATTATTATGATCTTCAACTTTTGGTGTTTGAAAATCAGATTCTTGAGGCAACAAAGGAACATTAAGATCAATATCAAGAGGCTTAGAAGAAGTAGACGGCTTTACCTCGGAAGATTTCTCGATAAGTTTGATGTATAGTGTGCGGATCACGTTACGCTACGGCATATTTCATGAGCGAAGAAAGAAACATCATTATCGTCACTTACATCAATTTTGGTTGAAGCGGACATGTAGTATAAACTGATGATCTTATCTTTAATCTGATATTTGTTAGTAAGATAGGTGTCGGATGTAGGTACGTGATGTCAACTGGAAGTAAAACTCCACGAATTGATCTCTCAAAATCCAAATAAACTTTGAATTTTGGGGGAATTAGTCGAGTCATTTTAATTTGCTCCAAGAGGAATTGTGTTATGGGATTTGTGTTCTGGGATTGTACAAAGCAATAAACCCAATAAAAATTCGCTGAAAAGAGATTTTTTTTAGTCGCTCAATATAAAATTAACTTAAATTTTCCCTCCACAATATTCATTACCCGCTCATTCACAAAGTATATTTCCCGCCAAATTTGATGTCACTCTACTAGAAATGCGTCAAGTTTACTCATTTGCATCTGTGAATACCCGGTAACAATTGGGTGAAAATAAAACAATGGCTCCCTCCTCGCCTCTACTTGATCAATCGAAAGCCCTTGGACTACTACATCAATGCTACACACTGCGAATGTCCAAAACCATTACCGGTGGAAGTACAAACCTCTTGGACACGGACTCATCCTGGTAGAAGATTCAAGGCCTGTCTAATTTATGTAATATTATTATGCATTATACTTATTTTACTTGTTAGGTTGAATATGTGAGTTTAACAAAACTTCTTTATAGGACAAAGAGACCAAATGTAACTTCTATGGGTTCCTAGACCCAGAACTACCAAGTCAGTATTACAAAGATTTTTTTTACAAGGAACATGAGGAAAAGAAACATTTAATGAAAAGCGGAAAGCGTTGATATCGGATGAAGTTATTGAGGTTTCAAACAATGATATCATGAAAATGTTGGATGAGTTGACTTTTATAAAGTCAAGAGTGCAAGTTCATGACAAAGTTGTGTTGGTTTTCAGTTTGATTGTTCTCTTAAGTGTTGTAGTTTGGTTATGGTAATCTGTTTAGCAATAAGTGTTATGTAATATGTATGTTAGGGTGTTTTAGCAATAACATTGTTTGTGGTCGTTTTTTCAAATCAAATGGATGTTTGTAAAAAACAAACAGTTTAGAAATTTACACAAAATGTTTGTTGCAAATCAATAGTATCACAACAAGTATGTACATAAACAAGGGCTTGAAGAAAGCCTACATGGCTGTTAGGAATATACCAAGTTTCACTACACAGACATGCATAAGAAGTTGTCTTTCGATGTCCTACCAGGACATACAGGGTTTGTGGTTACATTTGGTTGAACAACAAAAGTCTAAACTCACATACAAGCCATACCCAAAGAGATGAAATGCATCTTTATTCATCACTTGTATGAACAACCACCTTATACTTCCAAAAGTACTCCACCATATGCTCTCGATACGCCAAAGCAACTTGAAGAGGATCATCAACCTTCATGCTTAAGTTGTTACCCAGCCTGTGCAAAAAAAATACATACCCAAACTCCACAATCACCGTATGCATTGGCTTGTATAGGGACATCATCGGCAACTCGAAATGTGATCTTATAATCGCAGCAGATATTGATTTGGCTTGAAGAACTTTACACAAGTTTAGATATTGTGGTAGCATTCTCTCAAAAGTGACCCTCATTTTTAAATTCTTTTCTCTCGTCTCAGGTTACGGCGTACCTAGTGAGTCATAAATTGTTATAACTCGGTGCAATTTGTAACTTCGGCTAGAAACCAGTTAGCGTCGGTACGTTCACAGGAAAGTATACCTAAATGTGAACAAATAAACTTTGTAAGTAATTCATCACATTTTGAGCATGTATATATTTACCCAAGTATCTAGAAGAAAGTATGGTCTTTATATACAAACCTTCTCGACACTAGACCATGGCAATGGATAGCGTTGACTAGTGGCGTAGTAGCGCGCATAGACCCATCAAGGATAGAAGAAGAAAAAATGGTCGACCATAGCCCAATCGGCATTGCCGGCTGACTGCCACATTAGATCAACCCAAAGATCGGATCTTTTGCAAAAAAATTTATAAGCAACATACCGTTAAACTAATTCAAATAAAAATTAATTTTTTTATGTAAATTAAATCATGAAATAAGTACCTCATCTCCAAGCCATCCTTTTTTATTGCCCCTTCCATACCCCAACAAAGCCAACCAAAATTTTCAATGAACAACGATGTCGCCAAGACCCCAAGGAAAGTTATGCGATGACTTAATTTTTTTTATAAAGGTATCCATACACGCTGGTTTAGTAATCTTGTTGATATCGCAACCTTCAGGACGTGATAGATCCTGAAACCATATAAAAACCAGATTAATGTATATGTCATTAAGATGTCTGTTTGTAAATGTAGTTCTGCTATACCTCTACCCATGTTTCCAACTGATTATCTTCACCACATGGGGGATTAATATTTTTTCTCAGTCTTTTGGAACGTCGTTTCGGCAATTGTGGAGTCGTGGGAGGGAGGTTCACGTATGGGTCCTGCAAACACTTGCCTACACCTTTGTCCTTTTTGAGTCAACATCTTCTTTCAAAGCGGAGTACTCTCTTGGGTAACTTTGGCAGAACTAAATTTGGTAACTTTGGCCTTTCTAGTTTTCTTTATTGCTTGGACATTATAAGGTGACAGTAGAGCCTTACTTGCATTTCTCTTCCTTTTAGCACGCATGAAAACATCCTATACAAAAAAAGTTCATCATTGAAATAACATTAAACTTTTTAATTACATGTGGTAACTTTAATAAATAATGTAGATGTACCTCAGAAGATGTAGTCAAAGGCTTGTTGGCTTGTCCATTAGAATTATGAAACATGGCCTGTCTTGCTTTCAAAGCATCAATATCAATTTTGTCTAACTACCTTGGTTGACAACTCATTTGCAACCACTACTCAACTCCGCAAGAAATTTCTCATTGACGTGGCCATCAACATTGTATGCTTCATTATGAATTACCAACTCACGTAATTTCTCGTTAACATTCCCATCACCATCCTTATTCTCTCCAAGATGATTCATATGGTCATCCCCATCCTGCCATTTGTGACCGCGACTTCACTCTTTATGACCATCATGAGAATCTATAATGTTATTTTCATTACCTTGAACCCCCTCTACAGATTTCTTGTCAAGATTTAAAACTGCTTCACTTACTTTCTCACGATCATGAGAGTGTTGATCAGGCTGCATTGCAATCAACAATGTCATTTTCATTACCTTGAACGCCCTCTACATTAAACACACCTTCATGAGCATGTATCTCAGTAGCTTGAACCGCCTCTCCGGGTTTATCATCACCAGATTTATCATCAACGTTAGACACACCTTCACTTACTTTCACAGTAACATCGAAATCATGAGCATGTATCTCAGTAGCTTGAACCGCCTCTCCTGGTTGATCATGCGTACCAATTATCATCAACGGTAGACACACCTTCACTTACTTTCTCCGTAACATTGGAATCATTAGCATTTATCTCAGTAGCTTGAACCGCCTCTCCGGGTTTATCATCAACACTTACCACCACCTCACTTGGTGTTTCGCCATCTTCCTTGTTTTCAGCAGCCTTTTGTTGATTTAGCTCCGCTGTTTATCTGGAATTTCGAAGATCCATAAACAGAGAAATCATCATCTAGCTCCAGGTTGTTGCCCTGTAATTATACAAGAAAAACACAACTATATAATTGACCAAATCTAGAAAACATCTATAGATAGTGCAGGTGGAATTAATATATACGTACTTCAACAGCCGATTGAGAAAAATTTTCATTCAAATTAGGTAAATTCATATGACTGGGATCATCATCTGGAATGTGATCAACTAACGACAATGGTTCGTCTTGAAGACAAAAATCCGCAAGCTGCGACATAGCTGATGGAAAAGCGGCAGGGTCTATATAATTAAGCCCACCTTGTTTGTTTTCAGCATTAACACAACTCGATTTGTCGCAAGATTGATCAGGTTCTGGGTTTAAGGTTTGTAGTTAAGAAAACTGATTTAGGTATGTAACAAACTAACGATAAAATAAAAAAAAGTACTACTAAAAGGAACATAACCTTTTTATAATCAGCCGAATGAACATCATGAGAATGAAGATCAAACAAACTAGGACTACCATTCCAGGTTTCATTATGAATTGGACTTGAAGTCTGAATTTCCATGGCATTTTGGCCAAAACAATCCTCATCCGATTTGTCGTGCATATGAGTTGAAGTCTGAAATTTAAAATATACAATCAATTATACTACTAAAGAAACGAGACCTAAATGATTAACAAATATTAAAGGAAATTACCATGGCATCTTTGGAAGCCAAATTTTCATCAACACATTGCCTTATTTGCAATTGATCCTGAATAATGTATATATATAATCCATTAGTTGGTGAAAAACCAATAAATATTGCTATCTAAATGATGTAGATACAAAATGAAGGTAAAGAGCATGTTCACCTTTGGACGTTGTATCTTTAGAGCTTCCTCAACAACGGCAAGTCTATTTTTAATATCATTAAGGACCTCCACATTGGCTACGGGTTGTATCTTTAGAGCTTCCTCTACAACGGCAAGTCTATTTTTAATATCGTCAACCTCGGCATGTATGTCTAGATGATTGGAACTTTGATCTTTATGAGTTACTAGCACATCATTATCAGCTAAGGCCACCTCTTTATCACCTAACGCCACATCTCTATCAGTTATCACCACCTCTTCATGTACCTACAAAGCAAGATCGAAACAGAATGTGCATTGGTCAATTGTCAACGTGAATAGTCGCACAAACGACGTAGTTGATACGGATGAAAAATAAATGATACAAAATGGGCAACTTACCTCATTAGTGGGATCATCGGCAGGTAATTGATCTTCTAGACTATCCAACTGGCTAAAATATGCATTACTTGGTGCAAACCATGGTTGTAACATTTCCGCATTTGTTGGAAGAAGATCCAATACTGGAATAGAACCCTAGTAAACAAACAATTATAAAGTTAAAAACAAATATAACGAAGTCGTAACTTATTTGACAAATACAAACGAATGGAAATGCTTACAGGACCAAAAAGTTTGCCATAATGGCGTTTGCCAAATGTTTTACCCTTTGACCAACAAAGACAACGTGGTATCTTTGACGGGTCTTTGTTCCACCATGAAGTGCTAGTGGGATAACTCTCAAGAATCCATATCTAAAATGAAGGAAAAGAATAAAAGCATTGTATGAACTGCTAGTAAACAAAAACTGAGATGTTCATAAATGTCTACACATCTAACCTTAAAAGCCAAGAAAAAGCCAGAAATATTATATGTTGCAATTGTAGAAGGGTTTTCTTGCAATTTCTCTTTGTAGTGAGCATTGTAATGCCGGGGTACCACATTGGCTAAATTTTTGTAAAAACAGGTCCACAAGAACTCTCCCCATGGATATGCATTCCATGCCCCAAAATCCTCAACTAATTGCAACAAATGATTGTCAACGATGTACCAAAGGTCCACGACCTATGAACACGACCTCAACGACTAGCAACAGACATACCCTTACCGCATCCGCAGCTGATAACTTTGAAAATTGTGTGTCATTCCCAAACAAATCTAAAAGCTCATTCCCTTTTACAGTTACCTTTCTTATAAATTGTTTTAGGAAAGACCGCAAAGCAAAAGGACTTCGATCAATTTCTAAAAGGGGAGGCAAAGCGACCAAAACGAAATCCGTCATCAATAGAAACTCTCCCGCCGAATTTCAATACATTGTTCCCAATTTTGTATAAAATGGGGGACAAGAATCAAGCAGTTTGTCGATATATACCTGGTGTTCTAAACGAAATTAACCATATGATTGCCTTTACCTAGCTGAGGAATATCTAACCATGGCCCAAAAGTTGCTCTGAACACCTCATTCGATCGCGGATTGCTTAACAATTTAGACTTAAGTTGCGAAAGCAACTTAACCTGGGAACGAACCGTTACCTTAGCATCAAAATATTGGGGAATGTAAGCCATTTGGGAGTTTAATAGACTGAATAATTAGGGGTTGATTTAGGGTTTCACAATTTTGAATTGTGTTTTTCAGGTAGTAGAGTGTTAGTGTGTGTGTTTGTGTGTGTGGGTTAAAATTTAAAAACAGGGTAAAAATTTCAAAATGTGTAAAAGTACTGTTAAAAATGTACTAAAAGGTACAAATAGTGTACAGTAAAAAAGTCGCTAAAATTATTTAAACGCTTAAGTCGCTCACATTGGGAAGGAACTAAACCTATAAAAAATATTTTTAGCAACTTTGACTATTTTTACTAAAGGACAAAAAATGCAAGATTCTTAAAAAAGTCGGTGAGATTCGGTTATTTACTTTCATAGCTATAACAAGTCAGAAACAATAATTGGGTACACAATTCGAAGGACACTTGTCAACCTTAGATTAAAAGTAGAAAAGTCACAAGTCTCAAGGTCTATTTTGGAAATACCGCAACTTTTTTCCTAGAAACTATTGAAACCTTGAGCAAAAGGTGTGTTTGCATAATTAGCCCTAAAAATAAAATCCTAATGAAAACAAATACTTATTAAAAATTGAATTTCAATAGCTGATGAACAAAAAAAAACGAGGAACAAACCCAATGTTGATAAAAAAAAGGCATCACAGTAGACGCTTTAACCAAAAAAATGATGAACAATAATTGATGTAAAAATAAAACTAAAAAGATGATGAACAATAATCGACAGTAACTATAAACACTTTTTTGTCATATAAATACTAAAAACAGTTGATATGCTATAGAAGATGGTGATTGTTTCAGTTTATATAACCGGATTTTGCCGTTGGTTATAAACCATTGATTTTCAAACGCAGGCTATATAAGTTGAAACAAACACTAACGCACAAACTAATTGATAACACCAACGCTGGCAATATAAGCTCAAACAAACACCTATACTGAGTGGTAAGTAATAGCAACTGATGAACCAAAACATGATTAACAAATTATTATGATTAACAACAACTGGTGAACCCAAATTGAGGCACATTTTAATAGATTCCACACTACTTATTCCAATCTACTAACTGATATAACAAATGATTATGATTAACAACAATTGATGAACAAATAAACATAACAGCGAACATTTATCCAAAACAAGATGAGCAACAATCGACGATAACAGATGAACATACTTGTTTGTTATAACTGATGAACAAATCATTGTTTTATACCTTTAAGAGCTGGTCGGTCTTGCAATCTTTTCGATCTCTCTTCTCCCAAAGTTTCATTGTCTGATTCTTCATATGTGCTTCCAGATTCTAAATAAAAATTACCAAAAAAATAAAAAATAAATAATAATAAAAAAAAGCAGATTATAAAAAAATAAACTAAAAATAAAACTGATTAACATTATCCTAATCTAAAAATTAAATTAAAATCACTCATAATCCAAAATTTTTTGTCAAATCTTCTATTTTTTCATCATTTTCATTTGTTTGTTCAATTTTGAGTCTATTAATACGTCTTCCTTAAAAAACAAATATAACTGCAGAAACTAAAATTAAAACAAATTTAAAACAAAAAAGATGAACTTACCAACTTGTTTCATCTTTTCGAGCACAAATTTCTAATCAGTTTAGAGAGAGAATCCCCAAATTTTGATCGGAAAAACAAACCCTAGAAATCCCTGATTTTTTATCGGTTTAGAGAGAGAATTTTGAGTGATTTTTGTTAGAGAGAATGAAATGAATGAGTGGTTTAGCAAGATGAAGTGGGTTAAAGCCGTTCTTTGTTTGTAAATTTACTTTTTTACCCTTATTTTTGGTTAATGTGGGGTGGTTATGTTGTAGTTTGAATCACTACCGTAGGATTAGTTTTAGATGTAAATGATATAAATCCAATGGCCGAAACTAATTTTTAGCCTTTTTAACTTGAATGCCCTTTTTAAGGGATCACAACCCTACATTGCTATGGCTAAGTTTTATTGTAATTTTTGTTCATACTTAAATTATTAATATTAATATTAAAAAGGGAAAAAAGAAAAAGATGAGTTGATGGGGTTATTATATAAGAAAAGTGAAGGGACCAAATAGAGTCGGTGGTTCGTTTGGTATTTTTTTTTAGAGTAAATTACACCGTTCGTTTTTGTGGTTTGCGTTGACAGCAGCCTTTCGTCTTTTGACAAAAAAAAAATGCACCGTTCGTCCTTAAGTGACGAACGTTATGCCGTCCGTGTGTCCTTCCACTCTAAACGGTTCTTCACTAACCGTTAAGTCTTCCCATGTGCTACGTGAGGTAAAATGGTCATTTTATCCCACGCTTCATCTTATTCCTTTTCTCCTATATCTTCTTTATCCCTCATATCTTGTTAAAGATTACAGATCTAAAATTGAAAAGGAGCTTAATGATATCTGCAATAAGGTCTCTAATATCACAATTAAAGTTGATGTCAAGGATTATGTCGATTCTTTTCAGGTTAATACTTACCTTCCTTCCTCTTTTTATTATTATCATTAGGAGGGTGTTCGTTTAAGCTTATGGCTTATTTTGGAAATTTTTTTTTTGGCTTAATTTAAAACTTTTCGGCGTTTTTATGACATGATTAGCTTATATAAGCCATAGAGATAACCTTAACAAACACCCCCAAGCTTAACTGTTTATCATATCAATTGTTGGTATAGTATATTTGTTTATAGGAAGATGCTCACACACATTAACTCCAGGTCGGGTGTTGAGCTAACCATGATTTTGAGTTGATAAAAAGTAGTGTACAGTAGTTTGTTAACATAAAACATATATAATTCTTTGAAGAAACATGTACACTTTGTATCTCCATCGATTACAATTTCGACTCTATCAACTAATACATTATAAATTATTGCAGCATGTTGATGCTCATGTTATTGATGATGATGATAATGAGATCAGTGCCAACTTCAAGAAATGGAACAAACTTAATCTAGAGTCCAAAGACTACCGACAAACACTTGAGTTCATGAATAAACTTAAGGTAATTGCTACAAAGGAACAGGCCTTTGAAAAGGATCTCAGCATTCGCAACCGCGCGTACAACATGATCATGAGGGTTTATCGTGCTTTGTTTGGTACACTCTACTCTGACCGGTCTTCTTTTGTTTGGGACATCGACGTGTCTTTGACCATCAATGAATCCAGATCAAAGGTTGAAAAGGAACTTCACAACATTTGCAATAACGTGACTAATCACACTATTAAGGAAGCTATTTCTCGCCACCTTGATGCTTTCAAAGCAGGCCATCTACCCCAAAAGCTTTTCCCTCGGGTTAACTTCCTTACTTCTAATTCTTTTGCTGTATTATTATCGTTATTTGTTTCTTATATATATATATCTATCTCACAAGACCTTTATGCTGCAGATTCTTACAGATAGGAAAAGAGTCTCAAGCCAGTCTGGTAGCTTTTAATCCAGAATCTATCCCGTCTAAACTGTATGATTTCAGGTTCTTCGCATATTGAGCCAATCAAGTATCCTTTTTTTTTTCTTCTTTTCTTCAGATATCAAAACAACAAACAAGAAGTCTAAGCTGGGATCAGGGGCGGTTTGGCTATCATGACCACGTCAAGCGCATCAAGAAACAAAGGGTACCTTTGTATATACAAATTAATGCCATATTTGGAGATTCGAACCTGACTGCGTAGGAGAAGGATTTGGTAATATTCATGTACCCCTTACCTTCAATTCATCATCCTTGCTTTTCATTATTGAAATATGCATATCGAATTTGGCAGCTAATCTGAAAGAATATACTAGTAATGCTATTACTCCTCGCATGCTGATTCGTAAGATGTCATAAAAACTGCATCTTTTTGTTTTTCTATAATATTCTTAAAGCTTAAATAGCCTACCGGCACATCCTTTTTCATCATCACATAGATCTTCTAAGAGCATCCACAATAGTAATAACCTTAAATACTTTTTTTCCCCACTATCTTCAAAGTTCTAACTATCATCACAAAATCTACTCCAATGCAAAAAAGTTTTTGTAAATCTTTTATTCTCTACATCTGCTATTAATATACGTAAGTGGTGTGAGGAGAGCATTTGCTCAAGTCATTCATATAAGACTTGAGGAAGCTCAAGTCATTGCTAAAAAAAAGCTTTAGCTTCGATGGGAAAAAGCTTTACAATGACTAATTTGAGCTAAAAAACTCGATCGTTCTACCTTGCATTGAAGATGCTCGATGTGTGTCGCCTATATAGGTCACTGATCTTTTTATTATTATCAAAACGCGTGAACAAAACAAACGTCAATAAAATTTGACCTCTTTTGATTGCAGAAATTCAGCATGCAGATGATAAATCAGAGTGCAGCGTAAATTGTTACTGTATTTGTTTGGCTTAAGGCTTGGGTGTGGTTTTGTGTAAGAGCTTAAATACCCTCCGTAATTTCTCCTGTTATTCTTTTTTCAGGATGATGAAGATGAGATGAGTGACGGAATCTTTTCATTCTAATTATCCTTGGGAGCCTCCTGTTGTCTATCCTGGCTTATCTCTTGAGGAATGGTGGTGTATCCTGGCTTCTCTCTTGTGGAATGGAGCCGGTTTAAATATTGATGATGAAAATATGAAGCCACAAACTTGTATTAGGTGAAATAGCTAGAGCATGGATCTTTGTTTTGATTGTTAAAACTTATGGCCAGATCAGATATGATGGTGATGTAAAAATCATTTCATGCATGTTATTTTATTTTTCGGTTGTTATTTATCTTTGTTTTGATCTGAAGTAATTCATGTATTCATATCTCTCATGGCATGCGCATAGATATTTTAATCGACTAATTCACCAATGACATTTTCAAGACTGGATTCTACTAAAGTTGGATTAGCAAAGACAAAACATGCCCCTTATGCTGAATTAAGTTGCTGGTTGATGAGTTTGTGGAAATAAACTTATGTTAATTGGTTTGAATAAGTAAGGGATGTCTGCAAAGTGACATGTAAGCAACCAATATATGTGGATGCCTGGTGTTGAACTCTAAATAGTTGGCATTTGCTTATTGTGGTATTCTTAGAGTTACCTCTAGCTAAATTTCCATTACGATTATGTTGAGCTTTATTAAAGATGGCTCGTTAATGGATGGTAATAGATTAACAAAATTCCATTATGATTATGTTGATCTTTACTAAGGATGGCTCGTTAATGGAGGTATATAGATTAACAAATTTCCAATACCATTATGCTGAATCTGTTTACCTTATGTGGGTGTTTGGGTAATTTTACTCTTTAGAACAACTTATTAGTTCTGTTACTTTGGAATGGCTTATCATCTTTCTCATATATGCTGTTCCAAGAGGTTATTTGGGATTGCTGAAGTTTTATGTGTAAGGTGACGCAAGCAACTTTAGGAAATGGTTTGCTTATTTCACGTTTGTTGTCTTCAATTAGTTTCCAAGGAGCAGAGAGATGAACGTTAGAGGGTTGCATATCTTTTATTTAAGGGGTTTTAAAAGCTAAATTTTATACCAAAATAAGTAGACAAGTGATTGCTTGAACAAGTAGATAAGAAGAAGCTAGATGGACCAATAATGAAATTACTAGTTAATAGGAGGGTTACTGGCTTATTAGCTTTTTCAAATAACTCTTTGGGTCTATACAATCGAACATGTTTAATTACTAGTTTTTTCAAAACATAGTTCATTGTATGTTATGGGGTCACCTAAAGTCTAAAATGAACCACAATGTGTAGTTTGAATAACCACCCTTTGAAAATAGATCCAATTTAAGTATATTTTTCTAACATGATAACCTTATTTTTCTCATCTATAACAAAAACATAATATATCCGACTGTAAATGCTTGATGTTCTGACAGGTTTTTGTTTCGTAAGTTTTTATGTCAACTTTTCCAAATAAGCTGGTAACTTCTTGAAATAACTCTTTGGGTCTATACAATCGAACATGTTTACTAGTTTTTCAAAACATAATATATCCGATTAAGAGGTACAAAATTTTCATACGAGAACTGCTAGATTTTCGTATATTCATCTATCATAAGTTTTAACACGTGAAATCTAGTCATCTGTCAATCTTCAGAAAATGATATGCACAAATGACCGATATGTAAGGGTGTTATTTGGGTAAACCCGACCAGAATAGGCGAGGTAAACCCGAGGCGAAAAAGCCTATTCACGTCGGGTTAATCGGGTTTTGGGGAAGAACAATCTTACCCGTACCCAACATTAATAAGGTGTGGATTATTCGGGTACGGGTTCTCCCGATTAAGTCAAATTAGAAAATAAAAGAGAAGTGATATATCTTAAAATTTTTAACAATTCTTTATGCGGGATTCGGGTTAACCGGAATAAGGTTGAAACTCTCACCTGAAATCCGACCCTAATAAGGGTTTGGGTTAATCAAGTTAACCCAAATAATGGTTTCAAACCGTTTAACCCGACTTAAATAAGTTTATTCGGGTTCGAGTAGGGTGTGTAGGTGACATGTGATATTATAATGAGAGGTACAATGGATAATATGCGATAAAAAAATTTGAATATTTGTCAATGTTAGTTAGCCTTATAATTTTCACATGTAAAAGCCGTAAATGAACGAATAATCAATGAATTTTTCTATAAATTTTTTTTGTTTATGATAGTTTATTTGTAGATTTAACGAACATGGACATGGTTTTATATTCGTCTACTTAAACAAAAGAACATACAAATGCGTGTTGTTCATTTATCGTAATTGTACGATTATATTTCGTCTATGTTTATTTGTCTACGCTCCAATATTATATAATCTTGTTATATGCTTTTCCTAAAATAGAATATCAAACACGCAAAATAGAAATTCTACCTATAATACATTCATTTACGTATATTTATTTACTTTCGTTTAACTACCTAATGAACAAACATAAATAACCTTATTTTTCGTTTGACCAGCCGGGTTGTGAGCTTTTGATGAAATTCAGTTCCTTTTTGTGTAAATGCATCTTTGACAAAATAATCGTCACTTGGTGAATACCTTATAGTCATAGGTTTCTTTGCTTTTTTAGATTCTTTCCCTATACAATAAAAATAAAATCCTAATGAAAACAAATACTTATTAAAAAATTGAATTTCAATAACTGATGAACAAAAAAAAAAAAACTGAGGAACAAACCCAATGTTGATAAAAAAAAAAAAGGCATGATAGTAGACGCTTTAACCAAAAAAATGATGAACAATAATTGATGTAAAAATAAAACTAAAAAGATGATGAACAATAATCGACAGTAACTATAAACACTTTTTTGTCATATAAATACTAAAACGGTTGATATGCTATAGAAGATGGTGTTTGTTTCATTTATATAACGGCTTTTGCCGTTGGTTATAAACCATTGATTTTCAAACGCAGACTATATAAGTTGAAACAAACACTAACGCACTACCTAATTGATAACACCAACGCTGGCTATATAAGCTGAAACAAACACCTATACTGAGTATGTCATACCCCCAAATTACCTGTTTTGCAGCAGAATGGAATTCTTGGGGGTTGACTGTCATAGCATCACAATCACAGTTATATTGAACGACCTAAAGTGTCGTTTGGAAAATACATCGCTTGATTTAATAAAACAATCGAGTTTCACAGGTATAGGTCCCAAATGAAATTAGACATGCGCGGAAAATAAGTTAGGTACAAGTCAAACGATGTTTTTAAAGTGTATAAATCCCATGTGAGACGCGTCGTCACCGCGACTCTAAGATATGTCCACATGCATGCCATGAAGTGAATGCCTTAGTTACGTGAAAATACATTGCTAAAAGTGTCAACACAATGGTTGAGTGAGTTCATAGAGTTTAGGTAAATGTTTAATACGACTACCACAAGTATAAATTATGTATGACAAATATGTCACAAAAATGTTACAATTGCTATAAGTCCATGACACCGAAACTAGGCTGATCATGATGTTCGCCCCAACAGAGTGTTTGACAAACAACTCAAATAATGATATTAAATGAAATGCATCCGTTTAACCAGTTGGAATCCACCAACCGGATGGAGGAGTCACCCTCGATAGATCTATCCACTCACCCTCGCTTCTATGAAATTAACGGTTCATGTTATATAATGGGGACATTCAATTGGCATGAGGTAACTTAGGCAATGTAATGAATTTGAAATACTTGGTATCGTAATAAAAATGATGTGCAATGTATTCTCCCCCGTAGGTTTGAAATAAAGTAAAACTTGAATAAATCGGGCTATGAAAACTCACCTGTTTCAATGATAATGATGATATAATGGCTTATCTTGAAATGGCACAACCTCTGTGACCTATTATGAAAGATATGTTCTAATGTAAATCATGAAACAATGTCGTGCATGCAAATCCACATGTAATCTATACCACTTATGCGTTTTGAAAATAGAATTTATCGTCGAAATATATGTTTATGACATCCCGTCATGTTATAAAATACTTTACAAGTATTTACGTTGAAATGATATCTTACGATAATCATTTAATGATTTAATATGAAATTATAACTTTTAAATTGTAAAATAATGTCATTCAAAACGGCCTTGAAAAGCTAGTCGTAAAATGGTACACGTCGAGTGTTAGGAAACGAACTCAACGGTTTTGGGAAGCTTGTATCATTATCTCAAAGTTTTAGTATTTAAGTTTTCATCCTAGAGGTCTCGATCACGGGGAAAAATATAGGTTAAGTATGGTACTTGTATCCAAAATATTGTTTAAGAATGGTTTTCGGCAAAGTTTAAGTGACCGTATTTTATTCGTTACAACTCCGCTTGACAAATGATTTGACATTTTGGAAAATATGCTTGGCGAACTTACTTTTACTAGAAGACATCATGTTATAAAAAGTACTCCGTCATGGTTAAAGCGACCCTCAACATGGTCCCTCGTTGCCGTAGTATGTGTCTAATAGAAATATATTAGTTTTCTTATATAATATAGTTACGGCAACTTGTTTAAAATGTGAATAACTTAGTCGTTATAAGTCCGTTTTCTACGTTCTTTATATCCACGGAATCGTGATAACATATACTAATATATTTTTGATAATTCGACACATTTAACAACGCTTAAGACTCATTTTTGACTCATAAAAAGTCGAGACATCATGCTGAATTTTCGAAACAAATAGTTTTAAATCGTCAAACTTCAAAAATTCATAACTTCTTCGTTATAGCTCCGTTTTAACCTGTTCAAGCGGCCACGTTTTCGTTTTAAAGTGTATTTTCTAAATATCTAGGCCAAAAATTTTTACCTACTGTCGAAATTTCCAGATTTCAAAAATATGGACAGACCCTTATGTAAACTTGTCGAAATGAGTTTTTCTCGCGCCAAACCTATTCTAACCAATTCAAAACAACTCCGAAGCTATTCAAATCCTACCATACACCTTCTTAGGGTGTCATGGGTTCCTAGACATCACCAAAAGTGATATGTTACAAGGGATAATTTATAGGATGATCATATTTCAATATAAGTAATAAAAACATTAAAAGTGGTATAAACTCATATGTAACATGCATGATTTCTTGCAAAAATGATGGAATGAACATAGAATAAATATGAAAGATGAAAATGGATATGAGATGCTTACTAATTAACTTGATGAGGTTTAAAGAACAAGGGTTTCCTAAATACTCTAGTGTTTATATTTCAAAACCCTTAAAGAGAGTATACTAGGGTGTATAATTTATCTTGATCTTGCAAAAACTCTTGAGTTTGTTCCTTGATTTGCCTTGGCCGGTTCTAGGAGATGGATGGGAGGGAGTTTATTTTTTATTTTTTTACACCTTAAGATAAGTGTATGTGTGTGTACACTACTACAAAACCAGGCTAATGCAACGAAAATTTGCAACGGTAGATTTCCGTTGCAAATTTGCAACCGTAATGCAACGAATTACCAACGGAATAGCAACGACAAAGAAAATGATTGCAAATCCGTTGCAAAATATAAACTAATTTCTTTTACATTTATTTTTATTTTTTCCGTTGCAATTTATATAAGTTTGCAACGGAAAAGCAATGGAAGACAAAAAGTAAATCAAAAAGAAATTATATTTTATTTTCCGTTGCATTTCTGTTGCAATTTTCATAATTTGCAACAAAATAGCAACCGAAGACAAAATTTAAATCTAAAAGAAATTATCATTTGTTTTCCGTTGCAATTC
This sequence comes from Chrysanthemum makinoi, assembly GCA_910596185.1. NCBI lineage: Eukaryota > Viridiplantae > Streptophyta > Magnoliopsida > Asterales > Asteraceae > Chrysanthemum > Chrysanthemum makinoi. The sequence continues at coordinate 52,064,656 of OU343220.1, read as the reverse complement.
GGTTGCAAATTTTCAAAATTTGCAACAGAATAGCAACGGAAGACAAGTATTAAATCTGAAAAAAATTATCACTGATTTTCTTTTGCAATTCCGTTGCAAAAATCTAAATTGAACGGAATAGCAACAAAAGACATATTTTGAATATAAAAGAAATTACCATTTTTTTCATTGCATTTCTACTGCAAATATCAAAAATTTGCATTGGATTTGCAACAGAAGATTACAATAAAGTGTAAAAAGAATTATCGTTTATTGTCGTCGCAAATCCCTTTGCATTTATTTTTTCTCGCAAAACCACTAGAGAACGCGTGAAAAGATCAACGATCCTCGTACCCAGGGTAATGTTTTCTTGTGTAAAGGGTTTCCTTGATACATGTATTACTCCAAAAAGTGTTTAAGTACATAGGATGTATGTGAAATCCCATGTCTCAACCTGTTACATAGGCGAAATCAAAATCACCATTCATGCTTCAAACTATACCTATCATAAGAATGACACCCAAACTTATGAACCTCTTTGTAAAACAACCCTTAGCGACAAGTTTACATCGACTCATAATGACACAAAAAATAACCCATCTGACTCACAATGAAACAAAAAATAACCCTATCGTTTAAGTTGACCTTGAAGAGTGATATCGAGCAGCGTTACAAAATGCCAAATGTTGTTGGTTAATCCAAAGCATCATTCTCTTAGCGGATAACATCAAACAGTTTATACTTTTCTCTATCAAATTCTCTATATATGCTCATGTTTCTTGTATTCATATAAGATTAGATACTTAATTGCTTCCTATTTGTTTAATAGGATTTATATGAGCATTGAGCAAACAGATGCGTAATTGAGAAGTTATTTATTTAGAAACGAGAAAATCTTTGGACCAGAAGACATATGAGGCTTATGTGGCATCCAATACCTGCGTTGTCCTCATACTTAAAGCAGTCTTATCAAAGTCAGCTCAAAGGAGCTATACGGCGTAATCTCATCAACATGAATAAAGTCATATCAATGTTGAAGACTTAATGGTTATCCGTATCACAAGACCTATACGACGTAACATGAACACTCAATATCACGCCGTATCGGTGACATAAAGTTAACGAGGCGATGCTACTGTGATGCTTCCTTCACCTCTACGCTGTAAAGATATTGAAGTCTGGAAGGATTTCATAATTTGTGTATAATTGGCATAACTGGAGCGATGCAACTGCGCCGTAATCATCGTGAAGCTATGAAGAAAATATCTACCGAGACACATCCGACGTAACCCTTAACTTAAGGTTACACCATATATATGTCGTGGCCAGGAAAACTATAAATACAAACCCTAAATCATTCACAAAACACACATCAATTCTACCTCTCAGTTGGAAAACATTTAGGGTTCCATTCAAGGTCAATTTCCAGCAACAAAGAAGAACTTTTCAAGGGTGAATTCACAACCAAACATCATCGAAGATAGACCGACATAGAGTAATCGTATCAAACACTACGTTTATTACTTTTTCAGTTTTATCATTTATTTTCTTTGTACTTTACAACGTTATGCGGCTAAATACCTTTGGTGTTAGCCTAGCTATGAATTAATTTGTGTTATGTTCATTATTCCTTCTTTTATTTATTTCATTTATTGGATATCTATGTGTTTGTTATGAGAACCTTGTGTTGTAGTAAAGCTTAGAGGTATTTAGCAACAGAGTTTACCTTGCATTGGATATCTATGTGTTTGTGATTATTAGATGTAAATTAGGTTAGTCGGCCAAGCCATTTTGTGGGTTTAAGATGCTGTTAGGGTTCTTTAATGTCTAATGTGATATCTATATATTGTGGCTGAATAATACATTATACCTACGGAGTTTACATTGTCTAGTGTAATCTCTATATATTTTGGTTGAATAATACATTATACTTATGGGGTTAACATTGTCTAACAATGATGACTGTATTGTGTTTCTTGATTGTAATGACTGGTGTTCAATAAAATAGCTAGATAAATATAATATTAATTAAACGATGTCGTTGACTTTACTCGATGTAAATTAGCATAGTAAATTCTGATAATGAATTTTACCGAGTGACATAATAACTTTCGATTATCTTTACTTTTATATTCAACTAATTCTTTCTTTAGTTTTCCTTATAAAATAAAAATATCTTGACCAAATTTTTTTCCCTCCCACCCAATTTTTCTTTTCCCTCCCTTCAAAGTTCCCCCCAAATTATTTGTTGCCCTAATTAAATCGCCTACCATTGTACCATATACCAAACACACTTACAACTTTTATTTTACTTTTCCAAAAACACATAGTAGATCTGGAAGATGAACACACACCATCCACGATAGCTACCAACACATATCTTTCTCTTACACTCCCCACTCATCTCTCGAATATCATCACCCAAACACTACTGTCTCATCTCGTTCCTCACTTTATTCTGTCTTCTATCGTTTATCAGTCATCAAATCGATCAAAATAGGTATAAATATATCCTTCTAGTAATTATTGTTTCAAGTTCAAGTTTTGTGTAAAAAGACTCTACTTATGTGTATATACTATGAAAATGTATGTTATTATTTGAGTTATTTTGTTGGATTTAAAGTTTCTTGATTTAAGGTTTATAAATATCTGAATATGAGGTGTTATAAGTGTTTGATGCTGATTTAGACTTTTTTGTAGCTGATTTAGACTTTTTTTTTGGTTGTGATTTTGACTAATTATCAAGGTTTTTTTTTTTTTTTTTTTTTATAAGTTATGTGTATATAGATTGAATATGTGTATGATATATTAACGGATGTTGTCATTTAATGTTATTTTGTTGAATTTGAAGTATCTTGATATAGTTATATAGAGTTATTTGATTATTAGGTGTTACATTGAGCCTTTGTTTGGATACTTGGATGTCGTAATGAGTGTTTGGTGTGAGGGTCAAATATCCCAGTTCAATCACCTGCACCTGGTGAAAGTCGTTGTAAGATGTCTCTAAATTTCCCTCTTCTAATATATTATATATTGCTATTGCTATTTGTATTAACTTCAATAAACATGACTATGCAGGAAAAAGTAACTAAGGGCCATATGGGATCCACCAAGTCTTATACTTACGCCCATACACTCAAAGAAACACGGCCACTATTGGTTCAGTTAGGGAAGGCGAGTCATATGGGGTAGTCCGGTTAAATGGTGTAGGCGGGTTAGATGGTACAGATGGGTCAAATGGGGTAGGCAGGTCAAATGGGGAAAAGGGTGGACCTCAATCGAGGTAGATGTGATCGAGCCAGTATGGGTTAATGACAAGTCACACAAACATATTGTAAGTGTCATAACATTGTTATGATTTATAAACAAATATCACTGAAACAAACAAATTAAAGGTAATTTTATTGGTTACTTTATTGTTGATGTAGTTGTTTCAAGCCTACAAGTAACTGGTTATGTTTGGATTGAAGTTGTTTGTTTAATTTAAATACTTAAGTGGTTATTCTGAGCATTTGGTTAAAGGTTGTTTATGTATATATGTTTTGGTACTTGAGGTGGTATTAACTACTCTTAGTGAGGATTTAGGATATAAAGGTTTTTTCTTGCTTTTAACATGTTGCACATAATCTGATTGAGAAGGATATTTTGCTTGTGTAGAAATAAGTCTAAAAGTTGCTTATTTGCTTGCTTGATTTACTGAAATTAGCATCATGTTGTGTAAAAAATAATGAGTTTTGGTCTAAGGACGTAGGCGTAAAAATGTATTATAGCTTTTGTGAAGTGGGTTGATTGAAATAAGTGTATGAAATGTCATAACCATTTCAGTTAAGAAGTCAAACTTGTGTTCTAATTCAAAACTAGATATGTATTATCCTGTATGCGTATTTTGCCATTTCCATTTGTTTATTAAGGCGTGTTTGGATTTGTATTTTAAAGCTTGATTACTTAATTAAGTTTTCTTATCTGAATAAATATATTTAGTATTTAAAACATATTGATCATCTTTAACTTGTTGTCTACCTTTTAAGCCTGCTATGACCCAAAAACATTACCTGACTTAAACCCTTTTCTATGATTAGATAACCTTATTTTCTTTGTTAATCAAATGATAGATATCTTAGTTATTAACAATGGTTCCTATTACAGAAAAATATCAGGCATGAATGACTAAGAGGCATGCGGAGGACGTTGAGTCACACCACCATAACCAAGAAACGTGGAATAAAGTCACTTATGTTGACGGGAATACCTTCCACTCCCAGCGCCGCTACGTTGTTTCCACCTGATGCGGTATGTTTATCACTTATATACTCATATCAGGTATATGTAAATTGGAAGTAAAGTTAATTACCTTTGTGGATGAAAAAGTATTGTTGAAATGGGTTGAACAGATTGTTGTGGCTGTTAAACATTTTTGAATAGGTTGAGTAGGGTATTTATGCGTTAAAATGAATTATAATGGTTTTAAATATGGCGATTTGTAGGTTGAGGTATTGCAAAAGTCTTTCGAAGAGCTGAAGCAAATCAGAACACAAGATAAAGAGCTTTTTGAGCAAGCTAAAGAAGAGAACAAGCAGCAAAATGAAGAAAAATTTAAGTCTCATGCGGTGAAAATGAAGGAAGAAATGGTGAAAAAGGTGAATGCATAGATTGGATAGAATGCTTTTGATAACGTTTATTATATTTTGGTATTAAATTTACTACTTTCTGTTTGATTTATGTATTTTAGAGATATTTTGTTTTAAATTATTGTGTATTATTGGATAAAACTGGAGGCCGAGGGCTAAAATAAGGCTATTAAAATGGTGTATGTTGCTTAATGGATATGCAACTGCATTAATGAATTCTAAATATCGATTTTGTGGCAAAAAATTCTGTTGCAAAATTTTTCTGATGCAAACCCAACAGCAAATTTTGGTTGTTGCAAAATATTGCGGTTGCAAAAGTTACCATTGCAGAACCCGTAGCAAAATATAACCGTTGCAAGTTATGTGTTGATGCAAAACATTAGTTGCAAATTGTGGGAAAAGTTTTTAGTTGCAAAAGAGTAGTTCTAACGAATTATCTTTTGTTGCAAAACGGTTGCAAAAATTTTCAGCCTGTTGCAATTCGGTTGCAAATAAAATTTGCATGGAGCCTTTTTGAAATAGTCGAAAATCCGTTGCATTTCCGTTGCAAATCGCCATTTGCATCGTATTTAGACGGTTACATTAGGCCAATTTTGTTGTAGTGGTATATGTGTTAGTAATAATAAGTGTAGTAAAAATATCTACTCTACTTAGTGTATGTGTTAGTCTAGTTAAAGATATTTACCAAATATGTTGTGTCATGTATTTTTGGTCGACCAAGGATGAAACAAAATAAGAAAAGTGGTAAAAATTTAGTAAGTAGATGTATTACATTAATATTTGTAGTGTATGTTTGATAAATAAAGTATTATTTAGTGTAGCGTTAGCTAAAAATAAATTTTAACCGAACAAAATAAAATATTTCGAAGTCATAAAATTTTTAAAAATACATTTCTTACAAAAATTGAGTGAAATAATAATTATCGAGTATTTAAAAACCGTAAGTAATTATATAAATATAACAATTTATATACAAAATAAATTTAAAACACCGGGTAGACTAATAATATTATTTTTATAGTCTTAATATGAGTATAAAAATATATTAGGATAATTTTTGGAAGTGTCGGATCAAATGTTCAAAATAAATGATTACGCGATAGCGTTTATTTAGAAATTATACGATTAATGTAAAATGCAAAATAATGCATGAACTAACATGATAATAATGATGTGATGACATGTAGACTAAACCTAGTCTATATGAAATGTCCTTGATGATTGTTCATGAATTCGGAGCTAAACCATTAAGGTTACGCGAATTTGATACTAAGTAAACCTAGTTCACGATAGCGATGAAATAGTGAAGCATGAATAGCGATTTTTCTCCAGGAATGAATAGTGTTTCATGAATAGTAAATTTTGAAATACGTTCTCAGAATATTACTTCGACTTCGAAAACGGTGAATAGTAAATTTTGAATAGTAACCGATGAATAGTAAAAAAATTTTAAGTTTGTAAAATGATCTGAAATTACGAGTTGTCACGGAGTAGTAAGTAATAGCAACTGATGAACCAAAACATGATTAACAAATTATTATGATTAACAACAACTGATGAACCCAAATTGAGGCATATTTTAATAGATTCCACACTACTTATTCCAATCTACTAACTGATATAACAAATGATTATGATTAACAACAATTGATGAACAAATAAACATAACAGCGAACATTTATCCAAAACAAGATGAGCAACAATGAAGTGACTGATGAACATACTTGTTTGTTATAAGCGATGAACAAATCATTGTTTTATACCTTTAAGAGTTGGTCGGTCTTGCAATCTTTTTCGATCTCTCTTCTCCCAAAGTTTCATTGTCGATTCTTCATATGTGCTTCAATTCTAAATAAAAATTACCAAAAATAAAAATAAATAATAATAAAAGCGATTATAAAAAATAAACTAAAAATTAAACTGATTAACATTATCCTAATCTAAAAATTAAATTAAAATCACTCATAATCCAAAATTTTTGTCAATCTTCTATTTTTCATCATTTTCATTTGTTTGTTCAATTTTGAGTCTATTAATACGTCTTCCTTAAAAAACAAATATAACTGCAGAAACTAAAATTAAAACAAATTTAAAACAAAAATGATGAACTTACCAACTTGTTTCATCTTTTCGAGCACAAATTTCTAATCGGTTTAGAGAGAGAATCCCCAAATTTCGATCGGAAAAACAAACCCTACAAATCCTTGATTTTTGATCAGTTTAGAGAGAGAATTTTGAGTGATTTTTGTTAGAGAGAATGAAATGAATGAGTGGTTTAGCAAGATGATGTGGGTTAAGGCCGTTCTTTGTTTGTGAATTTACTTTTTTACCCTTATTTTTGGTTAATGTGGGGTGGTAATGTTTGCAGTTTGAATAAACTCAGTAGGATTAGTTTTAGATGTAAATGATATAAATCTAATGGTTGAAATTATTTTTAGCTTTTAACGAATGCCCTTTTTAAGGGATCACAACCCTACATTACTATGGCTAAGTTTTATTGTAATTTTTGTTCATACTTAAATTATTAATATTAATATTAAAAAGAAAAAAAAAAAAAGAAAGATGAGTTGATGGGGTTATTATATAAGAAAAGTGAAGGGACAGATAGAGATTGGTTGGTTGGTTTGGTATTTTTAGAGTAAATTACACATTCGTCGCTTGTGGTTTCGCGTTACCGCATCCTTTCGCTGACAAAAAAAAATGCACCGTTCGTCCTTAATGGCAAGCGTTATGCTTCGTGTGTCCTTCTCTAACGGTCTTCACTAACCTTGTTAAGTCTTCCCATGTCTACCAGTGAGGTAAAATGGTCATTTTATCCTGCGCTTCATCTTATTCCTTTTCTCCTATATCTTCTTTATCCCTCGTATCTTGTTTCTTTATTAAAAATCTCTTTATTAAAATTCATATTATCTCACGATTTACATTTATTAATATTACTTTTGTAAAAAACTGATATCAAATCCATATGTTTCTTCAAATTTGGTTTTTTTACGTTGAGTTCTCGAGTTTTTAGAGAAGGGAAATGGAAAAGAATAGGGAAAGGAAAAGAAAGAGAAAAGGAAAGTAAGTGTTAGTTGTTATGTTCTTGAGATAAAGGAAAGGAAAAGGAAAGTAATCATAATCATATTATTGAGTGAGAGGAAAAGGAAAATAACTTGGTCAAATTACATATATGCCCTTAAATTGTTAATGTCAAATATTTTAAAAAAGGTATATTAGTCTTTATCGGACATATTTTACGTTAAACTCATTTCTCCCAAAAGTGAGAGTAAGATTTATATAACAAATCTTCCTTCCTATTTTGTTTGGATTTCACTTTCCTCTTTTACAAAAAGACTAGAGAACACAAAAAAAACTTTTCATTCCCTTTACTTTCCTCTTCAATTTCAACTCTATAACTGAGCATCCAACATCACATATTTCTATCCCTCCATCAAATCTTTTCATTTCCTTTATAAGAAAATTAGGTAGATCCATACTTTGTATCTTGGGTTCATTTCATATAAATATTCAATCTTTATAATCTTTTTGACAAAAATAAGGAGGTTAAATCGAATTGGGTATTTTGATTTCTTGTGAATGTAAGGTAGCTCTTTATACTTCTTTTGAACAAAGCTCTTGGGTAAGGTTCTTTGTTGTTCTTGTTTCTTGCTTTCAATTTAACCCGGATCATAAACACAAAAACTCAAATCCCAAATCTAAGAAAAACAGGATCTTAATATGAGTTTGATGTGATATTTTTCTTGCTTTTGTTGTAAAGATCGATGATGGGCTAACTCAAATCTTCAAAGATTTTGTGAATAAACTTTGATAACCTGAGATTTTGTTGTTTGTCTGTTTTCCTTGACAGATCAATGATTTGTTTTTTTGGAAATCTTCAAGGAGTTGTTGTTGTTAGCTGATGGTTGTTAGTGTTGGGATAGTTAATGTTGGTTGAAGTTGTTTCAGTCTGATTTAGTTTTTCGTGTTACTATAAAACTTGAATCAGGTCGATGATGGACACTGAACTAAACTTTGCGCCTGTACAATTTAGATTTGAATAAATGGATACTTGAAGTTGTATTGGTTAAATATGTGATTTTTGTTAGATACAATTTAGATTTGAATAGATGGATTGGGTTTATGATGTCGTTGCCGGAAAAAGAGTAGTGGTTCAATCGCAACGATAGTCGGATTATGATGGTGGGTTTTGGTTGTGGTTTGTGTAGATTATGATGAATATGTAGACTATGGTGGTGTTTTAATTTGATGATGAATGTATAGATTATGGTGGTCTGGTGTGTGGTAAATGGGATAGGGATGATTTTTTTAGAGATGAAGGTTGTGGTGGTATGATATGTTTGGAAGAAGATGATGGTTGGTGGCTGGTTTTGAAGATAGCAGGTAGAGAGTGAGATGAAGTTAAGGTAGAATGACAATTATACTCTCATGTGCATGGCACATGAGGATTTAACAGCGTTAGTGAACCGTTAGAGTGAAGGACAAGCGGCGCATAGTTTGCCACTTAAGGATGAACGGTGCATTTTTTGGTCAAGGGCGAAAGTCTGCGGTCAGCATAAACCACAAGGAAGACGGTGTAATTTACTCTTTTTTATTAGCCCCAAATTGAATTGAGATTGAGAAGAACCTAAAAAATTGAAAGAAAAGAAAAGAAAAATGGTGAAGGTATCGGGAGAGGTGAAATTGTTGGAAGAGATGGTTGAATTCATGGAGAAAATATCTGTAAGCAACGAAGAAGTTACAATTGATGATCATAAGGTTCTTACCATGGCTCTTAACAACGTGAGCGCGTTCATCGTGAGATGTCTGCGGTCATCTTATCATCATCGTTAGCGGTTGATGTCTCTTTGATTGTTAAAGATTACAGATCAAAAATTGAAAGGTGCTAATGATATCTGCAATAAGGTCTCTAATATCACAATTAAAGTTGATGTCAAGGTTTATGCGATTCTTTTCAGGTTAATACTTACCTTCCTTCCTCTTTTTATTATTATCATTAGGAGGGTGTTAGTTTAAACATGGCTTATTTTGGAACTTTTTTTGGCTTAATTTAAAACTTTTATTTTATGACATGATTAGCTTATATAAGCCATAGAGATAACCTTAACAAACACCCCCAAGCTTAACTGTTTATCATATCAATTGTTGGTATAGTATATTTGTTTATAGGAAGATGCTCACACACATTAACTCCAGGTCGGGTGTTGAGCTAACCATGATTTTGAGTTGATAAAAAGTAGTGTACACTAACATAAAACATATATAATTCTTTGAAGAAACATGTACACTTTGTATCTCCATCGATTACAATTTCGACTCTTATCAACTAATACATTATAAATTATTGCAGCATGATGATGCTCATGTTATTGATGATGATGATAATGAGATCAGTGCCTACTTCAAGAAATGGAACAAACTTAATCTAGAGTCCAAAGACTACCGACAAACACTTGAGTTCATGAATAAACTTAAGGTAATTGCTACAAAGGAACAGGCCTCTGAAAAGGATCTCAGCATTCTCAACCGCGCGTACAACATGATCATGAGGGTTTATCGTGCTTTGTTTGGTACACTCTACTCTGACCGATCTTCTTCTGTTTGGGACATCGACGTGTCTTTGACCATCAATGAATCCAGATCAAAGGTTGAAAAGGAACTTCACAACATTTGCAATAACGTGACTAATCACACTATTAAGGAAGCTATTTCTCGCCACCTTGATGCTTTCAAAGCAGGCCATCTACCCCAAAAGCTTTTCCCTCGGGTTAACTTCCTTACTTCTAATTCTTTTGCTGTATTATTATCGTTATTTGTTTCTTATATATATATCTATCTCACAAGACCTTTATGCTGCAGATTCTTACAGATAGGAAAAGAGTCTCAAGCCAGTCAGGTAGCTTTTAATCCAGAATCTATCCCGTCTAAACTGTATGATTTCAGGTTCTTCGCATATTGAGCCAATCAAGTATCCTTTTTTTTTTCTTCTTTTCTTCAGATATCAAAACAACAAACAAGAAGTCTAAGCTGGGATCAGGGGGCGGTTTGGCTATCATGACCCGTCAAGCATCAAGAAACAAAGGGCACCTTTGTATATACAAATTAATGCCATATTTGGAGATTGAACCTGACTGCATAGGAGAAGGATTTGGTAATATTCATGTACCTCTTACCTTCAATTCATCATCCTTGCTTTTCATTATTGAAATATGCATATCGAATTTGGCAGCTAATCTGAAAGAATATACTAGTAATGTTATTGCTCCTCGCATGCTGATTAGTAAGATGTCATGAAAACTGCATCGCTTTTGTTTTTCTATAATATTCTTAAAGCTTAAATAGCCTACTGGCACATCCTTTTCCATCATCACATAGATCTTCTAAGAGCATCCACAATAGTAATAACCTTAAATACTTTTTTTTCCCACTATCTTCAAAGTTCTAACTATCATCACAAAATCTACTCCAATGCAAAAAAGTTTTTGTAAATCTTTTATTCTCTACATCTGCTATTAATATACGTAAGTGGTACTGAGGAGAGCATTTGCTCAAGTCATTCATATAAGATTTGAGGAAGCTCAAGTCATTGCTAAAAAAAAGCTTTAGCTTCGATGGGAAAAAGCTTTACAATGGCTAATTTGAGCTAAAAAACTCGATCGTTCTACCTTGCATTGAAGATGCTCGATGTGTGTCGCCTATATAGGTCACTGATCTTTTTATTATTATCAAAACGCGTGAACAAAACAAACATCAATTAAATTTGACCTCTTTTGATTGCAGAAATTCAGCATGCAGATGATAAGTCAGAGGTACGCGTAAATTGTTACTGTATTTGTTTGGCTTAAGGCTTGGGTGTGGTTTTGTGTAGGAGCTTAAATACCCTCCGTAATTTCTCCTGTTATTCTTTTTTCAGGATGATGAAGATGAGATGAGTGACGGAATCTTTTCATTCTAATTATCCTTGGGAGCCTCCTGTTGTCTATCCTGGATTATCTCTTGAGGAATGGTGGTGTATCCTGGCTTCTCTCTTGTGGAATGGAGCCGGTTTGAATATTGATGATGAAAATATGAAGCCACAAACTTGTATTAGGTGAAATAGCTAGAGCATGGATCTTTGTTTCGATCGTTAAAAATAATTTCATGCATGTTATTTTGTTTTTCGGTTGTTATTTTATCTTTGTTTTGATCTGAAGTAATTCATGTATTCATATCTCTCATGGCATGCGCATAGATATTTTAATCGACTAATTCACCAATGACGTTTTCAAGACTGGATCCTAATAAAGTTGGATTAGCAAAGACAAAACATGCCCCTTATGCTGAATTAAGTTGCTGGTTGATGAGTTTGTGGAAATAAACTTATGTTAATTGGTTTGAATAAGTAAGGGATGTCTGCAAAGTGACATGTAAGCAACCAATATATGTGGATGCCTGGTGTTGAACTCTAAATAGTTGGCATTTGCTTATTGTGGTGTTCTTAGAGTTACCTCTAGCTAAATTTCCATTACGATTATGTTGAGCTTTATTAAAGATGGCTCGTTAATGGATGGTAATAGATTAACAAAATTCCATTATGATTATGTTGATCTTTACTAAGGATGACTCGTTAATGGAGGTATATAGATTAACAAATTTCCAATACCATTATGCTGAATCTGTTTACCTTATGTGGGTGTTTGGGTAATTTTACTCTTTAGAACAACTTATTAGCCCTGTTACTTAGGATTAGCGGAGTATGAAAACCTGATGTAGGAGAACTGTTTGGAATGGCTTATCATCTTTCTCATATATGCTGTTCCAAGAGGTTATTTGGGATTGCTTAAGTTTTATGTGTAAGGTGACGCAAAGCAACTTTAGGAAATGGTTTGCTTATTTCACGTTTGTCTTGAGTTAGTTTCCAAGGAGCAGAGAGATGAACATTAAAGGGTTGCATATCTTTTATTTAAGGGGTTTTTTAAAGCTAAATTTTATACCAAAATAAGTAGACAAGTGATTGCTTGAACAAGTAGATAAGAAGCAGCTAGATGGACCAAGGGGTGGGTTATCCACACCCTAATATAGAGTGGATAAATCATTGGAGCACATGCGGTATGCATCACGGGTTGTACGATTTGATCAAAATATCTTGATGTGACAATGTATGGAGGGTTTGTATAACATATCCCTGATCAATGAACTTTTCTATAAAAATTTTTGTTTATGATAGTTTATTTGTAGATTTAACGAAAATGGACATAGTTTTATATTCGTCTACTTATACAAAAGAACGGGATAGATCTCTAGTTATAAATAACTTGATGGATCAAGTTATGATTATCAACCATTGGATCAAATCCAATGGTACATCAAAACATGAGATGATTTGAACCATTGGATTTAATCCAATGGTTGATATTTACAACTTGATCCATCAAGTTATAAATAACTTGAGAGAATCCTCTCCCCAAAGGAACATGAACACAAATCGTGTTCGTTCATCTATCGTAATTTTACAATTATATTTCAAGTCTATGTTTATTTGTCTACACTCCAATATTATATAATCTTGTTATATGCTTTTCCTAAAATAGAATATCAAACACGCAAAATAGAAATTCTACCTATAATACATTCATTTATGTATATTTATTTACTTTCGTTTAACTACCTAATTACTTGAACATAAAAAAAAAATCCCTGCTCTAATAAGCTAAATGTAATAAATAACCAAAAAGAAATAAAGGAAGGGATAGGTTATAAAAACCCAACATTTTGACAAGTAACATCCCATGTTTTTTGGGTCTTTTAATTTTTATTTTATTTTTATAATTTTTTTTATATTATAAAACTGTGAAATGAAAAGTGCGGAATAAAAAATATAAAGTTTTAACAAGTCAAAAATATTTAACTGACAGAAAGTCTGCAAAAACTGATAAAAATTTGTGTTATACTGTAAACAGGAGGTCAAATGGTGGTGGGGGTGTGTGTGTGTGTGTGTTTTTTTGGAAGTATGGAACATTTGTACTTTTGGTGAGCCAACATTTCTACGCTATCATCTCAACCTTCTCATCTCTTTTCTTTTCTTCAAAATAATTATAAGAAAACACTTTTTCACTCTTTTACTCCATACTATGTGTATCAATTTTAAAGAATCAAAGATTTTCAAAGAATAGATTAGGTCGTCGGCTAATCGATGTGACCGTTTTGCAGGTGGCTCACACATAGGGCTAGTTGGGCCGGTAGGGGGTGGCCGAGTACCCTCCAGCTCCCTACGGCTCGTCACGTAACGTGAGAAAAAATCACATGTGATTGAGATTATGTGTTGAAAAAATCAAATGTGATAAATATTCAAATTAGTTTTTAATTACATGTGATTTCTCATGCAAGTTTCAACAACGAAGAAAAAAAAAACGAAAAAATGTAAAAAAACAAAAATGAAAGTACAAAAAGGTGAAAAAATGAAAAATAGATTTGTCGAAAGTATATCAAAGTGCACATCTATAAAAAGATAATTAAATGCTCGTCGTTATGGTATTTTTGTTTTACGATTAACTTAAGTTTAAGAGATATTAATATTTAAAAAAAATGATGAAAATGAGTTTGTTAAAATGTTGAGTTTAATCTCATCTACTAGATAAAATATAGATAAAGGATAGAGATTGATTCATTGTTATACATAAAGTTTGGTATATAAATAATTTTTAAACCTATTTTTAACTTTTTGTTTTCTTAAACATGACACTGATATTTTTTTTTCTCTACCAAATTTTTTCACTATATAACTATATTTCTCAAAGCTAGACCTTTATTTTCTATTTATTTTTTCTTAATTTTGACTTTTAATTAGCTAATAAGAATACTTAATTTTGTCACATAGAACAACTTGATTGACCAAATTTTATCCTCAATAAAATTATTTTAGCAAAATAATTTCTAAATAATGTAACTTTTTTATTATATGAAAGATACGGGTAAAGAAGACCTTTCAACAATTTTCTTTTGATCGATACATACATTGAGAATTCAGTTTTGAGAAATTACGTTTTAAGTGTTTGGTCAACTTTTCGAGTTCATGATCATGAAACTGACAAAAGATTATGCTTCCACATAACATAAATGTGTCAAGAGCCTAACGGTTTTGATCTTTAAACTAAACCTGTTTATTATACATATTAATGTGAGAAATAAAATGAAAAACATTTGATGTGATTTTTTCATCTTTCTTGCATCGGAAAATTGAAGGATCTTCTGACATACACAAATCAATTTGGGTGGTGGATGAAGCATGTAAATAGTTGAGTGTATGGGATGGTCTAAAATGAAAGTTTCTTTTTTGGTGAAACTGAAATATACCCTTCAACTTTTAAATTTTATACACTAGTCTTTCTATTTTATTATATTTAAATAAAGCATGGATAGTTTAAAAGATCCATTTAAAGTTAGATATAACAAAGAACTAACGGACACATATGACTTCATTGAGGTACCGGGTTGACCCGAACTCGAGTTTAATGCGTCAACTTAGCTAATTAAGACTCGAGCTCGACTCAAGTGCTCAACGAGTCTACATGATCCATGCTCGAGGTAGGCTCAAGTTCGACTAAAAAAATTAAAAATTTTATATTCAAATACATATCACATAAGTCTCCAAAAGTTGATAAAAGTTCGAGCCAGACTCTTTTAATCTTGAGCAGCATATGACCTTGTAGTTTTACAAGAAATGTGCTCAAGTAGCTTAACAAAATTTCGAATCGTTAGGATCGGCTTGGGCTTTGTTGTTTTTATATTCTCTATGTTGGAAAAATGGGTTTGAAGCTTCTGAACTCATGCAAGCCCGCGCGACCTGCGGACGCGAATGCAGCTTTGAAACCTCGCATGCGTTCATTCAGTTTTGAAAGACAGAGACAGAACCACGTAGCTCCAAATGCAACTGAGACAGAGACAGAACCACGTAGCTCCAAATGCAACTGAATTCCAGCAATCATCTTCGATCAGAAACACGTAACAGTTCTGTGATCTTTCAGGCTAGTGTGTCTAGTCCGGCTGTACTTCAGCTTTGGCCGTTGTACCCTCGGAAACAGACCGCAAATCTGTTTTAAGAGAATCGTGTTAAACACGAGCCTCGACTTTTACTGCTTTCCTTTACTTATCGTTAAGTGTCTTTTTGCTGCTTTTACCCCTTTTTGTTTGTATTTAATTTTCTGTTATTTACTTTATGTAATATGATTTCATAAATAAAAGTGTACACCATTTCTCACAATCTTAAAACAAATTCGATTCGTGAGATTTAACACTTTTCATAAAATCGGATTCACTTATTAATTAACATATTTTATTTATAAATTGTTTTATGTCGAAACCAAGATTGAGTTTATGTGGAAAATCAGTTTAAGTAAACATGATTTTAATTAACAGATTTGGAATTCAGATCTAAAACTTTAGAGCAGTTATTCTTATTAGTTTATATTGAAACCAAGATTGAGTTTCTATTAAACTAATCTATCTAATTTGATTATTTATTCGGTTTATTTATGTCCATATTTATTGAAACCAAGATTGAGTTTTTTTTAAGCAGATTTGGTACAAGTTAAGAGAAATCACGATTGAATTTTTTATCCTTCCAATTCATTATTGAGATATGCATATTGAATTTGAAAGATAATTTGAATATACTAGTAATGTTATTGTTTCTCGCATGCCTGATTCTTAAGATGTCATGAAAATTGCATTGTAATTGTTTTTCTGTAGTACTCTTAAAACTCATCATTACATAAACGTACCATGGTCAAGACACTCGTTCGTCTCGCGATAACCGTACTCCCTCATGTCAGTTTGAGCCACAACTTTGTCATAATTTAGTCGCGGGTTTTGTAAGTGGGGGTAATAATTGTAAATTCATCCATGATGCTAATCGAGTTATCTCGAACTCCACTTGTAATGGTTCGGTGCAACATAATATAAAGGGTTTTGTCGTCTGATATGACGTACTTTCAACTTTGTTCCATTTTGAATGCGTGTCTTTTTTGTTAAGCAATGCTCGGTTTTTGTTCCATTTTAATGCGTCAAAGTCAGGCTACAGGTTAAGAAATGAGTTTTACGGTTAAATAATGTCTACGTGGTTTTTAGCACATAAATGGTTGGACTTAATGCAACGTACTTTCGGTTTTGTGCTACCTTAGTACCTCAAAGTACAGGCTACGGATAAAAGTCATTTTTGTCCGTTTTTTTACGTTTTCATCTTTTTTTTATGATTTCTTTCGTTTTTTACGTTTTCATCCGTTTTTTACGTTTTCGAATGTTTTTTTACGTTTTCGTCCGTTTTTTTTACGTTTTCGTCTGGGTTTTAACGTTTTCATGAGATTTTTATGTTTTGGTCTATTTTTTAACGTTTTCTTCTGTACTTTTTAATTTTTTTTTCGTTTTTTACGTTTTCGTCTTTTGTTTTACGTTTTCGTCTGTTTTTTTATGTTTTCATCCGTTTTTTTACGTTTTCGTTCGAATTTTTACATTTTCGTCTTATTTTTTACGTTTCGTCTATTTTTTTACGTTTTCGTCCATTTTTTACGTTTTCGTCCGTTTTATTACGTTTTCCTCTGTTTTTTTTACGTTTTCCTTTGATTCTTTATGCTTTCGTCCGTTTTTACGTTTTTGTCCATTTCATACGTTTTTCTAAGCTTTCGAATGAAAACGTGAAAAATGGACAACGTAAAAATTGACGAAAAAGTGAAAAAGGAAAATTACAAGGATAAAAGTAAAAATCGGCAAAATAAAATCGGCAGCAAAACGAAAAACATTGAAACTAAAAACAAAAAAAAAAAACGAACGAAAAGCGTAAAAAAACGGGCAACGTAAAAAACGACGGCGTATAATCTGACGTAAAAACAGGAAAACGGAAAAAACGAAAAAAAAACGAGCAGCGTAAAACGGCGAAAGCGTAAAAAGCTAAAAACGAAAAACAGATGAAAACGCAAAAAACCAGACAACGTAAAAATCTCGGGAAAGCGAAAAAACCAAACGAAAGCGTAAAAAAGGGAAAAATGGGACAACGTAAAAACTAGACGGCGTAAAAAATCTCGGAAAACGTAATTCGTGATACTTCACAAATCACGAGGGATTCATGTAATTAAATCAAACAAAGTAGGCGCTTTGTGTTCGTTATCGATAAAACAAACTTGCCGTACTAAAGTAGCACAAACCTGAAATACGTTACATTAAGTGGAACAAAAAAGTACACATAAAAATGGAACAAAGTTGAAAGTACGTTCTTGTATGCACAAAACCGTAATAAAACACAAACATCTCATGGTCAAACGAATGGTACTTAACTTTCTGGTAGTGGATTGCATTCCACCACTTTGGGTCTTGATGGACAACAACAGCTCCTGGCACTCTTGCAAGCCCAATAAAATTTGTTTGCTAAATATGGTTTGTCTCATCAGCTGGCCAGGCCCAATCTTATTTGGAGGTTGCTTCCCTTTCTATTTTGGGCTCTCAACCCATCTCCACACATCAGGCTCCACCTGGTTTTGGACAGCCAAGGTCAATCTTGAAATGGTACAAAGGGATAATTAATTAATTAATAGATGAGTAAACTTATATTCGAATTCTTATCATTGATCCGGTAGTTTGTTTCGCAAAAGATTTGGACCGCTGAGAAAACTGTGACTGTGTGCATTTTTTTGCGTGTTACATTTTTCTTAAAAATTAGAGCACAAGGTGCCATGACTAGAGGTGCTAATAAACCTTTTTACCGGTTTTCGGTTTTTGAAAACCGGTTTTCAAACCGGTTTTAAAAATCGGTTTCGGTTTTTGGTTTTTCGGAATCAGTTTTCTCGGTTTTAAATGATGGAATCAGTTTTTTTTTTAAATGTTCGAATCGGTTTTTTCGGTTTTAAATGTTCGATCCGTTTTTTATCGGTTTTCTGCCGGTTCGGTTTTTTCGAATTTTACTAAAACTTCGAACATTTATTTAATAAACATGTTAAATATAAAACATTTAATACTAATACATGTCGAATACAATCATAACTTTTATTTAAACAATACAATTATACAGCTAAAAATATATAAATACTAATACATTTCGAATACAATCATAACTTTTATTTACACAATACAATTATAGAACTAAAAATATATAAATACTAATACATTTTAAGCTTCGCATGGCCATCCACAAAACATATTAGTACTAACAAGTATATCGAGCATTCTTGCCATCACCATTTATACTCAAGAAATTAAATCCTCTCAAACTTCTTCTACATCTATGTCTTCAACATCAAATGCTTCAAATTCACCTTCATCTAATTCGGTAGTCGGAGGTGATATCCCTATTTCAACTTCTTCATTTGCTATAGTTTCTTCAACTTCTCCTTCAATTGAACCTTCCAACGATCTTATATTTTGTATCCTATTTACTCCGTCCAAATAATCTTTCAAACATACACATATTTTCACGGATTCGAGGCTTAGTTTTGACCTTCTTTCCGATATAATTCTACCGCTAGTAGAAAAGGCCGATTTGAAAGCTACCGTCGAAGCTTGGACCGCTAATAATTCACGAGCCATAGCGGATAAAATTGGAAATTGGATTTCCCTTTCTTTCTACCAAGCCAAAATGTCAAAGTTTGCAAACTCTTGGACTTTTGTTAAAAGTTTGTAGCCATATATTGTCCCAACTCGCTTTTTGGGGCCTATGTTCGTTGACGCTTTGTAGCGTCTTCACGTAAACTATTATAAATGTTTATGTCAATGTCCCTTGTTATTGAGACGATCCGGCCATTGGGTCAAGCATTGGGTTTTGTTGTTGACAATATTTTGTTGCATAAATTGCAAATAATTTTTTAAAATAATCGTTAAATTTAAAATTTTGAGATCCTATATAGTTGGGATCTTCACCGTCTAACCCAAAGGATAAGTCTAAATTTTCTGTTATTCTTCTTATTAAAAGTTCGACGCCTCCAACATTTAAACATGGATTAACTGCGGCGGAACAAGTAAAACCCAAAGGTAAACTAGCAAAATATTATATAAATTTATTTCTTATAATTTTAACCATTGTTCTAAACATTTGAGTAGGTGAGTCTTTTAATTAGTCTAATTTTTCCGTCATAGCATAAATTTGATTTAAAACTAATGAGCTAGTTGGGTAATAAACACCCGATAGTATAGTTGTTGACTCTTTAAAAACTTGTAAAAAAAATAGTTAAAGCATTTAGTCGATCTCAATCTTGGTCATCTATCGAAGTGGAACGGTTTTTATCAACAAGTAATTCATTAAAAACATTTAAAGTATTACGTTGTCGTAATATATTTTCTAACATAATGCTAGTAGAATTCCACCTAGTATTATTATCAAAGGCCGGTCCTAGTGGTTCTTCACCACATTGTTTACGAAAACGTCTGTAGTTCAATTGTTCATTGATTGCAGCTATATATAGTTGTTAACATACCCCTAAATCTCAAACGTAAACTCTCACATATTTTTAATGCCGCTTGCGCGGATAAATTTATAACATGGCGACACACGGGAATGAAAAAAAAAAACACCATCTAAAATGGGTTTTATACGTAATTTTAACAATTCCATAGCTCTAGTATTATTGGATGCATTATCTAGTGAAATCGTAAAAACTTTATCATCTAAATTATATTCAATTAAAGTGTCATGTAAATTTTTTCTTAAATTAGATCCCGTATGAGAATAACCAAATAGTTTAAAAGCAATTGTTCGTTTCATTAATAACCAAGATTCGGGATTAAACCAATGAGCCATGGCGAGATAAAATTTTCCGTCTATGTAGTGCGGTCCAAACATCTGTAGTTATAGAAACACCATATTTATATTCACGAAAACCATCAATAATATCTTTTTTAGCCATTTCCCATAATTTAAAAGCATCACTTCTAAGTTTAGTACGACTTACTTGTCTATACCACGGGTGTAGCCTCTTTTTGATGATCTCCGTAAGCTTGGCGTTGTTGAAGTGGTTGAATGGAAGCGTATGTTGAATGACCCACGCCGCAAAATCTGTTTGAAGCGCATCATTATCATATATAAAAACTTGACCATCCGCACCAATAGTACCTTCCGGCGTTTGGCAAACCCACGATACATTGTTTTAATGATTTCTTTGTGTAGTGTTAGCCGCGGAAGCATAAAAGCCCCACATTTCTTGCAACGGCTTTTTCCGTCCCATCCTTCTTAATACACAAATCCATATTAGACCAAACATCACCTTTTCGTGTAGTTGGTTTAACAAGAGCAACATCATCATTTGTGTATCGTTTTCGTGACCGGGAAGATCCAACGGAGGGATTAGTGGAAGCTTGTGATTGTGATTGTGAGTTTTCCATTGTAAAGAAATTAGAGAGATTAAAGAGAGATTTTAGAGTTTTTGATGTGTTTTCAACCTCAACCAAATACACATATTTATACTACAAGTTTATGGCTCAAAAACCTCAAAAATTCAAAAACAAAAAAAAACGGCTACATTTTTACTTCCAACGGTAACAGTTTAAAAAAAACCGGTTTTTTCGGTTTTTCAAATCCAACGGCTACATTGACTATTGTTGACTAGTTTTAAAAACGGTTAAAACCGGTTTTAACTGGTTTTTTTGGGTTCTCAAATCCAATGGCTATATTGACTTATTGTTGACCAGTTTTAAAAACGGTTTTGGGGTTGACCCGGAAAAAAGCGGTTAAAACGGTTTTGAAAAACCGGTTTAAACCGGGTTCAGAACTGGTAAAAAAACCGGTCGGAGGAAGAAATTGAAAACCAGTATAACCGGTTCAGTTATAGAAAACCGGTTTTGGTTAAAAACGATTTTATGTAAACCGGTTCCGGTTTAATGGGCGGTTTTTTAAAACACGGTTTCGCATGCACTGTAGCCATGACAAGGTTAAATTAATCATTCGGGGCACACGAGCGCTACATCACATAACAAAGCCACATCACTATAACAAAACTCTACAAACTAACTCTCCACTACAACAACCTCAACTTACTCATTTGGTACCATTTACAATTTTTTTCACGTTTCCAAATAAACTAAATTTATTTATTAAAACAAAATACAATACAACATATTTACAAATATATATAAATTAAACATTAAAAAAAATACCTTGAATGTAAATGTGATGAACTCTACTCTTACCGAATCAAATGTTCATATCGGCTATTTTTTCACATTAGATCTCTACATCACTAGGAAATACATTTGCTCGCCACTTTCATAAACACACTTAAATAATAACTCTTTCAACTAAGTTTGCTTACCACATGGAGATGGAGAGCAAATGCGAATGGAGAGTAAATAAGTTTGCTTGCCACATAAATTTTTCAACTGACTTTGCTTGCCACATGGGGATGGAGAGCAAATAAACTTGTTGGCCACATATCACAAATCGGGCGAGCAAATGACAGGGAAGGCAAAGAGTTTTACTCACTATTTCGTATTTTGTAACCTAAAAATCTAGGGTTGAAATTCGTAAAACACTTTTTATAATGTCCATTCTTGAAATTTCCTCATTGTAATATGCACTACGTTTTTTGTGAAGTATAGAAAATTTTTGAGAAATACACAAATGCATCTACTCATTGTGGTATTCTACGTCTAACACTTTGACGTCTAAATTGTGAAATCTTCAATTCTTCGTAACTCCACGTCTAAATTCTAACGAGAAAGCGAGTTATTTTTTATTTTATTATAATCATTACTTATATATATTTTCTTTTAAAAATATGGCATGAAGCATTAGAAATATTGTTAGAAACTAGAAAGACAATTCAAAATATATCACCTCTCATATTTAACACATTAGTTTTCGAATTTATGCGGGGCACATAATTTTTACACATTGTTAGAAACTAGAAATAATTCAAAATAATGAATAAATACAAAAGAAAAAAAAAAATGGTTCGATAACTTTTCTTGAATTGATATATTGTGTAATAATCAAAATATAGCGAAAAATAAATAAATAAATAAAATATGAACGAAAAGAAAAAATCAAAAAAAGAAAAATTGACGTAGGAAAAGTAATTGGTCATTAATTAAGGGGTGGGTTACTTTTGAGGTAATATTAATTTTGACTTGGGTTGAAACATGTGTTTCTTTTTTATGTTTCTAATGAAATAATTTTTTACTTTCATGTTTGACTTGGGTTTAGATACTAGAATTAGTGTTGGAATAGTAGGGAAATTGAATAAGGGAAATTGAATAAAGGAACAGTGAATAGATGTATCATCAATTCACTTTTTATTTGACATGAGAATAGAATGAAATTGTTGTACTTTTTAATAAATGTATACTAGTACCTCAAATCAAAACTAGTAGATATGGCAGATTTTCAATTGAATACTCTGCAAGGTGACTGAGGGTTTGAATTAGCTTGTTTTTCGGGCTTATTCATTTCTTTGAAATCTAAAAATCTGGTAGAATTATTTTCTTCTAATATTTGTGTTTAACTAAGTTATGTTTATGTGATGTGTTTAATGATAAACGGATAATAAATTCGTAATTTTACACTCTGTTCTCAGTTTTAAGTAATGGAAGGGAAGGGAAGTGAAAAGAGTTCTTGAGTTTTTAAGATGGAAGGTAGGGGCGAAGGGAAGGTGGGAGGGAGGGAAGGGATGGGCTTTTGAGTGTTATTTTGTTCGATCAATTTTGGCGGATTGGAAAAAGGAACATGTTTTCAACATTACAAAAGTATTAGCCTTAATAGTTTTATTAGAAGTGATGGTCATTCACGATTAGGAACTTTGTAGCGTGTGTTAGATATCGTGATAGAATAGTCAAGCGGGAACGTGGATTGGGTAAGCTAAATGGCTAGGCATTATGATTATGCTATCCGTTTGAAGCTTAAGTATCCAAAGCCCAATCCATGTCCAACCCACGAAAAGCCCAAGCAAAGCCTTTTAGGGTTTTAAGTTACTTGTCTTATAAATACCGCCAATGGTCATTTGAGGGGTGTCTTCTAATATTGTGTGTGTGTGTTTTTTTTTGGAATATACAACATATTGTGTTTATCTTTATCCTCTCACATACACGGATTTTATATCATTCAAGTCACCATCTTTCTTAATCTTTCTTCTTTCTGTTTAAGCTTTATGTTTGTGTTGGGTTTCACGTGTTCATCTTGTGATAAGGTGTGTTACGCGTAAGGTTGGTGTAAAAGTAAGGTCTAACAATTGGTATCAATCGCCTAACAATGGTTTAGGAGTGTTTGGTTGAAGTTTTTGTTTGTGTAAGTGTTACGCGTAAGCTCTCGGTACTCATCTTGGTCACGCTTAAAACTTCATTTTTGCATAAATCTTCAAGATTCTTATGGTTTGAGGTTCTTATAGTGCTAAAGAGTCTAGTTTTTGGAAAAAGTTTGAAGCTTTACACGTTTTACATCATTTTAAACTCGTGTTTTTGAAGGTGGTCATTTCTACTCGTAACTTTTATAAGCACTGTGGGTGAAAAAGGTCAACATTTTGGGTTATTCGAGGTGTTTTAAGGCTATCATTGCAAGTGAAATTGGTTGAATCATTGGAAATTTTTTCGCTTAGGTCAAAACCTAGTTCTACAGCGTAAGAAAGTCAAAACCCTTTTCTACGCGTAAGTTACTCACGCATAACTTTTGGCTAAAAATCTTGACATCAACGGTTACTCGATTGCTTCCCTTACTTGGATAAGTGTGTGGAACACTTGACTTGTGGATATCCCCTACGTGACAGTGTAAAAAGTTTTTGGTTCTTAACAATAGTTTACGCATAAGCTAAAAGCTTACGAGTAACTCTACGCATAACTTCACAATTACGCGTAAGGTTTACGAGTAACTTTTGTCTACGCATAAGCTTAAGGTTACGCGTAAGATACTTGATTACGCATTTGGATTCCTACGCCTAAGTTGATTACGCATAAGATCCTACGCCTAAGATCCTACGCATAAGCACAATCTCTATGCCTAAGCCTCGTCTACTTTCGTAACCTGTTTCTACGCTAAGCTCTTTCTACGCGTAAAGGTTTTAAAAAAAAAAAAAATTTAAATTTGAGTAAAATTTAAATTTTTTAGGAGACTAAACGTTCAATTTTTACGCGAAATTCAAATTTTGGTTTAACTGTGAAAATTTTGGTCAAAAATTCAAATTTTTGGGCCTAAATTCAAAATTTTCGTGTCAAATTTGGCGTCAAAATTGTCATAACTCAAATTTTCATACGTCCTTAGAATTGATTTTTATAGTGAATTTCAAATTTTGGGCGAAATTTTTAAGAACCAAGGTTACGAGTACGACTTTCAGAAACACCTCAACCGAGCTTAATCTTCATCAATCACAACTCCTTTATCGTTGAATCGATCCTACATCAACTTTATCATATCATACCTTCATCAATGGCAACTCAACAAGACATTCATGCAGTAGGTGCCGAAAACCGTCCTCCTATGTTGGAAAAAGGTGGTTATCTTCAATGGACAAGTCGTATGCTTCGCTACATCAAGACCAAACCTAATGGGAAACTCATGATTAAATCCATTCAGGGTGGACCCTTCAAGCCTCGACAAGTTCATGTACGGAAATCTGATGCAACACCTCCCGTCCCACCATCTTCTCGTCTTTCAATCTGAATACCTGAGAGGATCGAGAAACAAGTCGAAGCGAGATGACATGGCAATTCATATTATCCAAGGTTTACCAATAGACATCTTTTTCTGTGTAGACGGTTGTGAAGCTACTTTCGATATGTGGGAGCGTGTTAGGCGGCTTTGTCATGGAGCGAAATTGGTCAACAAGACATGGAGAACAAGTCGCTAACTGAATGGGAGAAGTTTACTTCAACTCGAGGAGAATCCATTGAATCCTACTATGGAAGGTTTTGCACTTTGATGAATGAGCTTATCACAAGTTGACACCGGAACTATCGTTCAAAACATCAAGTTCCTGAACAATCTTCCAGCAGAATGGGGACGATATGTCACTATTGTCAACCAAACAAAAGACCTTCATCAGGTGAACTTTGATCAACTGAATGATTTTTTGAAACAAAACCAAGCTGAAGTCAATGAAGTTAGGAAAGAAAGATTGGCAAAGAATCATGATCCATTGGCACTTATTGCAAAGACTCAACCTTCGGTGAATACACAACAACAAGCTTCATCATCTTCCAACAACAACAACTTGCGGCAATACATTCCACAACCACAACAACAATTCTATCGGATCAACAATACCGGGAACTAGGAATCAGCTGATCACGAAAGCTGACCGAAGCGACCTTAGCAGATATACTCTTTATTAGGTAACACACTCAAAAGTCGCTATTCCACACCAACTAACAACAACCAAAGGATTTCGTCAAACACTGCAGCAGGCAAATTGCGGCCGGGTGTGAATATGGGTAATCAAGGTCAAATGGTTGGAGTTATGGGAATCAGCAGGATATACGGATATCATGGGTATCGGTTTTATATCGAGGTGTCAGTTGGGTCGAATGTTGGAAATCAGATGGGACGAGAATGTTGGGAATAGAGCGATGGGTAATCGAGAATGGGAATATTGCGACTCAGTCGTTGGGAACTATGGAAATGTGAATCGGGGAATCGAGTTAAGTGTTATAAGCTGTCAAGGAATGGGTCACATGGCACGAAAGCATCCCCCTTAAGCCGCACAAGAAGAATCTTGAGTTTCTTGAGGAAAACTATGTTGTTAAACGAAGCAAAAGCGAGGATGCGATTGGCTGCGAGGAAAATGATTTTTAAGCTATGTGGATGATTTGGAAGACCTCGAGGAAATCAATGCAGGCTATATTCATGGAAAATCTTCAGGAGACTAAGTACGACATGACTCGGCGCACTTCCTCTATGGCCAACGCGATGTCGAGGTACCAATCATTGATCCATGCTATAACAATGTCATATTTGATGTGTTTACTCTGACGAACAGCGTTCATGACGCCCGGCACCTACTTATGATACATACACGGACAATCCGAGTTGTAGCAATACTAACTCGCAACTCCGGATGTGGATCCTAGTGGAGGTGTGTGGCACAAAATCTGAGGCGATGAGGAAACACGTGATTATTTTGAATCATTAATCAATCAATGTGGCATTGAAATTGAAAAAGTGAGTAAGGTCGAAGTTAAGTGAATGTTAAATTGACCACGAGCTTGAGAGTTGTTACAAGGAACACGCCAAAGCTTTTGAATTTCATACTAACAAAATGTCCGAATTAGAAATTGGTTATCGAGATTATGTTTTAAGAGAAAACAATTGCAACTCAAGTATGACACACTTGATGTGAATTTGAACTTGAAAATAAAATCTTTAAACAAGGAAATTTGTGAACTAAATGACCAACTTTCTAAACAAAAAGCACTGTTTTCTGATCTTGAAAAAGAGAAGAAACAGTTGATTCTTGATTCTTCAAAGCGAGAAGATTCTCTTCTTGATGAAATTCTTGATAAAACGGAAAAAATCAAAACATTGGACAATTTGCTTCTTACAAGCGGGTCATTAGCTAAATCAAACAAGATGCTTTCTAACCAAGTAAATCAACGTTTTCATACTTCACATAAAATGGCACTTGGTAACGACCCTTCCGTTTTCTCAAAAAGCTCGAGAAATCTGAGAATGTGTTGCACAATGGAAAACCTTTGCATGAACCCATAATTGTGCATGATTCTCTTGAAACGTTGGAACTATCGGAGGAGAGTAGATCAAAAATGAAACAAAAACATCCGGAAATCAAACCAATTGATTATAACAAATGGAACAAAATTAATGGTATTTCGTTTGTTTTCTCAATCAACGTTTTCCACCAAACCAATTGTTTCAAACAAAGTGTCCACACTTTCAAAATCGGTTTCAAAACCGGTTGTTTGTCTCCAAATCTCTATCGAACATTGAACAAATGTCTTCAAACAATCCTTTTAACACAAGTGATGCCAGAAGTATTTTGGAAAATGTGAAAATGAATTGCAGAGATCTTCAAGAGAGTTAAAACTAAAACCAATATTACAACAAACATACGGTTTAATAGTTTTGATATTGAACGAGAAAAAGTTTTTGAAACTCAAATTGCCCCTCGGTGACTCACATCAACTCAAGGGTAATTCATTTTGAACAAGCCTTTTTGAAAGAAACATGTGACTTTGTCAAGGAACATAAATCCAGTAAAAGCAAGCTAATGAAAGTGTTGAACACATCAAAGTTTTGGAAAATCTAAATGATTCACTCTTGAAGAAGATGTTAGACTATGATATTATGTCCATCATTTTGCAAACATATTCATTTGAAGATCATGAAAGACTCAAGTATGAGACCTCATAATTGTTTCAAAATATGAAAAGCTCTTGAAAAACTTGAAAAGAAAATGTCTCATATTTTTAAACAACTTGATGAGAAAAAGCGAGGAATGCAAGTATGAAAAAATGTCGTATGAGCGTGCCTACAATGACATGAAAGCGAAAAATGATCTTTTGAGGGTTGGTGGAAAGTCAAAAAGGAAAGGCGGTGGATCTTGTGATTAAAACCATTGGCGGAGAAAGCAAATGTTCCCAAACCGGTTTCCAAACCAAAATGTGTTTCTATGCTCCTCCAAAAGTCAATGAGAAAAATGTTTCATCAAAACCGTCACTCCACACCTTTCTAAACAAAATGTTGATAAAGGGAAAAGCGGTTATCGAGAAACCAAAAGTTTGCTTTGGCCTTTTAAGATGAGTACCACTAATGCGTGCGCCTCCATCTAAACCATATGGAACAAACGACATAAGTCTAGAAAAGCACTCTAAAGAGACTAGGAAAAGGCTGAAACCACCTCCGCTTCAGCAAAAATGTGAATCCTAATGCATGTGCCTCACCTTCTCTGAGGACTAAAAAAGCACCTCTAGGAGCCCGTGAGACTAAAGCCTAGAGCAATACAAGGAACAATAGAGTCGCATGCCTCTAGGAGTAGTAGCTTGAATAAAGAGAAGAAAGTAGAAGAACACCCTAGGAATTTACTGACTTTAGAATAAGAAGACATTTCATCGAATGTCTTGAACCTAT
>OU343220.1:51978237-52035930 GCA_910596185.1 Chrysanthemum makinoi | reverse complement strand
TCATGTTGTGTTGATCTGCTTGTGATACAAAATATTTGATCGTGTTTGCGTACGACTATTTGAACAGTGTGTATATGGTTGAGGGTTGCTGAAAACAAAGGAATAATGTTAGTGTGTCTACTAAAAGTGATATTATACCATTTCCCGACATCATTTCATTCTCCTTTTTACAATGATCACCCCAAAAACTCACCAACAATTCTCTCCTATATTATCACCCAACAAAATTGAAGTTTGCGTCGGTGACACGTGGCTTCTCTGATGGTTTACGGCGAGAGGTACACGGTTTCTTGGTCCAGTAGATACAGGAAAGTGTACAGCCCATTTCTTGTTACGGTTTGTTATGATTACCTGATGATGAGAGTTGAATCTAGAAGGGTAGAAAGGTGATGCAAAGTGGTTTAGCCATGCATTGAGAGTTCATAATTGTGTGTTTGTGTGTTTCTTGTGTGTTTTTGGTGAGAAACTCCATGTGTGTGTGAGAGAGAGATGTCAGAGATTATAAGAAATAGATGAAAGGGTTTGTAATGATAGTGATGGCGAGTGAAATGGAGTTAATGAGGCACCCTCACAAACCCTTTCATATCGCTCGCCACCATTATATCTCTATCATTACAAACCCTTTCATCTCTCTTCTTATCATCTCTGACCTCTCTCTCACACAAAACATGGACTTTCTCAACCAAAAACACACACTAAAAACAAACACTCAGTTAAACAATCTCAAAGCAAGCTAAACCCTTTTGCACCACCTTTCTACCCTTCAAGATTCAACCCTCATCATCATAGGTAACAATAACAATACTAGCAAGAAGTGGCTTTACACTTTCCATCTATCGGACCAAGAAACCATGTACCTCATCGTCGTAAACCATCGCTGAGAAGCCACATGTCATGGCCTTTTGACTTCAATTTTGTTGTTTGATAATATAGGAGAGAATTGTGGTGAGTTTTGGGAAGATCATTGTAAAAAGGATAATGAAATGGTGTTGGGCAATGGTATAATAGCACTTTAACTATACACACTAACAGCATTCTTTTGTTTTCAACAACCCTCAACCATAGACACACTGTTCAAATAGTCGTCCGCAAACACGATCAAATCTTTTGTATCACAAGCAGATGAACACAACATGATCTCATTAACCTAGTTAAAGTGCTATTACACATGAAAGGGGTGGACCCCAACACCCTGCCAAGAACTTGGTTTAGGTCCCAAAATCTACCATCCTACCCTCCTACCCTAATTGTTAAAATGACCAACTCAACCTTAATGGTTTAAAGGGTCATTTTGATACACGATGCTTGGATAGTTCTCATTACCTAAAACCCTAAACTATTTAAAATAAGCAACGACATATCTTACCTTTTTGGCCTCGGTGTGGTCGCGGCTTGGCTCGGACTTGGCACCCGTGACACCTAATCAATTTCAACAAGTATAAAAGCAAAGCATATATTCCTACAACTAATCAATTTCTAATTTCTAGACTAGTGTCTTAAGTATACTCTAAAACTGATAAGATCGAAACCGATATAAACAATGTTGTTGAAGGTTTAATGAAGTTTTTTATAAAGAATATGAAAGTTATTATAATCACTTACAAACCACAATACCTAAGCTTTTCAATCAATTCGGTGTAACACAAACAAAAACCCATGAAGCATTAACCAAATGAGAGATACCCACTTAAGATTACAACTATATAACAAAAACCCATGAAGCTTTTTGCAATCAGTCAAGAGTATTTATAAAAATTAGTAAACGATACACGCGCGGTGATGTAGTGGTGGTGGAGGAGGCGCTATGATGTAGTGGTGGTGAAGGTGGTGCGATGATGAAGATGAAGGAGGTGAGGTGGAGGGTTGGTGTTTTTTTTTATATCTCATTTGTGAAAGCAAATGAGGTTAATAATTGGGGTATGTGTGATATGGGTAGTATGTGAGTTATAGGTTCTTAAATAAAAGTTTTTATGGAATCAGAAAATTAATGTGGGGAAGGTATAAGTTGTTGAGGAGTAAATGAAGTGGTTGACTTTGGTGGCAGGATGAACGACTTGGATTTGACCTGTTGACTGGGTCGGTTTAGTACTGTTTTGTAAATTTGATGTATCCACTGATAGAGTCTATCAAACCACTGCTAGTGGTTTTCAATCCAATGCTAGCAGGTTCCTGATAATGTATACTTGAGGGGCTGTTTTGTAAATTTGATGTATCCACTGCTAGAAGTAAATCAAACCCTTGCTAGTGGTTTTCAATCCTGCTAACAGGTTCACGATAATGTATACTTGAGGGGTTGTTTTGTAAATTTGATGTATCCACTACTAGAGTCTATCAAACCACTGCTAGTGGTTTTCAATCCACTTGCTAGGGTTCCTGATAATGTATACTTGAGGGGCTGTTTTGTAAATTTGATGTATCCACTACTAGAGTAAATCAAACCACTGCTAGTGGTTTTCAATCCACGCTAACTATAATATACTTGAGGGGTTTTCTAAATTTGATGTATCCCTTTGCTAGAGTCTATCAAACCATCGCTAGTGGTTTCAATCCACTGCTAGCAGGTTCCTGATAATGTATACTTGAGGGGTTGTTTTGTAAAGTTGGTGCAAACGTATTTTTCCCCCCAAATCACTGCCAGTTGATTTAATTGATCTTCAAATCACTTCCAATTGACGCTTAACATAAACTCTAACCACTCCAAACTGCTAATTTCACAATCCCACATCATATTCCATCACAACTGACAATGCCGTCGCAGTATTCCAACACCCATAACCTAGTTGCTTACTTAATCAAAAATAATCAATCAGATGGTTTTCATGGCATGATTGATTTTATCAACCAAAATAAAATTCAATTTTCATTAAATGTAGCACCCACAATTCTTAAAGACTATATACATGATTTTTGGGGTAATGTTGAGATACAGGAGCGAGATGGATTAGAGGTGTTTAGGACTGTGGTGGATGATAATGAGCTTTTGGTGGATGAGGAAGTCATTAGAGGTACTTTGAGGTTTGATGATGCTAATGGACTAGTTAATCTTTCCGATAATGATATATTTCAAGGTTTAGAAAGTTTAGGTTATACAAGAAGGGGAGAGCAGGGGTAAAATTTTTGAAATGTATGTTTTCTTCCCAATGGAAGTTTTAATTCACACCTTGCGATGTGTCCGAGTAATAAGGACCACTGGGTTTAATGAATTTCCCTCCAAAATTGCAACTGCTTTAATTTGTCTATCAGAAGGAAGGGAGTTCAATTGGTCTAGCATGATTTTTGAAGGGTTTGTGCATAATATTAGGAAGAAAGGTAAATATTACTTGTATCCTAGGTTTGTTCAACTTATTGTGGATAGTCAAATAGGAGAACACGGTTGAACATAATACAAAATATGAGGTGCATTATATGCTTCCTAAGGTTTTTGCTCATATGAGACACCAAAATCCTAATTTACCAATCAGAGTTGTTCCATTGTTCCCTCATATGATTAATTTACTACCCCATTTCAACTGAACCTGAACCCACTGTCAACTTAGTTGCACCCACTACTAGTACAACTGTAACCACTGCCACCAACCCTGATGCTATGTTTACTTTACCCAATGATTCACCCCTCGGACCAGTTCACACAGGTCGAAGTGATGAGGGTAGTTTGGAACATGAACATGAATTGACGGATAATGATCAGGTACATGATGACTTTTCCAATGAACCACCTCTCGGACCAGTTAACACAGGTCGAAGTGGGAAGGAAAATGTTGAATTGACGGTTAAATGACAAAAATGGAGAATACGATGTCAAGTCTTCAGGAGTTAGTTGTGTTTCAGGGAAGAGAGATCAGACAATTGAAGCACATGATGTTTTTGATGGAGAAAGTGAGGATACCTGGGATTAGTGTTGTTAGAAGAGTTAGGAAGCAGAATAAGAAGGTGAGGTCCTCTAAAGCTGTGGTTTTGGAGGACCAAAAACAGGGAGGAGTGAAGGCTTTGATTCAGAGGGAGGTGGCATTTGTGGTGATATGGATGAGGATGTGGATAGTGGAGATCATGGACAGGTATGTGGTGTCGATAAAGATGGGAATGAAGCTGTACTTGAAACCTTGAAGATTGTAGTAGACGATATAGAGAAGGAGGTGGTGCAGGACACATCCACTGCTAGTGTTTCTGTAACCACGGCTAGTTTTGAAACCCACCGATACAACTTCAACTAAGGTAACCACACCCACTGTTGTAGAAGTTAAAGAGAAGGAGGTGGTGCAGGACACATCCACTGCTAGTGTTTCTGTAACCACGGCTATTTTTTGAAACCATGCTACAACCTCAACCGAGGTAAACACACCCACTGTAGAAGTTAAAGAGAAGGAGGTGGTGCGACACATCCACCGGCTAGTGTTTCGTAACCATCACGACTATTTTTTGAACCCACTGCACAGCTTCAAGTGAGGTAAACACACCCACTGTTATCTTAGTCTCAACCACTGCTATTACTACAACATCTACAATTGTCACAACTACCTCTGTTTCACCACCTAAATCAAAAGAAGTTGAGAAGGAAGATGCCAGTACATCGATAAATTTAAGCAAAACTGCATCAAACCCTACACCTACCATTGCACCTGCTCCCAGTATTTCTTAAACCAACTGGACCTAAACCCTTGAGTAAAAGTTTGAATATTGGTGAGCCTTTGAAGAAGAAGGTGGCTCTACCAGATATTGGAAAGGAAAAGGTATTGCTGAGCTGAGATAAAGTTTAAGAATACAAGACAGATTGCTTATGATCGTGAGTATGGTGAAAGAATAGTAGCAAAAGAAAAAGCAGAAATAGAAAGGAAAAAGCTAGAAGATGAGGAAGCTAGTCAGAGATGGTTAGATGAATGGAATGATACACAATCCTATCTTGAAGCTTCTAATAATATTAAGAATGAGTACACTACTCAAGAGTGGGCACTATTTTCTATTAATCAAAGAGCTAGAATATTGAGTGAATGGGCAAGAAGGATCAGCAAAGAGAAAAAGCAAGTCAAAAGAAAGAAACCTCCTACAAAGAGCGAGATGAGAAATACATACATGAAGATTGTCAAGAATTCAGGCATACATGTTACTGAAAATCTAAGAACATGTTCATTTGAGAGGATTAAGGAGCTTTGTCTGATGTGTATGAGAGTTAATGATGATTTTAATCCTATGAATTCGAGAAAGAAGCGGAATGGTTAAAGAAGCGATCCAGTTCTAAAAGACAAAAGGTGGATGAAGAGTTGAAAAAGAAAGAAAGAACTAAACAGTATTTTAAGGAGACTGATAATCCCAATCCTGAACCTATTAATCCTATTCCTTTAAAAGCAGTTTATCCTATTGTGGATTGTGATTGTTATAGAAAGGGGTAGAGAAGTAGTTGAGATAACAAGAGGTGATGGATGCAAATCTTCTTATTTCAAATTTGGGATTGTTCTTTAGGATTGTTTGACTAAGAGTGATTTGGAACAGTTGTGGAAAGTAATGCAGTTTCGGATATGGGAAGTTTGGTCCAAATGGAGAGTTAGCTAAGTTTGTATGGGCTGCTATAAAGAACATGTTTCAACCTGATCTTGATGCTGAATATTGGGATAATTGTGAGGTGGTTGAATGGCTATTGTTCTCATACTGCAAGGTTCATCTAAAAAACTACAAAGGAATGGTTTTTCATGTTTGTTGATAGGGATTATCCTTTATCAAAGAATGTGGCAAGACAAATGCTGGAAGCTAAACTCACTTCAAGAGGAACAAAGGAGACACATCCTATAATTGATCCACTGTTTCAAAAGATAGAGAAGATTGCAGACACACAAGGGCCTTTAGCAATTAAGGCTAAACCTCGGTCTATATAATTGTAAATATTGGAACCACTGCCAGAGTTAATAAAACCCCTGCTAGAAGATTGAATCCACTGCTGATGTTAAACCGCGGCTAGTAGTAAAGTATAACGGTTATGCGAAAAAATTTGGAAAACAACAAATGGATGCAAAAAGGTCAGACGATACTTTAATAGTAAGGTCACAATGTTATGTTAATGTCTTCGATTGTTCATTTTGTTATTTTGCAATCTCATTTTAAATTAAAATCCCATAGATGGAGAGGATACCCCGGATACGATGAAAAGACAGAAGATTCAAGACCATCCAACTCTTGAAGACAAGAAAAAATGTGAGTAAATAAAATGTATTTAACTCCTACTTACTAGGAAACTTTATTGAATAAAGTATCTTACTAGAAAAGCACGTACGATATAACACTAAGTACTTACTAGGGGCATATAGTACTCTTAGTTACTAGGAGATCACATACGATATAACACTTAGTACTTGGCATATCTCACAGTGCTTATAGCGGCAACGTACCCTCAAGCTTATGAATAAAGAAAGTCTTGTTTTGAGCACTCAGCTCCAGTTCGCCTGCCAAGATATTCATTTGCATTACCTTGTGTTCACTAAGGGCTTGCTCTGCCTTGAAACTCAACGGTTTTTTGTGGCACCTTCTTTCGCACAGTTGCCATCTCTTGAATAACGGCAGCCCTTTCACGATTAAGTCTAGCCAATTCTTGAGTTAGGATATTCACCTTTCTTGCGAATTGAACATCTTTGATTGCGCGTTACGGCGATAGTAAATAATCATGTTGTCAGGTTGTTAGTGTTAGCAGCAACTCTTATCTCATCACATTTAGGCAGACCTGACATTGTTTTTGCTTACTTATTTATGGAATGTTGTTGTGTGAAAATATACTTGCAAGTTTGCTCTTAAATACACAAATTGAAAGGTAAATAAATAGTCACATGCATACCATTGACGTTACACTATATGCCTGACTCCTATATGTTTTTATAGAAAAGAACAAAAAATATGCACATGTTCAACAGTTGATTGTATAACATTGTCACAAAGTAACATCTAAAAAAGAAGGAAAAAAAATGGTGCCTCAATAATGAAGAACATTGTCACAAAGTAACATAAAAAAAACAAAAAAACAAATAAAAGCAAGCCACTCCTGTCACTATTATCATTCAAGTAACAAACATTGAAAATCCTAGATGACTGATAAGTTGTGCTTCCATTGTGCTAAAGTTCAAATTCAAATAACAACTATAAATCGTCCAAATGAACAACATTTGCAGCACTAAACGTCACAGGTTGTGACTGAATGTTGTTAGGAAGGTTGTTTTCAGGAGTAGATGATTCACATTTCCATACGAAATCGTCGTTTGACTGACCAGTTGCTTCTCCCTATTCGACCTCTACGCGCATCCTCTGTCCTCCGTGTCGTTCTTGTTCCACTGCTTGTTCGTTAGTTATAGGGGTGCACGATTGTGAGTTTCTTTTACGTTTCTGAGATGTGACATTAGTTCAAACAACCATATCAGTAATTACATACAAAATTATATACATTGAAATAAAATATAGAAACACACTTGATTTGCTTGTCATCAATGGTTCAGTACATGACCGTCGTGTGTGTCCTGCCTTTCCACCACCACAGGTTTTGCTTTCTGGGTCTTCCCCTGTGATCGGATACGTGTTTTTCTTTGGGTCTTCCAGGTTGCCGCTTATCCATAGCAGGTGGTTTTACGGTTTGCAAGTCATAGGATGCACAAGGATAAATCTTTTAGAGGATAAACCCTTGCTTCGTATGTATTTTTAGTGACGTTTTCTTAAACCAATCCATCGCCCAACTGCTAGTGTCAGTCAACCCTTCAACTCTAGACACAACACAAACATGACCACAAGGTAGACCCGATAGCTGCCATTTGCGGCAAGTGCATTCTCTGTTGTCAAAGTCAACAATATGAACATGTTTTGGATCAGTAACTTGGTAAATCTTGTGCATCTCAATTCCGTTAACGTCCCAATTAGCACTCTTTGCCATTCTATTGCTTACTTTTGCATTGGGTGGATCCCATTCTGTAAGTTCATCCGTTGGAGCTCCTATGAAATAAAAATAATAATACATTTTCGATCGTCATGTCATCTTCGCCAACCACCACCAAATATTACTCGACTCGTCAAAGGTGTTTACAACCTCCTCATCATCGCTACCAATCTATCCCACACCATTCTATTGTTTACTTTTGCATTTTCCCATACAGTTTTTTAATTTTGTGCCAAATGCCAAATATGATAACCAATTTTAACCAATTTTAATAGACAGTTTTTTTAAGTTACCTTTGTATTTTGCTCGACGTTCAAAATACCATTTTTGTAGAAGCCTTCGGTAGTACTCCATTAGCTGGGTTATTGGAACCTTCCTAACATCTTTGGTTATAGAGTTGATTGATTCGCACTATTTGAGGTCATGTAATTGTACTGTTTGCAGGGCAGTAAGCACGCGACCATTTATCAAATCCAGCTTCATCTTTTAGTTTTTTATACACATCAGGTTTTAATGATCGAATATCAGAAATTGAAGCACCAAACTCCTGCTCTGTGTAAGCTTTGCATGTCCTCCAATATATAGCCCTCCACTTTCTAGTTTTCAAATTGCAGTTCATCATTAAATGACGACAACAAAAACCATGAAATGCGTTAGGAAAAACGGTACTACATGCATGTGCAATTGCGGATGTGCTGTCAGAGATGATGGACAAATCTTTTACTTCACCAATGCATTCTTTAAGTTTGCTCAAAAACCAGGTCCATGATTCATTGGTCTCACCTTGAGAAACACCAGTTGCAATAGGTATAATCTGGTTGTTTCCGTCCATCCCAACAACAACCATATTCGTACCAAGGTATCTCCCTTTAAGATGTGCGGCATCAATGATTAGCAATGGTCGCATAAAACGTAAGAAGCTCGAATCTATTTTAAATCGATCAGAAATTGCTTAATTAATAATATTTACATAATAATGAAGGTAATAATTAGAAATAAAAGATAATAGAATTTATGAAAAACTTACAGCAAAACCGAAACCAATGAATACCATCTTAAACCGATCTGTCTCATCTGTCTCAATGTGTGTTACTGTCCCATCATTTTGCAACTTTAAGTTATAGCAGTAATACGACAACTGCTCAAAAGACTCCGTAGGACAACCGTTCAACAACTTTAATGCAATTTTTCTCCCACCCCAAGCTCGGTGGTAAGAAATGTCTACTTTCCAATCAACATTAAAATCTTTTTTTATGTCCTCACCCGTATAGACCCTTTTGCAATTCCTCAATTTATCAACAAGTATGTGACCCACTAATTTTCGGGTAGCATTTCGATGATTAGGATGAATTTTTGTTCTAGAAAATGTATGACAGTCGTTAATGGTAGTAACATAGAAGCATTTGTTAACAACACTTTTTCGTGCGTTAATGTACCAGTTGCAACCTTCTTCAAAACAAGCTACACTGTACCTTTTCTTACATGACTTAGTAACTTTATACTCAAACATATCAACCAACGCTTTTATTCCTATTGCATAAATGCATCCTTGCTTATCCTCAAACCGACTACCCACCTTTAATTTAGATACTACAGGGTGTTTATGGTTACTT
The DNA here is from genome assembly GCA_910596185.1 of Chrysanthemum makinoi. NCBI lineage: Eukaryota > Viridiplantae > Streptophyta > Magnoliopsida > Asterales > Asteraceae > Chrysanthemum > Chrysanthemum makinoi. The sequence continues at coordinate 52,026,420 of OU343220.1, read as the reverse complement.
AACTTTTAATTATGGGATCGGGAATGGGTGGATCAGGGGATATTTAGAAATGTGGTTTTACGCCAACTAGGCTGCACATCTACATTAACGTTTGCGCCTGCACCCTCATTATTATGATCTTCAACTTTTGGTGTTTGAAAATCAGATTCTTGAGGCAACAAAGGAACATTAAGATCAATATCAAGAGGCTTAGAAGAAGTATACGGCTTTACCTCGGAAGATTTCTCGATAAGTTTGATGTATAGTGTCTGGATCACGTTCTGCTTACAGCATATTTCATGAACGAAGAAAGAAACATCATCATCGTCACTTACATCAATTTTGGTTGAAGCGGACATGTAGTATAAACTGATGATCTTATCTTTAATCTGATATTTGTTAGTAAGATAGGTAATCAGATGTAGGTACGTGATGTCAACTGGAAGTAAAACTCCACGAATTGATCTCTCAAAATCCAAATAAACTTTGAATTTTGGGGAATTAGCCGAAGTCATTTTTATGGGATTTGTGTTCTGGGATTTGTGTTCTGGGATTGTACAAACCAATAAACCCAAAAAAAATTCGCTGAAAAGAGGATCTTTTAGTCGCTCAATATAAAATTAAGCAAAATTTTCCCTCCACAATATTCATTACCCGCTCATTCACAAAGTATATTTCCCGCCAAATTTGATGTCACTCTACTAGAAATGCGTCAAGTTTACTCATTTGCATCTGTGAATACCCGGTAACAATTGGGTGAAAATAAAACAATGGCTCCCTCCTCTGCCTCTACTTCCAGATCTAATCGAAAGCCCTTGGAATACTACATCAATGCTACAAACTGCGAATGTCCAAAACCATTACCGGTGGAAGTACAAACCTCTTGGACCCGGACTCATCTTGGTAGAAGATTCAAGGCCTGTCCAATTTATGTAATATTATTATGCATTATACTTATTTTACTTGTTAGGTTGAATATGTGAGTTTAACAAAACTTCTTTATAGGACAAAGAGACCAAATGTAACTTCTATGGGTTCCTAGACCCGGAACTACCAAGTCAGTATTACAAAGATTTGTTTTACAAGGAACATGAGGAAAAGAAACATTTAATGAAGCGGGAAAGCGTTCAGGTCTCGGATGAAGTTAATGAGGTTTCAAACAATGATATCATGAAAATGTTGGATGAGTTGACTTTTATAAAGTCAAGAGTGCAAGTTCATGACAAAGTTGTGTTGGTTTTCAGTTTGATTGTTCTCTTAAGTGTTGTAGTTTGGTTATGGTAATCTGTTTAGCAATAAGTGTTATGTAATATGTATGTTAGGGTGTTTTAGCAATAACATTGTTGTGTAGTCGTTTTTCAAATCAAATGGATGTTTGTAAAAAAACAAACATTTTAGAAATTTACACAAAATGTTTGTTGCAAATCAATAGTATCACAACAGAAACAAGGGCTTGAAGAAAGCCTACATGGCTGTTAGGAATATACCAAGTTTCACTACACAGACATGCATAAGAAGTTGTCTTTCGATGTCCTACACAGACATACAGTTTGTGGTTACATTTGGTTGAACAACAATAGTCTAAACTCACATACAAGCCATACCCAAAGAGATTAAATGCATCTTTATTCATCACTTGTATGAACAGCCACCTTATACTTCCAAAAGTACTCCACCATATGCTCTCGATACGCCAAAGCAACTTGAAGAGGATCATCAACCTTCATGCTTAAGTTGTTACCCAGCCTGTGCAAAAAAATACATACCCAAACTCCACAATCACCGTATGCATTGGCTTGTATAGGGACATCATCGGCAACTCGAAATGTGATCTTATAATCAGCAACAGATATTGATTTGGCTTGAAGAACTTTACACAAGTTTAGATATTGTGGTAGCATTCTCTCAAAAGTGACCCTCATTTTTAAATTCTTTTCTCTCGTCTCAGGTTCTGGCGTACCTAGTGAGTCATAAAATGTTATAACTCAGGTACGAATTTGTAACTCGGCTAGAAACCAGTGGCAGTCGGGTACGTTCACAGGAAAGTATACCTAAATGTGAACAAATAAACTTTGTCGTAATTCATCACATTTTGAGCATGTATATATTTACCCAAGTATCTAGAAGAAAGTATGGTCTTTATATACAAACCTTCTCGACACTAGACCATGGCAATGGATAGCGTTGACCAGTGGCGTAGTAGGCACGCATAGACCCATCAAGGATAGAAGAAGAGAAAAATGGTCCAGCCATAGCCCAATCGGCATTGCCCGGCCTGAACTGCCACATTAGATCAACCCAAAGATCCAGATGCTGCAAAAAAAATTTATAAGCAACATACCGTTAAACTAATTCAAATAAAAATTAATTTTTTTATGTAAATTAAATCATGAAATAAGTACCTCATCTCCAAGCCATCCTTTTTTATTGCCCCTTCCATACCCCAACAATGCCAACCAAAATTTTCGATGAACAACGATGTCGCCAAGACCCCACGGAAAGTTATGCGATGACTTAATTTTTTTTATAAAGGTATCCATACACGCTGGTTTAGTAATCTTGTTGATATCGCAACCTTCAGGACGTGACAGATCCTGAAACCATATAAAAACCATATTAATGTATATGTCATTAAGATGTCTGTTTGTAAATGTAGTTCTGCTATACCTCTACCCATGTTTCCAACTGATTATCTTCACCACATGGGGGATTAATATTTTTTCTCAGTCTTTTGGAACGTCGTTTCGGCAATTGTGGAGTCGTGGGAGGGAGGTTCACGTATGGGTCCTGCAAACACTTGCCTACCTGCTTTGTCCTTTTTAAGTCAACATCTTCTTTCAAAACAGGAGTACTCTCTTGGGTAACTTTGGCAGAACTAAATTTGGTAACTTTGGCCTTTCTAGTTTTCTTTATTGCTTGGACATTATAAGGTGACAGTAGAGCCTTACTTGCATTTCTCTTCCTTTTAGCACGCATGAAAACATCCTATACAAAAAAAGTTCATCATTGAAATAACATTAAACTTTTTAATTACATGTGGTAACTTTAATAAATAATGTAGCTGTACCTCAGAAGATGTAGTCAAAGGCTTATTGGCTTGTCCGTTAGAATTATGAAACATGGCCTGTCTTGCTTTCAAAGCATCAATGTCAATTTTGTCTAATACCGCCTTGGTTGACAACTCATTTGCAACCACTAACTCAACTCCGCTTAATTTCTCATTGACGTGGCCATCAACATTGTATGCTTCATTATGAATTACCAACTCACGTAATTTCTCGTTAACATTCCCATCACCATCCTTATTCTCTCCAAGATGATTCATATGGTCATCCCCCATCCCTGCCATTTGTGACACGGCTTCACTTACTTTATGACCATCATGAGAATCTATAATGTTATTTTCATTACCTTGAACCCCCTATACAGATTTCTCAGCAACATTTAACACTGCCTCACTTACTGTCTCACGATCATGAGAGTGTTGATCAGCAGCATTGCAATCAACAATGTCATTTTCATTACCTTGAACGCCCTCTACATTAAACACACCTTCATGAGCATGTATCTCAGTAGCTTGAACCGCCTCTCCGGGTTTATCATCACCAGATTTATCATCAACGTTAGACACACCTTCACTTACTTTCACAGTAACATCGGAATCATGAGCATGTATCTCAGTAGCTTGAACCGCCTCTCCTGGTTGATCAGTACCAGATTTATCATCAACGGTAGACACACCTTCACTTACTTTCTCCGTAACATTGGAATCATGAGCATTTATCTCAGTAGCTTGAACCGCCTCTCCGGGTTTATCATCAACACTTACCACTACCTCACTTGGTGTTTCGCCATCTTCCTTGTTTTCAGCAGCCTTTTGTTGATTTAGCTCCAGCTGTTTATGCTGGAATTCCGAAGATCCATAAACAGAGAAATCATCATCTAGCTCCAGCTGTTTGCCCTGTAATTGTACAAGAAAAACACAACTATATAATTGACCAAATCTAGAAAACATCTATAGATAGTGCAGGTGGAATTAATATATACGTACTTCAACAGCCGATTGAGAAAAATTTTCATTTAAATTAGGAAAATTCATATGACTGGGATCATCATCTGGAATGTGATCAACTAACGACAATGGTTCGTCTTGAAGACAAAAATCCGCAAGCTGCGACATAGCTGATGGAAAAGCGGCAGAGTCTATATAATTAAGCCCACCTTGTTCATTTTCAGCATTAACACAACTTGATTTGTCGCAAGATTGATCAGGTTCTGGGTTTAAGGTCTGTAGTTAAGAAAACTGATTTAGGTATGTAACAAACTAACGATAAAATAAAAAAGTACTACTAAAAGGAACATAACCTTTTTATATTAAGCCGAATGAACATCATGAGAATGAAGATCAAACAAACTAGGACTACCATTCCAGGTTTCATTATGAATTGGACTTGAAGTCTGAATTTCCATGGCATTTTGGCCAAAACAATTCTCATCCGATTTGTCGTGCATATGAGTTGAAGTCTGAAATTTAAAATATACAATCAATTATACTACTAAAGAAACGAGACCTAAATGGTTAACAAATATTAAAGGAAATTACCATGGCATCTTTGGAAGCCAAATTTTCATCAACACATTGCCTTATTTGCAATTGATCCTGAATAATGTATATATATAATCCATTAGTTGGTGAAAAACCAATAAATATTGCTATCTAAATGATGTAGATACAAAATGAAGGTAAAGAGCATGTTCACCTTTGGACGTTGTATCTTTAGAGCTTCCTTAACAATGGCAAGTCTATTTTTAATATCATTAAGGACCTCCACATTGGCTACGGGTTGTATCTTTAGAGCTTCCTCTACAACGGCAAGTCTATTCTTAATATCGTCAACCTCGGCATGTATGTCTAGATGATTGGAACTTTGATCTTTATGAGTTACTGGCACATCATTGTCAGCTAAGGCCACCTCTTTATCACCTAACGCCACATCTCTATCAGTTATCACCACCTCTTCATGTACCTACAAAGCAAGATCGAAACAGAATGTGCATTGGTCAATTGTCAACGTGAATAGTCGCACAAACGACGTAGTTGATACGGATGAAAAATAAATGATACAAAATGGGCAACTTACCTCATTAGTGGGATCATCGGCAGGTAATTGATCTTCTAGACTATCCAACTGGCTAAAATATGCATTACTTGGTGCAAACCATGGTTGTAACATTTCCGCATTTGTTGGAAGAAGATCCAATACTGGAATAGAACCCTAGTAAACAAACAATTATAAAGTAAAAAACAAATATAACGAAGTCGTAACTTATTTGACAAATACAAACGAATGGAAATGCTTACAGGACCAAAAAGTTTGCCATAATGGCGTTTGCCAAATGTTTTACCCTTTGACCAACAAAGACAACGTGGTATCTTTGACGGGTCTTTGTTCCACCATGAAGTGCTAGTGGGATAACTCTCAAGAATCCATATCTAAAATGAAGGAAAAGAATAAAAGCATTGTATGAACTGCTAGTAAACAAAAACTGAGATGTTCATAAATGTCTACACATCTAACCTTAAAAGCCAAGAAAAAGCCAGAAATATTATATGTTGCAATTGTAGAAGGGTTTCCTTGCAATTTCTCTTTGTAGTGAGCATTGTAATGCCGGGGTACCACATTGGCTAAATTTTTGTAAAAACGGGTTCACAAGAACTCTCCCCATGGATATGCATTCCATGCCCCAAAATCCTCAACTAATTGCAACAAATGATTGTCAACGATGTACCAAAGGTCCACGACTTATGAACACGACCTCAACGACTAGCAACAGACATACCCTTACCGCATCCTCAGCTGATAACTTTGAAAATTGTGTGTCATTCCCAAACAAATCTAAAATCTCATTCCCTTTTACAGTTACCTTTCTTATAAATTGTTTTTCAGGAAAGACGCGCAAAGCAAAAGGACTTCGATCAATTTCTAAAAGGGGAGGCAAACGACCAAAACGAAATCCGGTCATCAATAGAAACTCTCCCCGACCGAATTTCAATACATTGTTCCCAATTTTGTATAAAATGGGGGGACAAGAATCAGCAGTTTGTCGATATATACCTGGTGTTGTAAAACGAAATTAACCATATGATTGCATTTACCTAGCTGAGGAATATCTAACCATGGCCCAAAAATAGTTGCTCTGAACAGCCTCATTCGATCTGGATTGCTTAACAATTTAGACTTAAGTTGCGAAAGCAACTTAACCTGGGAACGAACCGTTACCTTAGCATCAAAATATTGGGGAATGTAAGCCATTTGGGAGTTTAATAGACTGAATAATTAGGGGTTGATTTAGGGTTTCACAATTTTGAATTGTGTTTTTCTGGTAGTAGAGTGTTAGTGTGTGTGTTTGTGTGTGTGGGTTAAAATTTAAAAACAGGGTAAAAATTTCAAAATGTGTAAAAGTACTGTTAAAAAGGTACTAAAAGGTACAAATAGTGTACAGTAAAAAAGTCGCTAAAATTATTTCGCTTAAGTCGCTCAGCATTGGGAAGGAACTAAATCTATAAAAAAAATATTTTAGCAACTTTGACTATTTTTACTAAAGGACAAAAAAAAGTCGCAAGATTCTTAAAAAAGTCGCTGAGATTCGGTCGCTGTACTTTCATAGCTATAATAAGTCAGAAACAATAATTGGGCACACAAATTACGAAGGACACTTGTCAACCTTAGATTAAAAGTAGAAAAGTCACAAGTCTCAAGGTCTATTTTGGAAATACCGCAACTTTTTTCCTAGAAACTATTGAAACCTTGAGCAAAAGGTGTGTTTGCATAATTAGCCCTAAAAATAAAATCCTAATGAAAACAAATACTTATTAAAAAAATTGAATTTCAATAACTGATGAACAAAAAAAAACTGAGGAACAAACCCAATGTTGATAAAAAAAAAAAGGCATGACAGTAAACGCTTTAACCAAAAAAATGATGAACAATAATTGATGTAAAAATAAAACTAAAAAGATGATGAACAATAATCGACAATAACTATAAACACTTTTTTGTCATATAAATACTAAAAACAGTTGATATGCTATAGAAGATGGTGATTGTTTCAGTTTATATAACCGGCTTTTGCCGTTGGTTATAAACCATTGATTTTCAAACGCAGACTATATAAGTTGAAACAAACACTAACGCACTACCTAATTGATAACACCAACGCTGGCAATATAAGCTGAAACAAACACCTATACTGAGTGGTAAGTAATAGCAACTGATGAACCAAAACATGATTAACAAATTATTATGATTAACAACAACTGGTGAACCCAAATTGAGGCACATTTTAATAGATTCCACACTACTTATTCCAATCTACTAACTGATATAACAAATGATTATGATTAACAACAATTGATGAACAAATAAACATAACAGCGAACATTTATCCAAAACAAGATGAGCAACAATCGACAGTAACTGATGAACATACTTGTTTGTTATAACTGATGAACAAATCATTGTTTTATACCTTTAAGAGCTGGTCGGTCTTGCAATCTTTTCGATCTCTCTTCTCCCAAAGTTTCATTGTCTGATTCTTCATATGTGCTTCCAGATTCTAAATAAAAATTACCAAAAAAATAAAAAATAAATAATAATAAAAAAAAGCAGATTATAAAAAAATAAACTAAAAATTAAACTGATTAACATTATCCTAATCTAAAAATTAAATTAAAATCACTCATAATCCAAAATTTTTTGTCAAATCTTCTATTTTTTCATCATTTTCATTTGTTTGTTCAATTTTGAGTCTATTAATTCGTCTTCCTTCAAAAACAAATATAAATGCAGAAACTAAAGTTAAAACAAATTTAAAACAAAAATGATGAACTTACCAACTTGTTTCATCTTTTCGAGCACAAATTTCTAATCAGTTTAGAGAGAGAATCCCCAAATTTTGATCGGAAAAACAAACCCTAGAAATCCCTGATTTTTGATCGGTTTAGAGAGAGAATTTTGAGTGATTTTTGTTAGAGAGAATGAAATGAATGAGTGGTTTAGCAAGATGAAGTGCGTTAAAGCCGTTCTTTGTTTGTAAATTTACTTTTTTACCCTTATTTTTGGTTAATGTGGGGTGGTTATGTTGCAGTTTGAATCGCTACCGTAGGATTAGTTTTAGATGTAAATGATATAAATCCAATGGCTGAAATTAATTTTTAGCCTTTTTAACTTGAATGCCCTTTTTAAGGGATCACAACCCTACATTGCTATGGCTAAGTTTTATTGTAATTTTTGTTCATACTTAAATTATTAATATTAATATTAAAAAAGGAAAAAAGAAAAAGATGAGTTGATGGGGTTATTATATAAGAAAAGTGAAGGGACCAAATAGAGTCGGTGGGTCGTTTGGTATTTTTTTTAGAGTAAATTACACCGTTCGTCCTTGTGGTTTGCGTTGACAGCAGCCTTTCGTCTTTTGACAAAAAAAAATGCACCGTTCGTCCTTAAGTGGCAAACGTTATGCGCCGTGTGTCCTTCACTCTAACGGTCTTCACTAACCTTCGTTAAGTCTTCCCATGTGCTACCCACGTGAGGGTAAAATGGTCATTTTATCCCACTCTTCATCTTATTCCTTTTCTCCTATATCTTCTTTATCCCTCATATCTTGTTAAAGATTACAGATCAAAAATTGAAAAGGAGCTTAATGATATCTGCAATAAGGTCTCTAATATCACAATTAAAGTTGATGTCAAGGATTATGTCGATTCTTTTCAGGTTAATACTTACCTTCCTTCCTCTTTTTATTATTATCATTAGGAGGGTGTTCGTTTAAGCTTATGGCTTATTTTGGTACTTTTTTTTTTTGGCTTAATTTAAAACTTTTCGGCGTTTTTATGACATGATTAGCTTATATAAGCCATAGAGATAACCTTAAGAAACACCCCCAAGCTTAACTGTTTATCATATCAATTGTTGGTATGAGATGAGATCCATGCAAAACCCATGTTATCCAAAGAACAAATGAGAAGATCTCAACCATCCAACCTTCTTTCATCCAATGGTCCACATTCCATCTGAAAATAACAAGGAGGGGTATATTAGTAAAATCACATATTACAATAAAAGCAAAAAAATATCCCAAATCCTCTCATTTAACATTTCACTTTCTCTCTCATCAAAAAAACCCAAATCCAAATCTGAAACCACACCACGCCGGAATCCGTCACCACCGTCGGAAATCATTAACACCACGCCGGAGAACATTGAAACCACACCGGAATAATGAAACCACCGCCGGATTCATTGAAACCACCGCCGGAATCAAATCAAACCACCAATCTCGCCATCACAGCAAACACCTCACATCAAACCGCCGCCGCCGGAATCAAACCGCCGGAATCAAATCTATTAAAACCGTCACCATCACATCAAACCGTACGAATCACCATTGAACCACCACCGATTAACCGGGAAATAATGCCGCCAGTAGACGAAACTGATTTAATTGAAGTTCCAGTGGATGAAAATCAAGATAAAGATGATGCTGTCAATGAAACCACTGGTAAATTCCTTGATTCAATTCTTGTTGTAAAAATCCCAAATCCCATGGGATTCCAGTGTTTACATGTTTTTAGATTCTTGTTGTAAAAATCCCAAATCCCATGGGATTCCAGTGTTTACATGTTTTTAGATTCTTGTTGTAAAAATCCCAAATCCCATGGGATTCCAGTGTTTACATGTTTTTAGATTTAAATGTTGTTGTAAAAATCCCAAATCCCATGGGATTCCAGGGTTTACATGTTTTTAGATTCAAAAGTTGTTGTAAAAATGCCAAATCCCATGGGATTCCAGTGTGGTTTATATGTTTTTAGATTCAATTGTTGTTGGAAAAATGCAAAATCCCATGGGATTCCAGTGGTTTACATGTGATTAAATTCAATTCTTTTTTAAAAAAGCAAATCCCATGGGATTCAAGCGATTTATATGTGAATCTTATGTGAATCCCATGGGATTTATATGTGAATCCCAATGGGATTCAGGATGAAAATATAAAGGTCTTCATTGTGAGTCCCATGGGATTTATAACAGAATCTTATGTGAATCCCATGGGATTTATATGTGAATCCCATGGGATTCGACATGAAAATATAAATCCCATGGGATTCACATGTAAATCCCATGGGATTCACATGTAAATCCCATGGGATTCACATATAAATCCCATGGGATTCACATTTTTTTAAAATCTTAATCCCTTAATATTTTTCTTTTTATATGCAGATTCTATGAGATCACCAAGACCAACTTTATATGAACACACCGAGACACCGGGTGGATCGATATATTGGGAGCCTCATGTGGAAGGAATTGTTGTACCAGAAGAGGGGAAATACTATGATACTATAGAGGAAGCTATAGATATGTATAGTACCTATGCTGAAGCGGGAGGGTTTCAAATTAAAAAAGCAGGACAACGATTAACAAAATCTGGAATTGTACAAGCCAAATACATCATGTGTAACAAAGAAGGAGCTCCGAGACATATTAATGTAGACACTTTGGATCCTAAGCACAACGAGAAACAAAAAAGAAATACAACTCTACATGTAACAGGTTGTCAAGCTCGTATAAGGTTAGAATTGGATATCGTTTCTGGAAAATACAAGCTAATTAAGTTTATTGCAAAACACAATCATATGCTTATACCAAAAGAGTATAAACATTTTACAAAAAAGCAAAGAAAAATGACCGAAGCAGAAAAAATGTTTGTTGTTAAAGCAGCAACAAACAAAATAGGTGCAACACGGGCTCACAACTTGTTAACGAGTATGAAAAGTGGATATGAATATGTACATGGGACATCTTCTGATTTTAAGAATCATCAGCGGAATATTAATATTTTCATAGGCGAAAGTGACGCACAAATGCTTATAAATAAAATGGAAAACAGAAAGTTGTATGTGCCAAACTTTACATTTCAGTATAAGGTAGAAGAAAGTGAGTTGGTCGCAATGTTTTGGGCTGATGAAGTTGCAAAATGCAATTTTAAGGAGTTTGGAGACATAGTATCTTTTGATGCAACATTCAGGTGTAATAAGTAAGTGTCTTTTCTTAATATAGTTTATTTTGATTAAAATCACATAAGATTCTGTTATAAATCCCATGGGATTTATATGTGAATCCCATGGGATTATACAAGGGATCACATGGTAATCTGTATGAATCACAAGGGATCCTTGAGAATCCCATTGGATTCTCTGTGAATCCCATGGGATAGTTTTTAAATCACATAAAGATACTTGGCAAGTAAAATTAAAAAAAGACATGGATCATAGAGAATCCCATGGGATTCAGTAATCACATTTTATTCTGTCACTAAAAGTTATGTTATTTTTAGATACAACATGGTGTTTGTACCATTTACTGGTGTCGATAATCATAAAAAGTGTGTCACGCTTGGTTCGGGAATGCTTTTAAAAGAAGACACTGAATCCTACACATGGCTACTAAAGGCATTCATGACTGCTTTTTCTAAAGAACCAACGATGGTGGTGACGGATCAAGACGGGGCAATGAAAAGAGCCATTGAAGCCGTTTTCACTAAATCAAAACATAGACTTTGCATGTGGCATATTCACCAAAAAATTCCAGCAAAGGTAATTTATTGAATGTTTTTATCTGAATCTCATTGGATTCTTTCTGAATCCCATGGGATTCATTCAAAATCCCATGGGATTCTTTTCTGAATCCCATGGGATTCTTCTCTGAATCCAACAGTGGTTTACATGTGTTTATCATTTTATTTACAGATTTGTAAGGAAATATACAATGAAACTGATTTCAAGAAGCGTTTAAACAAGATAATTTGGAATATGTTCATGGAACCGATGGAATTTGAAGAGAAATGGGCTAAGTTGATTGAAGATTTTGGTTTGCAAAACCACAAATGGATGACCAAAATGTTTAAACTACGAGAAATGTGGATTCCAGCATATTTTATCACCTCACCTTTGTTTGGATTGATGAGAACGACATCAAGGTCTGAGAGTGAAAACTCGTTCTTCAAAAGTTTCACAAGCCCAGGAGCGACACTAGTTAGTTTCATGATGTCCTATGAATCAGCAATGGAGAGACAACGTTATATTCAAGAGCATTTGGACTTTAAAATACTAGACGCGGCTCCAAAATGTGAAACAAAGTTAGCAATTGAACGTCATGGAGCAAAAGTTTATACTAGGACAATATTTCTACTTGTTCAAACGGAAATAAAAGAGGCATGCTGGACTTGTGCGATATAGGAACTAAAAATAGAAGAACGTTGTGAGCGTGTCACTGTTAGAGACAAAAATCCGGCAGCTTATAGAATCCTTAATAAGGAAGTTGCAAAAGAACTAGCAGATGAAGGCGAAACAGTAGCAACAGAAATATTTGTAGACTATAAGGTATATTACTTTCTTGTATAAACTAGGATTAATCAAGTAATCCCATGGGATTCATAATCAATCCCATAGTAATCCCATGGGATTCAGTATGAATCTCATGGGATTGTCAAATAGGATTGAATAATAATTATAGGTATTCACTGGGAATCCCATGGGATTTTTGTGAATCCCATGGGATTCTGTTTAAAATCCCATGGGATTGCCTAATGGGATTGGCTAATAATTATTGTGTTTTAAAAAGGTACTGCGTAATACAGAAGATGGGTCGGTGGAGTGTAGTTGCAGACATTTTGTACGATTCGGTTTCCTATGCCGACACATATTCTTTGTTTTCAAGAATCGTGATATTAACTTCATTCCAAAACAATATATTTTGAGGCGTTGGACAAGAGATATAATACCGCTTGATTTGAGAAGGAAAAGAAACAGATATGGTGAAACAAATGAAGAAATTCAAAGACTTACAAATGAGGCAACGTTTCTGGTGGATGAATGTTTGTTTCGGTTGAGCAAAGACAAAGTGAAGATGGGTGCTTTTGTAGAAAAGTTAAAGACATTGAAAACAGAAGTGGAGGCCGAGGTGCCAAATCCTCCTTCAAGAAATACAGGAGATGTAATTGGTGATCATTTTGCTATTTCTAACCCTGAGAAGAAAATAGTAAACAATCCAACAAAAGCAAGAAATAAAGGGAATATTTCAGAAGCAGAACGAAATGAAAGGCGAAAGAGTGAAAGAGAAAAAGCGCTTCAAGTTAAAAAGAAACAAATGAAGCCTTGCGGACATTGTGGAGAGAAGACGAACTTGCATACAAAAACAACTTGTCCGATGAACCCAAAGGCAAGGCGAAAGGCGAAACCAACTGATGTTTGAAAAAAATTAATTTACTTATATTCCTTTTTTTTGTTAGTTCTTTTTTATTATTTTCTTGAATATATAGATTGAATATTCAGATGTTTTTTAGATGATTTCCAAAAAGAAAATTTATTTTTCATTGTTATTTATATTCTGTTTAAAAACTTGTGTGGATAATCTGAATGGATCACAATGAATCCCATGGGATTCAATACAGAATCCCATGGGATTCAATACAGAATCTCATGGGATTCACAATGAATCCTATACTTGTATTTTTCTTATTTTATTGAATATATAGATTGAATATTCAGATGTTTTTTAGATGATTTCCAAAAGAAAATTTATTTTTCTTTGTTATTTATATTCTGTTTAAAAACTTGTGTGGATAATCTGAATGGATCACAATGAATCCCATGGGATTCAATACAGAATCCCATGGGATTCAATACAGAATCCCATGGGATTCAATACAGAATCTCATGGGATTCACAATGAATTCTATACTTGTATATTCTAACAGTTAACATTGTAAAACTCCATCATAAACTGTTCTAAAATTCTCAAAATGATCAATGCACATGCACAAGTTCCCATTCACATGATCTCGTCTACCATACCATTAACACCTAACTGGACAATTGTTCTAGCATTCAAAAAAGACATAACTTCTTCAATGATTACATGCGCTCACGTGCTTCCCTATTCTTTACTGCTTCAATAATAATAGTCATCTTTTCTTCAGGAGGAAGTTTATCAAATTCCTGTGCTAAATCAAACATCTTCTGTGCATGCTGATTTACCTCGTGCAATAAAATCTTTGTCGCAAACTTGAATCGCAATAGCCTCAACTTGTCTAACTGCGCTCGAGACTCGGCAACAAGCCCACAATCCCATTTTGCAATAGCTTGACCAGTGTAAGATTCCATATGCAACATTGCGAAAATACCGCAATCTCGGAAATTATTCTTCGTCCTCCACTTGAGAGTTGCGACCTTTGGCTTGGCTTTAGCAATACTAGCATGCTTTATGTGACCATACAGCTTCAGATGTTTGGCAAACAACTTTTGCTACAATATTGATTAAAAAAAAAGAACATAAATATCTAGAATTATGGGAAAATGTAAATTGGTACTAAGCATGGGATTCTGTATGAGTACTATAGGATTCATTGTGAATCCTATAGGATTCTGTATGAATCCCATGGGATTATGTATGAACTACAAAACAACAGAAAAGTAAAAATACTTACAAGAAGTTCAACCGTATCTTTATACTTTTGAGCATAAGTTGCTCCACAATCACTGTTGTCAAGTATCGTCACTGCTGCTTTGTTAGTGAGGCTGAAGACAACAACATAAAAATGGCCAGCTTTGCGAATCGGAAAAAAACCTGTTTTAACAAAACAAAATACATAAAAAAAATAATGAAAAGTAAAAACACAAATAAAGAATTAAAAAAAAATTAATATTACCAAGTCAATGCCATTGAGTGCCAAACTAGCAACATTATCTTGCAACTGAGCTGAAAGTTCTTTCTCAAATTCTTCAAATTGTTCTTTAAAACAAGACAACGTTCCATCAAACATAGAAGATGTCTGTATATGCAATTTACAATATGATGTTATGATTTAAACTTTTCTTTTAGTGTTTTTGGTAAGTCGCATAAGCATATAAGACTAAAATAGTTCATTAACTAAAAAAAATACTTACAATACAACCAGTAGGGAAAAAGTGCCGTGCTGGAGAACCAACTTCTTTATGACTCTCTTCAATCGAATTGCAGCCCAGGTCAATTACGTTAGAATCGACATCCAAACACGGTGCTAACGTTTCCATATTCACACGGACTGAATATATGGAAATCCCAGAATTTGTTTCGAAAACTTTTTCACTATATGAAGAAAAAAAAATCATTAAAGAATCACATGGGATTTAAAAAAAGAAAAAATACTTGTGATTCACTGTGAATCCCATGGGATTCATTATGAATCCCATAGGATTCATAATGAAAACCATGGGATTGACTGTGAATCCCATAGGATTGACTGTGAATCCCATGGGATTAATCACTAATCCCATAGGATTAATAATAAATCCAATGTCATTCCCTTCACATTTGAATCTTATATTAAGATACTATGAAACATATATAAAAAATAAACATGTAAACTTACATAGTCTCGCCTTGCATGGCAAACAAACTATTCCCTAGAATGAACTCCAGCTTAGAAATTTTCGGTACAACCTTTGTCTTCTTATTCATATATGGAGAGCATAAATAAGAAGACGGCTTAACCAAACGCTTTTCATTAATGGGACTTTCATGTGAAGCACGAGTTCCCATTTTCTCAGGAGTAAGGAGACCAACGATGTTTAGTTTATTAAAAGTAAATGGCACACCTTTCCTGACCGATTCATTCTGCATAACATAAAAAGATTTAATTAAAAAGTACATTTTAGGAAAAAAGTTGGAAAGCATTATTATACAAGAATATTACGTATGCATGCTCTTCTTCAACCAACTGAATCAAATCTTCAACCATATCTGCATGTAGTTCAAACCATTGCGATAAATTCTTAGGTGTTGAAAGGTTTTCTTCATACTCCTGCGATCCTGGAACATCTTGCTCCTCAGGAACTGCATTACCCACTGTTGAAAATAATGAATCCCATGGGATTTCATAATGAATCACTTTTAAGATTAACTAAAACAAAGTTTATGGGATACACTTCTAACAAAGATTAGGCAACAAAACTTATGGGTGTCACAGATGAATCCCAAATTTAACAAAGTTAACAAAGTTATTACATAAATTCACGGTTTCAATTACAAAAGGGAACTACAACAGGCTATCCGAATTAGGGATCGGTACCAGATAGGCGTTTATCATCATCATCACCATCTCCATTATCATCATCTCCGTTATCATCATCTCCATCAAGATCTTCACCATTCAATGTGACTGGATGCTTGAAAATTTGAACGTACTTTTTGTGTAGTTCAATGAGCTTTAAATCACCAGGGAATTCTAAACCAGCTACAGCCAAAAGTTCTTCAAAACAAGTTCTTTCATTGCTTAAAACATCTAACTTTTCTTCAAGATTTTTAAGCAATTCCTGGAGAAAAAAAAATATGAATATTAATAATGACATAAGCACAGTGAATCCCATGGGATTCAGCTATGAATCACATGGGATTGACAGTGAATCCCATGGGATCCTAAACATGTTCACACTGAAAGAAGTATCAGAAGAAAATAAAACAAAGAATTAAACAAACCTTTTGTAAGAATTATCGAAGAAGCACCAGCAGTAAAACCTTCACTCTCGGCAGCTAGATTCGTCATAAAGCTCTGACATACCAAAATATTCTTCTTTGAGCTCCATGTCCTGCCTCTGTGCCATTAAGAATGACGACCAATGCGTTTTATTGCGGGACGTGTCCGAACAACAGGAAGCTTCTTGTAATTTGTAGAATCTAAATACAAGAGCTGTAAAAAAAAAACAAATAACAAAAAAGTGTAAGAAAGTTGCAACAAATATGTCACAGAAACATGAAAACAATTTAAGACTTGATATAAAATAAAACTTACAACAAGTAACGTGTATGGACCGGTGTACTTGTTTTGAGCAGTTGTCGGTGCTTTACTATTCTTAAGACAGTGAAAAATATACTCGCACCAATCAATACCGAAATATCGTAGATTCCCGAACCTGCCTCACAACGTCCAAGTTAATTTCTCCCGCCAAGCCAGAACACATACCCATTGTGTTCGTAAAGAGAGTCAGAAAGTTGATTTTAAAAAGGAAGTCAACTTCCTTGGACTCGGTCAATTTTAAAGCAATATCGTTAACTCTGACTTTCTTAAACTTCTTCGGTAAAAACTGACTTTTCCAAACTTCCTCAAACTCATCTCCAACGGGCCTCGGCTCTAAAGATAACAAAGATACACCTCCAACTGGAATACCCAACAAATCATGAACTTTTGAAACCGTCGCCTCGATTGACTTTTCATTTTCCAACATCAAACAACAACTCTTTTCATCAAAATTTTGAACAACGTACCTACCTAACCTTGAAGGTATGTAGTCTATATCAAATTTGTAAAATGAGCTGAAACCAATCTCCGCCAAAAACTTTTCAACATTAACAACATTAACCTTTCTGAGGCCATGGATAGCCGTATAAGAAGGGCGATGAGTGTGCTGTCCTAGCTTGAAGAATTGGCAATTTTGAAAGATACTCTTGATGTCGTATTTCATCAGAGTCAACTTTTTTCTTTCTTCTTCCCTTTATTCTTGGACATCAGTTCATTCTCCTCGAATTCTTCTTTAACAAATCCTTTAACTGAAGGATTCTTCAACATATTCTTTAAAAGATGCTTCATAACATCGTCAGGTATAACATCTTCAGGAGAATCGTCCTTCTGAATCTTCAACGGACCATTCCCCTTCATTCTCTTCTTCCCTCATCCGCAGGTATAATATCTTCTTCTTTATCAGAAACAGAAGAAACGCCCCTCTTTCTCTTTACAACAACATCCCTCTTCAATATCTTCTTCTTTCATCAAGATCTACATTAAAAAAACACAATATAAACAACTTTATAACAAAAAAAAACACAATATTGACAGTCAATTCCATGGGATTGACTGTGAATCCCATGGAATTGACTGTGAAACCCATGGGATTCAAACAACCTAACCTTAAAATTTTAAGCTAATAATAAATTAGTTAAATGGTTCAAACCGCCTAACATTTTACTCAAACAGATAAACTTAAGCCAATAGAGATCACATAAAAACAAATTTCATGGATTTTGGACTAGTAATGAAGCTAAAAACTAACCTAGGAAAACCTAAAAAAGATATATAAGCTTAAATGGGCATAAATAGGCATACTGAATTCAATCAAACAAAAAAAGACATATCTATACCTTTTTGAACCTTGAGCTTTGGTTTCTTTGTACTCTTATCTACTTTTGATAATCCCAATTTCCGTTTCGGTTGAGTTTCTTCATGAACAGACTCCTTCTCCAATGACATATCATTCACCCTAAGCTTCTTTTGCTTATCCTTTGAAATATCACTCGGCGCCTTCTCCATCTCAAAAACCGGATCAGAACCCTTGTCCTTCGACTTATCCGAACTCAAAAGATCACCTTCTGGAACTCCTTGAAGAACAGAATCAAACATCACGACCCTTGTATCCAACGGATTCGTCTCCAACGCCTTATTCTTACCAACACTCTTACCCGACCTCTTACCCGGATTTATATAAAACACTATCCTTCTCCTGTACAACACCCGCCACAATCTCCTCGTTCTCCTTCTCATGTACAACACTCATCACATTCTCCTTCTCCTTCTCAATCTCCTGTGCAACACTCAGCACATTCTCCTTCACCTTCTCCTTCTCCTTCTCTTTATGCTTCTCCTTCTCCTTCTCCTTCTCCTTCACCTTCTCCTTCTCCTTCTCCTTCTCATTCTTCTGTACAACACTCAGCACATTCTCATTAGCCAAATCAAACAATAAACATAAAAATTACTACGAGAATCATCCGACACATTCTTCATCTCCTGAACAACACTCGCCTTTCCCTGAACACCTGACACAATCTCATTCTCCTTAACAACACACGCCAACTTAGCAACATCAACAATAGATGTTTTATTCGCCTTTACTCGCCTTTCCCCTGAACAACCTTATTCTTGTTTATTCCTTAATATCATCATAAGGATTCCACCACCCAACGTAACACCTTTACCTATATCAATTTTAAGACGAAAAGAGTAATATTAGTTTTGAGACAAATATTAGATATAAGCAACTAACAACAGAACAATCTCATCAATCACAAAGTCCTAACACTAACAAACAATACAAAAAATAATGCAACTATAAATATGATTCCTAAAAGCTAATACAAACACTCATTCTATGTGAATCCCATGGGATTCAGTGATAATCCCATAGGATTAATCTTACACAACCGACAATTCCATTTGCTTATCTTCTTATGTCTATCACATCCAAAAAATAAGCAAAAACTATAAAACTTATTTCAATTTGAGAAAAGCATAACAACTAACTATAATCCATCACAAATTTCAATCACAAAATTTCAATCACTGAAACCTATAATCCTATAACCTAGTTACTGCATAGATCTCACCTCTTAACACAAACTATAATCCATCACAAATTTTAATCACAAAATAAGCTACTGATGTTAATTAAGCAAAAAATAATTAAAAAATGAATTTCGAGACTTACTTTTATCAAACGCATGAACGAGGTTTTGACATGAATCGCTTTTAGATAGGGCTATTTCATCTCGTCCATTTAAAATGAGTAATTACGCTTTCAAGTGGATTTGGAGGTGGTTTGATGGCGGTTTGGGGGTGGATTTGTGGTTTGCGATTTAGGGTTTCAGTTGTATTTGGGGATCTAAATATCGAGTGAGAGAGTGATGTGAATCGTGTGTGTGTTTCAACGCTTTTGTGTTTTGGTATAATAAGAATATGAAATTACAAAAATGACCCTTTTAGTATAATTTTAGTTTCAAATGTAAATTAATCTAATCCATTGGATTCAAATGGATGGATGGTTGAGATCTAACCATTTGTTCTTTAGATAAAACTTGTTCCGTATGGAACTTTTCTCTTGTTGGTATAGTATATTTGTTTATAGGAAGATGCTCACACACATTAACTCCAGGTCGGGTGTTGAGCTAACCATGATTTTGAGTTGATAAAAAGTAGTGTACAGTAGTTTGTTAACATAAAACATATATAATTCTTTGAAGAAACATGTACACTTTGTATCTCCATCGATTACAATTTCGACTCTATCAACTAATACATTATAAATTATTGCAGCATGTTGATGCTCATGTTATTGATGATGATGATAATGAGATCAGTGCCTACTTCAAGAAATGGAACAAACTTAATCTAGAGTCCAAAGACTACCGACAAACACTTGAGTTCATGAATAAACTTAAGGTAATTGCTACAAAGGAACAGGCCTTTGAAAAGGATCTCAGCATTCTCAACCGCGCGTACAACATGATCATGAGGGTTTATCGTGCTTTGTTTGGTACACTCTACTCTGACCGGTCTTCTTCTGTTTAGGACATCGACGTGTCTTTGACCATCAATGAATCCAGATCAAAGGTTGAAAAGGAACTTCACAACATTTGCAATAACGTGACTAATCACACTATTAAGGAAACTATTTCTCGCCACCTTGATGCTTTCAAAGCAGGCCATCTACCCCAAAAGCTTTTCCCTCGGGTTAACTTCCTTACTTCTAATTCTTTTGCTGTATTATTATCGTTATTTGTTTCTTATATATATATCTATCTCACAAGACCTTTATGCTGCAGATTCTTACAGATAGGAAAAGAGTCTCAAGCCAGTCAGGTAGCTTTTAATCCAGAATCTATCCCGTCTAAACTGTATGATTTCAGGTTCTTCGCATATTGAGCCAATCAAGTATCCTTTTTTTTTTCTTCTTTTCTTCAGATATCAAAACAACAAACAAGAAGTCTAAGCTGATCGTGGGACGGTTTGGCTATCATGACCACGTCAAGCGCATCAAGAAACAAAGGGCACCTTTGTATATACAAATTAATGCCATATTTGGAGATTCGGAGCCTGACTGCATAGGAGAAGGATTTGGTATTATTCATGTACCCCTTACCTTCAATTCATCATCCTTGCTTTTCATTATTGAAATATGCATATCGAATTTGGCAGCTAATCTGAAAGAATATACTAGTAATGCTATTGCTCCTCGCATGCTGATTAGTAAGATGTCATGAAAACTGCATCGCTTTTGTTTTTCTATAATATTCTTAAAGCTTAAATAGCCTACTGGCACATCCTTTTCCATCATCACATAGATCTTCTAAGAGCATCCACAATAGTAATAAGCTTAAATACTTTTTTTTCCCACTATCTTCAAAGTTCTAACTATCATCACAAAATCTACTCCAATGCAAAAAACTTTTATTCTCTACATCTGCTATTAATATACGTAAGTGGTGTGAGGAAAGCATTTGCTCAAGTCATTCATATAAGACTTGAGGAAGCTCAAGTCATTGCTTAAAAAAGCTTTAGCTTCGATGGGGAAAAAGCTTTACAATGACTAATTTGAGATAAAAAAACTCGATCGTTCTACCTTGCATTGAAGATGCTCGATGTGTGTCGCCTATATAGGTCACTGATCTTTTTATTATTATCAAAACGCGTGAACAAAACAAACGTCAATTAAATTTGACCTCTTTTGATTGCAGAAATTCAGCATGCAGATGATAAATCAGAGGTACGCGTAAATTGTTACTGTATTTGTTTGGCTTAAGGCTTGGGTGTGGTTTTGTGTAGGAGCTTAAATACCCACCGTAATTTCTCCTGTTATTCTTTTTTCAGGATTGTTAGGATCAGGGGAGAATAGTCGAGAATAATCAGTAGCAAAACAAAAGGAGATCAGACAAAAGTTTCTTGTATTACAAATCAAAGGATACAAGATGAGTGTAGTAGTATACAAATGAAAAGGATTAGCCCTTATTTATACTAATGGCTAATATGATTCTAGAGGCTTCTAACCTAAATATCCTAGATATTTTATAATATAATTTCTACTAATCTCTAGATAATTCTTCTTAAGTATCTCCTTTTCTAGATTCTTCCAAAATACCCTTTAGACCAAAAATACTAAACTGACTTAGAGGTGAAGTCACAATATCTAACAATCTCCACCTTGAGTTCAACTCCTAAATAACACCATATCTAATTCCAAGTTCCAAAGGCTAGAAATACTAGCCAATTTCAAATCAAACGATCAATTCCCAAAAGCTATCCGAAACAAAATCGATCCAAAACAAATGCCGATAACTTCAAAACGAACAATCAAACGAAAAATTCAAAACGGCTAACCGAACAAACCAATCGGCTCAAACGATCTTCACCAGCTACAATCAAATTTAGGCAACAAACTTCAAAAAAGCCCGACAAACGAAGATCCAAAATTTCCAAACTGACAAATTCCAAACGATCGAACAAAATTCAAACTACCTGATTACATAACCAAGTCTTCAAATACCAAATCGATCTTCAAATGCAAATACCAAATTCAAATTCTAATGACCCACTTATTGATAAGTTTTACGGTCCAACTTCAAACTTATTATCCGACAAACAAATTCGTTAATAAATAACTTGACCAACTGATAATTCAAACGCCCCAAATATGATACGGATAATAAAACCAAGACCCACTATCAATAAGAATTACAGTCTAAATACGAACAAATTCCATAGCAAATACCAAAGCAAAACAAATACTGATCGAGCCTTCAAACCTACGATATCCAGTTTCCAAAACAATTCCTACCAATTCCATTAAGGCGACATCAAAAAACCTTAAATTCAAAATTCAAATGCAAGCCCACTCTCCACCAAAACAGATTACCAAAAGGCCCAAAACTAATTATGTCAGACGCAAACCATAGAGGCACAGACTTCGAGCAGAATATATCCCATTAAACTTCTCAACGACACTAACAGATGATGATGTTTGAGAAGACATAGCTATTCAAACGGGTTTTCTAATAGGGGTTTTCTAATATTCTGAAACCAAACCTCCCACAACAATAACTAACAACTGATTATCCTAAATCTCAATCCACAAACACTTCAATCTATCAAACAAGAAGCAAGAATTGATTGAAGAATAACAAAAAAAACAGCAAACCTGATGTTTCCAACAAATCGAGTCAGCAAGCCACCGAACAAAAGACAAATTCAAACAATATCAAGAAATTGATTCTTAATCAACAGAAGGGGATTGAATCCAACCAATTCAATGACCCACAAAATTGTAGCTTGCTTCAAATCGATTGAGTGGCTCTTGATACCAATTTGTTAGGGGAGAATAGTCGAGAATAATCAGCTTGAAAACAAAGGAGATCAGAAAAAGTTTCTTGTATTACAAATCAAAGGATACAAGATGAGTGTAGTAGTATACAAATGAAAAGGATTAGCCCTTATTTATACTAATGGCTAATATGATTCTAGAGGCTTCTAACCTAAATATCCTAGATATTTCATAATATAATTTCTACTAATCTCTAGATAATTCTTCTTAAGTATCTCCTTTTCTAGATTCTTCCAAAATACCCTTTAGACCAAAAATACTAAACTACCCTTAGGAGGTGAAGTCACAATATCTAACAAGGATGATGAAGATGAAATGAGTGACGGAATCTTTTCATTCTAATTATCCTTGGGAGCCTCCTGTTGTCTATCCTGGATTATCTCTTGAGGAATGGTGGTGTATCCTGGCTTCTCTCTTGTGGAATGGAGCTGGTTTGAATATTGATGATGAAAATATGAAGCCACAAACTTGTATTAGGTGAAATAGCTAGAGCATGGATCTTTGTTTCGATCGTTAAAAATAATTTCATGCATGTTATTTTGTTTTTCGGTTGTTATTTTATCTTTGTTTTGATCTGAAGTAATTCATGTATTCATATCTCTCATGGCATGCGCATAGATATTTTAATCGACTAATTCACCAATGACGTTTTCAAGACTGGATCCTAATAAAGTTGGATTAGCAAAGACAAAACATGCCCCTTATGCTGAATTAAGTTGCTGGTTGATGAGTTTGTGGAAATAAACTTATGTTAATTGGTTTGAATAAGTAAGGGATGTCTGCAAAGTGACATGTAAGCAACCAATATATGTGGATGCCTGGTGTTGAACTCTAAATAGTTGGCATTTGCTTATTGTGGTGTTCTTAGAGTTACCTCTAGCTAAATTTCCATTACGATTATGTTGAGCTTTATTAAAGATGGCTCGTTAATGGATGGTAATAGATTAACAAAATTCCATTATGATTATGTTGATCTTTACTAAGGATGACTCGTTAATGGAGGTATATAGATTAACAAATTTCCAATACCATTATGCTGAATCTGTTTACCTTATGTGGGTGTTTGGGTAATTTTACTCTTTAGAACAACTTATTAGCCCTGTTACTTAGGATTAGCGGAGTATGAAAACCTGTTGCTTAGAATGGCTTATCATCTTTCTCATATATGCTGTTCCAAGAGGTTATTTGGGATTGCTTAAGTTTTATGTGTTAGGTGACGCAAGCAACTTTAGGAAATGGTTTGCTTATTTCACGTTTGTCTTGAGTTAGTTTCCAAGGAGCAGAGAGATGAACATTAAAGGGTTGCATATCTTTTATTTAAGGGGTTTTTTAAAGCTAAATTTTATACCAAAATAAGTAGACAAGTGATTGCTTGAACAAGTAGATAAGAAGCAGCTAGATGGACCAAGGGGTGGGTTATCCACACCCTCTCATAGAGAGGGTATCCAATCATTGGATGCATCATCGGCTTGTACGGTATGCATCACGGGTTGTACGATTTGATCAAAATATCTTGATGTGACAATGTATGGAGGGTTTGTATAACATATCCCTGATCAATGAACTTTTCTATAAAAATTTTTGTTTATGATAGTTTATTTGTAGATTTAACGAAAATGGACATAGTTTTATATTCGTCTACTTATACAAAAGAACGGGATAAGATCCTCTCAAGTTATAAATAACTTGATGGATCAAGTTAAGCAATTATCAACCATTGGATCAAATCCAATGGCTCAAATCAAAAGAACATGAGATGATTTGAACCGTTGGACAATGGTTGATATTCTACTTTGTCAGTCGTTATAAATAACGAGAGAATCTCACGAAGGAACATGAACACAAATCGTGTTCGTTCATTTATCGTAATTGTACAATTATATTTCAAGTCTATGTTTATTTGTCTACACTCCAATATTATATAATCTTGTTATATGCTTTTCCTAAAATAGAATATCAAACACGCAAAATAGAAATTCTACCTATAATACATTCATTTATGTATATTTATTTACTTTCGTTTAACTACCTAATTAACGAACATAAAAAAAAAAAAAAAAAAAAGCCTTGCTCTAATAAGCTAAATGTAATAAATAACCAAAAAGAAATAAAGGAAGGGATAGGTTATAAAAACCCAACATTTTTACAAGTAACATCCCATGTTTTTTGGGTCTTTTAATTTTTATTTTATTTTTGTAATTTTGTTTATATCATAAAAATGTGAAATGAAAAGTGCGGAATAAAAAATATAAAGTTTTAACAAGTCAAAAATATTTAACTGACAGAAAGTACGAAACAAAAACTGATAAAAATTTGTGTTATACTGTAAACAGGAGGTCAAATGGTGGTGGGGGTGTGTGTGTGTGTGTGTGTGTTTTTTTTGGGGAAGTATGGAACATTTGTACTTTTGGTGAGCCAACATTTCTACGCTATCATCTCAACCTTCCCATCTCCTTTCTTCTCTTCAAAATAATAAAAGAAACCACATTTTCACTCTTTTACTCCATACGATGTGTAGCACTTTAAAAGAATCAAAGATTTTCAAAGAAACTTATAGGTCGTCGGCTTCAATCGTATGTGACACGTGCCACAGGTGGCTCACACATAGGGCTAGTTGGGCCGGTAGGGGGTGGCCGAGTACCCTCCAGCTCCCTACTGGCTCCGTCACTGCATGTGAGAAAAATCACATGTGATTGAGATTATGTGTTGAAAAAATCAAATGTGATAAATATTCAAATTAGTTTTTAATTACATGTGATTTCTCATGCAAGTTTCAACAACGAAGAAAAAAAAACGAAAAAATGTAAAAAAACGAAAATGAAAGTAAAAAAACGTGAAAAAATGAAAAATAGATTTGTCGAAAGTATATCAAAGTGCACATCTATAAAAAGATAATTAAATGCTCGTCGTTATGGTATTTTTGTTTTCGTTTAACGATTAACGGTTTAAGAGATATTAATATTTAAAAAAAATGATGAAAATGAGTTTGTTAAAATGTTGAGTTTAATCTCATCTACTAGATAAAATATAGATAAAGGATAGAGATTGATTCATTGTTATACATAAAGTTTGGTATATAAATAATTTTTAAACCTATTTTTAACTTTTTGTTTTCTTAAACATGACATTGATATTTTTTTTTTCTCTACCAAATTTTTTCACTATATAACTATATTTCTCAAAGCTAGACCTTTATCTTCTATTTATTTTGTATTTATTTTTTCTTAATTTTGACTTTTAATTAGCTAATAAGAATACATAATTTTGTCACATAGAACAACTTGATTGACCAAATTTTATCCTCAATAAAATTATTTTAGCAAAATAATTTCTAAATAATGTAACTTTTTTATTATATGAAAGATACGGGTAAAGAAGACCTTTCAACAATTTTCTTTTGATCGATACATACATTGAGAATTCAGTTTTGAGAAATTACGTTTTAAGTGTTTGGTCAACTTTTCGAGTTCATGATCATGAAACTGACAAAAGATTATGCTTCCACATAACATAAATGTGTCAAGAGCCTAACGGTTTTGATCTTTAAACTAAACCTGTTTATTATACATATTAATGTGAGAAATAAAATGAAAAACATTTGATGTGATTTTTTCATCTTTCTTGCATCGGAAAATTGAAGGATCTTCTGACATACACAAATCAATTTGGGTGGTGGATGAAGCATGTAAATAGTTGAGTGTATGGGATGGTCTAAAATGAAAGTTTCTTTTTTGATGAAACTGAAATATACCCTTCAACTTTTAAATTTTATACACTAGTCTTTCTATTTTATTATATTTAAATAAAGCATGGATAGTTTAAAAGATCCATTTAAAGTTAGATATAACAAAGAACTAACGGACACATATGACTTCATTGAGGTACCGGGTTGACCCGAACTCGAGTTTAATGCGTCAACTTAGCTAATTAAGACTCGAGCTCGACTCAAGTGCTCAACGAGTCTACATGATCCATGCTCGAGGTAGGCTCAAGTTCGACTAAAAAAATTAAAAATTTTATATTCAAATACATATCACATAAGTCTCCAAAAGTTGATAAAAGTTCGAGCCAGACTCTTTTAATCTTGAGCAGCATATGACCTTGTAGTTTTACAAGAAATGTGCTCAAGTAGCTTAACAAAATTTCGAATCGTTAGGATCGGCTTGGGCTTTGTTGTTTTTATATTCTCTATGTTGGAAAAATGGGTTTGAAGCTTCTGAACTCATGCAAGCCCGCGCGACCTGCGGACGCGAATGCAGCTTTGAAACCTCGCATGCGTTCATTCAGTTTTGAAAGACAGAGACAGAACCACGTAGCTCCAAATGCAACTGAGACAGAGACAGAACCACGTAGCTCCAAATGCAACTGAATTCCAACAATCATCTTCGATCAGAAACACGTAATTCCTGTGATCTTCAGTAGTGTGTCTAGTCCGGCTGTACTTCAGCTTTGGCCGTTGTACCCTCGGAAACAGACCGCAAATCTGTTTTAAGAGAATCGTGTTAAACACGAGCCTCGACTTTTACTGATTTCCTTTACTTATCGTTAAGTGTCTTTTTGCTGCTTTTACCCATTTTTGTTTGTATTTAATTTTCTGTTATTTACTTTATGTAATATGATTTCATAAATAAAAGTGTACACCATTTCTCACAATCTTAAAACAAATTCGGTTACGCAGAATTTAACACTTTTCATAAAATCGGATTCACTTATTAATTAACATATTTTATTTATAAATTGTTTTATGTCGAAACCAAGATTGAGTTTATGTGGAAAATCAGTTTAAGTAAACATGATTTTAATTAACAGATTTGGAATTCAGATCTAAAACTTTAGAGCAGTTATTCTTATTAGTTTATATTGAAACCAAGATTGAGTTTCTATTAAACTAATTTATCTAATTTGATTATTTATTCGGTTTATTTATGTCCATATTTATTGAAACCAAGATTGAGTTTTTTTTAAGCAGATTTGGTACAAGTTAAGAGAAATCACGATTGAATTTTTTATCCTTCCAATTCATTATTGAGATATGCATATTGAATTTGAAAGATAATTTGAATATACTAGTAATGTTATTGTTTCTCGCATGCCTGATTCTTAAGATGTCATGAAAATTGCATTGTAATTGTTTTTCTGTAGTACTCTTAAAACTCATCATTACATAAACGTACCATGGTCAAGACACTCGTTCGTCTCGCGATAACCGTACTCCCTCATGTCAGTTTGAGCCACAACTTTGTCATAATTTAGTCGCGGGTTTTGTAAGTGGGGGTAATAATTGTAAATTCATCCATGATGCTAATCGAGTTATCTCGAACTCCACTTGTAATGGTTCGGTGCAACATAATATAAAGGGTTTTGTCCGTACAATAGCAACGTACTTTCAACTTTGTTCCATTTTAGTACGTGTACTTTTTTTTTTCCATTTAATGTAACGTACTTTCCGGTTTTGTTCCATTTTAGTACGTCAAAGTACAGGCTACCGGTTAAGAAATGAGTTTTACCGGTTAAATGTCTACGTTATTTTTTTTAGCACATAAATGGTCGACTTAATGCAACGTACTTCTTCGTTTTGTGCTACCTTAGTACCTCAAAGTACGGGCTACCGTGATAAAAGTCATTTTTGTCCGTTTTTTTACGTTTTCATCTTTTTTTTATGATTTCTTTCGTTTTTTACGTTTTCGTCCGTTTTTTACGTTTTCGAATGTTTTTTTACGTTTTCGTCCGTTTTTTTTACGTTTTCGTCTGGGTTTTAACGTTTTCATGAGATTTTTATGTTTTGGTCTATTTTTTAACGTTTTCGTCTGTACTTTTTAACATTTTTATTCGTTCTTTACGTTTTCGTCTGTTTTTTTATGTTTTCATCCGTTTTTTTACGTTTTCGTTCGAATTTTTACATTTTCGTCTTATTTTTTACGTTTCGTCTATTTTTTTACGTTTTCGTCCATTTTTTACGTTTTCGTCCGTTTTATTACGTTTTCCTCTGTTTTTTTTACGTTTTCCTTTGATTCTTTATGCTTTCGTCCGTTTTTACGTTTTTGTCCATTTCATACGTTTTTCTAAGCTTTCGAATGAAAACGTGAAAAATGGACGAAAACGTAAAAAATTGACGAAAAAGTGAAAAATGGAGGAAAACGTACAAAAAGGGATGAAACCGTAAAATATCAGACGAAAATGTAAAAAGTCGGACGAAAACGTAAAAAATCAGATGAAAACATTAAAATGTAACAAACGTAAAAAAAAAAAAAAACGTAAAAAACGGAAAAAAACGAAAAGAAACGTAAAAACAGACAAAAACTAAAACGTAAAAAACGGGGCCATTTAAAACTAAAACGAGATAAAATCTCGGAAAACGTAAAAACCAAAGGAAAATGGAAAACGAAAAAAATGCATCAGACGAAAACGTAAAAACCAAATTAAAAAAAACGTGAAAAAGCTAAAAAACGAAAAACATTAAAACGCAAGCATAAAACGAAAGCGTAAAATCTCGGAAAACGAAAAAACGAAAAACCAAACGAAAACGTAAAAAAACGAAAAAAAAGGGACGAAAACGTAAAAAAACTAGACGAAAACGTAAAAAATCTCAGGAAAACGTAATTCGTGATACTTCACAAATCACAGGGACCATTCATGTAATTAAATCAAACAAAGTAGGCTGCTTTGTGTTCGTTATCCGGTAAAACAAACTTGCACGTACTAAAGTAGCACAAAACCTGAAAGTACGTTACATTAAGTGGAACAAAAAGAAGTACACATACTAAAATGGAACAAAGTTGAAAGTACGTTGCTATTGTACGGACAAAACCCCGTAATAAAACACAAACATCTCATGGTCAAACGAATGGTACTTAACTTTCTGGTAGTGGATTGCATTCCACCACTTTGGGTCTTGATGGACAACAACAGCTCCTGGCACTCTTGCAAGCCCAATAAAATTTGTTTGCTAAATATGGTTTGTCTCATCAGCTGGCCAGGCCCAATCTTATTTGGAGGTTGCTTCCCTTTCTATTTTGGGCTCTCAACCCATCTCCACACATCAGGCTCCACCTGGTTTTGGACAGCCAAGGTCAATCTTGAAATGGTACAAAGGGATAATTAATTAATAGATGAGTAAACTTATATTCGAATTCTTATCATTGATCCGGTAGTTTGTTTCGCAAAAGATTTGGACCGCTGAGAAAACTGTGACTGTGTGCATTTTTTTGCGTGTTACATTTTTCTTAAAAATTAGAGCACAAGGTGCCATGACTAGAGGTGCTAATAAACCTTTTTACCGGTTTTCGGTTTTTGAAAACCGGTTTTCAAAAAACCGGTTTTTCCAAAAATCGGTTTCGGTTTTTTCGGTTTTTCCGGAATCAGTTTTTCTCGGTTTTAAATGATCGGAATCAGTTTTTTTCAGTTTTAAATGTTCGGAATCGGTTTTTTTCGGTTTTAAATGTTCGGATCCGTTTTTTATCGGTTTTCTGCCGGTTCGGTTTTTTTCGGAATTTTACTAAAAACTTCGAACATTTATTTAATAAACATGTTAAATATAAAACATTTAATACTAATACATGTCGAATACAATCATAACTTTTATTTAAACAATACAATTATACAGCTAAAAATATATAAATACTAATACATTTCGAATACAATCATAACTTTTATTTACACAATACAATTATAGAACTAAAAATATATAAATACTAATACATTTTAAGCTTCGGCATGGCCATCACCCAAAAACATATTAGTGTACTCAAGTATATCGAGCTTCGGCATTGCCATCACCTGTTTATACTCAAGAAATTAAATCCTCTCAAACTTCTTCTACATCTATGTCTTCAACATCAAATGCTTCAAATTCACCTTCATCTAATTCGGTAGTCGGAGGTGATATCCCTATTTCAACTTCTTCATTTGCTATAGTTTCTTCAACTTCTCCTTCAATTGAACCTTCCAACGATCTTATATTTTGTATCCTATTTACTCCGTCCAAATAATCTTTCAAACATACACATATTTTCACGGATTCGGGGCTTAGTTTTGACCTTCTTTCCGATATAATTCTACCGCTAGTAGAAAAGGCCGATTTGAAAGCTACCGTCGAAGCTTGGACCGCTAATAATTCACGAGCCATAGCGGATAAAATTGGAAATTGGATTTCCCTTTCTTTCTACCAAGCCAAAATGTCAAAGTTTGCAAACTCTTCGGGACTTAAAGTTGTTAAAAAGTTTGTAGCCATATATTGTCCCAACTCGCTTTTTGGGGCCTATGTTCGTTGACGCTTTGTAGCGTCTTCACGTAAACTATTATAAATGTTTATGTCAATGTCCCTTGTTATTCGAGACGATCCGGCCCGCATTGGGTCAAGCATTGGGTTTTGTTGTTGACAATATTTTGTTGCATAAATTGCAAATAATTTTTTAAAATAATCGTTAAATTTAAAATTTTGAGATCCTATATAGTTGGGATCTTCACCGTCTAACCCAAAGGATAAGTCTAAATTTTCTGTTATTCTTCTTATTAAAAGTTCGACGCCTCCAACATTTAAACATGGATTAACTGCGGCGGAACAAGTAAAAACCAAAGGTAAACTAGCAAAATATTATATAAATTTATTTCTTATAATTTTAACCATTGTTCTAAACATTTGAGTAGGTGAGTCTTTTAATTAGTCTAATTTTTCCGTCATAGCATAAATTTGATTTAAAACTAATGAGCTAGTTGGGTAATAAACACCCGATAGTATAGTTGTTGACTCTTTAAAAACTTGTAAAAAAAATAGTTAAAGCATTTAGTCGATCTCAATCTTGGTCATCTATCGAAGTGGAACGGTTTTTATCAACAAGTAATTCATTAAAAACATTTAAAGTATTACGTTGTCGTAATATATTTTCTAACATAATGCTAGTAGAATTCCACCTAGTATTATTATCAAAGGCCGGTCCTAGTGGTTCTTCACCACATTGTTTACGAAAACGTCTGTAGTTCAATTGTCGTTCATTGCTCGCACTATATATAGTTGTTAACATACCCCTAAATCTCAAACGTAAACTCTCACATATTTTTAATGCCGCTTGCACGGATAAATTTATAACATGAGCGACACAACGGGAATGAAAAAAAGCACCATCTAAAATGGGTTTTATACGTAATTTTAACAATTCCATAGCTCTAGTATTATTGGATGCATTATCTAGTGAAATCGTAAAAACTTTATCATCTAAATTATATTCAATTAAAGTGTCATGTAAATTTTTTCTTAAATTAGATCCCGTATGAGGATAACCAAATAGTTTAAAAGCAATTGTTCGTTTCATTAATAACCAAGATTCGGGATTAAACCAATGAGCCATAACGGCGAGATAAGAATTTTCCGTACCATGTGGTGCGGTCCAAACATCCGTAGTTATAGAAACACCATATTTATATTCACGAAAACCATCAATAATATCTTTTTTAGCCATTTCCCATAATTTAAAAGCATCACTTCTAAGTTTAGTACGACTTACTTGTCTATACCACGGGTGTAGCCTCTTTTTGATGATCTCCGTAAGCTTGGCGTTGTTGAAGTGGTTGAATGGAAGCGTATGTTGAATGACCCACGCCGCAAAATCTGTTTGAAGCGCATCATTATCATATATAAAAACTTGACCATCCGCACCAATAGTACCTTCCGACGTTTGGCAAACCACAGTACATTTGTTTAAATGATTTCTTTGTGTAGTGTTAGCCGCGGAAGCATAAAAGCCCCCACATTTCTTGCAACGCGCCTTTTCCGTCCCATCCTTCTTAATACACAAATCCATATTAGACCAAACATCACCTTTTCGTGTAGTTGGTTTAACAAGAGCAACATCATCATTTGTGTATCGTTTTCGTGACCGGGAAGATCCAACGGAGGGATTAGTGGAAGCTTGTGATTGTGATTGTGAGTTTTCCATTGTAAAGAAATTAGAGAGATTAAAGAGAGATTTTAGAGTTTTTGATGTGTTTTCAACCTCAACCAAATACACATATTTATACTACAAGTTTATGGCTCAAAAACCTCAAAAATTCAAAAACAAAAACAAAAAAAAACGACTACATTTTTACTTCCAACGGTAACAGTTTAAAAAAAACCGGTTTTTTCGGTTTTTCAAATCCAACGGCTACATTGACTATTGTTGACTAGTTTTAAAAACGGTTAAAACCGGTTTTAACTGGTTTTTTTGGGTTCTCAAATCCAATGGCTATATTGACTTATTGTTGACCAGTTTTAAAAATCGGTTTTTTTGGGGTTCGACCCAGAAAAAAAACGGTTAAAACCGGTTTTTTGAAAAAACCAGTTTAAACCGGGTTCAGAACTGGTAAAAAAACCGGTCGGAGGAAGAAATTGAAAACCAGTATAACCGGTTCAGTTATAGAAAACCGGTTTTGGTTAAAAAAAACAGTTTTGTAAAAAACCGGTTCCGGTTTAATGGGCTGGTTTTTTTAAAACACGGTTTCGGCATGCACCTGTAGCCATGACAAGGTTAAATTAATCATTCGGGGCACACGCATGCTACATCACTATAACAAACTTCCACATCACTATAACAAAACTCTACAACTAACCCTCCTCACTCACAACAAACCTCAACTTACTCATTTGGGCCCACCATTTACAATTTTTTTCACGTTTCCAAATAAACTAAATTTATTTATTAAAACAAAATACAATACAACATATTTACAAATATATATAAATTAAATATTAAAAAAAATACCTTGAATGTAAATGTGATGAACTCTACTCCTACCGAATCAAATGTCCATAATCGACACTATTTTTTCACATTAGATCTCTACATCACTAGGAAATACATTTGCTCGCCACTTTGGTTTGCTCGCCACTTTCATAAACACACTTAAATAATAACTCTTTCAACTAAGTTTGCTTACCACATGGAGATGGAGAGCAAATGCGAATGGAGAGTAAATAAGTTTGCTTGCCACATAAATTTTTCAACTGACTTTGCTTGCCACATGGGGATGGAGAGCAAATAAACTTGTTGGCCACATATCACAAATCGGGCGAGCAAATGACAGGGAAGGCAAAGAGTTTTACTCACTATTTCGTATTTTGTAACCTAAAAATCTAGGGTTGAAATTCGTAAAACACTTTTTATAATGTCCATTCTTGAAATTTCCTCATTGTAATATGCACTACGTTTTTTGTGAAGTATAGAAAATTTTTGAGAAATACACAAATGCATCTACTCATTGTGGTATTCTACGTCTAACACTTTGACGTCTAAATTGTGAAATCTTCAATTCTTCGTAACTCCACGTCTAAATTCTAACGAAAGAAAACGAGTTATTTTTTATTTTATTATAATCATTACTTATATATATTTTCTTTTAAAAATATGGCATGAAGCATTAGAAATATTGTTAGAAACTAGAAAGACAATTCAAAATATATCACCTCTCATATTTAACACATTAGTTTTCGAATTTGTACGGGGCACATAATTTTTACACATTGTTAGAAACTAGAAATAATTCAAAATAATGAATAAATACAAAAAAAAAAGAAAAAAAAAATGGTTCGATAACTTTTTACTGAATTGATATATTGTGTAATAATCAAAATATAGACGAAAAATAAATAAATAAATAAAATAAAAAGAAGCATGAACAAAGAAAAAATCAAAAAAAGAAAAATTGACGTAGGAAAAGTAATTGGTCATTAATTAAGGGGTGGGTTACTTTTGAGGTAATATTAATTTTGACTTGGGTTGAAACATGTGTTTCTTTTTATGTGGTTCGCAAGAATATCCCTATGAAATAATTTTAATACTTTCATGTTTGACTTGGGTTTAGATACTTTTTGTCCGCTTTTTAATCCGCTAGTGTTGTTGAATAGTAGGGAAATTTTATCCGAACGTGTTGTCCGTTTTTAACGGCTACCCCGAAATTGAATAAAGGAACAGTGAATAGTAAAAATGTATTTTCAAATTTTCTTTCGAAATATTTTTTTCCAATTTTTTGAAATTTTTTTCCATTTTTTCTTTTGGAATAAATTTTCAATATGTTGAAATAGTACCAAAACGAAAAGAAAACGGACAAATGTAAGAAAATGGACAAAACGAAAAATTCTTTAAAATCGCTAAAACGGCCAAAATCGGGCGAAAACGTAAAAACGGACGAAAAACAGATTAAAAAGGGTCACATACGGTAAATACCGACAAAATGTGGATAAAACGACCACAACGTAAAAAGAGAATAGAATAAAACGAAATAAAACGGAAAAAACGGACAACAACGTGTAAAAACGGCAAAACAAACGGCCGAAAACGGATGTACTTTTTAACGGAGGGGACTAAATGTATACTAGTGCCTGGGAGGGATGATTATTGCCTTGGGGATGATTAATGTTGAACATTTGAGATAGGGATGATTCTTGCGAATTTACACAAACCACAGGGATGATTTTTGCAGTTTACTCTTCTTTTTTATGTTTCCAATGAAATAATTTTTTACTTTCATGTTTGACTTGGGTTTAGATACTAGAATTAGTGTTGGAATAGTAGGGAAATTGAATAAAGGAGCAGTGAATAGATGTATCATCAATTCACTTTTTATTTGACATGAGAATAGAATGAAATTGTTGTACTTTTTAATAAATGCTAGTACCTCAGATTTTCAATTGAATACTCTGCAAGGTGACTGAGGGTTTGAATTAGCTTGTTTTTCGGGCTTATTCATTTCTTTGAAATCTAAAAATCTGGTAGAATTATTTTCTTCTAATATTTGTGTTTAACTAAGTTATGTTTATGTGATGTGTTTAATGATAAACGGATAATAAATTCGTAATTTTACACTCTGTTCTCCAGTTTTTTTTTTTTTTTTTTTTTTTTTTTTTTTAAGTAATGGAAGGGAAGGGGAAGTGAAATCAGAAAAAGGGGCGTTCTTGAGTTTTTTTAAGATGGAAAGGTAGGGGACGGGAAGGTGGGAGGGAGGGAAGGGATGGGCTTTTGAGTGTTATTTTGTTCCGTCCAATTTTGGGCGGATTGGAAAGGGAACATGTTTTCAACATTACAAGCTGTTAGCCTTAATAGTTTTATTAGAAGTGATGGTCATTCACGATTAGGAACTTTGTAACGTGTGTTAGATATCGTGATAGAATAGTCAACGGGCTCGTGGATTGGACTAAGCTAAATGGCTAGGCGTTATGATTATGCTAGCCGTTTGAAGCTTAAGTATCCAAAGCCCAATCCATGTCCAACCCACGAAAAGCCCAAGCAAAGCCTTTTAGGGTTTTAAGTTACTTGTACTATAAATACCCCTCAAATGGTCATTTGAGGGGTGTGCTTGAAAATGTGTGTGTGTGTTTTTCCTTTGAAATATACAACATATTGTGTTTATCTTTATCCTCTCACATACACGGATTTTATATCATTCAAGTCACCATCTTTCTTAATCTTTCCTTCTTTGTTTAAGCTTTATGTTTGTGTTGGGTTTCACGTGTTCATCTTGTGATAAGGTGTGTTACGCGTAAGGTTGATATAAAAGTAAGGTCTAACAATTGGTATCAATCGCCTAACAATGGTTTAGGAGTGTTTGGTTGAAGTTTTTTGTTTGTGTTGTTATACGCGTAAGCTCTCGGTACTCATCTTGGTCACGCTTAAAACTTCATTTTTTGCACTTAAATCTTCAAGATTCTTATGGTTTGAGGTTCTTATAGTGCTAAAGAGTCTAGTTTTTGGAAAAAGTTTGAAGCTTTACACGTTTTACATCATTTTTAAACTCGTGTTTTTGAAGGTGGTCATTTCTACTCGTAACTTTTATAAGCACTTTGGGTGAAAAAGGTCAACATTTTTGGGTTATTCGAGTGTTTTTAAGGCTATCTGTGCAAGTGAAATTGGTTGAATCACTGGAAATTTTTTACGCTTAGGTCAAAACCCTAGTTCTACTGCAGTAAGAAAGTCAAAACCCTTTTTCTACGCGTAAGTTACTACGCATAACTTTTTGGCTAAAAATCTTCGAGCATCAACGGTTACTCAGTGCTTCCCTTACTTGGATAAGTGTGTGGAACACTTCGACTTGTGGATATCCCTTACGCTGTGACAGTGTAAAGGATTTTTGGTTCTTAACCATAGTTTACGCATAAGCTAAAAGCTTACGAGTAACTCTACGCATAACTTCACAATTACGCGTAAGGTTTACGAGTAACTTTTTGTCTACGCATAAGCTTAAGGTTACGCGTAAGATACTGATTACGCATTTGGATTCCTACGCCTAAGTTGATTACGCATAAGATCCTACGCCTAAGATCCTACGCATAAGCACAATCTCTATGCCTAAGCCTCGTCTACTCGTAACTTCTGTTTCTACGCCTAAGCTCTTTCTACGCATAAAGGTTTTAAAAAAAAAAATCAAATTTTGAGTAAAATTTAAATTTTTGAGGAGACTAAACGTTCAATTTTTACGAGAAATTCAAATTTTGGTTTAACTGTGAAAATTTTGGTCAAAAATTCAAATTTTTGGGCCTAAATTCAAAATTTTCGGGTCAAATTTGGCGTCAAAATTGTCATAACTCAAATTTTTCATACGTCCTTAGAATTGATTTTTATAGTGAATTTCAAATTTTGGGCGAAATTTTTTAAGAACCAAGGTTACGAGTACGACTTTCAGAAACACCTCAACCGAGCTTAATCTTCATCAACCACAACTCCTTTATCGTTGAATCGATCCTACATCAACTTTATCATATCATACCTTCATCAATGGCAACTCAACAAGACATTCATGCAGCCGGTGCCGAAAACCGTCCTCCTATGTTGGCAAAAGGTGGTTATCTTCAATGGACAAGTCGTATGCTTCGCTACATCAAGACCAAACCTAATGGGAAACTCATGATTAAATCCATTCAGGATGGACCCTTCAAGCCTCGACAAGTTCATGTACCGGGAAATGCAGATGCAACACCTCCCGCCCCACCATCTTCTCGTCTTCAATACGAATCTGAATACACTGCAGAGGATCGAAACAAGTCGGCAGATGACATGGCAATTCATATTATCCAACGGGTTTACCAATAGACATCTTTTCTGCGGTAGACAGTTTTGAAACTGCTTTCGATATGTGGGAACGTGTTAGACGGCTTTGTCATGGAACAGAAATTGGTCAACAAGACATGGAGAACAAGTTGCTAACTGAATGGGAAAAGTTTACTTCAACTGTGAGAATCCATTGAATCCTACTATGGAAGGTTTTGCACTTTGATGAATGAGCTAATCGAAACAAGTGACACCCGAACTATCGCTCAAAACATCAAGTTCTGAACAATCTTCCGTAAGAATGGGGACGATCTGTCACTATTGTCAACCAAACAAAAGACCTTCATCAGGTGAACTTTGATCAACGAATGATTTTTGAAACAAAACCAAGCTGAAGTCAATGAAGTCATGAAAGAAAGATTGGCAAAGAATCATGATCCATTGGCACTTATTGCAAAGACTCAACCTTCAGTGAATACACAACAACAAGCTTCATCATCTTCCAACAACAACAACTTGCAAAGAATACATTCCACAACCACAACAACAATTCTATCCAGATCAACAATACCAGAACTAGGAATCACCGATCCTGAATCGACCCGAAGCGACCTTACAACAGATATACTCTTTATTAGGTAACACACTCAAAAGTCGCTATTCCACACCAACTAACAACAACCAAAGGATTTCGTCAAACACTCGCAACAGGCAAATTGCACACCGGGTGTGAATATGGGTAATCAAGGTCAAATGGTTGGAGTTATTGGGAATCAGCAGGATATGCTACTGGATATCGCATGGGTAATCAGCGTTCCGTATCGGGTAATCAGTTGGGTCAATGTTGGAAATCAGATGGGACGAATGTTGGGAATAGAGCAAGTGGGTAATCGAATGGGAATGTTGCGCCAGTCGTTGGGAATTATGGAAATGTGAATCGGGGAATCGGTTAAGTGTTATAACTGTCAAGGAATGGGTCACATGGCACTAAACTGTCCCACTAAGCCGCACAAGAAGAATGCTGAGTTTCTTCGGAAAACTATGTTGTTAGCACGAAGCAAGAAGCGTGGATGCAATTGCTGCGAGGAAAATGATTTTTACGCTATTGTGGATGATTTGGAAGACCTCGAGGAAATCAATGCGAACTGCATATTCATGGCAAATCTTCTTCGAGAGACTAAGTACGACAATCGACTCGGACGCACTTCCTGTCTATGACGCCAACGCAGTATCTGAGGTACCAATCATTGATCCATGCTATAACAATGTCATATTTGATGTGTTTACTCATGACGGATTCGTGCACGCCAGCACCTACTTATGATACATACCGACAATCCGAAGTTGTAGCAATACTAACTCTGAAACTCCGATGTGGATCCTAGTGGAGGCTGTGTGGCACAAAATACTGAGACCGATGAGGAAACACGTGCTTATTTTGAATCATTAATCAATCAATGTGGCATTGAAATTGAAAAAGTGAGTAAGGTCAATCGCGAAGTTAAGGCCGCGAATGTTAAATTGACCACCGAGCTTGAGAGTTACAAGGAGCACGCCAAAGCTTTTGAATTTCATACTAAAAAAATGTCCGAATTAGAAATTGGTTATCGAGATTCTGTTTTAAGAGAAAAACAATTGCAACTCAAGTATGACACACTTGATGTGAATTTGAACTTGAAAATAAAATCTTTAAACAAGGAAGTTTCTGATCTAAATGACCAACTTTCTAAACAAAAAGCACTATTTTCTGATCTTGAAAAAGAGAAGAAACAGTTGATTGCTGATTTTGCAAAACAAGAAGATTATCTTCTTGATGAAATTCTTGATAAAACGGAAAAAATCAAAACATTGGACAATTTGCTTCTTACAACGGGTCATTCAGCTAAATCAAACAAGATGCTTTCTAACCAAGTGAATCCATGTTTTCATACTTCACATAAGATGGCACTTGGTAACGACCCTTCTTCGTTTCTCAAGAAAGCTCGAGAAATCTCGAATGTGTTGCAACAATGGAAAACCTTTGCAAGAACCCATAATTGTGCATGATTCTCATGAAACGTTGGAACTATCTGAGGAGAGTAGATCAAAAATGAAACAAAAACATCCGAAATCAAACCTATTGATTATAACACATGGAACAAAATTAATGGTATTTCGTTTGTTTCTCAATCAACGTTTTCCACCAAACCAAGTGTTTCAAACAAAGTGTCCACACCTGTTTCAAAATCAGTTTCAAAACCAGTTGTTGTCTCCAAATCTCTTTCGAACATTGAACAAATGTCTTCAAACAATCCTTTTAACACAAGTGATGCCAGAAGTATTTTGGAAAATGTGAAAATGAGAATTGCAGATCTTCAAGAGACCGTTAAAACTAAAACCAATATTACTACAAACATCTGGTTTAATAGTTTTGATATTGAACAGAAAAAGTTTTTTGAAACTCAAATTGCCCCTCACCACTCAACATCAACTCAAGGGTAATTCATTTTGAACAAGCGTTTTTGAAAGAAACAACTGACTTTGTCAAGGACCATAAATCCCAGGTAAAGCAAGCTAATGAAAGTGTTGAACACATCAAAGTTTTGGAAAATCTAAATGATTCACTCTTCGAAGATGTTCTGACTACTGATATTATGTCCATCATTTTGCAAACATATTCTGTTGAAGATCATGAAAGACTCAAGTATGAGACCTCCAAATTGTTTCAAAATATGAAAAAGCTCTTGAAAAACTTGAAAAGAAAATGTCTCATATTTTAAACAACTTGATCGAAAAACTGAGGAATGCAAGTATGACAAATTGTCGTATGAGCGTGCCTACAATGACATGAAAGCGAAAAATGATCTTTTGAGGGCTCACCTGGAAAGTCAAAAAGGAAAGGCAGTGGATACTGTGATTACAAAACCATTGACCGAGGAGAAAGCAAATGTTCCCAAACCGGTTTCCAAACCAAAAATGTCTGTTTCTATGCCTCCTCCAAAAGTCAATGAGAAAAATGTTTCATCAAAACCAGTCACTCCACCTGCCCTACCTAAACAAAATGTTGATAAGGGAAAAACGGTTATCGAGAAACCAAAAGTTTTAGCACCTGGCCTTTTTAAGATGAGTACCACTAATGCGTCTGCCTCCACATCTAAACCATATGGAACAAACGACATAAGTCTAGAAAAGCACTCTAAAGAGACTAGGAAAGCTGAAACCACCTCCCTTCATAAAAATGTGAATCCTAATGCATGTGCCTCACCTTCTACAGGACTAAAAAGCACCTCTAGGAGCAGCAGACTAAAGCCTAAGAGCAATACAAGGAACAATAGAGTCTCGACTGCCTCTAGGAGTAGTAGCTTGAATAAAGAGAAGAAAGTAGAAGAACACCCTAGGAATTTACAGCTTTCGAATAAGAAAGACATTTCATCTGAATGTACTGAACCTATGAAACTTGCTAAGTCTAATGAATGTGTTGAATCTCTTTGTTTAACTTGCAAGAAATCTTTAATTAATGTTCAAGATGATTATGTTTCTAAGAATGTGAATGATAAGCCTGTTAAGAAGAACGTCCCAAAAGATCTTACGCTAAAAGAGTAGGAAGACTAGTTGCAAAACTTAGGCTTTACACTATTG
Source organism: Chrysanthemum makinoi (assembly GCA_910596185.1). Lineage (NCBI taxonomy): Eukaryota > Viridiplantae > Streptophyta > Magnoliopsida > Asterales > Asteraceae > Chrysanthemum > Chrysanthemum makinoi. The sequence goes on along the minus strand of OU343220.1, from coordinate 51,984,570 downwards.
ACAGGAACTATAGTGTATACTATAGGGATGATATTTGGAAACCCACAGGTAGAACTTTCACACCTGAATGGTACAATGAGTGATAAACCGAATTCCCTGAGAAAACCTCTCTGCATGTGATAAGGATTTTACCTCTAACCCAAAGGAACCAAAATCAAAACGGTTTCCACAATATTCTTTTTCTCGTTATTCGGCAGATTATCGAAATTTGTCTTTGGATCGTCGACTCGGGTTGCTCCAAGCACATGACCGGAATCAAGCTGATCAATTTCGTCTGAAATTCATGGGAACCGTGACGTTTGGAAATGATCATCTAGAAGCTATCATGGGTTATGGAGATCTACCTTTTGGAAATTATTTGATCACTGGGTTTACTATGTCGAAGGATTGGGACACAATTTGTTTTCACGGGCAGCTTCGTGATGCAGATTTAGAGGCTGCATTTAGGAGAAATGCTTGCTTCGTTAGAAACTTGGATGGCACTGATCTCTTAACGGGGAATCGTGATACAAACTTGTATGCTATCGACATCAATCAAATGGCCTCTTCATCACCAATATGTCTTATGACACGAGCATCCGAACACAGTCCGGTTGTGGCACGACGGTTATCCCATCTCAATTTCGACACCATCAACAAAATTGCCAAAGACAACATCGCCAACGGACTTCCAAAGTTCAAATACACCAAGGATCACTTATGTCCATCATGCGAACAAGGAAAAGCAAAAGAGCATCATATAAACCCAAAACCGTACCTAGTTCAGAAGCAAAGTTGCATATGTTGCACATGGACTTATGTGGCCCAATGAGAGTTGAAAGCATTAATGGGAAAAAGTATATTCTTGTCATTGTCGATGATTATTCAAGATATACATGGGTTAAGTTTCGGAGATCAAAAGACGAAGCACCAAGCATCATCATCACCTTTCTGAAAACGAATTCAAGTACTTCTTCAAACTCCGTAGGGGTTGTAAGAACGGACAACGGCACGAATTCACTAATCGAGTTAAGAGCTTATTTTGAAGATGTTGGAATCACACATCGACATCGCTTGTTAGAACTCCACAAAGAATGGGGTAGTTGAAAGAAGAAATAGAACTCTTGTGGAAGCTGTCGCACAATGCTAATCTATTCTAGTGCACCGTTATTTCTATGGGCTGATGTTTGCCGCTTGTTTCACTCAGAATCGATCCCTAATCCATCCTAGATTCAATAAAACCCCATATGAGCTTGTGAACAACAGAAAACCGGATATCTCTTACTTTCACGTATTTGGCGCTTTGTGCTATCCTACGAATGACAGAGAAGATCTTGGAAAACCGAAAGCAAAAGGTGATATTGGAATCTTCATTGGATATTCAGATAACTCGAGGGCATTCAGGGTGTATAACAGAGGAACTAGGAGGATCATGGAGACGATGAATGTGAAGTTTGACGAACTTTCACAAATGGCTTCTGAGAGACTCGCTCTAGAACCCGCACTAAACCAGCAGACTTCGGACACATCGTTCAGGACTCGTACCACAAAGAGCTCAATCAACTTCGATTGACAATCCTAAAGAACAAGAATGGGAGAATTTCTTTGAGTTAATGTTAGATGAATACTATGGTGGAACTTCGACAAATGCATCAAACCATCATTCCGCTGCACCCGCCAAAATCATCCACCACCACCAACAGAAGATGCATCTACAACGGTCGAAACCAATGCACCAATTCCATCTACATCATCTACATCTACTACAGTTATTGCACCCGTTCTACCAGCAGTTGATGAGCAAAATCAAAACCGAAACGATGCAACGTTAGATGAAGACTTATTTGAAAATCCGTTTGCTACGGAATCACCGAATCATCTTCTAGCTTACGAGAACCATCTAATTCGCATACGTTTCACCAACGGTATCCTTCTACTCTGAAGTGGAAAAAAGACCACCCAATTGAACAAGTTATTGGTGAACCGTCAAGGCCAATTCAGACGAGACGCCAACTTGCCACCGATTGCGACTTATGCATTTACCTTTGCTCAATTAGCAATATAGAGCCAAAGAACATTCGCGAGGCAATGGCGGATCCCGCATGGATAGAAGCAATGCAGGAGGAACTTCTCCAATACCGTCTTCATGACTCTTGGGATATGGTTCCAAGACCAATTGACATTCGCGTCATTGATCTTAAATGGTTATGGAAGAACAAACGGGATGAAGAGATGATGTATTCGCAACAAAGCTCGTCTTGTGGCCAAAGGATACAGACAAGAGGAAGGGATAGACTTTGAAGAGTCATTCGCTACGCGTAGCTAGACTAGAAGCACTCAGGATATTCTTAGCCTATGCAGCTCACAAAAACATCACGGTTTATCAGATGGACATTAAGACCGCGTTCTTGAATGGAACTCAAAGAAGAAGTGTATGCGTGAGTCGCCAGAAGGCTTCATTGACATGAATCATCCAGACTACGTCTACAAACTCAAAAAGGCAATCTATGGATTGAAACAAGCTCCGAGGGCGTGGTATGACGAACTGTCCTCTTTCCTTATCCTAAACAATTTCACCAAAGGCACAATTGATCCTACCTTGTTTACACAAAAATGCAAAAACGACATTTTGATTGTTCAAATTTATGTGGACGACATCATCTTTGGGTCCACTAATCCGAATCTTTCAAAACATTTTGAAAATCTCATGAAAAGTAAATTTGAAATGTCCATGATGGGGAACTAAAATTCTTTCTTGGTTTACAAATACATCAATCCCCTCGTGGAATTTTTATAAATCAAGCTAAATACACTACTGAGATTTTGAAAAATCATGGTATGGATAATTGTGATTCGGTCGGAACACCAATGGTAACTTCACCAAAAATTGGAGCCGATTTGTTTGGGAAACCTATTGATCCAAGAAATATCGAGCATGATTGGTTCTCTCATGTACCTTACTGCTAGTCGACCGGATATTCATTTTGTTGTTTGCTTATTAGCACGGTTTCAAGCAAAGCCTACCGAACTGCACCTCAAAGAGGTTAAACGGATCTTTCGTACTGAAGACATCCATTCACATGGGACTTTGGTATCCGAAGGAATCTGAATTTGATCTAATTGCCTTTTTCGAGATGCGCACCACGCAGTGATCAAGTTACAACAAAAAGTACATCCGAGGAGCACAATTTTGGGTGAAAAGTTAGTGTTGGTCTTCAAAGAAACAAGATTGCACTGCACTTTCAACCGCGGTTGAGTATGTGTCTTTATCTGCGTGTTGTGCTCAAGTTCTATGGATGAGAACACAACTCACAGATTATGGCTTTACTTTCGATAAAATACCTATGTATTGTGACTCAAAAGTGCCATAGCCATATCATGCAATCCTGTTCATCACTCAAAGACTAAACATATCAGAGTCCGCTATCACTTCATCAAAGAGTACATCGAAAATGGTACTGTTGAATTATTCTTCGTGAAGACAGATTACCAACTCGCCGATCTATTTACTAAAGCCCTTCCAAAAGAAAGGTTTGACGATTTAGTTCGACGACTTGGAATGCGAAGCCTAACCCCTAAGGAGTTAGAACGTCTTCTCGAATCTTCTTGAAAATGATTTTCCAACAAGCTTCGCTGTAAATATTTTTGAAAAACAAAATACAAAATTTGAATAACCAACAAAAGCAAAATATAAAAATATAAAATTTTCAAAAATACAAAAACAATATAAAATCAAAAATCCAAAAATATTCTTCTCACGACATGTCTCTCGTATAATCGATATTCTCAGACGTTTCTAGAAATGTAATTCAACAATGATACGGGTATGTACAGATGCTTGAGCGAGAGTTATTTATTTGTTTTCTAAAACATGTCGTCTTTCAAAATTTCTTCAAATAATGGCTTTCGATACTTCAAAGACGAAACCCGACTAAAATGATGACTTTTGATTATTTTTTCAAATCAAAACTCGTGCTTTTATAGAAAAATCAAGTGTACGCTTCCGTGCACTACATTTAAAAATGGTGAGAAATCATCATCATCTTGAGCACCTTTTCAAGATTGTTCAAAAGATTTTTCAAAATCTTTCAAAATACTTTGTGCTCAAGATAACTCCCTCTAAAACCCTTTAATTGATTATGCTTTATTAAAGGGGGAGTATAAAACTAAAATGTTCCAAATTCATGCCTAAATCAAATCCGTTTGTCTCCCCAAAAGATTCTAAAATGTTGTTTAATCCGTTTATATCAAAAATATCACAAACATGCTATTTTTGAGGGGGAGGAGACGTGATTAAAATGTGATCTAAAATGTTTAATGATCGTTGTTTGAATCTCAAAATGAGCTCGACTCAGACGGAACCAATGAATTGACGGGAATCAAAGTCAGTAAATGTACCATCTCGAGAAACTTGTGATAGATATGCACCTTCATGGGTCTAACCTCCTTTTCAAGGAGTGTTTACAATTTCAAGTTAGTTATTAGAGCTAGTTGTCACCTAAAAACTGAAAATGGAACTCTTTAACTAGGCAACGTGAATCAGTCTCGTGGGGAATTGTCTATCATAAGCCGATCAATTCAAAAAGTGCAAACTCTACCCTATATGTGCAGATTTCTGTTAAAACTCATAAGCACATGTGAAGGGGGAGTGTTTCTGAAAATATAAAACTCGCGGAGTGTTTCAAACATGTTTTCTATCATAAACACTTTGAGAGATTTTCAAGAAAAGGTTTTATGGCAACAATAGGACATTCATGGAGTTATAAGGTGACTAAGGATAGGAAATTCGTCCTATGATCCGCCAGAGCCGGAGGGATCTACCCAAGGACATCACAAATAGTTAGTATTAGAAGTCCTTAGGAATGATTGAAAAAAGGAGTAATGTGAGAAAGGAGAAAGAAGGGGTTGAAGAATTAAAAAGAAATGTGAAGAAAGGGTGAAAAGAAATAGCCCTCCATATTCAACCTTAGGGCAGAAACCGGGTTCAATACATATGCTACTGGTTGTCACTAGATGACACTGGTATTGAAGACAAAGACGTCATGGACCCAAATGACGCCGCTGCACTAAACCTTCTTGCCACTCAATTCCTCTTAAAAGGGATTTGTTTCATTCTCACTGGGAACCCTACATAATCTATCGACTTTCTCTTAGAGATCGTTGGTATTGAAGAAGGAGACCCTCTCCCTAGTCTCCGCTCAGGAAAACCAAAATGCACTTATTGAGTCTAGAGCCACGAGATTCATTAAAAGATCTCATAGGAACACTTGACATTTCATCTCTTGTTGTTCATCTATAAGGACACAAGTGATATATTCTAGAGTCCTACGCAGATCTTAGCAATCTGCCAGAACATTTATGAGAGGTTCACATTGTGATCCTCGGTGATGGAATGGAAACTCCTGCCGGGGTCAACATCAAGCGCCGACAGCAGTCACTTCGGTAACTACTCGTGGATTACGCTTAGTGTGTCTCAAACGGTCTACAGTCGTGGGGTGATGCTTCGTTGTACCTCAGCGACTCATCCGAATCTGTAGATGTACTTAGGTATATCGCGTTATCTCACTTGTGGGACTCCAGTTCAGGAATGGCCCTTGTGAGAATTTGAGACGTGTTTTCACACTATGCTGTTAACACCCTCGAAATTCAAACTTGTAAGTGCCGGAATCCGCTTATTACTAACCTGTTTTATGTTTTCTTCTTATGGAAGCTCCGAGCGATTGATCGTGCAAGGACTATCCACATGCTCATACCAACAACACATGAAAGTTCTCATCAAAATCAAAGGCTACTCATAGTTAAAGATGATTCTTCGTCAATGTCAAAGAATCTACAAAGTTTAAAGACTCGAGAACTACATCATTGGTAACCAAAGACAAATAGAAGTGTGAGCATGGTGGAGAAAGACGTGGAGACACCTATCCAACGAAGTTGACAACGGCAGACAACCACATTATCTGATCACAAAGCATGAAGGAACAAAGAATCAAGACTATTCTATATCTACACGCAAAGTTCAAGCTCGAGAAAAGTAAAGACCTAATCAAGTGGAGCATCATTTGAATGACCACCCCTTAAGGGGAGATTGTTAGCCTTAATAGTTTTATTAGAAGTGATGGTCATTCACGATTAGGAACTTTGTAACGTGTGTTAGATATCGTGATAGAATAGTCAACGGGCTCGTGGATTGGACTAAGCTAAATGGCCAGGCGTTATGATTATGCTAGCCGTTTGAAGCTTAAGTATCCAAAGCCCAATCCATGTCCAACCCACGAAAAGCCCAAGCAAAGCCTTTTAGGGTTTTAAGTTACTTGTACTATAAATACCCCTCAAATGGTCATTTGAGAGGTGTGC
>OU343220.1:51841064-51978137 GCA_910596185.1 Chrysanthemum makinoi | reverse complement strand
TTGAAAGTGTGTGTGTGTGTGTTTTTTCTTTGGAATATACAACATATTGTGTTTATCTTTATCCTCTCACATACACGGATTTTATATCATTCAAGTCACCATCTTTCTTAATCTTTCCTTCTTTGTTTAAGCTTTATGTTTGTGTTGGGTTTCACGTGTTCATCTTGTGATAAGGTGTGTTACGCGTAAGGTTGATATAAAAGTAAGGTCTAACACAAGCCTTTGTTAAATTACAATATTAACCTCGCACGATCTTTATATTTTTGACTTACTTCTCCCGTAATAATGATACAGTTGAGGAATTTTTGACTTACTTCTCCCATAGTGATGATACAGTTGACAACTTGAAGAATTTCAGTTAGCGCATATTTAAGGAGATATGTACATCAACTTATGGTTTTCAGGGAACATCATTTTCCTAAATGGATTTTCCGTTATTTCCTTAACCCACTCTTTCATATACATATTCGGACCAAAACGTAAACCTGTAACTAAACAAAACTCTTGGCGTCTAAAGCGAATCCGTTTACCTAATATATTGAATGAGAGCTCGTTTGGTACGCTTTCAACCTCACTAACAAGTCTCGTATGAATCAAAAGTTGGCTATTCTTTTTAAGGACAACGTCGAGCCAATGTCCGAAACATGTTTTCCTGAATTTTTCAACTTGGGCATCGGTCAGAGCTACAAGTATGTCCGAAACAATCGTAATTTTGGCCTTAATCGTTATGTTTGGCTGGTTAAGAAAAGAAAAAAAAATGTCTTAGCAATCAAAATTCACAGCTTATATCAGTCATGAAAACCTAACTACGATCACATATCAGTCACGAACCCCAAATTTTCATAACTAACCCTAATTGGGAAAAACCCCCAATTTGAAAAAATTATCCAATTCAAACAAAACCCTAATTAAAAAAGCAATAAGATAATTCGAATATTAATATAATTTTTGCACGATTAAAACTTACCGGAATCGAATCTTTATTCATGATTCGATATAAATTTTTGCACGACTAAAACTTCAATTCGAATTGTTTTTGGGCTTTTCTTCAATTCGCAAAGTGGGGGGGGGAGGGGGTTGGGTTTGCGATATTTCTTCAAATCGATGGTATGGGAGGGTTTTTTTCTTCAATTCGCAGGTTGGGAGGGGGGGGGGAAGAAGAACCTGTTATGTTTTGCGATTTGGCATGGGAGGGTTTTTAGTGTTATAAAAATATCGAAAATTTTCGATATTTTTAAGAAATTTCGCAAGTCTTGCGATTTTTCTTAAAAATATCGAAAATTTTCGATATTTTTTCCAATTTATCAAGAAACTCGCAAATTTGCGATTTTTCTCAAAAAAGTTGCGGATTTTTTTGGGTATTTTGGGTTTTTAAATATAAAATGAGGTATTTTGTGAAGTAGGTTTGAATAATTGGGTATTTTTGTTATTATCCCTATTTTAATAGTATAAAGTAGGATATGATCACTTTCCTAGAAGTTCAAACCTTATTTCTTATATACATTATGACTTATATATTGTTTAAGCATAAACAGTATCATTGTCAACGCTTTCTTCACTATGTCATATGGGTATTAGCTTCTTGTTTTTGTGAAGTAGCATATTGATAATACGAGGGTATATTAGTAATTTGTGTAGCTTTCTTTTCTTGCTACTTAAAAAAAACTCAAGAACACAAAAATAAATAACCACTTTCTTCACTATGTCATCCTGAAGAATATATCAATATGTACAAACTACAAGGGTGTTATTTGTAAATATTTTAATTGTTTGTTAACAGGTGGTTAAGCATGTTTATCCACCTATAAATACCTTCTTCTTCTTCATTTTGTAACTAACAACTTTAGTTCAATACAATCATTTTCCCTCTTTCATTCCGCGTTCATATGGTATCAGAGCCTAAAAAGCTCAATCTAAACCCTAATTTTTGATTCAATTGATTTGTTTTCAATTGAATCTTGATTCGATTCAATCATTTCTTGATTGATCGATTACCTGTTTGTTCAAGATTCAAGAATTAGGGTTTCTACCAATTTTTCATTAATGGCGACAACTAATCCAATTCCACCTGTTAATTCAATCAACAATTCAATTCCATCTGATAATTCAATCAATGATCCCTTACATATTACTAATTCTGATCATCCAAGCATGGTTTTGACAACCACACCTCTCAATGGTGGTAATTTTTTGGGTTGGAGCAGAAATATCAAGATGGCTTTAGGGGCAAAATTGAAATTGGGATTTATTGATGGGACGTGTGTTAAGCCAGCGTTGAATGTTGTGAATTATCAGAGTTGGATAAGATGTGACTATATGGTTACATGTTGCGTTTTGAATTCAATGATCACTGAGTTGTTTGACGCTTTCTTGTATACTCAATCTGCTTGTGAATTGTGGAAAGAGATCACTGAAAGATATGGTCAAAGTAATGGACCACTTATCTACCAACTGGAACGAGAATTAAGTCATATCTCTCAAGGTAATCTCAGCATTGCTTCTTATTTCAATAAGTTGAAAAGATGTTGGGATGAATTGCAGAATCTTAATTGTTTGCCCACTTGTAATTGTGGTAAGATGAGAGAGTGTTCTTGTGGTATTTTGTATAAGATCTTAGAAATGGATAGTAGGTCAAAATTGATGCAGTTCTTGATGAAATTGAGTGATGAATATGAGGCAGTTAGGAGTCAGATATTAGGAATGGATCCATTGCCTAATGTCAATAAGGCTTACTACATTGTGCAGTAGATTGAAAAACAAAAACAGGTCACTCATCCTTCTTTTGAACCATCTGCTTTCTTTGCAAATATGAATGGTAATAAGCCTGTTTACCAAGGGAAGAAAGATTTTAAAGGTGGTTCAACTAGGAATGAGTTCAAGAAAGTATGTACATGATGTAATCAGGAAGGTCATTTGGTTGAACAATGTTTTGAGAAGATTGGTTATCCTGATTGGTACAAAGGGAAAAAAGGCAAAAAGGGTACAAGAATTGCTGCTCAAGTGAATTCAAGTTTGGATGAACACATGGCTGGAGATACTCCTTTTGATTTAGGATATGAGAATCGTGTTGGTGTGGGACAAAATGGCATGTTTGATCAAAAGCATGTGGCTGCAGTGTGTTCAGAAGTAATGAAGATGTTTAAGGGGAAAGGAATTGCTGATAGTACTGCAAATGCAAATCATGCTAGTTCTTCTATGCATTATGCAGGTATATTTTCATGTTTCACTTCAGCTTTTGCTCTATTATGTCATCCTGACATGAATGTTACAATAGACTGGATTAGTGATACAGAGCCTCGAGATCATATGTCCCCTCATTTGCATTTATTCATTTCTATCAAAACCTTGAAACATCCAATCATTGTTCACTTACCTGATGGTAGAACAAAATCAGTAAATCTTGTGGGTCAAGTCAAAATCACACCTTTTCTCACATTGGATAATGTTTTCTATGTACCTGATTTCCAACTCAATTTACTATCTGTGGGTAGATTGATTAAGGATAAAGGTTTAGATGCTCATTTTTATCTCAATGACTTTGCTTTTCAGGACCCTTCAACTAATCAAATTATTGCTGTTGGTAAAGGGGCAAAATGTCTCTACATTTGCAAACCAATGCTTGACTTTGCAACATTTTCTCATCATGTATCTGTTTTCTGTCAATCTCATACAAAATCTACTTTTCCTATGTCCATGAATAAGTCTGTATGCAATTTTGTTTTTCCTACACAAGAGGTAGACATTCATACTTTTCATTCCAGAATTGGTCATACTTCTCTTTCAAAGTTGTCTCATATTCATGAATGTAAACATTTCAATGCAACTGATTTCTCTTGTGAAAGTTGTTCTCTTGCTAAACATCATAAATTGTCCTTTCCTAAGAGCAATACTTTTAGTTCTTTTGCATTTGAGTTGGTACATATGGATCTTTGGGGGCCTTATAAGAAGCCTGCACTAAATGGAGCTCAGTACTTCTTTACTATAGTGGATGACTTTACAAGAGCAACATGGACTTACTTAGTTCATAGTAAGGATCAGATACTAAATGTTTTATCTCAGTTTGTGGCTTATGTTCAGAATCATTATTCCTCAACCATTAAAACCATAAGAACAAATAATGGTACTGAGATTGTTAATGGGAAATGTCTAGCTTTCTTAAGCTCAAAAGGAATTACTCATCAGAAGTCCATGCCTTATACACCTCAACAAAATGGGGTGGTAGAAAGAAAACATAGACATCTCTTAGAGACTGCTAGAGCTATTAGAATTCAAGCTAATTTTCCAATCAAGTTTTGGGGGCATTGTGTACTAGCAGCCACTTATCTCATTAATAGAATGCCAATGAAGAATTTACATGGGAAGACTCCTTATGAGAAATTACCTGGTAAAGTTCCTTCTTACAGTCATTTGAGAGTCATTGGGTGTTTATGTTATGCCACTGTTACTTTACCACATAAAGATAAACTTGAAACAAGAGGCTTGAAGTGTGTGCTTCTAGGATATCCTCTAAATTCCAAAGGATATTCTTTGTATGATCTCACTGCTAAACAAGTATTTTATAGAAGAGATGTCACTTTTGAAGAAAACATCTTTCCTTTCAAAACACAACCGATATCATCTGAATGGCATGGAGGTGATTTTCCTTCTTTTAGCTATCCTAATGAACAAACTCCTCCTGTTTCTTCTGAACCTATTGTTGATACTAAAGCAAATGAAACTTCAGCAGTTTCTCCTGAACCTTCTTCTGAACCTGGTCCATCGGTTTCTACTGAATCTGCTCAACCTGAATTTGTTTCTACTGAACCTGGTCCATCAGTTTCTACTGAATTTGTTCCCATAAGAAGATCAACCAGAAATACAACTCAACCAGCTTGGCTAAAGGATTTTGTTGTTCCAAAGGATCCTGTAGCTTCTGTAAACACTGTCACCAGAAATACTTCTCCCAAGTATCCTTTGTTCACTACAGCAGACTTTGTTGACATACCTACACATCATATAGCTTTTCTAGCTAATGTGTTTACCATTACAGAACCTTCATCCTATAAACAAGCCAGTCAACATCCATAATGGGTTAAAGCAATGGAGCTTGAACTTAATGCTTTAGAAGCAAATGATACATGGGAAGTGACTGTTTTGCCAGCAGGGCATAAAGCTATTTCTTCAAAATGGGTCTTTAAAATCAAATACAAGGCTGATGGGACAATTGACAAATATAAGGCCAGGCTTGTTATCAGAGGTTTTGATCAAAAGGAAGGAAGGGATTACAAACACACCTTTTCCCCTGTTGCAAAATTAGCAACAGTGAGAGTTTTGATTGCTCTAGCTACTGCAAAAGGTTGGCCACTCCACCAATTTGATGTTAACAATGCATTTTTGCATGGTTTTGTTGAGGAGGAATTGTATATGGAACCACCAGCTGGTTACACTGGAGCTTCTTCAAGACAAGTTTGTAAATTGAAGAAATCTCTCTATGGTCTTAAACAAGCCTCTAGGCAATGGAATCATGAGTTGTCAAAATTTTTGCAATCTCTAGGTTTTGTTCAGTCCAAAAATGATTATTCTCTTTTTGTCAAGAAGCATAAGGATGAATTTACAGTTGTGTTGGTCTATGTTGATGACATGCTCATCACATGTAATTGTGAAAAGGAGATAATTTCTACCAAACTTGCTCTTGATCAGAAATTTACAATCAAGGATCTAGGATTGGCTAAATATTTTTTGGGAATAGAGATTTGTAGAACTTCACAAGGTACTCATCTCAACCAAAGGAAATACATTCTAGATCTCCTCAATGATGCTGGTCTCACTGCTGCTAAACCAGTAGCATCACCTATGCCAACAAATTTAAAGCTTTCCTTTGGAAAAGGTACTCCTTTGAAGTCATCTGAAGCTTATAGGAGATTGGTAGGCAGATTACTCTATCTTACCATGACAAGACCAGATATTTCCTATGTAGTGCAACATCTTAGTCAGTTTGTTTCTGCTCCTACTGATTTACACATGCAAGCTGGCATTCATTTGTTAAAGTATCTAAAAGGAAGTGTCAAAAAGGGCTATTTTATCCAGATGCTACCCACTTACAGATAACTGGTTTTTCGGGATCCGATTGGGCTTGTTTAATGACTAGAAAATCTCTTACTGGATATTGTATCTTTCTGGGTCATTCATTGGTATCTTGGAAAACAAAGAAACAACCCACTGTGTCCAGGTCCTCTACAGAAGCAGAGTACAGGGCTATGGCAGTTACTACTTGTGAAATCATGTGGCTAAGTTTTCTCTTAAAGGACTTACATATTCCAGTAAAAGTTCGTATTACACTTTTTTGTGACTACTAATCTGCACAACAATTGGCTGCTAATCCTTGTTTTCATGAAAGATCCAAACATTTGGACATGGATTGTCATTTCACAAGAGAAAAATTACAAGATGGTTTCCTGCAAACTGCTTTTATTCCCACAACACAACAACTTGCTGATGTCATGACTAAGGCTTTAAATCATGTGCAGCATTCTATCTTGATTGACAAGTTGGGAATCACTGATCATCCAACTTGAGGGGAGGATGAAGAATATATCAATATGTACAAACTACAAGGGTGTTATTTGTAAATATTTTAATTGTTTGTTAACAGGTGGTTAAGCATGTTTATCCACCTATAAATACCTTCTTCTTCTTCATTTTGTAACTAACAACTTTAGTTCAATACAATCATTTTCCCTCTTTCATTCCGCGTTCATACATCCCCTACTTTCCCCTTCCCAACCCATCCCCTTCCATTCTTTAAATTTTAGACTTGAGAACAGAGCGTTAGTGGTTGGTTTCTTGGTAAGAGTGGATACAAACGTGGCGTCGATGTATCACCCGATCACACCATGTTTACCACACACTATTGCACCCCGTCGGGAAGCCAAACAACATTCTATCGAAAGCTTTTCTATGAACTTTTTATGAAAGAAATAAAACAACATCCATTTTGTCCCTTTGTTTTGTGAAATTGTATTATATTTTAGTACTATAAGAGATTTGTTTTATACACTTGCATTTTAAAACTAAGAAGTATTTGAAAATCATGAAACGAATCAAGGGTATGCATAAAAATTGTTGTGATCTTTTTGCTTTCCAACTTAAGAAGAAACAGTAAGTTTAAAAAGGGTGATATAGTTTTTTTATTTATATGTTGATGAAACATTCACAAGAACACAAACCAGGCTACTATGAGATTGAAACTTTGTAGAGATTTGGTAACTAATACTTAGATGGTTCAACTACCCGGCCTGTGCGCCTTTATTATACATTTATACTGAAGTTGTCGAAGATAATTGAATGCTACGCTGACATTATCACTTACCAATTCACAGATGTGTTAAGTGACTAGTCTTGAGAGGGAATCCTAGGTAAGAAGAGTGAGGGATTAATAAGTGAATCTCGTGTCTTTAGGAGTTCAGAAAATAATATGAGTGACCATTTGTTTTAGGTTCTTTTGCCTTGCAGGAATATATTTAAAACATTACCAATTCACAGATGTGTTAAGTGACTAGTCTTGAGAGGGAATCCTAGGTAAGAAGAGTGAGGGATTAATAAGTGAATCTCGTGTCTTTAGGAGTTCAGAAAATAATATGAGTGACCATTTGTTTTAGGTTCTTTTGCGTTGCAGGAATATGTTTAAAACATTAGATCACATGAAAATATAAAACTGAAACTACTAAAATCATTATGCTATGATAATGATGCTTTGTTTGATTTCCCGATATGTTTCGAGATATGCCTAGTTGAATCACAACCAACAAATAGTGCAGTCCGTCTTTGGTAATGTAGCTTACAAGGTACTCTGAAACATTAGAAGCAAAAGCTGCAAATAAAGAGAAGGAAGTTCATGATGATTTGTGGTAGCCGATGTTAAGGCGTGACGCCCTTCTAAGTTAAGGCGTGACGCCGTCAGTTGTTAAGACCAAAATATGACCTGAGCCGTCGCTTGAGAATTTTTGGAAGACCCTGTGAGTGAAGGCGTCGCCCTTGGAGTTGGGACGCCGTCAGGCTTGTAAAACAGCCTTGTATTCTTGAGTTTTTCGTTTTCTTCATGTTTTCGCTCCTTTTCGTCCAAAAATGCTTCATTCCAGTAATTTGCTTCCAAAAGATCTAAAATGTGAAAATGAACGATTTTAAGCAGTAACTGATATAAAATGTAACGATTTAGGGCTTAAATGACCCCCTAAAAACGTATGTTTTAAATCCTTATCAAATGCCCCTACACTTAGAATTTGTTTGTCATCAAGCAAATGTGCTTTTACCAATCAATTTATGAGTTAGGGGTCATTTAACATTGGTTTAAAACAATCTACAACAAGTACAAATGCTACAATAGTCAAAACAAGCACGGAAATTATGCACTAGCACCTCACAATTGGTGTTTGGATTCTCTCATCTCTCGGGTTTATATGAAATATAACATGTAAGGAAATGGAAGATAAACATTCACTACATGTTATAGCACATAGATTACCATATGCTTAAGAATAGATCAAACCTCTACCGATTTGGCTAAAGCACCTAGGAATAACTATCTAAGAGGTTTTTACAAAGGGTTATTATGTTAGGCTTCGGGTAGGGAATAAAAGGGTTTTGTTGGATATGAGGAATTTTAGTGGTGGCAAGTCAAAAATCTAAGTTACATGCATGTAAAACGCGGCGTTGCTAAGCCAAAACTCGAATCACTAACACTAAATAACAACTTGAAATAAACATAAACTTAAAACATAAAACATAAAGATAGATGTAGGATGGTAGCCCATATGTTTCTATCATCATTTTTTTTCACCTCTCTATTTTTCAATTTTTTTTCATACATTTTTACTCTACCATCCTATGCGATAACATCAAAATAAAGGGATTTATATGAGCATCCCTACACTTGAGTTTTTATTTCACTAACAATAATTGACCCGATTTGAAAAGATCGAAACACTTTGGCCTTATCTTCTTCACTAATACCAAGCAGCGGCCGAGCATAACTTAACTGTTTTTTAGTCCAATTTTTAAAATTTTTGACAGTCCTTGGCATTTTGAAAACAGTTTTATCATCGCCAATATTTAACCAAACTAGTCCTTCCTTATCATTTTTATCAAGCCCATATATTTCTTTGAAAGGTTTTCCGAAAATTACCCCAGTAAGCCCATCTGACACGAACTCGCTAACATCATCCAAAACCACAAAGTCGACTAGAAACGAGTGAGTTCCTACAAAAACACGTATGTTTGTTGCTATTCCGAGGAAGTTATTTCCTTTGTAATCAAGCTCCTTCTCCATGACCTGGTTGTAGCATTCCTTAGAGATAATGTTGACTGGGGAATCTGTGTCGATAAATGGGTGAAAATCAATGAACCCGATTTTGCATGAGATTTTCAGATAATAGGGATTCCTATGATGGATACGTGCCCCCATCTCATAAAACTGTGGTTGGTCCGATTGCAAGAATGCTTTTCCAGAGTTATCTTGCCAATGGTTCATCTCGACATCACTTGAGAGGTCTTCAACACTTAATCCTAAGTTATCCTCTTCCTCAAAATTCACGAAAACATCAAAATCCTTCCCCGAGTCACCCGCTCCAGGATCCGGGGGGTCGCTAAGAAACTTTTCAAGAGCTTCACCAAAATTCCCCACTGGGTCAATTGCATACACCTTCTCCGGGGTAGACAAATGTTCATTAGGTCCGAATGTGGCGATCTCTCCATTAGCTTCCAGAGTCAATTTTCCGGCAAAGACATCCACTTTAATGTGAGCACTCGCAAGCATGGGTCTTCCTAAAATGACAGGTATCCTGTTGTCTTCCGGAATGTCAAGAATCAAAAAATCTATTGGGAAAAGGAATCTCTCAATCTCCACCAATACATTTTCAACAATTCCTAATGGCGATTGCATGGATCGATCAGCCATTTCAATTTTCATTTTGGCTGGTTTTAAGTTGTCAATTCCCATACGCAAAAACATCGAACGAGGCATTATGCTAATACTAGCTCCAAGATCTGCCAGGGCGTTACACATGTTGAGGCTCCCGATGTAGCAAGGGAGAGTAAAGCATCCTGGATCTTTTTCCTTTTGTGGTAGCTCGTTCCTCAAAATCGCTGAGCATCTTTCGTTGAGGCGAATAGTCTCATCATAACTTAATTCCTGCGTAATATCATGACGATCAGAATTGTTAGTAGGAGGGTTTACCAGCAAAGTTTGGTCCAAAAGTGATTATTTCTCCATGCTGATCCGTCGCTTAACCTTTTCTGAAAAGGTCAAAGGTTCTTCGAGGATAGTTTCTACGGTATGGACAACTTCTTCCTCCCGAGCTGCTAGGTAATCAGAGATGGCTTCTGAACATGAACTAACACTTTTCTCTAATCTTTTTATCCTATCATCGTGAATTTTAATAGAAGAGACTGTATTATCCACGAATGCTCTCATCATCTTTTCTATCCTATCGTCGCGCTCTCTTGATTCTTTGATGTGGTCAAGAATCTTTTTCTCAAGATTGTTCCCGGTATTGGTCTCAAACACACTTTTAACCTTCTTAACCCTACATGCTTCAGCTTCTCTTTCCAACATTCGTTTTTCAAAAATTTCCCCGTAATTGTATTCTTGCTTCGTTATTGTCTTCATTACCTTATGATCGAAGTTATCTCTCGGTCCGTATCCTGTATCCATGTGCCACTTGTAGCAATGTTCAGAAATCCGTTGAATACATTCCAAGGCCTGATCAGGAGTCATGCTAGGAATAGGTCTTGGTGAATCAAGGAGTTCTCGTGTTTGCGTATTAATCCCAGATAGAAGGCGTATACGATCGATGTTTGTTTAAATCATGAGTAGGGCACCGATAGAGAAGCTCATTAAATCTTTCCCATGCTTGGTACAATGTTTCTTCTCCAATCTGCACGAATTGATAGATTTTCCCGAGGAGCTTAGCCATTTTTGAAGGAGGGCAAAATTGCGGATCGAACTCCTTTCTTAGTTTTCCACATGCTTCTTTACTTTCACTAGGAAGTTTGTTATACCATCTTTTCTTTGTTCGGTGAGAGTCATAGGAAAAATCCTTTGCATGACTAAATAACTTGGAGTACCCACGATGTTGAAAAGAGAGGATAAGTGGAGAACTTCATCTACGTGATCTGAGCGTCCTCATCTTCATCTCCAGAAAACTTAAGCTCATGTAACTCTCGAATAATATGATCTGGGATGGAGTATTTTCGGTAGGAGAATCCTTAGTGAAGCTTCGTTGGCGATTATCGTTTGGTCGGTCCAAATACTGCTCCATAGTTAGGTCATCGATATTATTTTCATTGATGACTTCCGGTTCTGTGTCCGACTGGTCTGATTCGTAAAATGAGAAGATGTTGTGAATAGGAACCGGAGAATAGATCTTCCTTTTTGAAATTGCTTCTCGGGTCAACAAATGGGGTAGCCGAAGAAAGGGCCTCGAGTTGCGAGTCTTGTATCGACATTATCAAAAATAAAATTAAAAAGACTTAATATGAAATCCTAAAATAGCTCCCGGGGCCAAAAACTTGATGCAGGTTTCTTGACTGGTCTTAATATTTATAGAGTCTCGCTATACCTATGGTCTACCCTAATGCACTAACGGGCAGTGTACCCAGTCGTGTGTAGTGTAGTAAATGGTAAAGCCGAGGTCGTCCCAAGAGCTATGTGTGTCGGATTATTACTAAGTCTAATTGTCACAGAGTAATGGTTTCGATATGGATTTAATTAATTAAACTACTAATGCAAAATAAAATAAAAGCAAATAAATGTGTGAAGGGAAATCAATAGAGGAATAGTGGTGCTAACCTAGTCAATCCTCCTAGCTAGTTATGTCTACGTCTACCTACTTCCAATTACTTCAGGTGGGGTCAAATTCGAGAGGACATCATTTGGTCAATTCTCCCTAACCTATCGACAAAAGATGCCACCACGGAGAAATCAGCACCGTCATAAGTCTGTTGTTCCGGTCCCCTAAGCCGAGTCATTAAGTACTGCTACATGCTAGATTCTAAATAGTGAGTGCCGGCCGTTAGGAACTTAGACACTACACCCCCAATTCTTAAGTTCATCCAAGCGATAGGTGATCAGTTGGTCAAATCGCACAAGTAGAAAGGGTCGTCGATTGGTCATATCTTACCCTTCCCGTCTCAGTCCGCTCACCTAGGGTCAGTTGGTCATATCTCCTAGAAAATTGGCCTCTACCGCCATTCAAAACTACCGAACCAAGGGGTGACTACCAAAGAACTATGCATGCATACACTTAGAAATAATTGTACGGAAGTAAAGGTAAACGCAAACAAAACAATTAAGGAATCATAACTAGGCTAGCACCAAAGGGTGCTTAGCGGCTCATATTAATCATGCAAATCAATTCAATATTCAAATGTACGAAATACATGAATTGAAAGTAAAATAAATAATAAACGCTAAAGCTTATCGTAATGGTGTGACTTCTCCCTTGGAAACAGCTCCGTATGCTTCCCTAGACCTGCCTTGAGCTTTTCCCACGTTCTCAGAGTGTTTTGTGTGGAATGGGATGCTTTGAAATGCTGGAATTCGTGGGGTATTTATAGGCCAGGTCTGTGTTACGGCGTAACCAATAGAGGAGTTACGCCGTAACCTTCTATTTCTTCGTAAGTGCACTAGATCGCTAGGTTACGGCGTAACCTTATAAGTGGTTACGCCGTAGTCTTCAATAAACTCGCCATTCGTCGTAAGTATCGGGCGTGAAACCTCTTTTGACCTAATGGAGTTACATCAGTAACCTTTGGGAAGAGTTACGCGTAACCTCTTGATAAGATGGACTTCTGGGTCACGCAATAGTTACGGCGTAATGTGAGAGATGAGTTACGCCGTAACTTCTTCAAAATAAGCGTACTGTGATAAATCTTTAGTAATGTTTCCATTTCCGCGTCTCTTTAGCTCCAATGCTCGTAATTTACCTGAAAGTGGAAAACAATGGAAAACAAGCGTAAATCCATATAAATGATATAAATAACGAGCATTATGGGGGGAAATTGACACTTAATATTCAGGACTATTTGATGTTATCACTCTTCATAAGAATAAAACATGGGAACTGATGCCACTACCGGAAGGTAGAAAACCCATTGGAAACAAATGGGTGTACAAGATCAAGAGGAACAGTGATGACCAGGTGGAGAGGTATCGTGCAAGATTGGTAGTTAAAGGATATGCTCAGAAAGAGGGAGTCGACTTGTTGAAATATTTTCCCTTGTGGTTGAATGACAACTGTTCGAGTGGTTCGGCAATGTGTGCTACGTTTGATTTACATCTAGAGCAACTAGATGTGAAAACTGCATTTCTTCATGGAAATCTTGAGGAAGAAATTTACATGCTCCAACCAGAAGGTTTTAAACAAGAAGGAAAAGAGAACTTGGTTTTGCGGGTTAAACAAATCTCTGCAGACGGGTTAAAGCAAGCGCCGCGGTGTTGGTACAAGAGATTTGATTCTTTCATCATTAGCCTTGGATATAACAGACTACACGCAGACCCTTGTGCTTATTTCAAGAGGTTTGGAGACAATGATTTTGTCATTTTGTTGTTATATGTTGTCGACATGTTGGTTGCAGGCCCCAACAAAGATCGTATCAGTAAACTGAGCACAACTCGCTATGGAATTTGAGATGAAAGACTTGGGACCAGCAAACAAGATTCTAGGGATGCAAATTCACCGAGATATAGTTAGTAGGAAGATTTGGCTTTCACAAAAGAGTTACTTGAATAAAATCTTGCAACGCTTCAATATGCAAGATTGTAAGCCAATATCAACCCTGTTTCCTACTAATGTCAAATTATCCTCCAAGATGAGTCCTAGCAGTGAAGAAGAGAGGATGGAGATGTCTCGAGTACCGTATGCATCAGCAGTGGGAAGTTTAATGTTCGCGATGATTTGTACAAGACCAGACATTGCACATGCAGTGGGAGTAGTGAATCGGTACATGGCGGAACCTGGTAGAGAGCATTGGGAAGCTGTGAAGAGGATCCTTAGATATATCAAGGGAACCTCAGATGTTGCATTATGTTATGGGGATTCGGGTTTAACTGTCAAGGGATATGTTGATTCGGATTATGCAGGTGATCTTGACGGAAGTAAATCAACCACCGAGTATGTGTTTACACTTTCTGGCGCGTAACGTAGCTGGGCTTCAAAAGCTGCGGTCGATTGTCCCTATGTCAACTCTGAAGCGAGAATATGTTGTAGCCGCTCAAGCCAAAAAGCATATGGTTGAAGATGTTGATGGAAGAGCTCGGGCACGAACAAAAGAAAATTACTCTATTTTGTGATAACCAGAGTGCCTTGTATCTTGCAAGGAATCCAGCATTTCATTCAAAGACAAAGCATATACGAGTTCAAGATATCCGCTCGTTAGGTGAGAAAGTGGAAGAAGGAACCGTGGATATGCGAAAATTCATCGATGATAGCGTGGCACATTATCTGACGAAAGCAATCAACTGTGACAAGTTTATATGGTGCCGATCCTCATGCGGCCTAGCGGAAACGTAAGCAACATGAAAGTGTAAGGAAGGATAACGGTGTGACGATCGATTTAGCTTCAATCGGTTCTTCAAGTGGGAGATTGATAAAATAAATGTAGCCTACAATGTTGGACTATCTTTGGATGGTTGTTGGAATGTGATTGGTGGCCAGCCTACAATTGAATACTCATTCAGTTTGTGTTTTCACTATTGTGTGAAAGGATTGGTCAATGGTTCACATGCATGGGTAAAATGATATAATAGTGAGAATCATATATATTGACGGTAGTATGACATATATTGTCAACAAATGAGTCAAAGTTGGCGCCTACATTTACATGCTGTACATGGACCAAGAGCAGCTTGCAATCACTATAAATAGAGGTAATTGGAAGGCTTATTTTCTCATCCCATTCATTCCAAAAGTATAACAAAAGTGTCTCTCCTAGTATATAAGTTTATTAGAGAGTTTGTGTAATATTTCCTAATTACAAAAGATTACTCTAATCTTTGTAATTAGAGAAAAGTTGTAACTCCTAATTTCCATTATAGTGAAACGTATCTTTCCTTGCCCGTGGTTTTTACCCTATTAGGGTTTTCCACGTAAAATCCGTGTGTCATCTTTTATTAGTATTTTCTTATTTTAGCTGTGGTTTTGCTTCAATCCGGCGTCACTTTTCTCAAAGTATTAGTTATTTTAAGATTTCCATATATAGAATTTTAAGCAAATACAAGTTACAAAGTATTAGTTACAATACTTAAAGCACAAATAAAAATACAAATCAAACTACAATTAATACACAACTTAAAACACCCATTCACAAAAGAGTACATGTCTCTAATCATGATGTACAACATTTGCTTCACAAAATGACCATGTACAATATGTAAAGCACAAATTAATTTTAAGCAAATACTATTTCTTACATACATACAATTAATACACCCATCACCAATTAATACAAAATGTAAAGCACAATGTACAAATATTTATCCATACGTATCAGCCCAAAACCCTTCATGTGACAATGCTTTTGCTTCCAAAATCAAAACGAAGATCGAATGAAGGTAAACCGCAACCAAGAACATGTCCAATTCACACTTCTTTTGTCCTTTGTCTTTACAACTTAAAAACATGTCCTCTAAGCAAATCCATTTTTATAAATAAAAACCCACCTTTTTTTTAACTCTTAATAAAAAAAAACCATCTTTTTTTTATAATTTTTTTTGCACCATCGTCATAATCAAATTCTAATAACCCGGATCTTACTTCACCCAAACACATGAAACCCTTTTCAATCT
The DNA here is from genome assembly GCA_910596185.1 of Chrysanthemum makinoi. Lineage (NCBI taxonomy): Eukaryota > Viridiplantae > Streptophyta > Magnoliopsida > Asterales > Asteraceae > Chrysanthemum > Chrysanthemum makinoi. Next base: position 51,962,317 of record OU343220.1, on the reverse strand, counting down.
TTCACAAATTCACGTTTCCAATATCCCTATTTTCCAATCAAGATCTGAAAAGCAAAATAATTAATAGATCTCAATTCATTTTTTCGTGTTATTCAAAGAAAAACCAAGACTTTTGAAGGTCAAATACACGAAAAATACAAATCATCATTGATCCTTGTTGAAGCTTACCTTCCTTAATATCCGAAAAAAAGAAACGAAATATAACAAGTTTGTTATTTTCTTTCTTTGGTTCGTTCGAATACCAAAACAAGACACGAAAAAAAATTGACGAATTTACCCGAGACCTTTTCAAAGATCTTGAAGCTGTAATATCTTGCATCTTTCGTAGGTTTAGTGATTCGGACAGAAATATTTAAGGTTGTTAATGTGTTCGGTTTGGATGAAAGAAAGGAGAAAACACTAATTAGGGTGTTTGGTTTGTGTTCATATGTTAAAAGATTCAATTTTGATTGATGACTAAGTTATGAGATGAGTTTGGATGGGTGTAGAGAAGAAAAGTAGATGAGATGAGGAGAGAAAGTAGGTGTGGTAGGCAGAAGAAAGAACAAGTGTGTGTTTTAGGGCTTGAGTGAAATGAGTCATATTTGACTTATGAATAACTAGGCTATATTAGTTGTAAGTGTGGGATTGGATCTGGACTGGCCCGTTTAGTTTTTGATATTCATATTGGACTGGGTCTAAGCAAGAGTAGATTGGGATTGATCCATAAATCTTTAGACTAATGAGCTTAAATAATATATCAAATAAATATTGGATTGAGCTAATAATTTTTGGATCCGAATATACTTAAGTGTTAGGCTGAAAAATTTAATATCCAATGTATTTATATACTTTAATTTCAATGTTCGAACCCATCATCGATCCTAAATGACTCGAATAAAAAATACAATACCAGACATTTTACACTTACTCGAGACCCTAGACATTTTGGTATCTTCGGTTAACAGGAGATGAAATTATACTACTATCATAACTAAAGTTATTGTTATTTGCAAATTAATTAAGTATGGCCGCATAATATTACATTGCCAGAAAATATAGTCACAGGGTACCCGCCGCCGCATCGCGCGGGTATCCTGCTAGTTGCAATTATATATATTGTTAGACTACCATGGTGCAAATAAATGCTATGATATGAGACGTTGCTTCTTTTTTTTCTTTCCTTTGTTTCAGGCTTTACTCGTCATATCAAACTGCTCCACCATTATTGTGTACTTGTAGCTTTGAAATCAAGCTTTATTCAACTTTTTAATAAATGTATACTGCTAGTAGTAAATGTTGCAGATTTTCGGCTTACTCGATCATTTCTTTGGGCTTACTCGATCATTTTTTGAAATCACAAAAACTGGTGGATTTACTTTTTTTTCTGACTTATATTTGTGATTAACAGGTAAAAGCGTATACTAGTATGGCATCGATGTATCACCCGATCACACCATCTTTATCACACTTTATTACACATCGTCTGAAAGCTAAATAACATTCTATCGAAAGCTTTTCTTCTCTATCAACTGATTAATTAAACAAATAAAACAACAGCCATTGGTCCCTTCGTCTTGTGAAATTGTATTTTATTTTGGTACATTACAAGATTTGTTTAATACAGTTACATTTTAAAACTTTACTCTTTTTAAGAAGTATTTGAATACCATGAATCAAATTTTTAATCCTTGCAAGGAGGGTGGGAACTAGGAAGCGTGTCAACGAAACAACAAGTAACTTGTTTGTAACTGGAGTTTTATCAGATGGGTTGTCTTCTTGCTTTGGTTGGTATTATCATACTTATGTCCATGTTTTTCTTACTCTTTGTCATGTATTGTTTGGAAAATGCTTAATATTACATTTTCATCTTACAAAGTGTCCTACTCACAGGTCTTGCCAAGTGGCAGAACTGTTAGTTTGGATGCAGAGAGAGAATAGTGGGGAAAAACTACATAATATTGTTGTATGTGTAGGGGATTTGTAAGTTAAAATTGTAAGATGTTATAGCAAAGCTCATATTGTTTACATGTTATGAAGTATTAGGAGTATTTAGCTTTCAAAACAAATAAAAACAAACTTCACTCACATAATATAAATTCAATGGTCATACGCCATTCATCTACAATTAATAAGTAAAAATTGCCATAGTGATTCTTTATTTTTTTTATAACTATTTCAAATGTAAAATATGTAGTTGCGAGTCTCAAGAAGCTGTAAATTTGGTTTTACGAGAGAGGACGTTTTTTGAGTTAAAATGTTATATGAAAAAAGTTGATGTGACGAGCTATAAGATTGCTCACATACCTTGCTCACTTAGATTGTTTGTAATAGAGTCAATGACAATGCGCCGTCATCCCTCAATCACACGTTAAACACTATAGTAATAAAGACTTGGTAGAGTTCTAGACGTCTTTGTTAATTCTAATTGGATGAATAAGCGCTATTATAAACCTTTATAAAGATTTACCATAGTGGATGCCCTTATAGTTTTATTTCTTTATTAATTCTAATTGGATGTTTTATAAAAAAGTCTAAGAAAAGATGAAGAGGTCTATCATTTTATTAACCATAGTGGAAATATGTTTTATGCTTATGTGGAATGAAAAGGTTTAGTATCTTGAACCTCTTCAAAATTTAATGCTTTTGTGTTTAATGAGGTTTTATAAAAGTTTAAGAAGTATGTGCATAGTGAAGAAAGGTTTATAACATTATAGTTAATTATAAAAAACCGCTAATAGCGAATTACTCCTTCTTTCCGATTCTCTAATAATCGATTTAAAAACCCTTTTAATTCCTACTAAACGTGGGTCACATCTACCTTTGTTTAGTATTGTATTAAATTGGTTTATCTATTATCGAGGGTGGGTGCATATATTCAGCTTGCATGGTTCTATTGTCATAATATATTATCAATCACTTAGGCCTACTAATCTGGTTATATTCGCTTTTTTGCTACTTATCTGATTTGGTTTTAATCAATCGCTTACTATTCAGATTTGGATCCTACTAATTGGTTGATCGTATAATAGAACTTGTGATCGAGGTCGGTGCATTACAGTATTAAATCATTAATTATCAAGTTAGAGCGATCTCTATGATGGGTTAGTGGATTTTTTCTTTATGCTTATTAAACCCTAACTGTCAAGTTAGGGTTTTTTCTTTAGTTATTGTACGAGCTTCTGCTGGTTTTTTCTTTAGTTATTGCTACTGGGTTTTGATTGGTACTGTCAAGGTCGTGGGTTTTAAAAGAGATGGAGAAGGGTTTTTTAAATGTTAGTAGTGTGTCTACTCCGGCTAAAAAGAATGAATATGATGTGAAGATGACTGAAACAACTCCTATTAACATTGATAGTAAATCGACACAACACAAGGAGGATCATGGTAAGTCTCAGGTACAAGTGATACTAGCGTGCCAAAGACTCAATCAGGTTCTACTCCTATATCTTTTGTGGATACGTTTAAGGATAAAACACCTAAGAAGACTGTTAAGATTTCGGAGATGAGAAACAAAAATTGTGTGCCTGGTGCTAATGTCACCATTCCTTTGGAAGCTATCGATGAGGTAAGCTCTAGATTCGCTAATACTTTGTATGGTTATTTCATTGGTCAGAGACTCGCTTTTCCGATAGTTGAAAATTATGTTAGAAATACATGGGCGAAGTTTGGTTTACAAAGGGTTATGCTTAATAATGGTTTTTTCTGTTCCAATTTGAAACCAAAGAGGGTATGTAAAGGGTATTGGAAGGAGGTCCATGGTTGATACGATTGGTGCCTATCTTTTTGAATATTTGGACTCCAAACACTAAACTTAAAAAAGATGATATAACTTTAGCTCCTGTTTGGGTTAAACTCCATAATATTCCGGTTGTTGCGTATTTTGAGGTTGGTCTTAGTTTGATTACAACGCAAATTGGTCGTCCTATCATGCTTGTTTCCTACACGAGTACGATGTGCCTTAAGTCTTGGGGCGTAATTTACTATGCTAGGGCCCTTGTGGAAGTGTCGTCTAAGGAAGCCTTACTTGACTCTCTTGTGGTTGCGATCCCTTACCCTAATGGGTCAGGTCATTCATTGGAAAAAATTGATATTGAATATGAGTGGAAGCCGCCAAGATGTGAGACTTGTAAGGTATTAGATCACAATGATGATGGATGTCCTTACAGAGTGAAACCGGTTGTGAAAGATAAATCATTGGTTGATGAAGAGGGTTTCGTTGAAGCTTATAAGATGAAACGAAAAGGTAAGCTTCAGGGTACTAATCGTCAGGTTTATGGGATTCTTTTTCAAAAGCCTAAAGTTTCGTATTACTATAGGCCGGTTACTAAGACAAAGAATGGAGGAGCATCATCTAAGCCTTCTGTCCAATCGAATAGAGGTTCTCCAATGGTTAATGTAGGTTCTACTTCTTGTAACGAACCTACTACTGATCCTACTAGTAGTACGGCTCCATCCCAGGATGACCAAGGAAAGAATAATAATTGGGTGGATGATATCAATCTTGTTGATTTGAAGAACAATTTTGGTGTGCTTATGGAACAAGATTCAATTTGGCACTACGTATACTCCTGAAGTTATCTATAGTTCTTCCAAAACTACGCCTCCATCGCTTATGGAGAATACTCCTATTGCTGACAAAATTAGGAAGCTTGAAAAGCTTATTATTGATGAGAAAGCTACCCTTGTGGATGATAATGGTAAACCTATTCCGGTGGCTGATGGTGAAAGGAAGGGCAACCCATTATCTAAGGTGGGGTGAAGTGGTTGATTCAGATAGTGATGATGAGGTGTTTGAGCCAAATGATCCTATGGGCAATTACTTTTCATCAGCAGGAGGACATAACAAGCTTGAAGGCTATTTTTCTGATGATTATGCGGCCCAGGTTTATGAGTTACCTGGGCAATTTGAGGAATTTAACAATCAATTTGAATTCAAGCTTCAAGGTCGTTCGAGGAAGTAATCTTTTATGTGGTTTTGTTTATTTGTTTTGAATGTCTTGTTATGTTTTTAGTGATTATTCTAGTTGTTGGTTTATAGTTCATTTATGGCATGTCATAAATGATATAGTGGTTGTTTAAGCGTTTACTTGAGATTACTGTGGCATTTCAACCATATTCCATGGTATTTTAAACGGTTTTCTGGTTAATATATTTTACAAGGGTGAAAGCTCCCTTTTACAAAAAAAAAAAAAAATGTTTATAACAAGAAAAAGGTTTATGAATTTATGATTTAGGATGACTAAGCACTATTATAAACCTTTATAAAGGTTTACTATAGTGGATGCCTTTATAGTTTTATTTCCTTATTGATTCTAATTGGATGTTTTATAAAAAGGTCTAAGAAAAGATGAAGAGGTCTATCATTTTATTAACCATAGTGGAAATATGTTTCATGCTTATGTGAAATGAAAAGGTCTAGTATCTTGAACCTCTTCAAAATTTAATGCTTTTGTGTTTAATGAGGTTTTATAAAGGTTTAAGAAGTATGTGCATACTGAAGAAAGGTTTATAACAAGAAAAAGGTTTATGAATTTATGATTTAGGATGACTAAGCACTATTATAAACCTTTATAAAGGCTTACCATAGTGGATGCCGTTATAGTTTTATTTCCTTATTAATTCTAATTAGATGGTTTATAAAAAGGTATAAGAAAAGATGAAGAGGTCTATCATTTTATTAACTATAGTGGAAATATGTTTCATGCTTATGTGGAATGAAGATGTCTAGTATCTTGACCCTCTTCAAAATTTAATGCTTTTGTGTTTAATGAGGTTTTATAAAGGTTTAAGTAGTATCTGCATAGTGAAGAAAGGTTTATAACAAGAAAAAAGTTTTTGAATTTATGATTTAGGATGACTAAGCACTATTATAGACCTTTGTAAAGGTTTACCATAGTGGATGCCCTTATAGTTTTATTTCCTTATTTATTCTAATTGGATGTTTTACACTAAAAATGTAATGGTTGATGCATTTACTCAATACCCACTAAAAGCACTGGCATTGTTTTGTCCGTTGGTATCAACTTCAATAGTTGTACATAACCGGATATCGCAAGCTTATTAAGAGTCTTTACTTCTTAATTATGCATACTCGCATGCATATCATCCGTACAATGTAAAAGTAATAGTACTCGATCTGCCATAATCTCTTCGATCCCTTCATTTACGTGCCAGAATAAAGAGAGATTTGGTTGGAAAGTGGAAGAGACCGTCCACAAATGAAAGGGTTTTGTAAACTCCGACATTTAAATTTGGGATTGGGAAAGGTATAAAAAAGTTAAAGCTAAACACAAAGAAATGTGTTGTCATATCTTATAACACACTATAAAGGTGAACTGGTGAAGTAGTTTAGCCTTTAAATTTTGTTAATTATCTCACTAGTCCTTGAAATTCATTTGACTTTTGAAATTTATCCCAACATGCAAATCGATCTATCACAAAATTAAAGCTTCTTGCATCTTAAAAAAGATAGATAATAAATGTATCACATCTACCATTGCGCTTTTCTAACCAGTTAGTTGGGTTTCTTTGTCTTTACTATGATAGTTACTTATGGTTGTGTGTTTCAGTTGTTGCTTCTATATGTCATTGAAGGGTTTGGTTGTGATAGGTAAAAATACTCGAAGGATCTCAAAAAAAAAAAAAAAAAAAAAGGTATGACGACACAAATATTTCTCGTTCAAAAAAATGAACACATCGATACAAGAATAAAGTATTAAAGCAACGAGCTTGAGACTTTCTCGCTAGTGTGATGGCCATGGTATAAACAAGCTTTGAACTTATCAAACTATGTTCTAGACTCGACAGAGGTCAATCTTGAAATGGTACAAAGGGATAAATAATTAATGGATGAGTAAACTTATAGAGAAATAATAAGGATGCCTAAAAAACATGACTAATTATATGCCTAACACTATGTGGCAAGAGTTTATTGGTTTGTGAAGAAGTGGGTCCGGCTGCTACAACCAATAAACTCTTAGCATATAGTGTTACTCATATAATTAGGCATGTTTTTTAGTCATCTCTATCATTTCTAAAACTTATATTCTCATGATTGATCTGGTAATTAATGGATGAGTAAACTTAAGGATTATTTCACCACGTAGATGTGCATTTACCTTAACTATTTCACAATCACATTGACACCATTTTATTTTTTTTTATTTTTTACTTTTTTTTAATTTAATTTTTTGTTGCATATGTAGATTTTAGAGAGAATTTCTTAAACGGACTATAATCGGTACGTATTCAAGAAACAAGCCCTCACATAACTTTTTTACGAAAATGAACTTTTAGATGTCATCCGTCAGATTCAATCAAACACAAAATTTCTACCATACACGTGTATTAGGCGATTTTGTACGCGATAGAATTAATTAGAAATGAACCGAAAGCGTGGAATGGGGCGAGGAATGGGTCTAGGAGAGTGAAAAAGTGTTTGGGCGAGTGAAAATAGGCGAGAAGCTGGGCGAGGAGTTATGCGAGGATTTGGGCGAGGTTCTGGGCGAGGAGCGAGTTGAATTGGGGAGAGGTTCTGGGCGAGGAGGGTGATGAATTGGGGCGAGAATTTTGGAGAGGATTTGGGTTGATGGGGTTAATGTATTTTGTTCAGGTGAGTAATACTCCCTCCGTCCCTAAATAAATGTCCACTTTTGACTTTTAAAGTCTTTCTTGTACAACTTTGACTTTAAATAATTTTGTTTGTGTTATATAATATTTTATAAAAATTAAACCAACTTAAAGTACATTTAATACACAATTCATTCATATATTTCGTATCAAGTATTATATAAGATAAACACAAATATTTAAGGTCAAAGTTGAATAAGTAAGACTTTGAAAGTCAAACGTGGACATTTATTTAGGGACGGAGGGAGTAATAAACAGTAGTTATTATCCGATGACGACATCAAATGATCAAATACATATATAAATTAAAACAATGTGGCCCTTAAGTTTGTTTGTTGAATCTTAAGTGATGAAGTGTCCCATTGATTACTACTATTATATACTGATATAGTTATTTTTAGCTTAGAATTTGGAGTAAATCTTGTGTGCACATAAGTGTAGGGTCACATGAATATCTCATGGGATTACTTTCATAAAAGGTCAGGCGAGAAAAAAAGAAAATAATTCAGGCGAGTTATTGGGGCGAGGATTTGCTTAATGTGATAGTTTTTGTCCATTTTGGTAAAGCATTGAAATAAAGTTGAAATTGGAAAATTGTTGGCTTTAGATTTTAACCTTAATCATAAAATCACACCATCAACTCACCAACCTAACTGACACTGTGATCTCTCTCTATATATACAAACACACCACAACACATTAAACACACATATCTCTCCATATTCTTTCCGTAACTCAATCACCACCGCCACTACCACACATTCCTAACATCATCCACTACTGTCAACTCAAAAGGTTTGTTTTCATATTTTTTCTTTAAGTCTCTAAGTTCCAGTTTATCTTTGTTTTGACTTCAAGATCTACAAATCCGGGTAGCTTATGTATACATGTAAGGTGTTTTCTGTCTTAAAAAGGGTCTCACAAAGTTTTTGTATGGCTATTTTTTTGGTGATTTTTATAGCATGTTCATTGCCAAAACTGAAAATGTGTTGGTGGTTTTCTTTAAGTTGTTGAAGATTTTTGTGTTTGATGTGGTTTGTTCCAGTCTCACGATTATATAAAGTTCTTTCTCATCTTCACTGACTGTCTTTTAAATGGCAGGAAATGTTAAAAACATTCTGGACATATATCAAAAGACAACTTAGATTGCCAAATGGCCTTTGTCCAAGCAGTAAGTGAGTGGCACCCACGAGGTTGTGGGTTCAAACATAAGTTGAAACATTTGCGAGGTATTAGGTGCATGTCAAGCATGAAAGTGTTTGCGGCTAGAAGTACATTTCATAGGGAAGATGTATACGCTTATGATGTAATAGACGCTCTCGGAACTCAACACATATCAATCTTATATGAGACATGTTGCCTCTACTTAATACATAATAATCCAAGGTAACTACCATACTGAATGTTTTTTTATTCGAAATAATGATACCTTCTAAAATGATAAGCAATATAAGTGATAAATGGGTTGTGTGTTACAAGAAAATGCTTGTCAATACTGGTTCTACTTTCCCTTTGGCTAATGTGTACTGTTTGGAGATGGAAAACAGTGGCAACCCGACTTAAAACCATAAAATTTTTAAAACTCCTCAATCTTGTACTACCTCCGTCCTAAAATTATAGTCCCCGTTTGACTTTTTCGGTCTTTCTTTTTGAACTTTGACCATAAATATTTTTGTTTATGTTATACAATAGTTAATGAAAATTTTACTAAATGATAATACATTAAAAACACAATCCATTCATATATTTTGCAACCCAACTTAAAACCATAAAATTTTTAAACTCCTCAATCTTGTATTATGGGTATAAGAGTGTTATTTCCTTATATTCGTGTAATGGAGCCATCATTATGCTTTCTATTTTATATATGCACTTCTATGGTTGTATCGACTTCCAAACATCCCAGGCAGCTATGGCGATTAATTCTAGCAATGCTCATCATTTCGTAGGAAATTTGTATTTGAAAAATAAGTAACACTTAACATTAAGACCAAGATTATTTAAATTGCATGTTTTTCACTGAAAATGAACTGTTCTATGTGCTCAATCATATCACAGCATACAAAATTAACACTAGGTATTCTGTCCACTTATCGTTATTAGAATACTGGAATCTTAACCATTTTTTAATCTTGTTTTGTTCTTTGAGTTAAAGGGTCTTACATAGCTTGATTTGGTCTATTTAGTTTCTTTTCTTTATCTTACTAGCTACAAGGTTAATAATATCTTCATGTATTAAGTATGTGAACGAGATTGTAATTAAGAGCTCTTGCTACAACTCGACCTCCAAGTATTTTTTGATTGCTGACCATTCATAATACATCTCAGGTGTCGCATTTGCTCGGCATTTTATATACTTTGGGCAAGGTACCTACTAACGTTTGATTGCTCGTACGAGAAACAAAGAAGGCTAGAAACTGATGGAAGATGTAAGTATTTCAACAAATATACTGTTTTATATAATTATTATTGTAGTGTTGTTACTCTCATTTTGTGAAACTTATCTTATATCTTTGTAATATATATCTAGCCTACACTTCTACTTATGTTTGTTAGTTAACATATCGAGTTGAGGTTAATATGTGACACCTTTATTTGATTGAGTTACCAAATAATTTCTAGTTGACTATCATTTTTGTTTTTCTTCCCGATTCTTTAGGAGTATTATCATTTTATTATGAACATTTGTTCTCCCATTTGCTTGAGGGAAAGTGTAGATATATGTTCTAAAAGTGATTATGTGAGTTAATATTCAAGTCTAATAAAATGTGTTACATGCATGATAGAGTTGATATGCTTTCGTTGCATAAAGTGGTAATTATTACTTTTGATAGTGTCGATTATTTTAACAAATTTCACATGTCTAAGAAACATGAACATAAACGGAAGATAATTGATAGTCAGTTTTCCTTTAGTTGTATCAACTATTTGATCCCTAATATATCAGATAATCATAGGCAGGATCTGCCTTAGAAATTTACTTGTTGTGTTGCATAATTTAGTAGGCCGTCTCTATGGCATGGTAGTCAAAATCATAATATTAGCAAACATTGCACATTGTATGATTTAAATCATCATCTTAATAGTTCATATGCAAAGAGTTTAAGTAAGAAAATTTAGGAAGATTGGGGTTTAATCTTAAGAAAATTAAAAGAGATTGGGTAATCTTGGGTGAGCTAACTATACTTCTATTCTACGATTTTAAGTCTGTATCATTCAGTTTCAATATGATATATTTTCTGTAAACATAGTTGACTTTGTTGAATACATCAGCATAGTGCTCATTTTCTGTTCCTTTTATTTGACGTTATATAATTGCACAGAATACTGTAGGGAACCTTGAAGAATGCGTGTTTCAATTCTTTAACAAGCTTCATGAGTTGCCCGGTAGTCCTACATCGATGTGGATACAATTGTCGCATGAAGAGATTCGAAAAATTGATAGTTGTGGTGCTGTCTTTTTAATCGAGTGCAACGGTGGTTACATTACTGTAGTAAATCACGTGTCCTTGATGGTGCCTCACTAGATTACCTTTTAGCAGATTCTCCTTCGATAGTTGTCAAGATCTGGATTGTAATTGGCAACTATCGAAGGAGAGGCTGCTAATAGGTAATCTAATGGGGCACCGTCAAGGACACGTGATTTACTATAGTTAAGGTAACCATTGTTGCACCCGATTAAAAAGATAGCACCACAACTATTCATCCTTCGACAACTATCGCAGGAGAGCTTGCCAAAAGGTAATCTAGTGGGGCACTATCATGGATACGCGATTTACTATAGAACTGCCACAAGCTTGGATAAATACAATATGAGTTGAATTAGTAGATTGCGTCCAAACCGTTCATGAAAAGATAGACCACAACAAAAACTCAAATATAGCAAAGGCTAAAGTTAAAGCTAATGGCTCTAGAGGTTTATGTATCCATAAAAGGAACCTGGGTTCATCATTCATAAAAGCCCGAAAGATAGTTGCAACAGATCATACAAAGACTTAGTCGCAACAGTAGCTTATGGTTTCCCAATTCTTATTACAAGTAATAATTAGAACACGTAATTGTCTCTCGAAAACTGTATTTGCATGAATGATAATGCACTAATGTACAAGAAAGTTTTGATAATGCACTAATATAATGTTGTAAATGCTTGAACCATATTTGATGTTTAGTTTCATTATGTGACTGTTAAAATGGACTCGGCCCGATCCAACTTGGCACATTAACTAATAAGTTTAACTAGGGATCAAAGAAGAAAAATTAAAATGAGAATAATAAGAAAAAAATTTAGCCACACATTTCAAATAAATGAGAGATTTTCAAGAGGATGCATCTATTTTAATAGGTGCATCTGAAATATGTGTTTGTAGTTTTTTTTAATCCTCTCATTTTAATTTTTCTTCTTATTTGATCCTAACTCTAGATTATTTCGTGTTAACTAACTCAAAGAACCATCTTGATATTTTGTTTAGATCCGCCCCATCTATGAGAGTTGATCCAGTATTGCTCGTTCTTTCAATAACTCTTGGATTTCTTATAGGTGCAACAAGTAAATCCTTTGTGAGGAGATAGAAGGTATCGTTGCCTAAGAAGTGTCTCAAAATTAAACCAACACATATGTTGAATTGAGCCAAGAAAGTGTCCAAGCTCTCCATTTTGGGCAAAATTTGACTCATGACCGAGTTCAAGATGGACCAACTTAAAGTGTTGAAAGCTTTTCAAAGTCAACTTTGAAGAAAAAACACTTCTTATATATCTCAGCCCAAGAAATAAGTCATCAACTATAAGAGGGCCATCAATAATTTGATGACCCTTGATGAAAGCCATTTGAGCTTCAACAACAACCGAAGCAATGACTTTACCAAGACGGGTGGCTTGAATTATAGCAATAATCTTGTATTGGAAACGGATAAGGCTTATTGGTCTAAAATACATCGACATGTTTTTTTACAATGTTTTGAGAGAGTAAAAAATTTTTTTTCTTTCTTGTACTTCAGTTTCCTTCTTATCACATCAGCCAAATAACTTCAAAACACATCTTTGGTTCTTGTACATCAGCCAACCCAACTTCACCTTCATTTCACCTATGTATGCGCCTGTAGTGACCTACTCATCTACAACACTGAATCTCCAGAACTTGGTTCTACTCATTTCATCTATCTCTGCTGAGCAACAACTACACACGCTACCTCCACATTTACGTGGACAATCGATAGCATCTTCCTCGCCTGTGGATATTGTTACGGAGATGGTGACTCCATCGGTTAATTACCTGGGCCCATCATCCTCATCAGAATCGTTTTGCTGTTGATAAGGTCCCATCTATCTCACCCGAACCAAACCTCACAGACTTGCTCAACATTTAATTACCTGGGCCAAATCTTAGCCAAACCTCACGCATTTGAGATTGATGAACAAAAGAAAACCCGTACCAAAGTTCACGAGTTTCTCTTCTCAGATAATATGAACCAAAACTTCGTCAAAACCTCAAGACATCTCCCATAGACGAAGATAATATGCTCCTGAATAAGTTTATCAAACACCAACCAAATGAGATACTTTTATAATATAGACTACCGTGACGATCATAATCAGGTGGGTCATGATGAACAGAGTCATGGATGTTGTTCAACCCGACACATAGCCAGATTCTATGTATGCAAAAGTAACTAATAAGAGGGGCATGCTACAATGACAAGACAAGCAAGAAACACAAGTCACATTCAAGTACAAGTTTAAGGCTTCAGTTTTGTTGCTACATCATAATCCAAAAAAAGAAAAAATAAAAAAAGATAGAAGCACTGGATCTGAATGAACTTCAGGTTTTGTGCTAAATGTGTCCAATAAAAGAGTCGAGAGATCATAGTCAAAAGGATGTGGCTAGGTGCTACGTCAGACCTGCGAAAGGGTGAGGAGATGATATAATTTAACATTGAATAAATACTATATTAATTAATCAAGAAAAATTAAAGATATGCAAAATTAAATAGTAACGTATATAAATATGCATTCAAGAAGAATTAATGGAAAAACCAGGTACCTCATTGATCCATCAAACTGATACTTTTCTGCAGCTTCTTTTTAAGATACGACGTCACTTGATCATGACCACTACTCTTTGGATGTTTCTCAAGAAATTCAGCCAATTGCTTTTTCTCCTCTTCCGGACTCATATATCCTGCTGTTGATGATAGTGGTGCTGGTGTATATCGTGGTACTGGTATAAACGGTGGTGGTGGAGGGAGGGGCAGCGAGATGTTGACCATATTCATCCTCTTTTATAATGATATAACATCAATAATTAGTAGCACGCAGACATTTAACAACGTACGGATAAAATATACAATTTATACATAATAATGAATATAGAGAAATTCGGGATAGAAAGAACAACCATTCTATACCACTCGGTACATTTCTGCTGCTGTAGTTTCATAGCCTCCTTAGCCTCTCTGGTAAAAATGGTACGTGGTGTATGTTTTAGCAACATCGACTCCTGCTTACTCTCCTCATCTTCGGACCCCTCACTACTACTATCTTCTGCATTTGTATCCCAATGTAATGATTTTGGTAGCCCAATAGTCCATTCCTTAAAAAAATACATACACATAATTTAGTACAAACAGTAATTAAGGAGGAGCAATGTATATCTTTTAAAAACTAACACATATAGTGTTGGTGATTTATCCTAAACGCATTGTCAGATTCAAAATAATTCAGTCTTTCTCATCAAAGCAATCTCACGTTTCTATCTATCCTGTATATAACATGTACTCAAATTCCCAAAAGGGGGTTGGTTTGACATGTTATGAGGGATGGTGTTTTGGGGAGTGTGAGTGATGAGGTTGTGTTAAAAGGAATATGCTAAGGTGACACCAAAAAGTGGGTCTTGACATGTCATGTTAACGTCACTTTTGCGGCTTTACTGACAAATTTTACTAAATAAAAGTATCATACAGAAAAAAGCTTTTGAAGCTGGCCCTAAAGTTATCTAAACAGCCATATAGTCTTAACAGTAATTCGATGTTGCTTTTTGATTGGGATTGTAGCAAGTTGGATGCACGTTATTGCAGCCAAGATATCTCTCTGATCAATCCTTAATATCAATCATCAAAAAAGTTTGAAATGAATAGTAACTCAAGGATACTATGGTTTTTTCATTTGAACCATTATGTTTTCTCATTTAATTAATCTCTTTTCATCATTATCCTATTCAACATTAAATACTATACATCAACTTAATTTATATCTTAAACTAGAATTTTATTGCCTCATCGCTTATACTCATATGCCATTGCAATGTAACGCCGCAATAGTGATTTCCAAATTCAAAAATACACCAAATTATAAACAATATGCATATAAATCTCGTGACTTGCCCAAACGATTGTTTGCTAGGGAGTGTCTTGCTATGTTCAAGCATGGTCTAACGAATACGCCTTTAAATATCACTATAAATAGCTTCATTGCATTTTAAAGTTTGCAGTGATGAAGTTCTTTGCACTTAACCCCAGCCTTTGATTCAATCTTCTAATTGCATGCATAAACAAATTTAAAATTCATATTTTACGTGAACCGTCCATTGGACTGGTAATAACATAGTAATCAAGTAAAACAAGACATGCCAATACTCTTAAGCAATGAAACTAATAGCAACATCATGACAGATTTTAAACTGTCGTCACAACTTTAGCGGCACTCGACCATCAACCGTGATGTATAAAAATTATAGTGTGGTCTTTTAGATATACAAATATTATAAGTTTAAACAAAAGGGTAGTGACATGAGCAATCTGACAACATGTTAAGCTAATGCAGGTGGCAGAACAGGCAATAGATAATAGATATGTGCCAAGATGTAATATTAGCAGAGGCTTGTACAGTATAACACATGCTTATTTATAACTTGTGTAATCTTTTTTAGATCCAGAGTGATGTATATAATTTACTGTGTGGCCTTCAATATGCAAAAACTCAAAATTTATATACTTCATAGTGTTTGTATTTTGACAGCAGACCAAAACCAAACAGCCCCAAACCATTTTTAACAGCATCCAAACTGCCCCACTATTGAGTTTTCACAGCAAACGACAGGCCCAAACATCCCATTCCGAAAACGTTTAAGTCTTACACTATTACACATTGCAAACAAACATCCACACAACCCAAATACATGCTTATCAAGGATCAACAGAAAGTTAAGTAATGATGATAATTTCAGTTATTCCCAATCCATTTCACCTAAATAGTATAGGTTTCCGGTTAAAAAATTGGAGTGTGTGTGGATGTGTCTTCTGAAAGTAAAAAATGCAATATTGAACAATCAAAATGTATAAATGATTTTGGCATCTTGTGATTATATGAGAAACTATGATAGGTAAAATATGAGTTACAGCGTCTACAATAGGTTAAAAAAGGGTGTAAAGAACTCGTTTAGGAGTTGCATGTTCCAATTTAACTTCAGATAATCCATTTTGTTGCAGCCTGTACCAAATTGATATCTTAAAAAAGTTACATGAGACCCCTTATAACGATAGTCAAAATCAGCATTGATTATTCGAACATAATAACAGATAACTGAGCTCACAAAATCAGATTAGCATTTTCAAAACACACGTCCAAACAACCAAACCAACACCTAAGGTCTGCTAAAAGAAGATACACTTTTATAAAAATCTTGTTGCAGATAGCAAAACCAAAAATAAATAAGCTTAGTAAAACTCTAACATCGACTACAGGAGTTTGAGGTTGTGCTTCGTTATGAAGATACATATCTGGAACATATAAGTTACAAATTATGTTGGGCTTTTTGAGATTTGTTGGTTTCTTGTCGCCGTGAGGGTATGGAATCTGCAGCTACAGGATTTACTAAGCTATGATTTTGGGCTAAGGTATTCTCCTAACACGTTTCCAACTATAATGTTATCATGACATATGCACTATAAATTGTTATATTCCAAATAACGCACGGTCACAATAATCTATCACAGCTTAATAAAAAAGAAATCAAATAGTATACCTTCTCATCAGTTGCAACAGCAGCAATATTCATGATTAATTCATCTAAGTTCTTCTTCTCACATAGCTTAGCAAACAAACCAGGCCAGTATGACTCAACGCTCACATTTGCTGCACGTACAAGTTTAGCAATCTTCTCAGCCTACAAACACCATCAACAGCACAATCATTAAGTATTCTGAGCATCTCCACTGTTAATCCTAGAATCTTTAAATCGGGAAATTTTCATCAATATCCTTACAAAAGTTCAAAATGCGCATATATCCAAATAGCAACTATAAACATAATTAAATGATTTTAAAATCAGATTATCTTACCTAAATATTGATCACCTGTCTTACCTAAAAAGTAAAATGAAGATAGTGCCTGGTATCTTTAAAAGATTTTCTACTTCCTCGAGTCACCTCTTTTTATCATTTTGTTCGAGTATGACAGCTAGGTGAAAAGTAATTTTAATATGAATGGACAACCATAAATCATGAGTAATAAGTTAGAAAATTAACAAAAAAACCTTGTGTAATCTCTTCTTTGTTGTCTGAGGGGGTGTTTGTTTAAGCTTATACGTGGGCTTATGAGCTTATTTGATTTCGGTTTATATTTCATAAGCCTCCTCTAGCTTAATTTGATACTTATGGGCTTATATAGGTAAATCATATCATAATACTTATATAAGTCCCTAAGTCTCAAAATAAGCTGGAAAATTAGGGCTTATGAAATACAAGCCGGAAAAAAAAAAAAAAAAAAAAGGCTAATAAGACACAAATAAGCTTAAACAAACACACCGTCAATGGAAGGAGAGTGGTGGCCCTTTAGCAGAGGGTCTCGGATGGGTGTGCAATAGGTGCCGTCGCACATGACCTCCACTAAAAAGGGGCCACATTTTATTGGTTTAGCATATAAATACGTATAATATTAAACATATATGAGTCATATAATTCGAGACGGCCATCCCACTTAGGATTATATATGTAGTTTAGGGAGAATGGTAAAATGTTCATGTAATTGGTTAAATAGTTTTTATATATGAAAAAAAAAATTAAGCTTAAGTTAAATTGTATATTTGGATTTTGAAACTTTGAAAAGATATTGAAGTAATCTTGAAAATTACAAACAAACCATCATTACTATTTGATGATTTTCACCCTAAATAAATAGATATTTTACCTAGCTATGAAGGTTTTATTTATCTAAACCTAATCAGATAAATGAAATTAAAAATAAAAATAAAGATGATGAATTACAGTGATAGAGATGCCGTCATCGTGAAGGATCAAACAAGCGTAGGTACAAGCGCGCTCGCCGACTGACATTTCGTACGGTTAAAATCTGGTGCGATTCTACAGCGCAAATGGTCTCGTTGTTTGTTTTGGATGAATGAAATGTGTTTTTTTTTTACCTAAGGGTGGTTATGTTACCCTAAACACATTGTCAAAATCTTATCTATGCATCTATCTTAAACATAAATACATGTACATGTACTCAATTTTGAATGAAATGTTGCGTAATTATTAAAAAAGTAATTAAAAGCTCCCTTATTGTCAAAGATCAAAACTGCATGGATTCACAAACCGTAAATTTCACCTTATCAGCCGTTGATGAAGATGCCATGTTTTCTAATTTTGAATTTGCCTACGTACAATATTTAAGATCCACTATAATAGGCCTACAATCCATATTTAATAGAGGGCAAAAAGTTGGAAGCAAGTTTATGTTATCTCAATTTACTAATATAGGCCTACAATATTTAAGATCCACTATAATAGGCCTACAAAACAATCAGAGAAAAATCCATGTACAGCAAAATCAGGTGGATCAAAGATAACCTGAATCATGACAACTTGATTCCTAACCAAAGTATTTACTGTATGAACTAAAAAACTCGGACTCGATGTAAAACCAATCTTGTAACTAGTTGTACTGGTCTCAAACCGGAGGATGTTGTAACAAGTTTAAAAATGTTTGGTGATTGACATGTGGATTAAAATAAGGTTGGTCAAGATGACCCAAACAACCATTGATGTCCTATTCGATTCATAACTATATTTAAAGTATGTGTAATTAACTTACAAGAGAGGACGGCACCAAAAGATCCACAATATATGTCATGAAAAGTAAAATAAATAAAATAAAAAATAAAAAATAAAAAATAAAAAAGTCACATTAGTACAACTCTACAAGTAGAAGGCTTCAGTTGTGTTTCTACATCATAATCCCCAAAAAAAAAAAAAAAATCGAAGCATTAATTGGAGCAGAATGGACATCAGGTGTGGTGCGAAGCGCATCCAATCAGAGAATCAAGACATCATAGTCAAAGCGTTTGGGCTGGATGAGATGTTGGACCTGCAAAAGTAAAAGATGCTGATATTATTTAGCACGTTAAAACTAAAAAGAAATCAAACGAGTATATCAATGAGGACTCTTTCTCATTTAATGTAATGTTGTTTTTGTACGAGTGATTGAATTATAGTCATGGTGACATGTAAAACAGAACAAAACTTGAAGACAGATCAGATAGAAGCTCGTACCAGTAGTAGCTGGTTGCCCAGCGCCTGGCGGCCACCCCCACGCACAGAGTAGTTTCTCAACCTCTTCTTCATCGTCGTCACTCATACCCAGGTATCGTGCATATCGCACTAATGGTGGCAGTCAGCGTGGTGGTGTTGGTGGTGGTCTTTTTTCAGTTATTATGTTGTTGTGCTTCACCATCTATATATTTACAAGAAAAAGAAAAAAATGGGGATGAATAAATTAGTGGGGAAGCAATTTGTGAGTAGAAAAGAATATAAACTTAGAAACTTGAGATAGGAAAAATTACCAGTTCATACCAAAGGGTATTCTCTACCCGTCCCTCTTGATGGTCGCTGAAGTCAAGATATCCGAGAGAATACCTTGAGAGCCTCCTAACAGTTGAGTTGTCCTTCTCCTCGTCCTCCTCCTCTATTACAACCTCATCATCCTCTCCCCATTCCTCGTCATTCTCTCCCCATTCCTCCTCGTCACTGCTTTCTTCTTCCCTATAAGTCAGTACCTGTAAATAATAAAGAGCAAGAAAGAATGAGAAACTAAAATATGCGTAGTATATATCGTTTGAAGAACAAACATATATAGGTTATGTTTGGCACACAAGATTATGGAGAGATTATGCTTATTTTTTCAAAAAATAAACTACTTAAAAAATAATCTTTGTTGGGCAAACATAGCTTATAAGAGATTATAAAAAAAATAATCTTCCATAATCTCTGAAAATAAAAAGTTACTTCATGTAGCTTACAAAAATAATCTCTTTTTATAATCTTTTTAAGCAACAGCACCAGCGCCAGCATCAGCGCAATCTATTTTTGCCAATCATACCGATAGTCATAGGTTGTGTTCCTAATGCAAAGTAAAATTTACCCAAGTCGCCGTCTGTTGGATATCATCAACAAACACCTAATATGCATGCATCTAAGGGCTTGTTTGTTTTAGATTACAACTGTTAAGTCATGTCTAGCTATATATGATGTATGCTTGTAGATTAGCGGTTCTTGTTCGTTTGGAAATTGGAACCATAAATATGAATAAATCAGTGACAATGCAACGCCCTGGTCATGCTTCTGGATTAAAAAAAACAAACAATCCTTTACAGAAACCCTATTTAACAAAAACCCTAATTTTTCATAAGTAATTGCAAACCCTAATTTACAAATCATAAATAAATAAACACCTTATCCGCCGATGACATTTTGTTAACAATTTCAGCAATTTCTCCAGAGAGAATCTTCTCCAAGTATGAGTCTCCTACAATCGAAGCAGATAAACGCAATTTAGAGTTTTAGTATTTGGTTTATATTTGTTACGTATTGTTATCAAACCCAACCGATATACAAATGGGCTGGCTATACATACATTAAACAAAGCCCAACTACTAGTTTTAGAAACACATTTGGGCTTTTAAATCAATTTTTCTAACTGTGATGCCTTTTTTTCGTTTAAAAAAAACGCCAATGAATCATTTAACTAAAAATAATGTATCATGATCAACATTATTGTTGCATCTTAAGTATAAAAAAATGATGCATCAAAGTATTCAAAGTTTTTTCATCAAGTTTTCACTTCATCACAAGTTTCTTCACTTTATGTGTCAAATCATAATACGAAATGTGCATTAAGCATTGAAAAACTCCAACTCGTCCTAGAACATTTTAAGAAGAATCACCATCAATGTAGATATAATTAAAAGAAACTTAGAACCTATATATAACTAACAACATTACTTTCCTCTTGGCACAAGATGTAGATATGGTTTTCTATTATCATTCTACATTCAGCAAGATAGAGCATGAAAGGTTGTTACGTCCGATTAATAAAAATTGTATTTTTTATTTCTTGAATAAAATTCTTAATTTTACCTTTTTTTTTTAAAATAGATCATTCAAGTCGTGTATTTTAATCGACTTTACACCATATATTCTACAAAAAGTAGGTTATCTATGTGAGTTATCAAGTTCATCGCCTTTTTAGCAAGGTGGTAAACTCAAAAATACATGAGCTTGCCTATTTCTCATCTCGATCCTCTATTTGTACCAAACAATCCATTCTTATTTTCTTTCTCTTCAACTTCATTCTTAACGACTTCCACGTACCCCAAACCAACAGCTAAATAATCTATACTACCTTATAATGTATTTAGGACTTTCTAAAGAAGTAAGTTTTAATTTTTTAAGCATACACATCTTACTATAATTAGTAATTCATATAAATAAATTCTACACTATAATAATTGCATTATAATGTACACTAATGACACATTAAATTTTAGTATTAAAATGGATGTTACAAACTTACAATAATAATAATTTATAGTTGTAATTTTTATCATAAACATTCAAGTTATACAAAGTTCAAATGAGCATAAGTATGGATATCTATATTTGTATTGATATACTTTACGGAAACTCAAATACGCATCTACTATTTTTGAACTATCAAATGGGTAAACCGTCAAATACTAACTCTCATTGCATACTGCCTAAAGATCAAGGTACGAAAAAAACTGACATGTTGAGTACCGCCGCTGCTTTACGCGGGTACTCTGCTAGTATAACTAAGTGGTGTGACATATTTAACAAGTACTAACAAACTATACTAGTGTGAAAAACCATATGCTACACATATCAATATGCTAACACTTCCTGCAAATACTATATTTTCATCATAGTTATTAGAGTACTAAGGTTGTGTTTTTTCTTTCAAACGTTTTATGTCTGATGTGCAAAATCATGTCGAGGAGAGAAGAAATGGATATGAAGTCTTTAAGATACAATTAGTGATAATCACATAAAGTTGAAGAGGGAAAAAATTATTTTTACTTCTTATTTATGAAAATAAACAAACATACTTCTCTCATTTCCTATTCTTGTTTGCAGACATAAGAGGAAAAAACAAATGCACTTCTTTCATTACCTCTTCCTTCCTACTTGCAGACATAAGAGAAAATAAACGTACTTCTTTTATTTCATCTTCCTACTTGCAAACAAGAGTGGAAAAAGGCTCTCCTTCTAAAAAACAAACATCGCCTTAGTAAGCATCAACCCCATATAGTTTCATTAGTACTAAGGGGGTATTTGACATTGTCTATTTTAAAATGCTTATATACTTATATAAAAAGATACTAGCCTACGACAATATTTTATTGTTAAATTCTTACTTTTAAGTAAAAGCAAATAAGCAATTTCTTCTAACAGACAAAATTGCTTATAATCCTTACTAACCAACCCCCTACAACCCTAACCGAAACCTACCGACCCTGATAACCCAACCAAATAATACCTTGACCAATCATTTTTCTATGTTTAATACAAGTGAAAATCATTGTTGGAATCACTCTTAACATGTATTTCAAGTGTTAGTAATTATTATGTAATAAGTTGCTTAAACTAGGCTTTTATGTTTGATATTAAGGCTAGGCTCATGTAGAAAGCCCATGAGCCTATGCCAAAGCCCAACAATGAAGGAAGGGACTAGACATGTTGCCCTAGCTCCATTCTCTTATAAATAATGTTGTAAACTCTCATTTGGGAGTTGGTTTTTCACTTTCGTTATACATCTACGCATAACCTTTATCTATATTCATACGTGTGTGTTTGTGTGTGTTCAACCGATCATCTTTACCTTTATTTCTTACATATTGATCCTTGTGTTAACTTATGGTAACCTAACAGTGATATCAATCGCCATCTAGTTGAGTGAAACACCTTTGTTTTTGAAGTTTGGTACTATACGCGTGGGTTTTGCGTGTTACACTTTTGTTACGCACAAAGCTTTGATTTTTACACTTAAAAACTCAATATTCTTGTGGTTTAAGGTTTATTAGTGTTAAAGTTTCAGTTTTTTGCATCAAGTTTCAAACTTTACGTGTGTAGATTAGTTTTTAAGCTTGGTTTATTTCGTGTATCTTTTGCTACGCGTAAGGTGAAAAGTGGTTTTGGATCATCAAGTTTCAAACTTTATTGTTATTTTTGGTGATTTTGAAGCTATTTCATCATTAAAATCAGGTTTACAAAACGTTTTTGGGCATAAAAATCAGTTTTGGTAATTTTTGTACTTTCTATGCCTAGTAAAACCCTAGTTTTACGCTACACATACATGTACACCTAAGTCACTCTACGCCTAAGCAGCGGTCTACGCCTAAGGTTTTCCTCATTTGATCTTCGACGCTGTTGGTTTACTCAGTGTTTTCTTGCTTGGATAAGCCTGAAAACACTTCGACTTGTGGATATCTTTTACACATGGATAAGTGTAAAGGATTTTTGGGTAAAATCCTAGTTTTACGCATAAGCATAAAATTTTATGAGTAAACACTTTGCGCCTATGTTATTCTTACGCATAAGTTCATCTTACGCCTAAGGTAATATTACGCATAAGGTTCTTACTACTAAGCCTTTGGTTTACGCTTAAGCTTAAGTTTTTACCTAAAGTTTACGCGTAAGCAGTATTTATGCCTACGCTTCGTCTCGCAGAAGAGGAATTGCAGTAAGCTCTTGTCTACGCCTAAGCTGGTTTCTACACCTAAGTGTACTTCATATATAGAAGTCTTTATATTTGCTATCAAATTCCTTTGGTTGGTTTTACTCCAACACCTATGTGCGCGTGCGCATGGGAGGTTGCAGATTTCAGGATTTCTTGGCCAAAATGGGTCTAATGCTTCTGAACTCATGCGAGCCCACACGAATGCATCTCCGAAACCTTGCCTACCTGCGAATCTTTTTGCTGCAAGTTTCGGGTTACTTTTTCCAAAAGATTCTGTAAATCTATTTTAGGAATAGATTTGAAACTTTGTGAACAAGTTTACAAAATCGTTTTGTGTAATTATAATATTTGCAAATCTGTTTTATCTATAACAGATTCGGTTAATTATGACTGATACTTAGTCTTGAAGAACAAGACAAGTTTGCACTATAAATATTGTCATATTCTCATTCGGGTTGGAGGCAGAAAAAACACATAACTCCTATTTACGTTTTCCAGCAACTCAACCGATCAGAAACACACTACTTTCCGTGAACTTTCAGGCAAGTTGGTCAGGTCCGGCTGTACAACAACTTTGGGCATTGTACCCTTGGAAATAGACAGCGAATCTGTTTTAAGGGAATCGTGTTTAACACGAGCCTCGTTCCACGACCTTCTTGCTTTATTTATTTATCGTTCATAGTGTCTGTCTTCTGCTTCTACCCCTTTCTCTCTGCTTTTAATTTAATGTTATTTTTATTATGTTAATTTTTATTATTGTAATTTGATTATATTAATTAAAGTGTACGTCGTTTCTCAGAGAAACAACTATGCTGGAACACTTCTTGCATCCTTGGATCACTCTCTTGCTTTGCACTAGAACTAGAATTAGGGTTAAATATTACTGCACGTGCTCACGTATATTCTACTTTTCTATCCTCATCTTTTCAAGCTACTGCTCGTTTGTGAATTTGAATTTTCTCGAATTAAACATTGACGCAAGAGTTGTCATGCATTTTTATTCGGAAGGGAATACAATTGCACAAACTCATTTCCATCTTGATAAAATAATATTGTTTTTAAATCTCTATAGTCTACAAAGGCGTTATCAGGTTTAGAGAATGTTTGAAATGAAAACGAAGATACGACTCTTGGCAATCCCACCGAAACAAAGACCAGATTTTAGGAATAAACAGTTCCACAAAGGTGTAGATTGGCGAGAACACCCTGACCCCGAGTGCCTTTTGGCACCAGCCATTGTCCACCTCATAAGGAATAGCTCCGGGCAACTCTCCTGGCCTAGTGGGGCACCAACTGGAGTGAGCCGAGACTCTCGGACTCTTGAGCTCTTATCCACAAAGTCTCTCCAGTGAGCCCATAGGTTTTGCGGAGGTAGGTACCTATCTGAGAGCAAAGTGCCAGGGATGGGATTCGAACCCGAGTCTATTGACTCAAGACCAAAGCCCCCGTGGTTTTAGGTATAGGCTATGTTTGGCGACATGTAAAGATAGTGATAAGTAGTAGCGATGAAGTAGCGATAAGAAGTAAGCATATGAAGTCAGTAGTTGTTTGTTTAAAAAACGTGTTTGATAACGTAGCTGTAGCAGTAATTATAAATTGTAAAATTACGAAAAAGGTCATATACATATTAAAATAAAATAAATGATTAAACAAATGAGGGTATATATGTAATTTCATAAACTAAACGCTTGGAGCAACTGTAGAATGCTTAATCCATAAGCATTTAGATTGGAGCGGTAAGAGAATATTCTAACGCTTGTTGAGGTGTTGCCAAACAAGCTTTTCATCTATAATGCTTACTGCTTGTCGCTTGTCGCTCCTAAACGCTTCCAAATGCTTGTTGCCAAACATGACCATAAACAGTTAACTAACAAAAGAGATGGAGACAGAATTTTCCATAATGTCAAGAGAAGCAAGAAACATAAGTCACATATAACTACAAGTTTCCGGGTTCTATTTCCCCTAATTCTACATCATAATTGAAAGTAAAAGACGCTAAAGCCAAATTTGACTTCTATTCGGGTGCGGTGCAAACTGTGGTCAATCAGAAAATAGAGTCATCATACCCAAAGCTGTTGAACCAGCAAAAGTGTGAGATCTTGATATTATTTGACATGTTTTAAATAGATACTATACATTAAATTTTAAAAATATATATATAAATAATAATAATAATAATAATAATAATAATAATAATAATAAAAAAAAAAAAAACCATCTATGTGAGATACTGTTTTTGTATTGTACAAACATTTAAATAGCTGGTATATAGTTTTAGCTTAAGTACATTCGAAAAAAGAAACTAATGCCGAATTTGTAACAGAAATTATGCATAAAGGCGGTACCAAAAGTTTATGAGTACAATTCTTCACGTCCGAGTCCGACGAACCCTGCTTCTTTTTCCATCATCAGAAGTTCGTTCAAAATTTGTTCCACATTAATCAGCTCAGTTAGTGGTTCTAGTTCTGGTTCTCGTTCTAGTTCAGGTTCTGATTCTTCCCTACCCCACATTTCCTTTTACAATAAATACAAGAAATTAAGATCTAGTAACAGGTATGAGATAAAAAGCAGAAGATTGAAAAACCAAATAGATAGACAACCCATTTTCGAGCTACGGCTTCTAGCTCTGCCTGGATACGCTTCTCCTCGTCATGTCTAGTATGATACATCTCCATCCCCATTGACCAAATCTGCTCCTCCAGCTCTGATGTGAATTCCTTTTATATTTGATTCACAGAATAATTAAAGCTCATTAGTACCATTGTGTAAAAATAAATTTTTATCGTTTTAGAGTTTTATGACAAGAGGTGAGATAAATAAAGAACACCGTGTCAATGTTATCTTCCAAATCATCTAGATGCCCGATAGTCAATTCTCCAAACTCATCAATCTCCTCCTCTGCTGCAATTTCCTATTCAAAATATATACAATAATATAAGCTCGGTGGTACAAATTGTAAAGAAAGCATGTTATAAAATGACACAACTAGTGAAAACTAAAAATGTAAATGTAGATAAAAAAAAATCAATCTGATTGACCTGATAATTAGTAATCATTGGTCCTTCAGTAAATGTATCCACAGTCATGCCATATGCTCAACTACTCAAGCACTTGCAATAATGCAATATACACTAACGAGCTACAAAAGTGATAATGATGATGCATGATTTTAACTAGTTAATTTAACTCCCACGCAAGAAACAAGTCATGATTAATGATGATTATATCCTAATGAATGTACGTCGACAGTGCAGTTGGAGAAGTTACTTCAGCTGGCAATACTAAAGATAAAGAAATTATGTGATAAGCCCACATAGTCTGATTGAAAGACCAATTTAATAACCAAATATAGACGACACATAAATATGATAAGTATGAATCACATTCCATGTTTTTGCAGGTTGGATTTTGCCGTTTTGGGGACTCCATTCATTTCTTTTATCTTAGCTTCTGTTGTTGTTTGTTCATAGCTTCCTCCTCGGAGGCCTTGTTGTGTGTTTCTTCATACTCCTTTTGTGAGTTGTAATGAAATGCTTTGCCTTACAAAAAAATTAGTGGTGATGCCTTTTTGAGTAGAACTTATCTAATTACAGTATTAGTTAAGTACCCAACACCAATTTATTTTTATTTTTTATTTTTTTAAATATAATCTTCTCGGCCACAATTATGTGATAAGCCAAATGAAGACCAGTGTGTCACATGAGGGCTCATGTAGTTAGTGAATGAAATGGTAAACTTTGATTTATGTTCATTGTAACAATTAACTAATGAAATGATAAACTTTTTGCTCTCAAAGTCTGATCAATAAACACCAAAATACCACATTTCACATGCATTAAAGTTATTGTGCATTATGCATTATTCCCTAGTAAAGTGTATATATATATATATATATATATACGTATATATATATATACGTATATATATATATATATATATATAGCTAAAAGACCCGTATTCATGGGTATTTTTAAGTAATGTCGAAAAAGTTAGTAAATGATAGTATTTCGTATTATGAAATTATAAGTTAGAAAGAACACATCTAAATAAACAAACGTATGGTATACATTTGGTAATAATCAAAACATGTTATATGAAACACAATACTAAAATAATCCAATAAAGAAAACAAACATCTTCAATCCTTTATTTCTACTATTATGAGATATGTGTACATGTAGATGCAATCATATATTGTCTAGCACTTTTTTGTAAATCACGTTGGTGGCGTTATTAGTGAGATTTTCGTCTTTGTTACAAATAATCATCTCTTTAATCCTTACCCTACCAGAAAAGGATACATATAGATGGCAATGTGTAAAAACAGGTCGTGGCAAATACAAACCGACTTGCCCGAGAGATTATCCCTAACTTTTGTTGATTTCCATTAGGAAAGAGACTGACAAAGAGTTGAAAGTCTAAAACCCATAACATTATCTTTCCATGATTCCATACTCTCTGTAATATCGATACAAAATTCCTTATAGATACTTACAATCGTTCCATCCTATAACCCTACTCGTCGTATATCTAAACAAAATCAAATCAACGTTTAGATTCTAAACAACATTAAGCGTCATCAACATGCAAGATAATCAACATTACAATATCCAAAGCCACATAATTGAAGTAACCTGAAAAAGAACAATTAGCTCTATCGTTTTGTAGTTGTATCTTTATGATTAGTGCTTATGTGTTTTTTTAGTTTCATGCAACAATAGCAAAAGCTATAAACATGAAAAAGAAACAACGTTAGATATTCCTTATGTGCTCATTGTCATTGATTTATTATCACATATAAATATATGATATCCGTGTAGGTGATTTTCCTTGACACTCTTTGTTGGAAGACATTATAGTTTAGTTGACAAAGTATCAAACACTGGATTGTATTCTTAGTTCCTTGACCATCGTTTTTTCAGTTTTCTGGGTCACAGAACCAAGCTCACACCTACAAAAGAATGTGACAATTAATTCAAACCAAACCAAGAAGCATATAACGTAAATGTAAAAAATTAAAAAAAAAAAAAAAAAAAAAAAAAAAAAAAAAAAAAACACTTTTTTAAATACACTTCTATACAAAAACGCTACAATGTAATAGGAACATTTTAATCTAAACGTAAGGGAATGTCAAACATTATATCTATGTATAAGCAACCATAAAAACATTAAGAACCATAAATGAATTGGAGTTGCTAATATTTAATCGGATTACATATATGAATTATATTATACCTGTTAGTAAAAACATCACAGTTCTTCTTAATATTACACCAATTTAAATCAGTTCGGACAATTAAAATAAATAGAAAACTTAAAAAACAAAACCTAAACCTTTTTTACCTAAAAAATTTCATTATGAACACAAAATAAAATAATGAATCCGTATCAAATTTCAGCAATTAAAACACAATTTACAGTAATTTTTTGTCAGTAAATTATGCAAATGGACACAAAAGAAAATAAATATGTGTTATATAAGAATGGGTAGAAGCTTAACAATTGAATTTTAAATGATAAGAAGAAAACAACGATGTTGTTATATAAGCAAAGTTATTATTTTTTTCATTATATAAGCAAAGATGTGGTTTTACATGAAGAAGATATCAATTGCAAAAGTTGTTCTCAATTTATATATATTAGTTTTAAAATTTTCCAAAGTTAAAACATTAACTAAAAAACATATACTATCAAATTAGAAATAACTAATTCACTCTTAAAACATTCAAACGCATTTATTTCCGGTGCAAGGATTCAAGAAAGTGTCTTGGACAGGTGTCGCAATATCATGCCTCGATATTTTCAGAAAAAAATTGAATGAGAGTTAAGCCAAAAAAACTCTCATTTCTTATATAAGTCCGAGGTATTTCATGTACATTATGCCATATTCAAGAGACCAGTCGATATCGATATATTTTGTACTACTATATTTATATGTACCGGATGTAACTTCGTTGGTCATTTATGTTAGTCTCTTTTAATATCTTTCTTTCGTAAGCTGCTATCTTCTGAAAGTTAAAAGACTTTTCTATTCATGTCAATACTGCCTGGCATCATCATCGTCCGCGTTTCATGTTGATAGTGTAGAATATATTTATGAGACTATCGCACAACAAATTATAAGGTATTTGACTTAAGTTCTGTAATAGACAGCTAATAAAGTACAACTGCACGAATTAAAATACAACAACGTCATATATGATTATATTCACTTATGTGTTCCTTTACATAAAAAATCAATCCCAACAAAACCATAACATGATGCGTGAATCTCTTTATTTCACTTCTTATTTCAGACCCTTTAAACAAAGATTAAGTCACAAATTAAATACCAAAAAGGTAAAAGAACATACACTTTTCTAACAGCAAGTCAGTGATACATCCGAACAAACATTCATACATCCGAACTAAAAAAGTGATTACATAGATGATATGCAAATCATTCATAATAATGAAGGAGCTATTTATTCCTTGTATGATTTCTACACTTTTGTTTAATCTTTTCTAACAGCAAGTCTATGATACATCCGAACAAACATTCATACAGAAACGTGTAAATCCGCTGTTATTATGAGCACATTAAACCCACTGAGAAACTTCAATGTGAAGTTCATATTATAAAGTTTGAGATTTAATCTGAGGCTGTTAACAATTAATCTAAGAAAGCAATAGAAATTAGGAACGGAGGATTGTACCAATAAGAATTAAAGAAAAATAAAATTTGCTAATTTTATCCAATCTAAAAAAGGGTTAATAGCATTACGTGATGGTCTTGTTATGCACCTATTGTAGATATATTAACATATGAGGATTAGAAAATCCAAGCCATAGTACACGTGAACGGAATATATGGCATACCTTAAGGGTCCGTTTGGTTCCCCATAATGGGAATGAACCTATGACTTTCAAAGTCATAGTAGGTGTTTGTTTTGTTTTGTTTTGTGGGCCCGGTAATGAAATGGGTATATCATAGTCATAGATTCATTACACTGAACGAATTTGTCTATGAAATCCATTCTCGTGGGGCCATCTTTTTACCACTACAAAATTCAAATATCTATACACTTTTTCATACCATATTTTATCAACCAAACATAAACAATCGTAATCATAGACTTTTTCATACCCATTATCATTCCATCTCATTCCAAATCCGATACCCATTGTCATTCCTAGCAACAAACCAAACGGGCCATAGTAAAAAGTAAAACAAATACTCATCTGTAACGCTATACTCATCTGTAAAGAAATCAAAAGAATAAAAAACTAATATTAGTTGCATGAAGAGAATAGCCATAGTAAAAAGTAAAACAAATTGATTTTTTCATACATGGTGAAAGAACCAATGAGAACCCGATATACAATATATATGCGTTAACTTCCATCTAAAAAAGGCAGTATATATACATATACAAAGTTGTGAGCCAAAAGATGAAGGTGAAGCATAACTTATTAGCAAGTGAATAAAATGTGAACCAATTAGCAAGTGAATAAAGTGTCATGATATGTTTAAGAATAAAGATGCTTTAATAATAGGAATTGACTAAATAAGGTACAATTTATGAAACAACTAAATGATTTCTATATTTTCGATGGACATTATTATTGTTTTTGAAAATTTGTATAATATCTGACTAAATTAACTCACAAAGATTATAAAGTCGAACCATTATATATGGTGAAAAGTCGAAGCTACGGGAATTCATAGGTAAAACAATTATTAACAATTACTAATATAACTATCAAGTGTATATATAGCTCTCAAGAATTTTGTCAAAAGTCGAAGATATGGGTGGGTGTACATTCGCAATTAAATAGCTGTAATTTATGTTTTCGATTGTCTGGTAAGTTTCTTTCCAAGAGTTGAAGTTAGGTAAGTGATTTACTCTTTAATATTGGTAAGAGGCTTTACATTATTACCTCACGGCGTTTTTTTCTTCTAATTTGGGTTGACAAAAACATGAATATATACCATATTTAAGGTGAGATTATCAAATGAACTCTTCTAAAAAATGGTGTATACGTGTCATAATGTGAGGGTATAATATTTTTAGAAAACATTGATTAAGAGTGAGATTAAAAACTGTGTTTTATTAGTTTAGATAGATATATGGAATATATTAGCTACAATTTTTTGTGAAATTAATTAAATAAATATTGTGCTTTTAAACTGGCCCCTTTTTTGTGGGTCTTGAGTTATTACTGGCCCCCTGATTAATTTCTTTTGTATTTTTGTGGAGGATTTAAATAGTTGGTTATAAAAATTGTAGCCAAGATATCCCCATATATATATATATATATATATATATATATATATATATATATATATATATATATATATATATATATATATATATATATATATATATATATATATATATATATATATATATATATATATATATATATGGGAAGGGATCCAGTGAGAAGAAAAACTAAAATAAGAAGAATAAGAAGAATTTCTAGCCACACATTTCAAATAGGAGGGAGATTTTTAAGAGGGATCATCTATTTTGTAGATGATTCAAATATTGTGGTTTCTTTCTTATCCTTCTCTATTTAATATTACTTATTTGATCCTAACTCTATATATATATATATATATATATATATATATATATAGTTTGGATCAAATAAAAAGTTCTTTTGGGTAAAAAGGATAAAAAGGGTTACAAATGTAAAATTTATCATTTGATTAATAAGGGTATTTAAGGTATTCAACCACTTCTCTTTTAATACATCACTTAAAACTCTTTAACCACTTATTTAAGTTTCAATTTGTCTAATCATGTCACTTTTTATCTCTATTAGCAAAAGCACATACATGTTCGAATGTCCTTCTCTTTCTTTTCAGTTATCACGCTTGCAAAGGAAGAATTTATCTAGTATAAATTTTGTTAGTAGAATTGAATTATAAAACTAAGTGTGTCAAAAAAAATTTGTTTAATTTTTTTATAAAAATTAGTGTGTCGTTACAAATGTGTTAAAAAATATATAGTGTGTCATTACATACGTGTAAAGAAAATTTGTGTGATAGAAATAGTGTGCCACTAAAAATGACACTAAAATTTTAGTGTGACACTATATATGTATCAAGAAATTTAGGTTCATTACAAATATAGGATGCGTGTGTCAAAATGTATACGGATGTGTCACTCTACTAAAAAGATGTGCCAATATATCTAAGATTGTATATCAAGTGTGTTAATATGAATATAGATGTGTCACTCTATTAAAACGATACGTAAATATGTCTAAAGATGTGTATCAAGTGTGTCAATATTTGATAAGGATGTGTCACTCTATGAAAATAATGTGCCAATATGTCTAATGTGTAGTATCAAGTGTGTCAATATATATAAGAATATGTCATTTTGTTAAAATATATGCCAATATTTTGTAAGCATATCTATCAAATGTGTCAATTTTAATAAAAAAT
This sequence comes from Chrysanthemum makinoi, assembly GCA_910596185.1. Classification (NCBI taxonomy): domain Eukaryota; kingdom Viridiplantae; phylum Streptophyta; class Magnoliopsida; order Asterales; family Asteraceae; genus Chrysanthemum; species Chrysanthemum makinoi. The sequence goes on along the minus strand of OU343220.1, from coordinate 51,929,247 downwards.
TTAGATATAAGATTTATCAAGTGTGTCAATATACAACACATCTATCAAATGTTATTATTTGTAATCATAGTTTTAATGATTATAAAATATACGTATTTTTTTATACATTCACATCTAATTTGACGTAGATATAATAATAATAATAAAATATATGTTTTTTTATACGTAATACATATTGGAAATGACCTTGTTAATTGGTACCTACTTTTTTTATCATTCAAATTTAGTTCCTTCTTGAAATTTACGTTTTTTTTTATCATTCAAACTTGGTTCTTAAATTAAATGGTAGCCACAAAACCGCTGACTTGTATATTAATGGATGGTGTTAAAATGACCTTGTTACCCTTATTGATACATGCAGGACACCTAGTCCTTTTATGAGTTACATATTTACCTTTTCTACCCAAAATGATCTCATACACACATCTAATATTAAATGATACAATCTAACGGTTTATATTCCTTCCTATACTTTTTATCCTAACTCACTTTTCACAATAACCACACTCTATATATATATATATATATATATATATATAGTGTATCTTTATTATGAGAACCCTGTTAAGTGCGAGAACTGCGAGAACCCTTTTTTTACTCCTAATAATACATAATGTACATCAAGTTAATGCATAATGGCATTTTTTAAAAATACATGTAACTTAATTTGTTAGGAAAATAATTAATTAAAGGGCAATATGGGAATTTAATTCTTCTTAAAAGGATTAAATCTAAAAAGCAGTTTCTCAGGAGTTTTATTTTTTTTTTGTCTACTTTCTCTTCCACTTTTCATCTCTCTTCCTCAGAACCCTAGCGCCATATTTCACCATTCTTGTTGTTTGGGTGAAGCCACATTCAAACACAACCCGTTCTAATATTAAGGGCAAGGATAGAATTCATCACAAAACCACGTTCAAATGTGTGTGAAGCCCGCGTTCAAACACAAGCGGTGGTGGTCACGGTGGTGCTTTACACACACTGTGTCCGGTGGTATGTTTTTGTTTAATGGTATTTTTCTGGTTATTAGGTGGAAACATAAATTAAGGTATAATCTTATTACGTTGATAGGTATCCTAATAATCTAAATGGTAGAAACGAGGATGACAAGGTAACACCTTATTTTCATTATTTTATTCATTAAAATATATTTCAAAGATCTGATCAAAATCAAAGGTTAACTTGGGATGTGAGTACTATATTTTAATCAAAGATCTCTAAGATTTATGCAGTTGAATCAAAATCAAAAGGTTAATTTCGGTCGTAGGTGGGTCGGTGATAATATATCTAAATTTCTTAGTTTTATATGTAAGATTTGTCAAGTAGTTTCCGAATGGTTTTATCAAATGCTCGTTTTATAAGTTCAATTTACAGTTGGGGTTATTATCAATATTAGGCGGTTGAGATCATGAAGTCGTTAGGTGCACATATATGTTTACGTATAAAACATATATGTTTACGCATAAAACATATATGTTTTGTGTATGAATTATAAAACATATATGTTTTGTGATTGAATTATATATGTTTTGCATACATAAAAAAAAATCTCATGTTTACTTGTGTTTGTTAGTTTAAACTTGTCCATGTGTGTTATGTTATCTTAAGTTTTATTTTAAAAGTATTAAATCTTGTTTATTATTTTTTCTAAAGCGTGGCGTTAGTTGAAGGCGCACACATCTTTGGAAGTACATATATGTTCTTGGAAGGCGTGCATGTATGTTTTTGGAAGACATGCACATATGTTCAAAATAATATGATGAGAAACTTCAAACACATATGTTTTGTGCACATATGTTCGTTTACATTAATTATTGTTAGTGCACAAGTGTCAAGATAAATTATATTCATGTATTTCTTCTTATTATAAATTGTATTTCAATCTATATCGAATTTTGTGTTTAACATTATGTTCTTGATTGTTATAAGTTTACATGATCTAAAAATACATTTGCACCTTTTTATTTGAAAAACATGTATGTCGAAAAAACTATTCCAAAAACCAAAATAATTAAATTAATTCATAAAAACACATATGCACTAAATCGGGTTAAAACATGCATGTTCAAAAAAAAAAAATTTGAATGTTTTTAAAAAACATGATTTATTTTAAAAAATAAAAAATAATATAAATTTGACTTTTACTATTATACCCTTTTGGATTAAATAAAAAAGGTTAATAATTCAAAAATGCTATGTTACATTGATGGGTTGCACAATATGCATTACTAGGAGGAGTACCTAAGGGGTTCTGAGTTCTCCTTAACGGGGTTCTCAAAATAAAGGTCCCCTATATATATATATATATATATATATATATATATATATATATATATATATATATATATATATATATATAAATTCTCTTAATTTGAGAATGGGCTTCTGTTTTGGTTCCTTTAGAAAAGCGAAAAGAGTGTTTTAAAAAACCTAATAAAACAAACAAGTGGTATAGTTTGAACTAGGGGTGCACATGAGTAGAATTTTGGCGGGGGCTCGTTCGACTCTATTGACAATACTATGCTCGGATCGAGCTTGGCTAGCTTTCATGAGAGAAGCTTCGAGGTATTTCGAGAAGATCTGAATTATGTTTGAGCTCAGTTGAAGAGCTAGCTTTCTTTTTAATAATGTATTTTTAAACCAATTAAAATAGAAATATAAAATAATATTTAGATTTGACTCGAGTTAGCAAAAGCTCGATAAACTTATAAAAAGTATTCATACTTATTTGAATTTACATACAAGACCTTCAAATATATAATATAATTAAGGGGTATGCTTGGTAGGGGAGGGAGGGAGGGAGAGGGAAATTAGAATGATAATGAAAAAGTGGTTAGTGGAGTATAATGCAATGACTCATTACTCAATAGTGGTTAATGGGCCATTACCCAATAAATTGGGGGAAAGCTTTTCTTTCTTTTCATTTCCTCTACTATTATCATTCCTTTCCCTTTCCCTTTCCCGAGTTTGAAACAAGCACACCCTAAACAAACATTTGTGTAACTTAAAAGCTCGATAATTACTCGAGCCAAGCCCTTATAAGCTCGACCTTGACTCGTTAAAAAATTTCAAGCTCGTCTTTTGGGCTTGGGCTCGACACTCGATAAAGCTCGAATCAAACGACTCGAGTCAAGTTCGAACATAAGTTATTCAAAAAGCTAGACTTCGGTTTGCACCCCTACCTTGAGCACGTGTATATGAATAAAATTAAGGCGTATACACATAACAAGTTTTTCAGTTAGAGCATCTCGAATGTTTTAGTGCAAGTGCAAAAGAGTAATATTTGTAGAACACGTCCAATACATGCATTAAGATTAAATATTGCAATAAACTTTATTTACCTCGGGAAGATGTAATTTGTAGATTACTATTCATAATGCTAATTAATTAAGCAAATCCAAACACTAGAAGAACTTATTATTAAATAGAAATGCTGGAAAATAAGCAATCTCAAACACCCTCTAAATAAGGTACTAAGCACATGAAACAAACACCCACTAAGATTCACAAAATCAAAAATTAAAAAATCAAAAGCAAACTAATTAATTAAACACATTTGTTGTTGTTCGGTGACTGATATGAAAAATATCTTGAGAAAGTTTACGACATGTATAAGCTTTCCTTAAACTCTCCCATCCGCTTCCTTTTTTGGGAATTAGGATGTTTCAAGCTACTTTTCTTTTCTACACTTTTTTTTTTCTTTTTTAAGATTTGCTATTTGTATTAATTTGGTTAGGGTTATTTATTTGTTGGTGGTGGCCAGTTATTTTTCTGCGAAAATTAATCAAATGGACCAACAGAGTTTGACATGTACAACAGAGGACCACCTTTTTTATATTACCCGGAAGGACCCGGTTGTTGCGAACCATTTTAAGCGTAGTGCTCATCAAGGAGCATAAATAAAGAAATAAATAAAATTAGATACAACATATACATTTACTAAAACGTGTACGAAAATTGCATATAATCACTTTCGTAACAAGTTCTAACAAACAAAACCCTAAAAAACTAAGAATTAAACTATGCACGAATACCTATGCCACTATGAATATTAAATTAATTTTCCTTTTGTTAGCAAAATGGTTGCGAACAATGACATCTGAGGACTACGGTTTGTTTTTTTTTTTTTTTTCTTGTTCTCTTAAAATGGTTAGCGACCAAATGGTCCTTCTGGATAAAATCAAAAAAGATGGTCCTTTGAATTGTACGACATGTCTAAGTTTGTTGGTTCATCTAAGTAATTTTAAGCTATTTTTCTTAGTACAACAAAAACACCTTTCCACACAAGTATTTTAGTCTTTTTACATACTACGTCAGTATGTCCTTAGGTGGTGTTTGTTATATGTGTTTGGCTGTTAGAATGACATCAAGACAAAAAATGTTGTTTGGTACATTTATTTTGGATTCATGTGAAGGTGTGAATTCATAAACTCATTCATGGGTGAGATGGTCGGTTTTGAGAAAGATTCATGTATTTGTGTCACAACATGCTTTTTTTTAGTTATCGTGACCACATATTTTATATTATTTGTCATGTACATCTTTTTTCTCTTTCTTATTTATTTTAAACAAATATTTTTAATTCAATTTTAAAGTATAATTTTAATATATATTTTAAATAATTATAGAACTTCTCACTACTCCTTATCCTTCATACTAAGCGAATTGGATCATATTCCAAACCTACTTACATACCAAAAGCACCCTTATTGTTCTTATTTGGTCACATTCATTGGTTCCCCTTGATTTAGGGTGTTCCTCTTTTAATATTTAGAATCTTTGTTGCTAAGCTTAATGATCCTCGGTGTGAGTTGTTTTCGCCATTTACATGTCTTTGGTATTTTCAAGTTATATTTTTCTATCTGCGCATGTTCTCCTCGGGTCTTTGAGTGTGCTCGGGGTTTCTTTTGACGCGGCTCTTAGTTCTTCTTTGAGGCGTATTGTCCTTTACGGACTGGTTTTGGTGATTGGCGGTGGCGGCTTGCCACTACCCTTTGCTTTTGGGGGCTTGGTGTATATTCTTGAGGTGATGTCTTGAACTATACATTCCTTGCCTCTAGACTTCAATCACTAGCTTACGGACTAAGCTCCTTGACATTCTAGTATTGTGACTTTTGGGCCTTCCTTTAATGATGCCTTGTGTTCTTTTAATGCGAAAATGGAGATTGACTTTTGAGTAACTTGAGTAGAATCCCAAACTCATGAAGAGGTGGCGGATATACATTTCACCGTGTTACCCAAGCGGTTGAATCTACATTTCTTTATCTACTAGACATATGGCGTTATGGAGTTCCAAAAGGAGGGCTACACTTGAGGATTGGCTTAAGGTGGTTCCAGATATAAGGTTGGGGCGGACTATGAGCAGCTAGGACTTACCGATGTATGTTGTGTTAGGCTTGGTGTTCCACATTTTACGTTGGATCGCGATTACTCGGCTTGTTCGAGGTGCGAGGATATTTATGGGGATCATCTTTGTATGGTGTGCGCGGGTATTATGGTATTAAACATGGCATAACTTGGTGCGTGATGTTCTTGTTGACATATGTTCTCCGTCGGGGGTTCGGTTAAGTAAGGAGGTTGATATTGGACTCGGTGGGGATAGGGACATACCACTACGTCGGTGATATTTTACTTTACTGGTGGGATGGTGGGCTTGATGTATGTGTTGATTTGACATGTTCATAAGCCTTTGGCATAAAGCTGGTATGGTTGATTTTGTGCCGATGATGCGGTGATTGAAATTGCCGTAGCAGCAGCGTCAGAATCACAAGCTAATCTTGCGAATGTTGGATATGGGTTTCTCCCCTTTTCATTCTCTTCTTTTGGGAGCTGGAAAGTCACGATGACCTCTAAAAGCGTATCAGAAGATTCTCGGTGACTCAAGACATTGGAGCCGCGTCTTTCGCTCATATTTTTAGTAGAATTAGCTTTATGCTAGAGAGGTGAGGGCCAGGTTAGTATCTCGGCTCCTACTAATTTCTTGTAAATCCTATGAGTTTCTAATAAAGTGATGTTTTATAATAATAATAATAATAATAATAACAATAATAATAATAATGGTGACATTCTATATATTTTTTGGGTTTATCATTATTCAAGGGCCAATGAAATGACCAAAATAGTTTTGTATTCTTTCCCATTTTAATTTCACTTAAATTTACAATTATTTGTATCCAAAAATCAAAGGCACTAAAAACGTTTAAATAATAATAATAATAATAATAATAATAATAATAATAATAATAATAATAATAATAATAACGTGTAATAACCAAATTTAAAATCACTAGATATCGGATCCACAGCGCTTTAGATTAAGCGATTGTGAAACCACTTTAAATTACACTCGAAAGAAACAAATTACATACTAGTAGTAATTGTTTTCGTTCCTATTATCGATTAGTATCGTTGTATCAAAGGTAAACTTTCCCTTTTATATTTTTCTTTGCTAATTGTAATAGTCTCACTTCATGACTTTATCCGCCTGCTAATTATTCAATACCACTGGTTACCTTATAAAAATATTCAAAATTCAATGTTAGACACGATGTGAAAAACTATGTTACATTTGTGGACAGACACCTTGTAACACTCAATTCCAAAAATTAACCAAAGGCTACACAAGCGATACATAGAGTAAAAGTTCAAGTCTAATGAATTCTCAATAAAAATAACACAAGGTGTTCGGATCAATCAAAACTAAAAAGCATTACAATGTTCTCGCTATGATTTTATTGAGAAAAACTAAATAGGCCAAAATAATAAGTCTCTAACGCTCCATGCTACTTGGACCAGCTCTCAATCTCTATATCTCAAACTCACGAATACACCTGCACATGGAATGGAAAATCATTAAGCAAAAAGCTCAGAGTGCGGATATTGAATAAAAGCAATATGAAACAAAGAAGCAAATTTAATCATAAACAATTATTCAATGAAAGAGTTTAAACAAAAAGTTTATCCAATGAATTAAAGATCACAAAGATGACAAAAATCAATGAGGTAAGTTCAAAAGGATACATTCAATGTGCAAGTTCGATATGTAAGTTCAATAGGGAAATTCAATACATAATTTCAATGGGTAAGGTTTCAATGAGGTAGAGCTTATATACAATAAATCAATAAGAGCAGCGGACCTCCACATGGAACTTCTGATCCACATGTAGTATCAATGGTGGTGGATGAGGTTTGGGCACCTCTCCTCTATCCTGCGATAACAATACAATATGCCTATGAATTGACCAATCGTCTTCTAAAATCCCTATACCACCAACAATGAGAGCGTTGTGGACTAATCACACTCCAGACGATTGTCACGCTTTGTTACTTACAATGGCAGCGCCCGATACCTCCATGAGTAGTTAATAGCTCAAATACCAAGGTTTAAAGGTCACAATACCAATCAATAAGGTTGAATAACAATAGAGTCCAATGACAATGAAGCAATGTATCAATAACAATGAAATGAAAGAGTCATTATAACAATGAGGTACTAACAATATATCACAAAAGATCATTTGAACAATGCAATAACAATGGATCAATGGTCAAGCAAAGCATACAAGAAGTACTAGCTAAGAATCCATACGAAATAAGACCAAATATCCGTACCATCATAGCAATGATCAAAACTAAGTTACGAGGGCCAAAGAGGGGCGGGGGCAGGGGACCGAGACGGGACGGGCAGATGCAGAAGCGGCAACATCCTAAAATTCAAGCCAGATGCGACGAGGAAACATCTATGTGGTCTATAACATGTTAGTATATGGCAAATTGTTTTCAAAAAAATTAAAAAAATTGTATACACAACATTCAAAATCAAACATATATTACTCATAATCATCAATTAAAAACTATAAAAACTAAAACTCCAAGTTAAGACTTGATTAATAATGAGGCTCGAACTTAAAACATTATTTATGCGTATTATTCAATATCAATTTTAATGTGCCACAAACTATATTGCACACTACAAAATGTTAGACTACATAAAACCAGTGGGTAATACTTTTATTGATCACGATATATATAGGCAATACATAATGAAACCTAATGGACCCGATCCCACATCAGGGCTTGGGCCTAATTATCCACTAATACTCCCATGATTCGAGTGGCGAAATCGCGGCTTCAGCGGAGTAGAAACTAAGAAAGCAAAATAAAACAATAACCAAAATAAAACGAATTAATTCAAAGTATCCCAAACGATCGTCTCGGGAATAAGAACCTAGATTCGACACCAACAAAAGTGTCTAAGTGAATAGGAACCTAGATTGACACCAGCGAAAGTCGTCTCGGGAATAAGAACCCTAGATTAGACACCAACAAAAGTCGTCTCGGGAATTAATACCCTTGATTCGACATAAAACAAAAACAAAAAATTAAACAACTTTTTTCTTTGCAGGATAAATCATATGTAGACAAATTTTCAAATCTTGAAGTCTTCAAAGCCAAGGTTGAGATCTATAGTCAACAACGATGGCAAAGGTTTTTTTTTTTGGGCGGCAAAGAATAGAAGAAGAAAAGAATAGGGTTTTGGAGATGTGTGGCGGGGTGATACAAGCGTGGCGATGGCCGACTAGGTCTCAAGATCATACACCTTTCATGATACCATGTTAGACTACATAAAACCCGTGGGTAATACTTTTTATTGATACGATAGACAATACATAATGAAACCCTAATGGACCCAACCCCATCATAGGGCTTGGGCAATTATCCTAATACAAATAAAAAAGATAAAAATAAAACAAAATACATTATATAGAAGACTTTGTCCTTTCCACATTCATTATTGACCAAATTTCAAAGTCTTCATAGACTATGTTTTTGCAAGGTTGTCAACCAACCAACTCAAAATACATACAAAAATAATACTTTTAATTTTTGTATACAATCTTACTTCAATCTTAGTTACTTGGCAATCTAAATCCCAAACCCACTTGTCGACAAAACATTGTTTTAATGGCTAGTAGATTTTTTTTTTTTTTTTTTTTTTAATTTTTAATATTTTAAGTTGGGTTGTTGATAAATGGTAAAAAGGTTGAGATTGGTTGTATGTATAGATTGAATATGTGGATGAGTGAGAAAATAATATTTTAATTAAAGATTGGGTTGGATGAGGTTGTGAATCTGGATAGTCATATATGAACCAAGCGTGATCCTCACTAATCACTCCCAGTCATTATCGACCACCACCAAGTAATTACGCGATCGAAACCTAATCATCTCCCCGTCGTTATGACTTACAGGCTACCACCACGAAAACCCCAATTAAATGGCGTCGTCACCACCTCTGTCTCTATATGGTCACGGATCGAAACCCCATTTGTCCATCGTCATCGTCAGTAATGCGTATTCAATCGTCTTCACCGCTATTAATTTAGGTATAACTTTATAATACAACTGATTTTGTGTTACATATTATTTCGAATTTTTGTGTTGATTAGATAGTTATGCTTATTCATAGTTAAATTAGTAAGAAATTTGTGTATATATTGACAGATTAGAGGTGAGTTGAAGTGAATATTGTGACAATCCGTACTTTCAGGTCATTTCTCGACACAATGCATGTCTCACTATTTCAACATTTTGAGTAAACTTGGTTTACTTGTTTCAAATTCGCGTAACCTTGGAGGTTTAGCGGCGAATTCATGATCATGACATCACGTACATTTCATATGGACTATGATTAGTCTACATTTCATTGACATCATGTGCATCTCATAAATTCATTCACGACATTTCATTTCATATTTTACGCGTAATTTTTATGTTTAATAATCTTTATCGCGTGAGTTTTTATTTTAAATATTTAATCCATTACTTTCAAAAATGATCCCAAGGTATTTTTAAACTTACATTTAGTTTATAAAAACTATATTTTTAGTTTTCCTAGTGTTTCAAATTTATTTAGTACTTAAATCATTAAAGTTTAATTATTACGTCGTTTTCTTAAAAATTATACGATAATTATTTTATCACCCAAATTTCACAAGGAATGTATTTTTATAATTTTTATCATCTCATTACATTCTATTTTGGCCTAATAAAAACTTACTTGCACCAAAAATTTCCATTTACCCTACAAGATTTATTTAACTTACATTTTCTTTACAACTTATACAAGTTATACAAAAATGTATACAAGTAACAATAAAAAAAAAAATAAATAAATAAATATTTTTGAGACAACCCTCCCCAAAACCGGCCATAGGGGAGGGTGTGTTATAAATGTTGTATGGTTTGTGTTTTTCTCATAATTCACTTCACCTCAAAAGTCTTACTCAAATAATTCTCATCCATTTTCAATCTCAAGATCAAAGTGTTAAGAAAAATATTTCCTCTCTTCTTCTTGGCTTCTCAAAACCGGTCACCATATCAAAGAGCAAGGGATCAAGATTTTTGCAAGCTCAAGTCATTAACAACCTAGTATATATCCTTTATATGGTTTTGAAATAAAAACCAAGGATATTTAAGTTAATCCTTGTTACTTTCACCTCTTCATTTTTACTAGTAAGCTTGTTTTTATCATTTTCATATTTCCTTTTCATTTTCATATGTTTCTTTTCATTTTTGGAGCTTATATTCATGATATGTGATTTATACCATTTATTTCATGATTTTAGAGTATATATATATAAATGGTCATCCTATAATTATCCCCTTGGTATTGGTTGGTCTTGATGGTGATTAGGAACCCATGACACCCTAAGAAGGTGTATGGTAGGATTAGATTAGTTTTGGAGTTGATTTGAAGGGATTAGAATAGGTTTTGTCCGAGAAAAACTATTTTCGATAAGTATATTTTGTGTTCTGTCCTTGTTTTGATTTTCTGGAAAATCCGACAGTAGGCACGCCTTTTTGGCCTTGATTTTTAGAAAATGTACTTTAAAAGCGAATCCGTGGCGCTTGAGCGGAATAAAGCGGACTTATAACTTGAAGAAGTTATGGATTTTACAAGTTTGGCAACGAAGCGTATTATTTTACGGATTTTCATTAAACATTTTTATTTTGTCGGGTCAAAATGAGGCCTTAAGCTTCACAAATTATTTCGACTTGTCAAAAATATATTAGTTTACTTCAATCTGAAGCTAAGGACATATTAAGCGTAAGCGGTTTGAAGCGACAAAGATATGCACTTTTTCATAAACTTGCGTAACTAATTTTTCGCACTCAATTAGCCAAAAAACCACCATCTTTAACCCTTATTATCTTTATGTTCGAGACCTTTTGGGCCGAAAACTCTGAATGAAACTTTTAGATATCGATACAAACTTTCCAAAACAGTCAGTTAGTTCTCTAACGATCGGCGTACACCATTTCGACTAGTTTTCCAAAGCCATTTTGTTAATTTCATGATTTTCAAGCGACATTGTTTTCGACGAAAAGTGGTAATTTCTCCAAAAATCATTATAAAACCATTGTAGGATGACATTTTGGCGTAAAACATGTAAGGTCATTTTGAAGGGTCAAGGCGTCAAAGAGTATTTTAAACTGACGAGTAATATTTTCAAAAACCCGTAAATGGTATAAATAACATATCAAGTGCATGCATAACATTACATTGCAACTCATGACATATCAAATCATTAAGTAATAGGTCCGACTAGCATCACTTTAAACCTCGGTGTACTCACTTTTGCCATTATTCCAGTTTACCAAGTGAGTTTCATGGCCCCTACTTTTACTTGCTTTCATAAGCTGTTTTGGGGAGATACATGCCAGGCTGTTTTCATTTACTCACGAGTACTTTAACTTTTATGGATTCTTGTGAGTTTTCATATTGCTTTTACTTGTTTTTATAAATGTTTTGGGGGAGATACATGCTCAATCATTTTCATAACTATCATGATTATTTGAACTACATGTTTAACTGAACTGAATGCTTAGTCATGCGTAGTGCAGTTTTGCCATACTTAGAACTTTCATATTATATTCATTGGGTGATGGTCTTGGTATATTCATTGGTGATGGTCTTGGTATATTCATTGGGTGATGGTCTTGGTACATTCATTGGTGATGGTCTTGGTACATTGAGTGATGGTCTTGGTATAATCATTGCACTAATGGTCATGGAACAATGTGAAACCGTACAAATTATGTGTTATATTAAGTAACTGTGGATACATTAAGTTATGCACAATTTGTGAATTCATTTGACATCATATGTTTGGAACATAAACTATACACGATACGGCAATGGGTTGTGAACCTGAGTTGCAAGTTTTGTATGGTGAACTTGGGCGAGGTGGATTTACAATGCCTTTCTTTGCATAACGATTTTGAAAGGGCTTTTCATTTCAAAACAAACTCTATGAACTCACTCAACCTTTGTGTTGACACTTTTAGCATGTCTTTATCTCGGTTATCTAAGGCATTCACTTCATGGCATGCATTTGGACACATCATGGAGTCGTGATGGCGCAGCGTCTCACTTGGCTTCGTGCTTTAAAACATCGTTTGAATTGTAACAAACTTATTTTCGCACAAGTTGATTTACATTTGGGACCTAATTTGTAAACTCTGATTGTTTTATTAAATCAAACGATGTTCTTTTCAAGCGACACTTTAGGTCGTTCAATATAACTGTGATTGTGATGCTATGACGGTCATCCCGAATTCCATTCACATTGCAAAGCAGTAATTTGGGGTGTGTGATTTGGCATGAGCTTGATTATAGAGAACTAGGTCGCATCATTGACCCTAGACTATAACTACATTATCATAGCATCTCATCATTTCATCACAAAGTACATGTCACTTCACATGCGGTCATTATGTACATTTTTCGAGTTATTCACTTCCATTTCACATCGATTGTCACATGGATGCCATTAAATACCCATCCCATTATCTTTTCCCGTACTCTAGCGTGGAGAATTCCTTGTCATTCCCTATCACAATTTTATATATCGGTGATTCATCATCAATACGAATCAGAATAAGCGTTTAAATAGGGACAGCTCTCGCTCAACCGTTTCACCACTAACATGTCGAGTTACACTTTATTCACACATTAAGTCACTAAACCATCATACCTTGAAGCACTTACAACACCTCATAACCAGCCTTGCGGAACCCGTCGATCATTTCGAAAAAAAATAACTTCAAACTTATCGTCTCTTATCACATCTCTTTAGAGCGCTTATTATGCCGGTTTTGCTCGTCTCACATTTTCTCTTGTTTTGAAGAAGATATGGCGAAAGCTACGATTGAAACCCATGGCTTATCGGGGTTAGTGAATAGCATTGCTTAATGCTCTAAAGTTCGAAAGGAAGCGGTAAAATTTCTTTATTCTTTGAGGCCGACGCTCTTGAAAGCCGCTAGACTAAGCTGCTGCTACGGTAATGCTGGGAGGATCTGGGGTTAAGAAATGTTAGGTACAAAGATTTCAAAAGTGGCGAACCCACCAAGTTTAGAGGCGGAAGGAGCTCACAATGATAGATGCGATGGTTTGAAAAGTTGGAATCCGTGTTTTGCTTTATGGCTTGTCAGGATGATAGTAAGGTCAAATTTACTCGAGTACTTTACTTGGTGGAGCATTGTCTTGGTGGAATTCATATGCTCAACCGATTGGAGTGGAGAATGCTTTCAAGCTTACTTGGGAGCAATTCAAGAGTTTGGTGACTAAGAAGTTTTGTCCTCGAACGGAAGTGAAAAAGTTGGAGGCGAGTTCTATGAACTAGAAACTATTGGGTATGATATTGACACTTACATTCGGAGATTCAAGAATTGGCGTGTTATGTCCATCTATGGTTTTGGATAATGAGAAGCTCTTGGAGGCTTTCATTGATGGACTTCTGAAATTATTCAAGGTGGCGTGACTTCTTGACATGAAGCGATTAGAGGCTATTCGATTGACTCAAAGCTCATGGCGAGGTAGTGAAGAGAAGTAATTACACAAACACCAACCAAAACAACAACAACCCCAACAACTTTGCACCAACTACTAATCCACAACAACAACAGGCGTATAACTTCAACAACAACAAAGTGGGAAGGCGACCAAGGAGATTATAACAACAACAACCACAACCCAACACTAACCATCATCAGCAATGGAAAGGGGCAAGCTGCGATGGTATATGTTGATGCACCAATAGAAGGGAGGTTATCTTTACCCACTATGTCGATGTAAGTATCATCCTGGGTCTTTGTCACGCTAAGTGCTACAAGTGTCAACAAGCTGGGACACCTTGCCGGGAATTGTAGAGGCAAGGCCATGGTTACATGTTACAGGATCTGGGGAGCAAGGACACTATCGGAATCAATGTCCTCAAAACCAAGGTCAACAGTCGAAGGTGCTCATGGGAATGTGTATATGTTAGAAGAGGCGTCAAGGTATCAGCGGCCGCGGAAGGCTGAAGAAGTTGGGCTACAGTCTTATTTCTCCTTATGTACTATGTTGTACTAATTTTATGTCTTCCATCGTATCTGAAACTTTATAACTTAACGATGTACTGCTAAACTACTCGTTGTAAAATATTCTCATCTATCGTACTTTATTTCCTTCCGATTCGATATCATTTACGAGGATTTTAATTCCTTTTATTTTAACTATTATTTTAACGACACTTCTCCATGTCTTCTCTCCACGGTGTTCATCACAATTTTAACATCAGTTGACTCAACACCAAACAAACATATGAGTCGATTAGTCCAAGCATTGCATAGTTACTCCTAAATTATACATCACGATCACCTGTAATTCGGGAAGAATCATGCAATGAAGGGAATAGTAGGCTTATATGTGTAAGCAATTCGTGTCGAGCCAAATTTTCAAAGATTTTCTTCAACCACTTGTTTCGGTTTGATCCGCGTGATAGTTCTTGTTTGATGAGTTGCAAAGATCGAGCTAGAAACAAGTTGTTACCTAAACCGATTTAGCCTAATCATTATGAGTTCTTGTTTGATGAGTTGTGGGATTAAGTAAAATCGGTTACCAAAAGTCTTTTGAGGTTTTGCTGGGAATGGAAAGTTTGCCACATCAAACCCTAAACCCGTTAGACCTAACAACGATTGAATTGAGTGAATTCCTTTTTGGATGGGCGAATGTGACAATCCGTTACTTCGGTCATTTCGACCAATGCATGTCTCACTATTTCAACATTTTGAGTAAACTTGGTTTACTTGTTTCAAATTCGCGTAACCTTGGAGGTTTAGCGGCGAATTCATGATCATGACATCACGTACATTTCATATGGACTATGATTAGTCTACATTTCATTGACATCATGTGCATCTCATAAATTCATTCCCGACATTTCATTTCATATTTTCGCGTAATTTTATGTTTAATAATCTTTATCGCGTGAGTTTTATTTTAAATATTTAATCCATTACTTTCAAAAATGATCCCAAGGTATTTTTAAACTTACATTTAGTTTATAAAAACTATATTTTTAGTTTTCCTAGTGTTTCAAATTTATTTAGTACTTAAATCATTAAAGTTTAATTATTACGTCGTTTTCTTAAAAATTATACGATAATTATTTTATCACCCAAATTTCACAAGGAATGTATTTTTATAATTTTTATCATCTCATTACATTCTATTTTGGCCTAATAAAAACTTACTTGCACCAAAAATTTCCATTTACCCTACAAGATTTATTTAACTTACATTTTCTTTACAACTTATACAAGTTATACAAAAATGTATACAAGTAACAATAAAAAAAAAAATAAATAAATAAATATTTTTGAGACAACCCTCCCCAAAACCGGCCATAGGGGAGGGTGTGTTATAAATGTTGTATGGTTTGTGTTTTCTCATAATTCACTTCACCTCAAAAGTCTTACTCAAATAATTCTCATCCATTTTCAATCTCAAGATCAAAGTGTTAAGAAAAATATTTCCTCTCTTCTTCTTGGCTTCTCAAAACCGGTCACCATATCAAAGAGCAAGGGATCAAGATTTTTGCAAGCTCAAGTCATTAACAACCTAGTATATATCCTTTATATGGTTTTGAAATAAAAACCAAGGATATTTAAGTTAATCCTTGTTACTTTCACCTCTTCATTTTCACTAGTAAGCTTGTTTTTATCATTTTCATATTTCCTTTTCATTTTCATATGTTTCTTTTCATTTTTGGAGCTTATATTCATGATATGTGATTTATACCATTTATTTCATGATTTTAGAGTATATATATATAAATGGTCATCCTATAATTATCCCTTTGGTATTGGTTGGTCTTGATGGTGATTAGGAACCCATGACACCCTAAGAAGGTGTATGGTAGGATTAGATTAGTTTTGGAGTTGATTTGAAGGGATTAGAATAGGTTTTGTCAGAGAAAAACTATTTTCGATAAGTATATTTTGTGTTCTGTCCTTGTTTTGATTTTATGGAAAATCCGACAGTAGGCACGCCTTTTGGCCTTGATTTTAGAAAATGTACTTTAAAAGCGAATCCGTGGCAGCTTGAGCGGAATAAAACGGACTTATAACTTGAAGAAGTTATGGATTTTACAAGTTTGGCGGCGAAGCGTATTATTTTCGGATTTTCAGCAAACTGTTTTTATTTTGTACGGGTCAAAAATGAGCCTTAAGCTTCACAAATTATTTCGACTTGTCAAAAATATATTAGTTTACTTCAATACGAAGCTAAGGACATATTAAGCGTAGAAAAGCGGTTGAAGCGACAAAGATATGCACTTTTCATAAACTTGCCGTAACTAATTTTCACTCACTCATTAGCCAAAACCACCAACTTTAACCCTTATTATCTTTATGTTCGAGACCTTTTGGGAAAACTCTGAGCTGAAACTTTTAGATATCGATACAAACTTTCCAAAACAGTCGAGTTCGTTTTCTCTAACGATCGATGTACACCATTTTACGACTAGTTTTCCAAAGCCATTTTTGTTAATTTCATGATTTTTCCGACGACATTGTTTTTCGACGAAAAGTGGTAATTTCTCTAAAAATCATTATAAAACCATTGTAGGATGACATTTTGGCGTAAAACATGTAAGGTCATTTTGAAGGGTCAAGGCGTCAAAAGAGTATTTTTCGACGGCAGTAATATTTTCAAAACTCGTAAATGGTATAAATAACATATGAAGTGCATGCATAACATTACATTGCAACTCATGACATATCAAATCATTAAGTAATAGGTCGGCTAGCATCACTTTAAACCTCGGTGTACTCACTTTTGCCATTATTCGGTTTACCAGTGAGTTTTCATGGCCCTACTTTTACTTGCTTTCATAACTGTTTGGGGGAGATACATGCTCAAACTGTTTTCATTTACTTTCACAAGTACTTTAACTTTTATGGATTCTGTGTGAGTTTTCATAGCCCCTGCTTTTACTTGTTTTTATAAATGTTTTGGGGGAGATACATGCTCAATCATTTTCATAACTATCATGATTATTTGAACTACATGTTTAACTGAACTGAATGCTTAGTCATGCGTAATGCAGTTTTGCCATACTTAGAACTTTCATATTATATTCATTGGGTGATGGTCTTGGTATATTCATTGGGTGATGGTCTTGGTACATTCATTGGACTGATGGTCTTGGTACATTCATTGAACTGATGGTCTTGGTATAATCATTGCACTAATGGTCATGGAACAATGTGAAACCGTACAAATTATGTGTTATATTAAGTAACTGTGGATACATTAAGTTATGCACAATTTGTGAATTCATTTGACATCATATGTTTGGAACATAAACTATACACATTCTGGCAATGGGTTGTGAACACTGAGGTTGCAAGTTTTGTATAGGCGGAACTTGGGCGAGTGGATTTACAATGCCTTTCTTGCATAAACGATTTTGAACGGCTTTTCATTTCAAAACAAACTCTATGAACTCACTCAACCTTTGTGTTGACACAGCATGTCTTTATCTCAGGTATCTAAGGCATTCACTTCATGGCATGCATTTGGACACATCATGGAGTCGTGATGACGGCGCGTCTCACTGGGCTTTACGTACTTTAAAACATCGTTTGAATTGTAACAAACTTATTTCCGCACAAGTTGATTTACATTTGGGACCTAATTTGTAAACTCTGATTGTTTTATTAAATCAAACGATGTTCTTTTCAAACGACACTTTAGGTCGTTCAATATAACTGTGATTGTGATGCTATGACAGTCAATCCCCAGGAATTCCATTCCGCTGCAAAACAGGTAATTTGGGGGTGTGACAAATATAGTTTGATGCTTGAAATTTAGGTTCTATCTACTGGTTATAGGGTGTTTAGGAATGCATATTGTGTTGTTAAAAGTAAAAAAACCATCTCGAAGTGTTTAGATTGCTTATTTTAAAGTGTTTATAGAGCATCAGCTGAAATTTAGGGTTTTAGGCTGAATTGTCACATGTGAAACTGTATAGTTTTTGGAATGAGCTAGAGTTTGTTAATATGTTGTTGCAGGAAGTAGTTACGGCTTGTTTGTTTGTTTGTTGTTTTGATGATATAAAATAAGGTTTAATTTTGTTGTGACTATCAGTAAATGTGTGGAATTAGTTTGTGTCGGGTTTTGGTGATATGTTCTGTGGTGATGCAGTAATTGTGAAGTTAGGGTTTTAGGTTGAATTGTTACTTATTGAATTAGTTAGTTTGACTACAGGCAAAAATATTAGTTAGTCAATTTGCTTAATTTCATCTATTGTTAATTAGTTTGTTGCTTGATAATATATTCTAGTGTGTAAAATATCACTAAATCTGAAGCTAGGGTTAGGTAGAGTATTTTGGAAATAGCTAGTTTGTGTATTCTTTCTTGTAGATTGGTAACATTAATTTGCTCTAGATTACTAAATAAATATGTGGTTTTGCATGCTTTTCTGCGTATATTAGAGCTAAATTCTCCATTTCAATTGTTTTACGTATCAGATATTGCAATCCCATTGATGTTACTGATCAGGACTTGCAGATGTATCTTCTAGTTGAGAAGAAAAGTGATCGTGCAGGACATTCCACAAAAACTACTTGGTTTTGCAGCCCTTAACCGGTTCTTCCATTACCACGGCGGCCATTGGTTGAGACTTGGTCGGGTATATTTCATCTTTGTAAGCTTAACCATTGACTTGTATGTTACATTTTGTGCTACTTGCATATTTTTAGCTCAATGTAGACATTAGAGTTGATACCACTTACTAGTATAGGATTTCAAATAAAAAATCTAGTATAGGATTGTGTTTTTTTATAATGATTATATGAAGTCTGAATAATTTTTGAATCGTTTGATGTTTGTAGGCTTTACCAAATCTACCGAGCTGGAATACCAAAGCTTTGATTTTATTATTGTGGGTGATATAGGAACTAGTATGACTTTATTATTGCTTTGGATATTTGAAAATGATAATTGGTTTTCTGGTCTCAAGTCCTTGATTAGACTGCCATGCTCTATAAAATGATTTACTTCGTGGTTAAAGAATCTTTGAGTGCCAACTAGATCTAATGGAACCATTACAACTTTTGATTGTAATTAGTTGGGATCTAGTGTTGTCTTTGATAACTTTATTCTAAATCATTTCATTGACTATGTGTAGGTGCTTATTGACGAGTCTACTCAATCAAACTGAGCGGAGTGTCTTATACCTCTTGTTCATGGGGAAAAGCAGGTATATATATATATATATATATATAGGGGAGGGTTAATGTGAGATCAAGCTTAAAGTTGTAAAAATAATATCAAATCTAAAAAACCACTAAAACATTTATAAATAATAATTTTAGCAATCATACACAAAAAAAATTATATTTTAATACAAATTAACATTTTAGCAACTAATAACCAAATGATACATGAGTTTGTATTAGTGATACACCTGATACACATTACACTAATAAATATTCCAAAACCTGATACACATACAAAAACCTGATACACATTAAACTTCTAATCAAAATGTATCACCTAGTTTTCGTAAATTTTAAAAAGAAATCTATCGAAACTTTAACAATTTTAGTTGTAGTAAATAAAAAAATTATTTTTATTGTAAGGAGAGTATCTCTTGTCAAATTTTAGTTCGATCTCATTTTAACAACTTTAAGTATGATCTTATTTGATCTAGATTCTATATATATATATATATATTATGTACTACTGCTTGTAGTGACGCTCTTCCTGAGGTGCTATAATGGATATTGTTTCTTCTAGGTTGTTCTTGTTGGCGACCATTGCCAGCTCTGTCCCGTTGTCATGTTTAAGAAAGCAGCTCGAGTTAGGCAAGCTCAGTCTCTGTTTGAGCGACTTGTGCTTCTTGGTGCTAAACCAATTAGATTGCAGGTTCTGACTTTCATTTCCCAAGGTTTTTTTACTCCTTTCCACCTGAATTTTTTTTATTTGGACATAACGAGGTTGTCAAGGGCACATAGGTTGTGTTATGTTTTAGATGGTGTTACTTGTAGAGAAGTGATTGCTCAAACATTGATTATATAGGTTGGTTCTAGTAATTAAAAGTTGCGTTTTGTCATTAAATTTTCAGGTACAATATTGTATGCATCCATCCCTTTCAGAATTCCCTTCCAATATTTTCTCTGAAGGGACTCTCCAAAATGGCGTGACTGTAAATGAAAGGCAAACAACAGGCATTTATTTTCCATGGCCTGTGCCAAACTGTCCCATGTTCTTTTATGTTCGGTGTGTGCAACTCTTCTGCCTGCTTTCTTCTGTAAATCAAGATTTTCTTCTAGTAACATAATGGTTGGTAAGAAATATACAACTTCATACGTATTCTTACGTTGACGGCTTTCTCGTAAATTTGTTACAGATAGGACAAGAAGAAATCAGTGCTAATGGAATGTCCTATCTTAATAGGACAGAGGCTGCAAATGTTAAAAAAACTGGTGACCACTTTCTTAAGGAGTGGTGTAGTTCCAAGTCAGGTATGTACATTTCTCCATATTCTTTTTTGACCTACTGGCATTCTCAAGATATATTTTATTAGAGTAAATGTTATGTAGATTGGGGTTTTCATTCTTCTCACTTCTCACTTCTTGTAATAAACTTGAGTTGAGTTGATTGTAGTATCTAATGGTTCATTGTAGATGTAGAAATTTTGAACCATATATACGCATGAATGGGTCGATTTGGATTATGCATCATGTCAAGCGGGTTAACAGGCTACCAAAGTATATTTTTATTACAATATATCCTCTTAAATTGTTATTATATATTTTCATGACAAATGCTGAAGATGGAGCATGGGAGCACGCACCTGGATGGTCCTTCACAAGAATATTTTTTTGCAAAATGGCAACATCTTGTTTTTATACATTTGAGATTAAGATTGTTTTAGAGATTGATGTGTTGAACTTATTTTAAGAAATGCAGTTTGTATTTGTGAAATAATATTTTATTTCTGAGAAATGCATAATGTATTTGTACATTTAAGATTTTATATCTGTATTTCTGCCAGATCCTTGCACCCTTTGCTGACTGAAAATTGGCTAAACATTTGTCATTTTATAAAAAAATGGTTGTACCCTTTAGTGACTAAAATGTCTTAGTCACTGAATCTTTTGAACTTTTGCTACTTTTAGTGATCCCTTTGTTACTCACTCTTTTTCTTTTAGTAGGAGTTGATATATTAGCTTTTGGTGACTTTTTTCTTATCTTTTGCTCACACTTCTTTTAGTGAGCAAATGTCAATTATTTTGTAGTGGCAAGTCTATAAACCATATCCAAATAAATTAAATTAAAAAAAATACAAAATCAAATATGAAAATCAAAGGTCAGAAGGTAATTAGAAAAAATCAAATAAAAAGTACAACCTTTTATATTTACTCTCTGCACCCTCACGTGACTTACCCAAAACTAGACAAAAATTTTTCCTTTCACTTCTTTCATCTTCTCCGACTGCATCCTCCTTCATATTCACCATTAAAACAACTTTTTTTCTTAAAAGCTTCAACTCACCATAGGAAACGCGACTTTTTGAGCCAGAAACGTTTCCTCAAACATTTTCTAGATAAAGATCGGCGAACCCCAATTAAAGAAACGTTTTCACTTTTCCCAGGAACGTTTCTTCGATGTTTCCCGACGTTTCCCAGCGTTGGTCGTTCCTAGGACGTTTCGGGTACGTGATAAGGCACCCCCGCGACGTTTCCGTGTATAGGGAATCATCCGTACCTGAATAGTTGTTAAATTTGCCTAACGCCAAGGTACGTACCACCAACATCCTCAACACAGTCTACACCGCAAAATAGTCCTAACGAGTGTGGGAACCCGCGCGATGCAGCGGGATTGCTTTTGTAGCCGTAAATTTAGATAGGGACTATTTTTGCCAAATTGCTATAAAGGACTTACTTTGCAGCGACACTTAAACTTTAGGGACTATTTTTGCCAACTTGGACTTAGTTTGCAACGACACTTAAACCTCAGGGACTATTTTTGCCAACTTGTGAAAGTTGGCAATTAATGTTTGCAATGCAACTGTTGCTCGATCTTTAGTTAATATATATAATTTAGAATTATAATCCGAGCGCCGTATTTTAGTTTTCCCAGTATTCAAAGTCTCGTTAATGTACTTAGTTACTCAAGGCAAATTTATACTTACGTTAACACAATATGTACTACGTAGTATATTCAAACCTACATGTATTAAATATATATTATTAGCTAAGATATCTTATAATTTGCTTTAGAAAACCATGTCAAGGCTTAACTTTGAATATTATTTAGCTAAAAAATAATGTCAGACCACTTATACATGAAGATGGCACGTTGAATTAATTTTGTTCATTCGAAGATTACTTACATCCCATGCACATGACACATTCTATCATCATTTAAAACCCAGTAAACGTACCCATGCGACTACGAATACAATTAAGAGCCGATCGTTTTGTTGTGGTCATAAAGGGTGATTTTGTATTTCAGTCTAATCATCATATGATCTAAACGTTAAACTACGAATGATGGGGAAATACCTTCGCCAAACAAGGACAGTTCGAGATCGAAGGACAACGCAAGTACTAGCACCCACTCTAACATGAACACTAGAATTCAATGAAATTCGATCACCCAAAACTCAGCTCCATCACAATCTATAAACAACCAGCGAACGAATAGCAATCCCCGTCGTGAAGCCAAAACTATGATGTGAACCCGAACTGAAACTCAACCGCTACACGTACAAATCACGAACCAACACCTTAACATATGCACAAACATAAATTAAACTTGAACCGAATACAGATTATTGACTACTTATGAAAACGTATGAAAGTGAATTTTTAACCTCCTCATCACAAACCAACTTGAGTTTTATATGCAACTTAAAGCAACATATCGAGCTTCAAAGATTAGTGAAATATGGTAGGAAAACCCACAATAGCCACATCACAAAAATATAACAATATCAAATCAAGAATGCTTCTGGAATTAAACAAAACAATTCAGCAAGTTTACGTCCATAGGTAGTAAAAAACAGAAGTGACTAAAAAAGAAGCAGAAGTTCTAAAAATAACAAAACTAGTAACTATTTAATTGCCAGAAGATTTGCTGAGAAACATGCTCTTTGGCCTTAGCTGCAACCACAAAAATAAAATAAGCTAGTTAGTGAAAGTAACAGTAATAGAGAAGATACTAATAAAGTACATCAAATTATATTCTAATTAAACACAGATTAAACAATCAAATTGAAGTTAAAAGAATGTTTACTTGGTTGCTGTGGCCACACTTCTTCTTCCTGCAGTTTTCCGCCCTTTTGTGAAGACGAGCATAACACCTAACAACAAGCAATTCAATTCAATACAAATAAGGCAATGATCAACTTAGACAATACATAAAATAAACATAAGTAACGTTCTGGAATCACATAGTATAGAATCCATTAAAGCTTATATAATCATATCATTGTTGCACGAATAAGGTAATCAACAATGACCTGAACATGGTTAAAATAACTTTCTTGACGTTAATCATACAAGATACCCAGATGCTCAATTAATCTCTTGGTGTTCAAAAATAAAAAAAGACCAAGAAAGCATGCACTAACCTACGGTTACACTTCAGTTATTTTAAGATATGAAACATAACAGCAATCAACATAGGAAATAGTGTCAGAGAAATACAAAAAAGATAGATAGATATAACAAACATTTGCTTATATGGCAAAAGAGAACAACTCACTTGCGACACACTTTTTTGTGTTGATTGTACTTCTGAGCCAAAACCAGAAGGTGAGGAGCATAAGTTTGGCTTGGTGGTTTTATTCCTCCTCCCCTCAGCCTTAAGACCAAATGAAGAGTCGACTCTGAACAAACAATGCAAGATAAGAAACTAAAGTGCTAGACAACACAACATAATAAATAATACGATCAGAATCCAACCGAATATACCATTAAATCTACTTAAAATTATAATAAAATATGAATTGCAACATGTGTTTGTTTTAATTTTAGTATAAACAAGGACAATTATCACAAACTCCTAAATCAAATTAAACTTGTAAAAAGTCAATAGTAATTCACAAATCTTCCCATAATATCAATTCATAAACAAAATACTATTCATTACTATTCATCACAAATTTTTGAGTTTTAACCTTATACTTTTACACCCGTTTAACTTTCACCTATTTATTTATATAAACTATATCTATTGTTAAACAAGATTTCAAATCATTATCATTTCCATAATCTACGTTATTATGGTACAAATTTGTTTTAATCCAACGAGCAACTAAAACCTTGTTCACATCAAAACCACAGCATATATAACAATTTGTATACAGCAAACTGACGTTCCTTTGTAAATTTATAAACTAATGACAGAGAGTACGTGTTGAATAAGTAATGAATAAGTAATTAATTAACAATCATTCTATTGCATGTTAGAATTAAATAAATAAATTCCTTCACTTACAATATCTTGTTAAACTAGCCCGTATACTAAATCATTTAAGAAACACCATACCAGCTGACAGGATAACTAGAGAAACACAATCAAAAACTACGCGTATTTGACAACCACATAACATATATACAATACAAAAGATGATACCTAAAAGAGAAGTAAAAGACCTTTCTGGATGTTGTAATCAGCAAGAGTACGACCATCCTCAAGTTGTTTTCCTGCAAATATCAACCTCTGCTGATCCGGTGGAATACCTATATAACCATTCATTAATTATTATCAGATGTATATATGTATGTACACAGAATCGAAACTTTTTTATAATAAATATAAGGATGATTTTAATTACTGTACCTTCTTTGTCCTGAATCTTGGCCTTCACATTGTCGATGGTATCAGAGGATTCAACCTCAAGGGTTATTGTCTTCCCTGTCAAAGTTTTCACGAAGATCTGCATGATCTTTTTTTCTCTCAACGGCCGGTTAAGAATAAGAATAAAAATAAAAATGGTTGAAAATGAAGATTATTATGCGACGTGGTTTTATACTTTAACCCTAGCTTGGGCTACACGTTCTTAATTACCCATTCTTGGGCTACACATTCTTAATTACGGGCTACACGTTCTTAATTACCCATGCTTGGGCTACACGTTCCTTGGGCTACAGGTACTTTTTTCAGATAATTATACATGAAAATGGCACGTTGAATTAATTTTGTTCATTCGAAGATTACTTACATCCCATGCACATGACACATTCTATCATCATTTATGTAATACCCTAAATTCCGATTTCACATTTTCGTCCAATTTGAAATTTTGAGCTAAGTTTATGAACAAATCAATTATCAACACAACTATACGTTATACGTATATAACATGTATGAAAATCCTAAAGTTATCTATGTTAAAACTATATGCATTATTTTCCAAAACTCCAACACATTTATGTTTCATTTAAACAAAATACTCTATAAATCCCTACAAGTCACATCTACATTTTTATACAAGCATCACATGCACATTTTATTTTGCTAGACCCGATTCTTAATATGGTGAGCACAATCATTTTTATTTTATTTTTTTAGAATTGGAGATAAGAATAAGTAACTTTTGGAAAGGATTGTGATTGAACCAAATCACCCAAAATCTCGGCTAAAACTATTCCATCCATTCTCTTATATTCGACATTCCTTCTTCTGTCCCAAACCGAATATTACATTTTACCTGCTCTTCTCATTGAAACCCTAAAGCTAAGTATATATATATAGGGAGAGGTTATTGTCAGAACCAAATAAATTGCGAGAACTGCGAGAACCAGCATCAACCAATCAAATTTTTTTGGATATTAAATTTCATTATTTATTTCAAAAGGGTATAATGGTAAAAATACTTTTTTATTTTATTTTTTATTTTTTTTTACAAAAAACGTTTTATTAGTTCCCTTAATTCTAGGATTTTTATTTATTTATTTATTTTTTATTTTTTTTTTGCGTTATACCTGTTTAAAAAAAAATTATTTGCACATGTGTTTTGCATTATATGACAATTGTATTTTTGTTTATGCATAGGTGTTTTGTATTTGCACATGTATTTTTTTTTAAAAACACATAAATATGTATACAAACAACAAAACTTTGTTAATAGCTCAAAATTGTACAAGCTAATGATTTACAAAATCTAACACCTTCTAAAATTTCTACTTCACTACAAAATGCTTAATTAATAGAAAAAAAAATCAATTGAGGATGCACATGTGTAAACACCATGTTTTGCAACATCTTCTTTAGTGTGCACGCATGTGTTTTTAATACTTGTACACATGTGTTTTTAATACTTGTACACATGTGTTTTTAATCTACACGTGTGTTTTTAATCCGTGTACACCTGTGTTTTATCGTCTCGCTCATCTTAACAAAGAACATAAACGTTATACAACAAATTATCTTCATGCATCTATATGTGCATCCACTTGTTAGTCTTCAATGCTATTCATCTTCAATAACCTGAAACAAGCACACACAAATAAGATAGTACTATTGCACAAGTATAATCTAATGAAATCATCATTAAAGCTATAAACTAGATAGCATTCCACAAAATTCATATTTATTCATTATGTATGAACAAATTAAATTATCACACAATACCCATTACAAAATCAAACAAGTACAAAAGAAAAAGAAAACCTTTGACTATCTCGAGCCAAAAACCATAAACTTTGATCGCAGTATGTAAATGTGCACATGTCGTCATTGTCATCATCTTAGACAACAAGTATACGCCATTAGAACACAAAAGTCAGTGTTTGATTCGATTACATGAAGTACTCAATTAAGATACCATATACATGCATTAAAAAAATTATAAATACACCATTAGAACACAAAAGTTACTGGCCATAATCTTGTTTGACACAACTCCCAACAACCGATTATGATTATAAAAATAAACTTTGATGAAATAGTGCATGTTATTGTTATAAGCAGTAAATAATACAAGAGCCACATTTTCACACCTTTCATATAAAGGAAAACATAAGAGAGATGATATAATTACCTATATCATCATTCATTATCTTACCATGACACAAGCTTCACAACGTGTTCATTCAAAGTTATTCCAGCTATGGCATCAAAGATGCTTGACCGGAACAGTCAAAGTCAAAGAAAAAATGTCAGGATCTGTACGTGATTTTAGCTATCAAACCAATTGAACATACATCTCAAATCAAATTTAGATGAATAATTTTGTCTTAAACTCGTTTATTACTAAGGTTTTATCTTTTTCGAAACTAATTTTTTTTTTCAATATCGAAACCCAATTTCGTTTTCAGATCCAAAGCCAAAAAAATCAGATCCAAAGTAAAAAAAGAATCATGTCCGAATAAATCAATAAAACAAAAAGAACAATAAAACGCTAATCACCACCGAATAAATCAATAAAACAAAAAATGATTTTTAAAACCAATCAATAAAACGATTTGGAAAATAAGCTACAAACATGATTATTCATAAAGTAATAGAAAGAAAGTGAAAAATGATAAGCGTAAATAAATCAAAACCTAAACAAATGATACACCAATAAACAAATCCCTCAAATACTAGTTTAATTCAAGGATCGTAATTTTTAGAAATGAGAACAAAAGGCAAACCTGGTCTTGATTGTCTCTATCTCAAAATCACAAGCATACACTAGTAACCAACTCTTGAATAAATTAATGACCAAATAAAAGAAGGTCCACAAGAACAATTGTTAATTACTTGTGAGTATTATAGAGCTTTGATTATGACGGCTATAAGATGTGGAAAAAAAGGGATGAACCGCAAACCGATTCTCAAATCCTTTTTTCTAGTGGACAGTTTATAAATCTTCAAATGTGAATTTCCAATAATACCCCATAGTGACTTACGAATTAATAGTTAATCTTTAGGTTTATTACATTTATGCCACAAATGATCTTAGCCATTGATCAACTTATTCAAAGGTTGAGATCGGTTCTCGCAGTTCTCGCAATTTTTATGGTTCTGAAAATAACCCTACACTATATATATATATAGAGGCACTTTATTTTCAGAACCTACTTTATGTGCGAGAACTGCGAGAACCACTTTAAACCAATCATATTTTTTTAAATATTAAATATTTTTATTTAATCAAAAGGGTATAATAGTAAAAGATATTTTGTATTATTTTAAATTTTTTCTATAAAGATTTCGTTTTTTTTAAATCTTAATTTTCAGTTTTTTTTTTTTTTTTTGGGTGTTTATGATTTAGTGCATACATGTTTTTAGGAATTAAATTTTTATTTGCGGAATTAATTTTTCAACATGCATGTTTTTATATCGTAAGGTGCATATGTGTTTTTTTTAATAATGTAATATATAACAAACCAATAACATAAATATTATACACAAAACTCGATATCGATTGAAATACAAGTAAAATATAAATTTCTAAAAACCATACATACATGAATCTAATCGATCTATACATGTGTACACTAACAATATTTAACACAACCAAACATATGTGGACACTCATTGTTATCAACATTTTTAAAAGTCGGACATATATGCACACTCGTAGCCGTCACCATTTGAGAAGTCGAACATATGTGCTTCCACTTCTAAGTCTTCATTGATATCATCATCTTCATTAATCTGATACAAACAAACCTAAAAACAATTAAACCACAAACAAATAACAAATATGCACAATTGAAACATATATGCATCCATTTATTTTTAATTTTATATTAACTTTAAAACACATATGCACCATTCCTTAAAACACACATGCACGCCCCTTGAAACATATACAAACTGTCATAACACATATGGACACTTATGTAAACCACGCCTTCTCGTATTAGCATGTTTAATCTACATGTTTTAAAACATACATGTTTTGAAACATACATGTTTTGAACGTACATGTTTAAAAACATACATGTTTTCAGAGGTATATGGTTTTCATTCTTGGCTAAGATTATGGAAGGACATTTTGAACATACAAATGCATGCTCAGAAAAAAAAATGAAACATTAGCAGATCTGTTTATTATTCATTAAATCTTATACCTAGTAACAACAAAATTCATTCTATTGTAAAAGCAAAACGCTTAATTCATTTATATGGTTACAAATTAATTGACCTTCTATGTATTTGTTTAATAGACCATTGATGTTTACATCGTTTAGCAAAAGCATATATCACTACTGCACTAACTTCACAAAATAGGCATCTTCATATTATAAGAAAGCAAAAGCATGATGTCGCTCGGTAAATAATTTCCACCAACGGCTTAAGATATTATAGTTATTTGCTTTGGCTAACTCATATATGTATTGTGCAATTAAAAAACAATGGCATAAAGTACAAACTATCCGTACTGTTAGTATTAGGATAACTAACACAACACAAACAGCAACCAAACATCAACATTAACAACCAAGATCTTAAAAAAAATCGTTGGACATGAAATTAGTATAATCATGGGTCTAAATCTCGTTGCATATATTTTTGATAAAATAATGTTTCACGTATATGAGTAACATATTACGAAACAAAAAATTCTATGATTACCTTCAACGATGTCAAATTTCAGATCGGTGATAAAAAGGGATCGCATAAGATCATGGTTGATCGCTTGTTGTTAATCGGTATTCGGTGTCACACATGGTGAAAAAAGGCCGTAGATCTGAGAGGAAAAAATTGTTGGTGGAGACTAAGGCCGGTTATGGTGATGAAGCGGCTAGGTTTAGGTGAAGAGGAAGAGGTGAAAACTGTTAATTTAAATTTTAGATCACGTGAATCTTGGAGTATTTCTTATAGACGGTTTCAATAAAATTTAATAAGAAATTCCTATACTACCCTTTTTAGCTTTACACACAATGACCTAATCTTTCAGTTAGTTACACAAATGGCCCAATTTATTATAGCCATTGATCAACTAATCTAATGGCTAAAAACTGGTTCTCGCAGTTCTCGCAATTAAAGTGGGTTCTGAAAATAAAGTTTCACTATATATATATATATATATATATATATATATATATATATATATATATATATATATATATATATATATATATATATATATATATATATATATATATATATATATATATATATAAAACGGCAGTATATGTCCTTCCAAAAGGAAGGTGGTGTGGTGATCGGATTATGATCGGCTCGAGATTGATGGTGTGGATTGGCCCGAGTATCAGTCGTTGGTATGCTTGTGTTCTTGCTCGCCCCTAGCAGCTGTCCCAAAAGGTACCCTCGTTCGGTCGTCCTTGTGCTTTCTTTTGAGTACGACAAGTGAAACCATTTTCATGCATATAAAATACGAATAACAACCTACACTACGAGAATCAGGAGAACATGCGACGAACATAATGCCGACGCCATTGTGGCGTCGGCAACATACGCTACATGACAAAAAAAAGCTTGACCAGGGGGAGGTGCGTTGAATTTTTTTGTCAAGATAATGCCGACGACAGGGCGTCGGCACAATAAAAGTCAAATTTGACTTTGTATTTTCAGGCAATTTTTTGGCGGGATCTTTTGACGCTCACATCTTCCCGACGCCCCGTCGTCAGGAAGATAAATCTATATAATTGCTAGGTGGATTAGCGTGTGATCAATGCAAATCACTTTTATTTTAACAATGTCGACGCCCTGGCGTCGGTAGTAATAAAAGGATTATTTATTTTGTTATTTTGCCGACGACATGGCGTCGGCAAAGTTGCACACATAATTTTACTAATATTAATTTTATGTGAACATGTTACGTATAATTATTTAAAAGTGTTCAATTTTAAATAAACTTATATAATTTTATTTTTTACAGTTTAACCTAACCGATCATCCTCCATGCGGCAAAACACAAAAAATCCAATCGTCAATTCGCATAAAACACACATAACAATGGCTGATTACATGCCGGAACGGGAGTGGACAATGGTTTTATCGTTGATGTATCTCTTTAATGAAGTTCTTAATACGTATGGCACCGAAATTTATGATAAATATGGTTCTTATCAGAAAAAGCCATATTACATATGTATTATTCCAACAACAACAACATCAACAACAACAATAACAACAACTACAAGAAAAACAACGACAACAACTACATACGAAGATTTTCCATGTAACCTAACAGCTCACAAAGTATTGCATCCGACTGACATGCGTGGTCATCAGGAATCCTTGCCATTTAAAGTCTTACCTCGAGCATCCTTACTCTTGTCTCTAGCACCTGTTTTTGTGATTCCAGCATGTTTATCCTAAGATCTTTGGCATTACAACTTGAGCACTCTGTTTGTGCAGATCCAGAACCTTGAGATGTTGAAGCAGAAGAGATTATTCTTAAGTACTCGTCAAATTCACTCTTCAACATAAAATATCCGCACCCATTATCTTTTTTTCTGGGCTATTACATAATAAGAAAATTATAAGAGATTACAACCTAATTATTTATATATTTACATAAATAAGACATGTATGATTATTCACCTTCGACATAGGACATGCATAATATTTTCGTCCAGATGAATATTCTGTATGTGATGTTCTTAGTCTTATATTTCCTGCTCCACAAGAACGTAAAAAAGTATTAAATAACTCCATCTCAGAT
Organism: Chrysanthemum makinoi; assembly: GCA_910596185.1. Taxonomy (NCBI): domain Eukaryota; kingdom Viridiplantae; phylum Streptophyta; class Magnoliopsida; order Asterales; family Asteraceae; genus Chrysanthemum; species Chrysanthemum makinoi. Next base: position 51,897,271 of record OU343220.1, on the reverse strand, counting down.
TTTGAAATTTATTTGAAGATAAGAGGTTGTGAGGTTGAGTGGTTTTGCAGATAAGAGGTTGTGAAATTCGTGTGAAGATAAAACAAATATATAATGTGTTTGTCAGGTTGGTGGGAAGTTTTGTCGCTACTTTTTTGGTGGGAAATATTGGCGGCATTTTTTGGCGGGAAATTTTGGCGCCATTTTTTTGGTGGGAAATTTTGGCGCCAGTATTTTTAACATGCCCCGTTTTATGCATGTGAAATCCGATATCGGGCAGTAAGGGTTCTCGAGAAGTGTGTGATCACGGACAGAAGTAAAAGACCTAGACTCATTCGTTTAACAGGTTACGTATAACCATATCACCTAAACTCGATCGTTTAACACGTTATGTATAACCATAGCACTTAGACTCGGTCATTTAACACGTTACGTATAACCATAGCACCTAGACACGGTCGTTTAACACGTTACGTACAAACATAACACCTAGACTCGTTCGTTTAACACTTTACGTATAACCATAGCACCTAAACTCGGTCGTTTAACACGTTACGTATAACCATATCACCTAGACTCGGTCGTTTAACACGTTACATATAACCATATCACCTAGACTCGTTCATTTAATACGTTACGTATAACCATATCACCTATACTCGTTCGTTTAACATGTTACATATAACCATAACACCTAGACTCGTTCGTTTAAAATATTACGTATAACCATAGCACCTAGACTCGATCGTTTAACATGTTACATACAACCATAGAACCTATACTCGGTCGTTTAACATGTTACGTATAACCATAGCACCTAGACTCTTTCGTTTAACACGTTACGTATAACCATAGCACCTAGGCTCGGTCGTTTAACACGTTATGTATAACCATAGCACCTAGACTCGGTCGTTTAGCACGTTACGTATAACCATAGCACCTAGGCTCGGTCGTTTAACACGTTACGTATAACCATAGCACCTAAAATCGATCGTTTAACACGTTACATATAACCATATCACCTAGACTCGTTCGTTAACACATTACGTATAACCATAGCACCTATACTCGGTCGTTTAACATTGTTAGGAATTAGAAATTCCCGGTATTAAAGAGTCGGTCACCTCAAGTATATGTAATCGTTAGAATGCTCGTAGTCATAGTTATATTTAGTTAAGTAGTATTTTGTTATGTAACACCGTGGAGGACGGACGAGTCTTTACCCACTGTATGCCTGATCCACAGCCCGTTGTGTGGCGATTTATGTAAGACTATAAATACTCTCTACCTCCCAAGGTAGAGAGTTGGAGGTCATAATAATAGTTTTTCTTTCTCTCACTAAGTTCCCTAAACCTCTAACTTTCTCTCTCTAGAACTCACCTTTATTCGCCCACTTTGTGTTATGGTTTGATGTGTATGTGAAAGCCAATATCCAACAATTGGTATCAAGAGCCATGGTTAGATCATATCTTGCACATCTTTGGATTTCTAGTGGTTTTTAGGTGGTTTTTGAGTTTGAAAAAGTTTAGTGGTTTGTGCATCATTTGGTTGATTTCTTGTGTTAAAGCTTGGATTTTGTTAGTACTTTTATGTTTAGAATCATCACAAGTGTTTAGGTTTTCATTTGGTAAGCTTGAATCATCTTGGTTGGGTTGTTTTTTGGATTGAAAAGTGATGTTTATGTGGTTTTTCTTGCTAGCGACTTGATATACGGATCTCTTTCTTCGTAGCGACTTGCTTCACAATTTTGTAGCGAGTTACAGTTTTGGAGCTAGCGACTTAGACCTAGCGATTAACAGTACAAGTAGTGGACTCTCCACTACGGGTAGCGACTTAGTGGTAGCGACTTGGTGGTCATGGCGAGTTGCTCTTTATCGACTTGAAGTTTTAGCGACTTGAGTAGCGAATTGCTGCCAAAATTTTGCTAGCGACTTGGACCTTAGCGAGTTGCTGTTTAGCGACTTGACTGTGTAGCGACTTGGTGCTTAGCGATTTGGTGATTTAGCGAGTTGCTCTTTAGCGACTTGACTGTGTAGCGACTTGGTGCTTAGCGATTTGGTGATTTAGCGAGTTGCTACTTAGCGACTTGGTGCTTAGCGACTTGGTTCAAGCGTTATAGCGACTTGGTTGATTTTTACGAAGAAGAGGTTTGACCAAAGTTGACTTTTTACGTCAAAACTTCAAACGGCCATAACTTTTGATCCGTAATTCCGTTTTCAGCGAAATACCTGTCAAAACGACCGGAACAGCCTGAATATTGTGAGGTTTCACCACGATGTCGTGAAACGAATTTTTCAAGGCCCAAATCCTCTCCGAAAGGAAGTTATTGAGCTTTTAAGATTTTAGATCTAAATTTCTCCATAAAATCGTGCAACAACCAACCCAAATCACAACCAAACAACATCTCTGCTTATCCCACAAACAATCATAAGACCTAACACACAATTTTCTATCATTGTGTCGATCCATCTATCATCTTAACACATTCCATTGGTCATTGCTTAACGGTTTGGTCTTGATTTTAGTAAAATCCCGCGAAAGATTCTATTTCTCTGTTTAAATCATAGACTTGTAAAATTCCGTGCATTCTACCACATCATGTCTTACTCTACTGACCCAGTGATTTCAGAAGTGCTTAAATTGTATGATGCTGTGGACAATAATGTTAATGATTGCTACATTGAACGATTAAAGATGTTTGAATTAAACAATGAGGATGTGAGATCTTCATGTTCTGAGTACAATGAGAATGAATTGCACCTGCTACAGAATGCCATGCAAATGGAATGCAGCATTGAGCCCTCACTACTTCATCTGCACCTCATACAATTGTTATCCATAGCTGGGGATCGAACATGTAGTGCTCTTTTCCGCCAGGACTTACCTACATTGACAAGAAGCTTCCTGTTGAACTTAGAACATTTAAAGCTGCAAATTACCAATGAAGAGGTTCAAAAGGATGGTTCCAGTGCAGCTCTTCAAGTAATCTACAAACAATTTCAGACCATTCATCGTGGGGATATTCAGCAGATTACGATCAACACTTGACTGGAATTTCCTTCAAAAACATACTGGAATGGAAATTCAGGAATTCATTGAGACATTTATCCAACTCATGGATAATGTGAAAAGTACATTGAAGAATCTGCTCAAAAGAATGAAGACGTGAATGAGTGTCAGGGCGGTTGAAAGATTGTTGTGATAAGTTGGGTAATGTATATGTTGAAGAATCGGGTGTTGCTGAATGCAAAATGTCAGTGACAACAAAAATGATGAGTCGGATAATGGAAAAATGGAATCTTCGTGCTCAAATTCACAAGAGAGAGAGGTGCACCAGACACAACCTGTGCAAGTTAATGCAAAGGAACGCTCCATGGAAGCTTCGGATGTACCCAAGATAGAGATGCACCGTCAGCCTGTGCATGTCATTGCTCAGGTAAGTTGCATGGATGTTTCTGCTGTACCTAGTTGTGCATCTTCTACTCAAAATGATGATTATGAACTGCATGAGTACGCGGCATTTGTGCCTGATGATTCCCTTACCACTGAGCTTAACATATATAAGGATCAAGTTGCTATTTATGAACAACGTGCTAAGTTTGAGTTGACCACTGAGCGGAAATGGATGTCCAAATACGTACAATCATTTGAAAAAGTAATTTTAGAGAAGAAGTATTAAAACAAGAGTTAAACTCCTTACAAGAAAAGCTTTCTAAAACTGCTAAGCAAAAACACGAACTTCAAGAAAATGTTAAAATGCTTAAGCAAGAATTCAAGGCTAAGGAATCAAAACTTTTGAATGATTTTTCCAATCTAAAAACTTTGAAAAACAAGCTTGAAAATAAGTTGTACGTACAAGGGAATACCATTAGATTGCTCACATGATCACTAAGCATAGAGTCTTAAGCGATAAGCATAGCATTCCCTTGTTGAGGAACCAAATCAGAGGTAATTAAAAAGGCTAGAAATGCTCATAAGGTGCTTTATGATGGCAATGAAATCCTTAAGCCTAGGCAGAGAAACCTAGTTGCTTGTGAGTGCTTGAGGAAGATAAGAAATCAGATGAAGTCACTAGGGAGAAAATGAATAAGAAGCTAGAAAATCATGAGTTTTATCCTAACTCACTTTTCACAATAACCACACTCTATATATATATATATATATATATATATATATATATATATATATATATATATATATATATATATATATATATATATATATATATATATATATATATATATATATATATATATATATATATATATATATATATATATATATATATATATATATATATATATAGTGTATCTTTATTATGAGAACTCTGTTAAGTGCGAGAACTGCGAGAACCCTTTTTTTACTCCTAATAATACATAATGTACATCAAGTTAATGCATAATGGCATTTTTGAAAATACATGTAACTTAATTTGTTAGGAAAAAATTAATTAGGGGCAATATGGGAATTCAATTCTTCCTTAAAAAAAGGATTAAATAACAAAAACAGTTTCTCCAGGTTTTATTTTTTTTTCAGATCTACTCTCTTCCACTTTTCATCTCTCTTCCTCAAGAACCCTAGCCGCCATATTTCACCATTACTGTTGTTTGGTGAAGCCACATTCAAACACAACCACGTTCTAATATTAAGGGCAAGGATCTGAATTCATCACAAAACCACGTTCAAATGTGTGGTGAAGCCACGTTCAAACACAAACGGTGGTGGTCACCAGTGGTGCTCGTACACCTGTGTCACCGGTATGTTTTTTTTGTTTAATGGTATTTTTTTACAGTTGTCGTGGAAACATAAATTAAGGTATAATCTTATTACGTTGATAGGTATCCTAATAATCTAAATGGTAGAAACGAGGATGACAAGGTAACACCTTATTTTCATTATTTTATTCATTAAAATATATTTCAAAGATCTGATCAAAATCAAATGTTAACTTGGGATGTGAGTACTATATTTTAATCAAAGATCTCTAAGATTTGTACGGTTCGAATCAAAATCAAAGGTTAATTCGCGTCGTGGGTCAGGTGATAATATATCTAAATTTCTTAGTTTTATATGTAAGATTTGTCAAGTAGTTTCCGAATGGTTTTATCAAATGCTCGTTTTATAAGTTCAATTTACAGTTGGGGTTATTATCAATATTGAAGCGGTTGAGATCATGAAGTCGTTAGGTGCACATATATGTTTACGTATAAAACATATATGTTTACGCATAAAACATATATGTTTTGTGTATGAATTATAAAACATATATGTTTTGTGATTGAATTATATATGTTTTGCATACATAAAAAAAAATCTCATGTTTACTTGTGTTTGTTAGTTTAAACTTGTCCATGTGTGTTATGTTATCTTAAGTTTTATTTTAAAAGTATTAAATCTTGTTTATTATTTTTTCTAGGCGTGACGTTCGTTGAAGGCGTGCACACATACTGGAAGTACATATATGTTCTTGGAAGGCGTGCATGTATGTTTTTGGAAGACATGCACATATGTTCAAAATAATATGATGAGAAACTTCAAACACATATGTTTTGTGCACATATGTCCGTTTACATTAATTATTGTTAGTGCACAAGTGTCAAGATAAATTATATTCATGTATTTCTTCTTATTATAAATTGTATTTTAATTGTATTTCAATCTATATCGAATTTTGTGTTTAACATTATGTTCTTGATTGTTATAAGTTTACATGATCTAAAAATACATTTGCACCTTTTTATTTGAAAAACATGTATGTCGAAAAAACTATTCCAAAAACCAAAATAATTAAATTAATTCATAAAAACACATATGCACTAAATCGGGTTAAAACATGCATGTTCAAAAAAAAAATTTTTTGAATGTTTTTAAAAAACATGATTTATTTAAAAAAAAAATAATAATATAAATTTGACTTTTACTATTATACCCTTTTGGATTAAATAAAAAAGGTTAATAATTCAAAAATGCTATGTTACATTGATGGGTTGCACAATATGCATTACTAGGAGTACCTAAGGGGTTCTCGCAGTTCTCGCACTTAACAGGGTTCTCAAAATAAAGGCCCCATATATATATATATATATATATATATATATATATATATATATATATATATATATATATATATATATATATATATATATGAAATTCTCTTAATTTCAGAATGGGCTTCTGTTTTGGTTCCTTTAGAAAGGCGAAAGAGTGTTTTAAAAAACCTAATAAAACAAACAAGTGGTATAGTTTGAACTAGGGGTGCACATGAGTAGAATTTTGGCAGGGCTCGGCTCGACTCTATTCGACAATACTATGCTCGGATCGAGCTTGGCTAGCTTTCATGAGAGAAGCTCGAGGTCGGCTCGAGAAGATCTGAATTATGTTTGAGCTCAGATAGAAGAGCTAGCTTTCTTTTTAATAATGTATTTTTAAACCAATTAAAATAGAAATATAAAATAATATTTAGATTTGACTCGAGTTGCGCAAAGCTCGATAAACTTATAAAAAGTATTCATACTTATTTGAATTTACATACAAGACCTTCAAATATATAATATAATTAAGGGTATGCTTGGTAGGGGGTTATAAGGGAGGGGGGGAGGGGGGGGGGGGGGGGAAATTAGAATGATAATGAAAAAAAGTGGTTAGTGGAGTATAATGCAATGACTCATTACTCAATAGTGGTTAATGGGCCATTACCCAATAAATTGGGGGAAAGCTTTTCTTTCCCTTTCATTTCCCTACTATTATCATTGCCTTTCCCTTTCCCTTTCCCGAGTTTGAAACAAGCACACCCTAAACAAACATTTGTGTAACTTAAAAGCTCGATAATTACTCGAGCCAAGCCCTTATAAGCTCGACCTTGACTCGTTAAAAAATTTCAAGCTCGTCTTTTGGGCTTGGGCTCGACACTCGATAAAGCTCGAATCAAACGACTCGAGTCAAGTTCGAACATAAGTTATTCAAAAAAAGCTAGACTCGGTTGCACCCCTACCTTGAGCACGTGTATATGAATAAAATTAAGGCGTATACACATAACAAGTTTTTCAGTTAGAGCATCTCGAATGTTTTAGTGCAAGTGCAAAAGAGTAATATTTGTAGAACACGTCCAATACATGCATTAAGATTAAATATTGCAATAAACTTTATTTACCTCCAGGAAGATGTAATTTGTAGATTACTATTCATAATGCTAATTAATTAAGCAAATCCAAACACTAGAAGAACTTATTATTAAATAGAAGCAGAAAATAAGCAATCTCAAACACCCTCTAAATAAGGTACTAAGCACATGAAACAAACACCCACTAAGATTCACAAAATCAAAAAATTAAAAAAAAAAATCAAAAGCAAACTAATTAATTAAACCTGTTGTTGTTGTTCGGTGACGATATGAAAAATATCTTGAGAAAGTTTCGACATGTATAAGCTTTCCTTAAACTCTCCCATCACGCTTCCTTTTTGGGAATTAGGATGTTTCAAGCTACTTTTCTTTTCTACACTTTTTTTTTTCTTTTTTAAGATTTGCTATTTGTATTAAGCTGGTTAGGGTTATTTATTTGTTGGTGGTGGCCAGTTATTTTTCTGCGAAAATTAATCAAATGGACCAACAGAGTTTGACATGTACAACAGAGGACCACCTTTTTTTATATTACCCAGAAGGACCAGTTGTTCGCGAACCATTTTAAGCGTAGTGCTCATCAAGGAGAACGCAAATAAAGAAATAAATAAAATTAGATACAACATATACATTTACTAAAACGTGTACGAAAATTGCATATAATCACTTTCGTAACAAGTTCTAACAAACAAAACCCTAAAAAACTAAGAATTAAACTATGCACGAATACCTATGCCACTATGAATATTAAATTAATTTTCCTTTTGTTCGCTTAAAATGGTTAGCGAACAACTGACATGGCAGGACTACGGTTTGTTTTTTTTTTTTTTTTCTTGTTCTCTTAAAATGGTTAGCGACCAAATGGTCCTTCTGGATAAAATCAAAAAAGATGGTCCTTTGAATTGTACGACATGTCTAAGTTTGTTGGTTCATCTAAGTAATTTTCGCTATTTTTCTTAGTACAACAAAAAAACACCTTTCCACACAAGTATTTTCGTCTTTTTACATACTACGTCGTATGTCCTTAGGTGGTGTTTGTTATATGTGTTTGGAACTGTTAGAATGACATCAAAGACAAAAAAATGTTGTTTGGTACATTTATTTTGGATTCATGTGAAGGTGTGAATTCATAAACTCATTCATGGGTGAGATGGTCGGTTTTGAGAAAGATTCATGTATTTGTGTCACAACATGCTTTTTTTTAGTTATCGTGACCACATATTTTATATATATACTAAAACCCATTGCATGGGTGACCCAAAGTAAGTGATTTAGTATCTTAATCTTAATTTCTATTGGTTCCTGAAATGTGATTAGTGATATTTTGCATAGTTGGCATCATATAATTGGCCAAGAAAGTTAATAGCACATGACTCCATGAACAGTACACAAACTGTTTTCATATCTAATTAGACAAGTGGCCAACAAAGTTATTTCTACAACAATGTAAAGTAAGTGGCCAACAATACAAGTGTTACCCACTATGCCATTATTTATTTGTTCCAGATACATCCATCATCAAACCCATATTCCACATTCATCTATTATCCCACGTTCCTCATCAAACCCATATAGAAAACCAAAAAAATCTTCAGGTTCATCCGTTGTCAATATCCGTTGTGCACAACCATCTTCGAAAATATGTGTCCATAAAAACGCAGAATCGTTGAGTTTAATTTACGGATCCACTGCTGGGAAAAAAAAATTAAAATCGATTCATTCATGGCCCAAAAAAAGGTGATTTAACAGTGGTGATTTTGTGGAGATGGTGCAATGTTTGTGTCCTTTTATGGTTTTATTGGCTTGCTTGATTTGAACATGATTATTTTTTCTTTTGGTTTGTTATATGAGAATGATGATGTCGGTGTCTGTAAGAGGTTTTTGGTCTCGGCATGTTCGATTGATGCTACAATCGTTTCTGTCATGGCGGGGCAACTTATTATATTTGTAGCCGTGGGGAATGTAGCCTCTTTGTTCATAGCGTGGATTGATGACAAAGGATCATAAGGTATGTTGTGTTTATGTAAGTATTTGATTTAATCTTTCATATTACTTTAATATTTTCTTATTTTCTTAATCTTTGTAAGTGGATTCATATTATTGCTATTCTATTCTGCTCTTGGGGCTATCATTCCTCTAATAGGTTTTAATGAAGGAGAACATATACTTATTGATTATGAAGTTGAGGTTAAAGTGAGAGATTAAGCTGGTGTTGAGGTCCTTCAGAATCATGATTCGAAGAAAAAGGAGACATTGCAAGTCACGGTCAATGGATAATTGATTGTATACATTGGCTTCTCATTGCCTTTAGAATATACAAACTGAACTTTTTGGTGAGACCCAAAGTATGACCAAATCTGAAGGAAATGTATACAAGCACAATCATCTGTTTTACTGTGTTGTTTTCTTTATAGAAAATTGCTCACATTTTCATAATGTATAATGTTTTTGTAGGTGCCAGCTCAACCTCAAGCATGTTTCACCAAGACTGATACCCGTGATAGACATGGCATGCTACCCCACATGTACAGAAGCGGTCTTGGGATGATGGTGGAGATAATCAGGACTTTAACCAGTTCGATAACAGGCAAGAACCAAACTCATAGTATGGTATCACAAATGCTGTATGCATCGATAAAATATCCCCGCAGCAACGCGCGGGCAAACCTGCTCGTTTTATATTATTTTTCATGTACATCTTTTTTCTCTTTCTTATTTATTTTAAACAAATATTTTTAATTCAATTTTAAAGTATAATTTTAATATATATTTTAAATAATTATAGAACTTCTCACTACTCCTTATCCTTCATACTAAACCGAATTCAGATCATATTCCAAACCTACTTACATACCAAAAGCACCCTTATTGTTCTTATTTGGTCACATTCATTGGTTCCCCTTGATTTAAGGGTGTTCCTCTTTTTAATATTTAGAATGCTGTTGCTAAGCTTAATGATCCTCAGTGTGAGTTGTTGCTACTTCGTACATGTGCTGGTATTTTCAAGTTATATTTTTCTATGCGCACATGTTCTCCTCGGGTCTTTGAGTGTGCTCAGGTTTCTTTTGATGCGGCTCTTCGTTCTTCTTTGGAGCGTATTGTCACTGCTTCTGGACCTGGTTTTGGTGATTGGCAGTGGCGGCTTGCCACCTTACCCTTTGCTTTTGGGGGGCTTGGTGTATATTCTGCAGGTGATGTCTTGAACTATACATTCCTTGCCTCTAGACTTCAATCTGCTAGCTTACAGACTAAGCTCCTTCGACATTCTAGTATTGTGACTTTTGGGCCTTCCTTTAATGATGCCTTGTGTTCTTTTAATGCGAAAATGGAGATTGACTTTTTGAGTAACCCAAGTGAGATCGCTGCCCCCAAACTCATGAAGAAATTGGCAGATATACATTTCACACGTGTTACCCAAACGGTTGAATCTACATTTCGCCTATCTACTAGACATATGGCGTTATGGAGTTCGCAAAAGGAGGACTACACTTCAGATTGGCTTAGGGTGGTTCCGATATCTGGGTTGGGACAGACTATGAACGCTAGGACTTACCGATGTATGTTGTGTTATCGGCTTGGTGTTCCCTTATTTTCTGTTCAGATGCCGTGCTCAGCTTGTTCCAGAGTCTTCACTGAGGATATTTATGGGGATCATGCTGTATCGTGTGCGGGTATTATTGGTATTAAACATCGGCATAACTTGGTGCGTGATGTTCTTGTTGACATATGTTCTCGGTCAGGGGTTTCGGCTCGTAAGGAGGTTGATATTGGGCTTAGTGGGGGAAGGGACATACCCTTACGTCCAGCTGATATTTTACTTTACTCGTGGGATGGTGGGCTTGATGTATGTGTTGATCTGACATGTTCATCGCCTTTGACGCAAACTGGTATGGTTGATTTTGTGCCCGGTCGTGCGGTGATTGAAGCCGCACAACGTAAACGCGTCAAGTACGAGGCTAAATGCGCAGATATTGGATATGGGTTTCTCCCCTTTTCATTCTCTTCTTTTGGGGAACTTGAGAAGAATGCGGTGACCTTACTAAAGCGTATCCGAAGATTCTCGGTGACTCAAGACATTGGAGCACGTGCTGCTGCTCATATTTTTAGTAGAATTAGCTTCGCTATAGCTAGAGGAGTGAGGGCCCAGTTAGTATCTCGGCTCCCTACTAATTTCTTGTAAATCCTATGATTTTCTAATAAAGTGATGTTTTATAATAATAATAATAATAATAATAACAATAATAATAATAATGGTGACATTCTATATATTTTTTGGGTTTATCATTATTCAAGGGCCAATGAAATGACCAAAATAGTTTTGTATTCTTTCCCATTTTAATTTCACTTAAATTTACAATTATTTGTATCCAAAAATCAAAGGCACTAAAAACGTTTAAATAATAATAATAATAATAATAATAATAATAATAATAATAATAATAATAATAATAATAACGTGTAATAACCAAATTTAAAATCACTAGATATCCCAGATCCACCAACGCTTTAGCCGATTAAACGATTGTGGAAACCACTTTAAATTACACTCGAAACCGAAACCAAATTACATACTAGTAGTAATTGTTTTCGTTCCTATTATCTTATTCGTATCGTTGTATCAAAAGGTAAACTTTCCCTTTTATATTTTTGCTGCTAATTGTAATAGTCTACGTGCACTTCATGACTTTATCCGCCTGCTAATTATTCAATACCACTGGTTACCTTATAAAAATATTCAAAATTCAATGTTAGACACGATGTGAAAAACTATGTTACATTTGTGATTACAGATGACACACTGTAACACTCCAATTCCAAAATTAACCAAAGGCTACACAAACGATACATAACAGAGTAAAAGTTCAAGTCTAATGAATTCTCCAATAAAAAATAACACAAGGTGTTCCCGATCAATCAAAACTAAAAAGCATTACAATGTTCTCGCTATGATTTTATTCGAAAGAAACTAAATAGGCCAAAATAATAAGTCTCTAACGCTCCATGCTACTTGGACCAGCTCTCAATCTCTATATCTCAAACTCTGAATACCTGCCACATGGAATGGAAAATGCGGCTAAGCAAAAAGCTCAGAGTGCGGATATTGAATAAAAGCAATATGAAACAAAGAAGCAAATTTAATCATAAACAATTATTCAATGAAAGAGTTTAAACAAAAAGTTTATCCAATGAATTAAAGATCACAAAGATGACAAAAATCAATGAGGTAAGTTCAAAAGGATACATTCAATGTGCAAGTTCGATATGTAAGTTCAATAGGGAAATTCAATACATAATTTCAATGGGTAAGGTTTCAATGAGGTAGAGCTTATACAATATACAATAAATCAATAAGAGCCGCAAGGACCTCCACATGGAACTACAGATCCACATGTAGTATCAATGGTGGTGGATGAGGTTTGGGCACTCGCCTCTATCCACAGCAATAACAATACAATATGCCTATGGTCGACCAATACGTCTTCTAAAATCCCTTATACCACCAACAATGAGGAGACGTTGTGGACTAATCACACTCCCACAGACAGTGTCACGCTATTTGTGCCACAATGACGCGCCCACGATACCTCCATGAGTAGTTAATAGCTCAAATACCAAGGTTTAAAGGTCACAATACCAATCAATAAGGTTGAATAACAATAGAGTCCAATGACAATGAAGCAATGTATCAATAACAATGAAATGAAAGAGTCATTATAACAATGAGGTACTAACAATATATCACAAAAGATCATTTGAACAATGCAATAACAATGGATCAATGGTCAAGCAAAGCATACAAGAAGTACTAGCTAAGAATCCATACGAAATAAGACCAAATATCCGTACCATCATAGCAATGATCAAAACTAAGTTGCACGAGGACGAAAACGGGGACGGGGACGGGGACCGAGACCGGGACCGGTACGGGTACCGAGAAACAGCAACATCCTAAAATTCAAGAAACGGGTACGACGAGGAAACATCTATGTGGTCTATAACATGTTAGTATATGGCAAATTGTTTTTCAAAAAAAAATTAAAAAAAAATTGTATACACAACATTCAAAAATCCAAACATATATTACTCATAATCATCAATTAAAAACTATAAAAACTAAAACTCCAAGTTAAGACTTGATTAATAATGAGGCTCGAACTTAAAACATTATTTGTACGTATTATTCAATATCAATTTTAATGTGCCACAAACTATATTGCACACTACAAAATGTTAGACTACATAAAACCCCGTGGGTAATACTTTTTATTGATACGATATATATAGGCAATACATAATGAAACCCTAATGGACCCAACCCCACATACCGGGCTTGGGCCTAATTATCCACTAATACTCCCCCGCAGTTCGAGTGGCGAAATCGCGAAAGCTCGAACTGGAGTAGAAACTAAGAAAGCAAAATAAAACAATAACCAAAATAAAACGAATTAATTCAAAGTATCCCAAACAGTCGTCTCGGGAATAAGAACCCTAGATTCGACACCAACAAAAGTCGTCTCGTGAATAGGAACCCTAGATTCGACACCAACGAAAGTCGTCTCGGGAATAAGAACCCTAGATTAGACACCAACAAAAGTCGTCTCGGGAATTAATACCCTTGATTCGACATAAAACAAAAACAAAAAATTAAACAACTTTTTTTCTTTGCAACAGTAAATCATATGTAGACAAATCTTCAAATCTTGAAGTCTTCAAAGCCAAGGTTGAGATCTATAGTCAACAACGATGGCAACGGTTTTTTTTTTTTTGGTTGGAGCGGCAAAAGAATAGAAGAAAAAGAATAGGGTTTTGGAGATGTGTGACGGGGTGATACAAATGTGGCGGCTTGATGACCGACTAGGTCTCAAGATCATACCTGCTCATGATACCATGTTAGACTACATAAAACCCCGTGGGTAATACTTTTTATTGATACGATATATATAGACAATACATAATGAAACCCTAATGGACCCAACCCCACATACCGGGCTTGGGCCTAATTATCCACTAATACAAATAAAAAAAGATAAAAATAAAACAAAATACATTATATGAGAAGACTTTGTCCTTCTCTCATTCATTATTGACCAAATTTCAAAGTCTTCTCATAGACTATGTTTATTGGCAAGGTTGTCAACCCAACCAACTCAAAATACATACAAAAATAATACTTTTTTAATTTTTGTATACAATCTTGCTTCCAATCTTAGTTACTTGGCAATCTAAATCCCAAACCCACAATCTGACAAAACATTGTTTTAATGGCTAGTTTTGATTTTTTTTTTTTTTTTTTTTTGTTTTTTTTTTAATTTTTAATATTTTAAGTTGGGTTGTTGATAAATGGTAAAAAGGTTGAGATTGGTTGTATGTATAGATTGAATATGTGGATGAGTGAGAAAATAATATTTTAATTAAAGATTGGGTTGGATGAGGTTGTGAATACAGATAGTCATATATGAACCAAACGGCGATCCGCTCACCTAATCACTCCACCGTCATTATCGACCACCACCACCGTAATTCTGCCGATCGAAACCTAATCATCTCCACCGTCGTTACCGACTACCACCACCACCGAAACCCTAATTCCGGCAGCGTCGTCACCACCTCTGTCTCTATATGGTCCTGGATCGAAACCCTAATTTCGACGTCATCGTCACCGTAATCGTATTCAATCGTCTTCACCGCTATTAATTTAGGTATAACTTTATAATACAACTGATTTTGTGTTACATATTATTTCGAATTTTTGTGTTGATTAGATAGTTATGCTTATTCATAGTTAAATTAGTAAGAAATTTGTGTATATATTGACAGATTAGAGGTGAGTTGAAGTGAATATAGTTTGATGCTTGAAATTTAGGTTCTATCTACTGGTTATAGGGTGTTTAGGAATGCATATTATGTTGTTAAAAGTAAAAAAACCATCTCGAAGTGTTTAGATTGCTTATTTTAAAGTGTTTATAGAGCATCAGCTGAAATTTAGGGTTTTAGGCTGAATTGTCACATGTGAAACTGTATAGTTTTTGGAATGAGCTAGAGTTTGTTAATATGTTGTTGCAGGAAGTAGTTACGGCTTGTTTGTTTGTTTGTTGTTTTGATGATATAAAATAAGGCTTAATTTTGTTGTGACTATCAGTAAATGTGTGGAATTAGTTTGTGTCGGGTTTTGGTGATATGTTCTGTGGTGATGCAGTAATTGTGAAGTTAGGGTTTTAGGTTGAATTGTTACTTATTGAATTAGTTAGTTTGACTACAGGCAAAAATATTAGTTAGTCAATTTGCTTAATTTCATCTATTGTTAATTAGTTTGTTGCTTGATAATATATTCTAGTGTGTAAAATATCACTAAATCTGAAGCTAGGGTTAGGTAGAGTATTTTGGAAATAGCTAGTTTGTGTATTCTTTACTGTAGATTGGTAACATTCAGCTGCTCTAGATTACTAAATAAATATGTGGTTTTGCATGCTTTTCTGCGTATATTAGAGCTAAATTCTCCATTTCAATTGTTTCTGTATCAGGTAGCAATCCCATTTATGTTACTGATCAGGACTTGCAGATGTATCTTCTAGTTGAGAAGAAAAGTGATCAGCAGGACATTCCACAAAAACTAGGTTTTGCAGCCCTTAACCGGTTCTTCCATTACCCTGACAGCCATTGGTTGAGACTTGGTCAGGTATATTTCATGCTGTAGCTTAACCATTGACTTGTATGTTACATTTTGTGCTTACTGCATATTTTTAGCTCAATGTAGACATTAGAGTTGATACCACTTACTAGTATAGGATTTCAAATAAAAAATCTAGTATAGGATTGTGTTTTTTTATAATGATTATATGAAGTACGAATAATTTTTGAATGCGTTTGATGTTTGTAGGCTTTACCAAATCTACCGACTGTGGAATACCAAAGCTTTGATTTTATTATTGTGGGTGATATAGGAACTAGTATGACTTTATTATTGCTTTGGATATTTGAAAATGATAATTGGTTTTCTGGTCTCAAGTCCTTGATTAGACTGCCATGCTCTATAAAATGATTTACTTCGTGGTTAAAGAATCTTTGAGTGCCAACTAGATCTAATGGAACCATTACAACTTTTGATTGTAATTAGTTGGGATCTAGTGTTGTCTTTGATAACTTTATTCTAAATCATTTCATTGACTATGTGTAGGTGCTTATTGACGAGTCTACTCAATCAACTGAGCCGGAGTGTCTTATACCTCTTGTTCATGGGGAAAAGCAGTATATATATATATATTTATATATATATATATATATATATATATATATATATATATATATATTTGCGTTCATGTGATGACCGATCTTAAAGTAAAAACGATAAGAACCAATAAGAATCTAGCATGTGTCATTTATCACTTCATTAAAATAAAAACTAATTAATAAATTCAAAAGGGCAAAACTGGTATTTATGCCATCCATTATTTCCTATACAATCTCGAATCTCCACAATTATTTCATCCACTCACCCTCTTCTTTCTCTCTCATTTAAGAAAAAAATCATTCATCTCCTCCCCAATTTCAAGATCCATGAAACCTTAATTCGCCCCAACAAACACCTTCCCGGAATCTGCTTCAACTGTAACAACAAGTCGCACGAAAAATTTCATAAATCTTCATTGTAATTTTGTTTGTTTTGTTGTTATTGGAACGGGTTAACTCCTCGGAGACAGCCATGGGTTCGAAGTTGTATTTCAATCAAGGTTTTGTTGTTTTTAGATTGTGGTTTTTTTAGGATCTTGAATTTTGTAGTTCTCATTTTTATTGGATTATGTCAAGTGTGTTTACGTGTATGATGTATCAATTTTCTTTCTTTGTATATGAATATCAAATGTACAGTGATATATGATTAAAAGATCAGTGATGTATCACTTTGTATTGATGTATTAATGGTCTTAATTTATTATATAAATCAGTATAACGTGCATTAGGCCTTCGTTTACCGGCCATGACGAAGACGACGAAGTCAACAAACAGATGCCATAAACAAAACCGGTTTACCAATTAGCATTTGTCAATAAAAATATGTCATTTAATTATGAAATTAAATGTGTCATAAGACTTGATTTTTCACTAAAAATATGACATAATAATTAGTGTTTTACTACAAAAGTATTAAAAAGATATTTGTGTGTCACTACATACGTGTCAAGAAAATTTGTGTGATAAACATAGTGTGTCACTACAAATGTACTAAATTTTTTTAGTTTGTTATTAAAAGTGTACTAAAATTTTAATAAGTCACTATAAATGTATCAAAAAATGTAGTGTCACTACATGTAAATACTAAAAATTTAGTGTGTCACTATAAATGTATCAAAAAATTTAATGTGACAATACAAATGTGTCAAAAAAAATTAACGTGTCACTATATATATGTATCAAATATTTATGTATCTATGTATAAAAAAATTGATGTATCAATATGTATAAAAAATTGACTTGTCTACAAATGTGGGCATCATAATTTATATCACTAAAAGATGTTATCATAAGATAGTAAAGAAAACACCTCAACTGATTTCATATAAAAAATGAGTATAAGAAAAATATTAAAAAAAAAAAAAAAAAAAACTGATGCAAGAAAGGAGCGTGAATACTATTAGATGGGTTTATAAGATGTGCCATCAAATTTAACTTATTTACCTAAATGCCATTCCATATATTTAAATCTTGTGATATCATCATCATGATTCAATTCTTAATCTAATGGTTCACAAGTGTCCCTATTGTTTTTATTTTAAGAGTGGTCACTACAAGAACGCCTCTCTCTCTCTATATATATATATATATATATATATATATATATATATATATATATATATATATATATATATATATATATATATATATATATATATATATATATATATATATATTATGTACTACTGCTTGCGGACGCTTCTTCTGAGGTGCTATAATGGATATTGTTTCTTCTAGGTTGTTCTTGTTGGCGACCATTGCCAGCTCTGTCCCGTTGTCATGTTTAAGAAAGCAGCTCGAGTTAGGCAAGCTCAGTCTCTGTTTGAGCGACTTGTGCTTCTTGGTGCTAAACCAATTAGATTGCAGGTTCTGACTTTCATTTCCCAAGGTTTTTTTACTCCTTTCCACCTGAATTTTTTTTATTTGGACATAACGAGGCTGTCAAGGGCACATAGGTTGTGTTATGTTTTAGATGGTGTTACTTGTAGAGAAGTGATTGCTCAATCATTGATTATATAGGTTGGTTCTAGTAATTAAAAGTTGCGTTTTGTCATTAAATTTTCAGGTACAATATTGTATGCATCCATCCCTTTCAGAATTCCCTTCCAATATTTTCTCTGAAGGGACTCTCCAAAATGGCGTGACTGTAAATGAAAGGCAAACAACAGGCATTTATTTTCCATGGCCTGTGCCAAACTGTCCCATGTTCTTTTATGTTCGGTGTGTGCAACTCTTCTGCCTGCTTTCTTCTGTAAATCAAGATTTTCTTCTAGTAACATAATGGTTGGTAAGAAATATACAACTTCATACGTATTCTTACGTTGACGGCTTTCTCGTAAATTTGTTACAGATAGGACAAGAAGAAATCAGTGCTAATGGAATGTCCTATCTTAATAGGACAGAGGCTGCAAATGTTAAAAAACTGGTGACCACTTTCTTAAGGAGTGGTGTAGTTCCAAGTCAGGTATGTACATTTCTCCATATTCTTTTTTGACCTACTGGCATTCTCAAGATATATTTTATTAGAGTAAATGTTATGTAGATTGGGGTTTTCATGATTCTCGACTAACATTCTTCTCACTTCTCACTTCTTGTAATAAACTTGAGTTGAGTTGATTGTAGTATCTAATGGTTCATTGTAGATATAGAAATTTTGAACCATATATACGCATGAATGGGTCGATTTGGATTATGCATCATGTCAAGCGGGTTAACAGGCTACCAAAGTATATTTTTATTACAATATATCCTCTTAAATTATCTTACCATGACACAAGCTTCACAACGTGTTCATTCAAAGTTATTCCAGCTATGGCATCAAAGATGCTTGACCTGAACAGTCAAAGTCAAAGAAAAAATGTCAGGATCTGTACGTGATTTTAGCTATCAAACCAATTGAACATACATCTCAAATCAAATTTAGATGAATAATTTTGTCTTAAACTCGTTTATTACTAAGGTTTTATCTTTTTCGAAACTAATTTTTTTTTTCAATATCGAAACCCAATTTCGTTTTCAGATCCAAAGCCAAAAAAATCAGATCCAAAGTAAAAAAAGAATCATGTCCGAATAAATCAATAAAACAAAAAGAACAATAAAACGCTAATCACCACTGAATAAATCAATAAAACAAAAAATGATTTTTAAAACCAATCAATAAAACGATTTGGAAAATAAGCTACAAACATGATTATTCATAAAGTAATAGAAAGAAAGTGAAAAATGATAAGCGTAAATAAATCAAAACCTAAATAAATGATGCACCAATAAACAAATCCCTCAAATACTAGTTTAATTCAAGGATCGTAATTTTTAGAAATGAGAACAAAAGGCAAACCTGGTCTTGATTGTCTCTATCTCAAAATCACAAGCATACACTAGTAACCAACTCTTGAATAAATTAATGACCAAATAAAAGAAGGTCCACAAGAACAATTGTTAATTACTTGTGAGTATTATAGAGCTTTGATTATGACGGCTATAAGATGTGGAAAAAAAGGGATGAACCGCAAACCGATTCTCAGATCCTTTTTTCTAGTGGACAGTTTATAAATCTTCAAATGTGAATTTCCAATAATACCCCATAGTGACTTACGAATTAATAGTTAATCTTTAGGTTTATTACATTTATGCCACAAATGATCTTAGCCATTGATCAACTTATTCAAAGGTTGAGATTGGTTCTCGCAGTTCTCGCAATTTTTATGGTTCTGAAAATAACCCTACACTATATATATATATATATATATATATATATATATATATATATATATATATATATATATATATATATATATATATATATATATATATATATATATATATATATATATATAAAAACGGCAAAGATATGTCCTTCCAAAAGGAAGGTGGTGTGGTGATCGGATTATGATCGGCTCGAGATTGATGGTGTGGATTGGCCCGAGTATCAGTCGTTGGTATCCTTGCGTTCTTGCTCGCCCCTAGCAGCTGTCCCAAAAGGTACCCTCGTTCGGTCGTCCTTGTGCTTTCTTTTGAGTATGACAAGTGAAACCATTTTCATGCATATAAAATACGAATAACAACCTACACTACGAGAATCAGGAGAACATGCGACGAACATAATGCCGACGCCATTGTGGCGTCGGCAACATACGCTACATGACAAAAAAAAGCTTGACCAGGGGGAGGTGCGTTGAATTTTTTTGTCAAGATAATGCCGACGACAGGGCGTCGGCACAATAAAAGTCAAATTTGACTTTGTATTTTCGGCAATTTTTGGCGGGATCTTTTGACGCTCACATCTTCCCGACGCCCCGTCGTCAGGAAGATAAATCTATATAATTGCTAGGTGGATTAGCGTGTGATCAATGCAAATCACTTTTATTTTAACAATGTCGACGCCCTGGCGTCGGTAGTAATAAAAGGATTATTTATTTTGTTATTTTGCCGACGACATGGCGTCGGCAAAGTTGCACACATAATTTTACTAATATTAATTTTATGTGAACATGTTACGTATAATTATTTAAAAGTGTTCAATTTTAAATAAACTTATATAATTTTATTTTTTACAGTTTAACCTAACCGATCATCCTCCATGCGGCAAAACACAAAAAATCCAATCGTCAATTCGCATAAAACACACATAACAATGGCTGATTACATGCCGGAACGGGAGTGGACAATGGTTTTATCGTTGATGTATCTCTTTAATGAAGTTCTTAATACGTATGGCACCGAAATTTATGATAAATATGGTTCTTATCAGAAAAAGCCATATTACATATGTATTATTCCAACAACAACAACATCAACAACAACAATAACAACAACTACAAGAAAAACAACGACAACAACTACATACGAAGATTTTCCATGTAACCTAACAGCTCACAAAGTATTGCATCCGACTGACATGCGTGGTCATCAGGAATCCTTGCCATTTAAAGTCTTACCTCGAGCATCCTTACTCTTGTCTCTAGCACCTGTTTTTGTGATTCCAGCATGTTTATCCTAAGATCTTTGGCATCACAACTTGAGCACTCTGTTTGTGCAGATCCAGAACCTTGAGATGTTGAAGCAGAAGAGATTATTCTTAAGTACTCGTCAAATTCACTCTTCAACATAAAATATCCGCACCCATTATCTTTTTTTCTGGGCTATTACATAATAAGAAAATTATAAGAGATTACAACCTAATTATTTATATATTTACATAAATAAGACATGTATGATTATTCACCTTCTAGAGGACATGCATAATAGTGTCGTCCAGATGAATATTCTCTATGTGATATTCTTAATCTTATATTTCCTGCTCCACAAGAACGTAAAAAAGTATTAAATAACTCCATCTCAGATTTTGAAATTTATTTGAAGATAAGAGGTTGTGAGGTTGAGTGGTTTTGAAGATAAGAGGTTGTGAAATTCGTGTGAAGATAAAACAAATATATAATGTGTTTGTCAGGTTGGTGGGAAGTTTTGTCGCTACTTTTTTGGTGGGAAATATTGGCGGCATTTTTTGGCGGGAAATTTTGGCGCCATTTTTTTGGTGGGAAATTTTGGCGCCAGTATTTTTAACATGCCCCGTTTTATGCATGTGAAATCCGATATCGGGCAGTAAGGGTTCTTGAGAAGTGTGTGATCTCGGACAGAAGTAAAAGACCTAGACTCATTCGTTTAACAGGTTACGTATAACCATATCACCTAAACTCGGTCGTTTAACACGTTATGTATAACCATAGCACTTAGACTCGGTCATTTAACACGTTACGTATAACCATAGCACCTAGACACGGTCGTTTAACACGTTACGTACAAACATAACACCTAGACTCGTTCGTTTAACACTTTACGTATAACCATAGCACCTAAACTCGGTCGTTTAACACGTTACGTATAACCATATCACCTAGACTCGGTCGTTTAACACGTTACATATAACCATATCACCTAGACTCGTTCATTTAAATACTACGTTTATAACCATATCACTTATACTCGTTCGTTTAACATGTTACGTATAACCATAACACCTAGACTCGTTCGTTTAAAATATTACGTATAACCATAGCACCTAGACTCGATCGTTTAACATGTTACATACAACCATAGAACCTATACTCTCGGTTTAACATGTTACGTATAACCATAGCACCTAGACTCTTTCGTTTAACACGTTACGTATAACCATAGCACCTAGGCTCGGTCGTTTAACACGTTATGTATAACCATAGCACCTAGACTCAGTCGTTTAGCACGTTACGTATAACCATAGCACCTAGGCTCGGTCGTTTAACACGTTACGTATAACCATAGCACCTAAAATCGGTCGTTTAACACGTTACATATAACCATATCACCTAGACTCGTTCGTTAACACATTACGTATAACCATAGCACCTATACTCGGTCGTTTAACATTGTTAGGAATTAGAAATTCCCGGTATTAAAGAGTCGGTCACCTCAAGTATATGTAATCGTTAGAATGCTCGTAGTCATAGTTATATTTAGTTAAGTAGTATTTTGTTATGTAACACCGTGGAGGACGGACGGGTCTTTACCCACTGTATGCCTGATCCACAGCCCGTTGTGTGGCGATTTATGTAAGACTATAAATACTCTCTACCTCCCAAGGTAGAGAGTTGGAGCTCATAATAATAGTTTTTCTTTCTCTCACTAAGTTCCCTAAACCTCTAACTTTCTCTCTCTAGAACTCACCTTTATTCGCCCACTTTGTGTTATGGTTTGATGTGTATGTGAAATCCAATATCCAACAATTGGTATCAAGAGCCATGGTTAGATCATATCTTGCACATCTTTGGATTTCTAGTGGTTTTTGAGTTTGAAAAAGTTTAGTGGTTTGTGCATCATTTGGTTGATTTCTTGTGTTAAAGCTTGGATTTTGTTAGTACTTTTATGTTTAGAATCATCACAAGTGTTTAGGTTTTCATTTGGTAAGCTTGAATCATCTTGGTTGGGTTGTTTTTGGATTGAAAAGTGATGTTTATGTGGTTTTCTCTTGCTAGCGACTTGATATACGGATCTCTTTTTTCGTAGCGACTTGCTTCACAATTTTGTAGCGAGTTACAGTTTTGGAGCTAGCGACTTAGACCTAGCGATTAACAGTACAAGTAGTGGACTCTCCACTACGGGTAGCGACTTGGTGGTAGCGACTTGGTCTGTAGCGAGTTGCTCTTTAGCTACTTGAAGTTTTAGCGACTTGAGTAGCGAATTGCTGCCAAAATTTTACTAGCGACTTGGACCTTAGCGAGTTGTTGTTTAGCGACTTGACTGTGTAGCGACTTGGTGCTTAGCGATTTGGTGATTTAGCGAGTTGCTCTTTAGCGACTTGACTGTGTAGCGACTTGGTGCTTAGCGATTTGGTGATTTAGCGAGTTGCTACTTAGCGACTTGGTGCTTAGCGACTTGGTTCAAGGGTTATAGCGACTTGGTTGATTTTTACGAAGAAGAGGTTTGACCAAAGTTGACTTTTTACGTCAAAACTTCAAACGGCCATAACTTTTGATCCGTAACTCCGTTTTCAGCGAAATACCTGTCAAAACGACCGGAACAGCCTGAATATTGTGAGGTTTCACCATGATGTCGTGAAACGAATTTTTCGAGGCCCAAATCCTCTCCGAAAGGAAGTTATTGAGCTTTTAAGATTTTAGATCTAAATTTCTCCATAAAATCGTGCAACAACCAACCCAAATCACAACCAAACAACATCTCTGCTTATCCCACAAACAATCATAAGACCTAACACACAATTTTCTATCATTGTGTCGATCCATCAGTCATCTTAACACATTCCATTGGTCATTGCTTAACGGTTTGGTCTTGATTTTAGTAAAATCCCGCGAAAGATTCTATTTCTCGGTTTAAATCATAGACTTGTAAAATCCCGTGCATTCCACCACATCATGTCTTACTCTACTGACCCAGTGATTTCAGAAGTGCTTAAATTGTATGATGCTGTGGACAATAATGTTAATGATTGCTACATTGAACGATTAAAGATGTTTGAATTAAACAATGAGGATGTGAGATCTTCATGTTCTGAGTACAATGAGAATGAATTGCACCTGCTACAGAATGCCATGCAAATAGAATGCAGCATTGAGCCCTATCAGCTACTTCATCTGCACCTCATACAACTGTTATCCATAGCTGGGGATCGAACATGTAGTGCTCTTTTTCCGGGACTTACCTACATTAACAAGAAGCTTGCTGTTGAACTTAGAACATTTAAAGCTGCAAATTACCAATGAAGAGGTTCAAAAGGATGGTTCCAGTGCAGCTCTTCAAGTAATCTACAAACAATTTCATCCATTCATCAGTGGGGAATATTCAGCAGATTACGATCAACACTTGACTGGAATTTCCTTCAAAAACATACTGGAATGGAAATTCAGGAATTCATTGAGACATTTATCCAACTCATGGATAATGTGAAAAAGTACATTGAAGAATCTGCACAAAAGAATGAAGACGTGAATGAGTGTCAGGTGCAGTTGAAAGATTGTTGTGATAAGTTGGGTAATGTATCTGTTGAAGAATCGGGTGTTGCTGAATGCAGAATGTCAGTGACAACAAAAATTGATGAGTCGGATAATGGAAAAATGGAATCTTCGTGCTCAAATTCACAAGAGAGAGAGGTGCACCAGACACAACCTGTGCAAGTTAATGCAAAGGAACGCTCCATGGAAGCTTCGGATGTACCCAAGATAGAGATGCACCCGTCACTGCCTGTGCATGTCAATGCTCAGGTAAGTTGCATGGATGTTTCTGCTGTACCTAGTTGTGCATCTTCTACTCAAAATGATGATTATGAACTGCATGAGTACGCTGCATTTGTGCCTGATGATTCCCTTACCACTAAGCTTAACATATATAAGGATCAAGTTGCTATTTATGAACAACGTGCTAAGTTTGAGTTGACCACCCGTGAGCAGGAAATGGATGTCCAAATACGTACAATCATTAGAAAAAGTAATTTTAGAGAAGAAGTATTAAAACAAGAGTTAAACTCCTTACAAGAAAAGCTTTCTAAAACTGCTAAGCAAAAACAAGAACTTCAAGAAAATGTTAAAATGCTTAAGCAAGAATTCAAGGCTAAGGAATCAAAACTTTTGAATGATTTTTCCAATCTAAAAACTTTGAAAAACAAGCTTGAAAATAAGTTGTACGTACAAGGGAATACCATTCAGACTGCTCACATGATCACTAAGCATAGAGTCTAAAGCGATAAGCATAGCATTCCCCTTGTTGAGGAACCAAATCCAGAGGTCATTAAAAGGCTAGAAATGCTCATAAGGTGCTTTATGATGGTAATGAGATCCTTAAGCCTAGACAGAAACCTAGTTGCGCTGAGTGCACTGAGGAAGATAAGAAATCAGATGAAGTCACTAGGGAGAAAATGAATAAGAAGCTAGAAGATCCTGAGTGTAAAAAGAACAAGATAACGATAAAACCCCATGATTACACTAAGGAAAATTGGATATCCTTAAACATGTTTAAGCCTCGGACTCTATTGACCCCTGAACAAGTGTTCTGGAAAAAGGATATGGACTTGCAAAAGCTGAAAATCTTGTTGAAAAGAATCCCCCTTGTAGGAAATTCCCTAAAGCGACTGTGTATCCTCCAAATACACCAATGCATTTAGTTCCTAGAACTATTGCCACTAAGAGCAAGACCTTAATCAGTCAATATGTTATTCTTCAACTATTTGTCGATTTTGAGAAAACTTGTAAGAAAAGGATCACACCCACTGGGATAACTGAAGGGGAAAGGGGTTTTGAGCAAACAAAAGAATGCTATCTAACGGAGGTCATGCCTTTCTTTAAACAACTAAAAGATCATTTTGAGAGTCTTAAAAGGGGATAAAATCAGATATTAAAGAAATGGAAAAGGAATTTGATGCAATGATAGTTGAGGTTAGTGACTATGAGCGAGAATTAAAATATAATGAGATTGAGAGGAAGAACTTGCATACCTTGAATGAGAATCTTATTTCTGAATGTATTACTCAAGATGTGTTTTACACTGCTAAAAATTGTTCCATTAATGCTTCTCAATTTCATGAATTATCTGTTGCTCTGAAAGTCTCCCATGATCGTGTCATTGAGCTTGAAAAACTAATTCTAAATTGCATGAGAAAATTGAACAGGATGATCATGATAATTTGGTGAAACAGTTTTCTAAATTGGAAGTTGAGCATCTTGCTTTGCAATTAAAATATCAACATCTAAAGAAAATGTTAAAACCTCAAATATCAAGACATCCTTGGATGCTCCTGAATTTGATGCAGTTTTTAAATTAGCAAACGTGATGAACAGATTCGAGCTCATTGTAACACGATCAGAAGATTGAAAACCCAAGTCTCACAACTAAAAGGTGAAAAGAAGGAAGTGACTGGATCCCAAATGCCTCCTCCTTTAGATTCTCAGTACTCTCAAACTTTTCATCTTCAAAACTTAGTCAATGCATTACAAAAAGAAAACGAGAGTTTTCTAGAAGAAAATGAAAAAGTTAAACGACATTTTAAAGAGTTATATGATTCAATAAAAGTCACCCGTGACCAAAACAACGAAAAATAACGTCTTTACAAAAGGAAATTGAGAATCTGAGAAGTCAGGGAAATGGGAAACCGTCACTTGTTTTCAATAAGAATGTTGTCTCAAAGTCACCCTTAGATTGCAAATACACTGTGACAGTTAAATATATTCCTCCTCATCTTAGGAATAATGAACATGCTTTTCATGACTACTGTGCTTACCTTAAGGATAGTCTAGAATGTCTCCGTGAGATTGTCGAAGAGGATTTCATTAACAAACCTCTTGATAGTGAAATTAGGTTTGCTTGCCTCCAGGCCAAACGATCTCAAGAGCTGCTAGAATGTGTAATTGCAACATGTCCAAAATCCTTATCCTTAGGTGCAAAAGGCAAAGCTGTGATGCCTTGTTCTATGCCTAAAGCCAAGCATGTGACCCTTGATATGCCTTGTTCCATGTCTAAATTCAAGCAAGCAACCTGTGATGTGCCTCCTAGAATTTCAGATCCCAGCACTTCTAGACCAGGAATGCAGAAAGTAGTGAAGCCATGTAATGTTCCCATCGTTACTTCTACAGATGTTAAGATTGACACTAAAGTTAGCGGGTCAAAACCTAGAAGCTATGCAAAGAAGGATAGGATTACGCAAACTAAAAGTGATCATGATAAGGAAGTGAAAGAACACCATAGGGACAAGAAGTTTGATTTGAACAAAAAGAATCGTGTTAGTTCTAGTATTAGCTCTAAGCTTACTAAAATTAATTCGAGGCCTTATGCTATCTGCAAAACATGTAAAAAATGTTTAATTTCTGGTAATCATGATAAATGTGATGTGTTATTTCTGAGGTCTAAGATTCATAACCCAGTTAAGAAAGTTTGGAGAGCGAAACAGATTAAGCAATCATGGAAACCTACAGGGAAGGTTTTTACCAATGTAGGAATTTAGTGGAAGCCAACAGGTCGAATATTCACGAATGGCAAACCTTGCCCCTTAACTAGACCCACTATGCCTAGAGTAGTGCCTGTTAAGGTTTGGAAGCCAACTGGTAGAATAATCCCATTAAGCACAAAATGTCCCTCGACTAAGTCTGATGCTTCTACTAGTTCAGCTCCTAGTGACAATGACATTGCACCTAGGGTTTCTGCTGATTCAAAGATTGTTTGTGCTAACCAAAAGGATCCCAAGAGCACGTGGGGATCCAATGTTTCCAATTCTCTGTCTTCGTCTGTTATCCAAAGCAGGTCGTACAAGTCGTCCCTTGGTATTTGGATTCGGGCTGCTCTAAACATATAACTGGGCTCTAAACAATGACGTCTGTTCACATTAGTTCAGGCCTCGTTCTTCATCATTATGGCGTCTGCAGATAACACTTCAGGTCCCGTTCCTCAAAGAAAAGAAAAGTGTACGCTTCAGTGCGCTTTATCTTCAGAAGAAGAGAAATCTTCATGTTTATGACCATTCTCATCGACATTCTTCATCAACAAGCTTCATGTTTCTCCCATGCTCATTCAGTCATCAAGTGGATCTACATTCATTAATGTATATTCTTATTCACTTGCTAAATCAAAAATGGCAACTTCGGATGCAATTTTTGAGGGGGAGAAGAGTGAATATACTAAATGATGATGGATGTTTGAATAATGGTTATACGACTTAAAGTTTGATGACTCTCCTCCAAGGATAAATGGGATTTATGAGAAGAGTGAATATACTAAATGCGACTAATTTGTTTCACTAATGTTTCACTAACTAAGGATAAATGGGATTTATTGTTTGGGATTCATTGGTTCAAGATATGTTTGATGATAATTTACAACCGCTAGCGAATATTTGATGATCATCAAAGAATATGTGATTCATGAGTTCAAGATATGTTTGATGATCATCAAAGAAGTACAACTCAGACTACTCAAAAAGCCCTATCTCCAGTTATTCCTCAAGGCGTTGATAATGATTATCATAATATTGCAGTTGCACTCATGAATAATAATCCGCTCTTTGGTATTCCTTTGCCAAATCTTCACGGATTATTGTTCATGAATAATGATCCACTCTTTGGTATTCCTTTGCCAAATCTTCATGGATTATTGTTCCTCACATCGTGCATGCTATAAATCAACCACATGAACTTCAAGGAAAATGTCTACCTCATCCGCTCGAAGTTATTGGTGTATCCTCCAGATCAGTCTCTACATGAATACTTTTAGGAAGAATACATTGATGTTGAGGCATCATTTGTTCCGGTTCATTCAGTGGGTGAATGTACATCCGATTGTATGTTTATTCACATGTTGGGCATTTGACACAAGTTGATCATTTATCACTTATTTGAGATTGAAGTTGACCTTCACAAAGGCGTGTTCTTATTTGATAACTTGCTCGGGCTTAAGAATTTGAGTTGAAGGCTTGGTTTATCTAGTTACCAGCAGGCGGAGTGGATGGTTGAAGACCTGGTTAACTATCACTATTAGGAGTTACGTTGTTTTACTCAGTGTCACATGCAGATGACGATGTGGATAATATCAAGAGGTGTTAATGTCTCATACCTTGTTTGAGTGTGAGTACTTAGAGATTTTCTTGAAGCATAGATTCTCGACACCGTTCTTCCATCTTTAAGTGCAAGCTTAAGACACAAATGCGGGGAATTCGACTTCAGTTTCAAGTTTGGTATATTGGGTTTTTCTTCAACAGTGGTCACTTCAAATTGTCTACATATGGGTTGATAAAGATAGTCAGAGAGAGTTTATGTAGCAGTTGATTCTCACAGGATTCATTTGGGCTATTTGAGTTCTTCTCACAAGATTTCAAGTTTAAGGATATATTATTCCAACTATTTGGGGGAAGTGGTCTCTGGAGACCTTTGGTTTATGTTACTTCAGTGTTCAGTTGGAAGAAATGTGAGAAGAATATTTGGAACGTGAGATGATACTGCCTATCGACATCTTATATACGGTTTATGATAAAGTGCTTCCGGTTATATGCACAACATGTTCACTTGATCGAGCTAATTCAGTTATTTCAGAGTTGACATCCACAGAGATGATTAGTGACTCAACATGTTACATGGATGTCATCGTCTCTACTCTTGTTGGGTACATGTGTACATTATGTGTTGATTGGTTATATGTTATATAACTGGAATGCACTTGGTAAAATGAAGATGTTGATATATTGTTCCCCTAAATAGACAATTGGTCAATCTCGAAGAGTAAGGTGTACATCGGGGATGCACAGCAGGTTCATGTGATCGGTCGTAATCAGTTAATCCGGATTTGATAACCACTGAGACGATCAATGTTTCAACTTGTTACTTCGGTGTTCTCGTGTTCTTCAGAGTGCTGAGCTTCAATCAATGAGACCACTTTGTATTCAACTCTACTTCTTAGGGAAATGGTCTTTATTCGATGTTT
Source organism: Chrysanthemum makinoi (assembly GCA_910596185.1). Classification (NCBI taxonomy): domain Eukaryota; kingdom Viridiplantae; phylum Streptophyta; class Magnoliopsida; order Asterales; family Asteraceae; genus Chrysanthemum; species Chrysanthemum makinoi. Next base: position 51,867,000 of record OU343220.1, on the reverse strand, counting down.
GTCGGTTTGGGGGGAAGCTATCAAAGATTCAAATTGAGAAGGCTCATGTCCAGACGATTTTCTTAGAAGCCTCGAATGCTTTCGTGGCGAAAGTTTAAGAGATGTTGATTCCTTTCTTCTACAACGTGCTGAACGATATCTTTATCTCGGTACTCATTTCATCATTCTCTTAAACTAATTTATCTTTTGTAAATATTTATTCGAAAAACAAAATACAAAATTATAAAACCTTCAAAAAATTCAAATAGAAAAATATAAAACTTTCAAAATCCATAAAAATTTGAAAAATTCGAAAAATCTTCAAAAAATATTGTCTTTTTGTCATGTTTCTCTCGATTCGATAATATCTACGGTCTTGATGTTGTCATTCAAAGAATGACACGGGACTTTAGATGTTGTTCGAATTTTAAAAAAAAAAAAAAAAAAAATCAAAAAATCAAAAATTATTTTTGGGAGAAAGAGAAAAAAATGGTTTATTGTCATTTCAGGCAGTAACCCGCTTTTTCAAAGAAAGAACAGAGCCATACTTTATCATGTTTTCAAAATTCCATGCTCTGATTCTTTAAACATTTATCTGTTGAAAACTAAATGCTTTGAAAAATAACTCGGTCTCTATTTTTGATAATCATCTGGACTTATTTGTCAAAATATCAATCTCTCAATCAACAACCTATGTCATTGATTGAGGGGAGAATGATTTCAATTAAATTAAAAAGTTATTTGGCATTCAATTGTTTTCAAAAGATATTCATGCATGTTTTATCAATGGAGTTTAAAGTCTTAAAATCCGATCATTATCACTTAAAACGCTTTCATAATCAAGTCACAATTCTCCTTAAAAGCTTTCAAAATCAATTTAAATCTATAAGAGATCACAAATCTCAAATGATTTGATAATTGTGATCGGGGAGAATGTGTGATTTAAATTGGATTTAAACTGATAATTCGGTAAATGGTTTTATAAGGATGTACAAGCTCTCCTTCCCACATGTGACAAACGATTTCAAATTTTCCATGCACATGTTGAGGGGAGCATCTATCTTAAACCTATGATTTGAAACGTGATAACTTATCTCAAGGTGCAGGTTCCCTCTAGTATGTGCAAAACTCTTTTCAAATCTCGAGGCACATATTGAGGGGGAGCAAAATCATGAAAACCTCATCCTTCCCCAAAATGCTTTATCTACTTGATTCGATTAGGAAAGTGATGTTGATATTTTTTAAAATGGTAATCAAAGAAGTTAATTCTTTCTCTTGCCTCCGTGTGGAAAACTATTTCAAATACTTGATTCACATGTTGAGGGGAGTTCTTCTTCTAAAAATATCAAAAACAATTCAGGTACAAAATGCTTTGATAAAATATCATAAGTATCCGGATTGATTTTCAAATGGTTTTCAATTGGTTCCTATGGCAGATGAACAATACCAAAAAGACCGACCAACTTTACATTATGTATGGTGATATAAGGACGATAAGGTTAGGTATGTGTTCCCATGATCCGCCAGAACGGAGGGATCTACCCAGGGACTATCCACTAGTTAGTGTAGAGTTCTTAGGTATGATGATAAAAGGAGAAAAATGAGATATGGGAAGAGTGCGGACTAAGACTGAGCTAGTACTGGAATAAACCCAACAAGGTTCTTGCTATGAAGTCTCGGTAAGCACTGAAGGGGTTGAAGAATTAAAAAGAATTGAATGAGAAAAGGGTGAAAACAAATAGCCCTCCATTTATTCAACCTTAGGGCGAATACCGGGTTCAATTCATATGCTACTGATGGTAACATCGGTATTGAAGACAAGACGTCATGGACCCAGTGACGCCCTGCACTTCAACTTTCCAAACCACTCAAGTTCCTCTTAAAAGGACTTGTTTCATTCTCACGGGGAACCGACATTATCTATCGACTTTCTCTTAGAGATTGTTGATATTGAAGGAGGAGACCCTCTCCCTAGTCTCCGATATAGGATCCAAATATGCACAAATTGAGTCTAGTGCCACGAGATCATCAATAAATCTCATTAGGACACTTTCAATGAAGACTCTCTGTTTCACACAATGTGGAAAGAGAGATTATATCTTGAGTCCTACGCATTATCCTTGTGGTATTGCCAGAACATCTGAGTGATATGCAAACATACTCACAATGAAGATGGAAAGCCTTCTGGAGCCAACATCTAACAAGCTCCTGGTAGGTGGCATGTGAGATCTATTATACAGATCAACCATGTGACAACTGAACAGAAACAATGGGGCGATTCATTCTTTTGAATCAATCCTGGTTCAGGTTATGGATTGACGGATACCTTTGAAAAACCGGTCTTTGTGCTTTAAAACTCTTTTCATTAAGCACGTCGACCGTGTACTAATTTTTCAAATCAAAAGGTGTTTTATGATTGATAATTGATTTTCATTAAAACCTTCGTTATATTGCAAAAACAATTTCTATTGAGCAATACACGATTGTTTTTCAAATCTCTTTTCATCAATTAGTGGACTTAAATTCGCTGGTTCACTCACTCCGTGTTGTCTTCTTTGAGACGTTCCGGTTTGAGAACAGCTAGAGCAGCTGCGAAACCCTGTCAAGGAAATTCTTCGGAATTATTCCGATCACAGGCGTACTTGTACTGATAAACGTGGAACCGTGGGCCGTGTACCTCAATTCAACGAAAGTGATCAAAGACACTTTCGTGCGATTTATTGCTAACTGTAGTATGCAGGTACACCCCAACGTTTGCAGTTGATCAGAATGGAGCGGTCAATCCATAGCCGCATGCTCACACAACACATTCATATCAAAAGATATCATGATTGGTGCATCAATGACTCGGATATTCTAACTCCATGCTTCTGCTACGCTGCTGCCAATATCATGAATCAACGAATGCTTCCGCTATTCTGATGAGAAGATATCATGATCAAGAATGTGAGCATGTCGGTCCGAAAGTCACAACATCACATAATACCAACACCACAATGGATGTATCAGAGATTTTCTATTAGCTGATGATCTCAAAAGCTGGCTCAACATTATTATCACGTGGATCAAGTAAAGACCTCCACTTGGATTAACCAAACATGCAATGAGTGGAATCAATGACTACGAGCTTCGAGCAAAGTACTACATTAAGAATGCAAGATCAATTGTTAATGTAATATCTGATTGTATTCAATGTCATTTTAGTATATGTTTGAGGTGACCTCCCTTAGGGGGAGATTGTTAGGAATTAGAAATTCCCGGTATTAAAGAGTCGGTCACCTCAAGTATATGTAATCGTTAGAATGCTCGTAGTCATAGTTATATTTAGTTAAGTAGTATTTTGTTATGTAACACCGTGGAGGACGGACGGGTCTTTACCCACTGTATGCTGATCCACAGCCCGTTGTGTGGCGTTTTATGTAAGACTATAAATACTCTCTACCTCCCAAGGTAGAGAGTTGGAGGTCATAATAATAGTTTTTCTTTCTCTCACTAAGTTCCCTAAACCTCTAACTTTCTCTCTCTAGAACTCACCTTTATTCGCCCACTTTGTGTTATGGTTTGATGTGTATGTGAAAGCCAATATCCAACAAACATGTTGCGTATAACCATAGCACCTACACTCGGTCGTTTAACACGTTACGTATAACCATAGCACCTATAGACTCGGTCGTTTAACACGTTACGTATAACCACATCACCTAGACTCGTTCGTTTAACACGTTACGTATAACCATAACACCTATACTCGGTCGTTTAACACGTTACGTATAACCATATCACCTAGACTCGTTCGTTTAACACGTTACGTATAGCCATAACACCTATACTCGGTCGTTTAACATGTTACGTATAACCATAGCACATATACTCGATCGTTTAACATGTTACGTATAACCATAGCACCTAGACTCGTTCATTTAACACGTTACATATAACCATAGCACCTAGGCTCGGTCGTTTAACCCGTTACGTATAACCATAGCACCTAGACTTGGTCGTTTAACACGTTACATATAACCATAGCACCTAGGCTCGGCCGTTTAACACGTTATGTATAACCATAGCACCTAGACTCGTTCGTTTAACACGTTCGAGTATAACCATATCACCTAGACTCATTCGTTTAACACATTACGTATAACCATAACACCTATACTCGGTCGTTTAACATGTTACGTATAACCATATCACCTAGACTCATTCGTTTAACATGTTACGTATATCCATAACACCTATACTCGGTCGTTTGACATGTTACGTATAACCATAGCACCTATACTCGGTCTTTTAACACGTTGCGTATAACCATAGCACCTAGACTCGGTCGTTTAACACGTTACGTATAACCATATCACCTAGACTCGTTCGTTTAACACGTTACGTATAACCATAACACCTATACTCGGTCGTTTATCACGTTATGTATAACCATATTACCTATGTTAATACAAATAAACCGTAAAAACGTTTATTAATATTTTGCGATCTCTTTGTGTTTTGTTGATAACAAATATAATGTTATCTTAAGTACAATTATAAGGATACATGTTATTTTTGTAAAGCATTTACATATAGCCTTTTAATACAAAAATGTAGTAATTAATCATTTGTTGTAATAGTATATTAGGATGGGTAAAAACCACAACCCATGAATCATAACCCATACTCATTTGACTAGATACAATGTATTCATTAGATACATTGAATCTAAGGAAAACCCATGGACCAACCCATAACCCATGACCCATAACCAAAAAACCCATGGGCAAAGAGGAGCGTCCCACGGATCCCTAGGATTACACTAGACGGGTCCCAAGTGGGAGGGATCCGTGGGATCCGAGGAATAGTGGCAGAAATTGCCTATAAATAGAGAGTCATTTCTTCATTCCAACTCACCCCTCTTCTTACAAATCCTCTCATATACTCTGATTCTCTTCTAACAAAATATCACTTGATCTAGAGAGTACTTCCTTCTTTCTTTCTTTGGTGATTTTCATATAGGTCATTCTCTAAGGCGAGATCACGAGCATTCTACAAGTCATCCAAGCAAGGGGTCCTTGATTGATTTGTTTCTCCGCAAGATTTTGATTGGCTCCGAACGGTCTATCTTTTATTAGTCAACCACTTGTGAATGGTCAACCATAAAAGTCAAACAGCTCAGAACAAAATGCAATTAAATCCAGAGGAGTTTAGTGTTTCCCCGGGTCGTTAAGTCCCAACGAGCTGTACGATTGAATAGCTAAACGCGTAGTGATCGGGTGATATTGAACAGGAAAGGGGTTATGATTGATTACACTAAAGAAATTAAATCTAATAAAGACTTTGAAGTCATTTTAATTCTATATTTAAAATCGTTTAACGATTAAAACCTAAAACGCGTACGTTCTTGAATTTTACGTAAACGTAAAATTTAAAACGAAAATTTAAAAGAATAAAACACCTACGGATATGAAAATGATATTTTACAATCCTAATAATAAAAGAAAATTATTGGAAAATTAAAATTATTTTTATAACTATTTATTTAATTATTATTAATTAAAACTATTTAAACTAATTAAATTCTAGAAAATAGAAGATGAACAAAGAAAAATTATGAAAAATTTCCTAAAATTATTTTATATTACTGAGAACAAGGGAAAATTAACAGAAACCAATTTGGAGCACAAGAACAATGATTTGGGCACATTACTAATATGAATAAGCATTTGAAATAAGCAATAAGCTATCCAAAAGCTACCATAAGCTACTACAGCCTAAATCTAACCTAAAATGAGCTACTGCAACTGATTGGGACCTAAAAAGCACAAGCTAAAGAAAAAAAGCTCGAGACCAGATTTCAACTCTCAACATGCCAAACGGCCCTACAGCAGCCACTTTAAGCCCCTATTAAGCTAGCTAGAAAAAATCACAAAAATAAACTGAAAATACCTACTTAACAACCACCAACCCAAGTGCAGGTATCCAAAATTTCAGCTGATTTGAACTAAAAACGAATCTGTGAAAATTCCACAAAGTTTTGCAAAAATCACTTTTTCCACTTTTGATTTTTTTTATGAGTTTTGACAAATTGACTTTAATGAACTTTGAATCAATCCTACTTACTGATTATGTTATATTAAGCTATTAGAATATGAAATTAAGCTAGATAACAAGCTTTTGAACTGATATGAAAGATTATGCAGCCTAGAGTACTAACAGTGATGAAAACAAGAGACTTAAAGTGATTATTGACTTTTTATACTATGACTTTCTGATTTTATGACCAATATTCACTACATGAACCTATTTTAACCTGTTCCAACTAAAAACAACAACAAAAACAAACCATAACTCATAGAACAAGCTTGTTCCAAACACTCCTTAAAGTAACTTGAAATGAGGTTTTCAAAGCATATGACTGAATAAGCCTAGGATTCCAGTTTCAAAGGTTTAAATATGGTATACTGAGATTATAGAAGCATAAAAATACAAACCACAACAACAATTACCTATAAATCCAAGTTACATTATAATTGATAGTGAAAAATGAGGAACATGAGAGCTTACAAGTGATCAGACTGAAAACTAAGAACCAAGAACCATTACCATATCCTATAGCCTCCCATAAGGCACTAATACCACTGCAATCCAAAATCAGCCATGTTCATTTCTTCAATCTTCTTTTCTTCTGATTTTTGATTTTTGACTATTTATTTAGTGATTTTTGACATTTTTAGTAAAACTGAATGAGAACAAGTTTAATGACTTAAAGAGCTTATAGAAGCTGATTAGTAACTAAAATGAGCGTATAGAAGCTGATTAGTGACTAAAATGAGCTTATAGAACCAGTAACCAACACCTTTTAACATTACAAGAGTAAATTGAGATTTTCAAAGGTAAAAATGCATAAACTGAAATTGTACTGAAACACTGGAATTGATTATTGAAATAGCTTAGAAATACATTAAAAACACTGAAATTACAACTTAGAATTAGGTTTTACAACTGGAATTTAAGTTATATTAAAAACGACATAAAGACAATAAAATTAAAACTAGATTACTATCCACATTGCTCCTTAACTGCTTTATAATGATCTTTTGAACTTAGCCGACCTCTCTGAGACTTTCCCACTTGATCTTGGCCATTGGATTCATCAAATTCATCATAAACGTCCATTTGGACTTTTGGCGCCAAAATATCAAAAGCAGGTTTTTTGCAATTAAAGATTTTTGGATGTTTGTGGAGGTGTAGGAGAGTGGGTAGACAGCTGGGGTTTGTGATGGATGCAAGTGGTGGTGAAACCATGGAGGTGTAGGGTGGTTTCTGGTTTTGGCGGGGTATGTGAGAGGAAGGAGATGGTGAAGTGGGTTTGACTGAGGTCAAACCGGTATATACATAAGAGGGGTTGGGCTGGGTTGGTTGTTGGGTTTTATTTATTTAAGGTCCGGTTGGTTTTTAGTTTATCACAAGGACCATTTTGTAATTTTCTGAAAAATGAAGGGCTGAACCTGTTAATATTTGAAAGTTATTCCAAAGGTCAATCTTTCCAAGTTTCATTAGTACAAGGACCATAAAAGATAATTTTCCATTTTTAAACTTCCAAGGACTATTTTTTGCCAATTTTGAAACTTGAAGGACCAAACTTGTAAATTCTCCAAACTTTTTACCCAAGGATCATTTTTGATAAATTTTGATTTTAAAAGGACTTGGGTTGACTTTTATTCCAAAACAAATGCTCATGGACTGATTTTGTCAAGATTTGAAAGTTGAGGGACCTGAAATCTGCCAATTATGCAAACTTAGCTCGATTTTCATCTGTTTTTAAACATTTTGCATCTGAAACATATAAAATACAATCCTTGGATATATTTTGTATTTTCTTTTTATATTTGAGTGTTTTTAAGTGTTTTGGCATTTCGAGATAGGATAAAAAATGATGAGTATTTACACACTCATCAGATTTCTGTAGCGAAGATCTTGTATTTGATATTTCACATATTTGTTGTGTAATAGTCGTGTTGGTTTGGTCCACCGTGTTACGGACTCGGTATTTAGCTTCGTACAGGAAAAAGGTGTAAGCAACGTTGTGAAGGCTTCTCCGCCAAGTGAAGGAGTTTGTTGACATAGTGCTTGAACTCTCGAGTAGGTGACTGGGGGAGTGGAGTAGGGCAAGGAAGGTGTCCTTGTAGCGAACCACTATAAATCGGTTGTGTCATTTCTATCCCTTTGCTTTACTTTATTTACTTGCTTTATCATTAGATCTATACTTTCTCTACATCCATAAGATCTCACATATTAACGAATCTAAAATTTTTGAAACTAACTTAAAATCGGCAAAACTATTCAACCCCCCCCCCTTCTAGTTTTCCACAATTAGCATCAAGAGCTAAGTTTTAAAGTAAACCGTATTTTAAAAACTTTTCGATCACTATGGGTTCTGAAAATTACAAGGAAGGGCAATCTTTGTAACGACCACCACTACTTGAAACTAATGGTTTTATATATTGTAAAAATAGATTTGAAACATATGTGAAGTTTAAAGATATTGATCTTTGGTACATTATTATTGAAGGCGATTTTGAGGCTACCTCAAATGATGATAAAGGAAATTTAGTTAACATACCTCATGATAAACTAAATGATGAAATGAAGAAAAAGCTTTCTAAAAATAGTGAAGCTAAAATGGTTTTGTATAATGCTTTACCCAAAAAGGAATTCGAAAGAATTTTTATGCTTAAAACTTCTTAAGAAATTTGGAATTCTTTAGTTGTAACTCATCAAGGTAATCAACAAGTTAAAAATAATAAAATTGATTTATTTGTTCAACAATATGAACAATTTTCAATATCGGATGAGGAAACTATAGATCATTCATTTGCTAATTTTAATACTATTATTACATCTTTACAAGAACTTGATGAATCTTTTTCTAACCGTAACCATGTTAGGAGATATCTAAGGGCACTTCCATCTAAGTGGAGATCCAAGGTGACGGCGATCGAAGAGTCAAAAGATTTGACAATCCTCACCCTTGATGAACTCATAGGCAATTTAAAAGTCTACGAGCTTGTCCTTACTAAAGATTCTGAATCGTCAAAGGTGAAAGAGAAACAAAAATCTCTTGCCCATAAAGCCAAAAAGGCTTCAAGCGATGAAGAGAACTCCTTTTCAAATAGTGATGACGAGGAGTACGCTATGGCGGTAAGGGACTTTAAAAAGTTCTTTAGAAGGAAGGGAAGATACGCCAAACAACCGTATGATGATAAGAAAGGCTTTCGGAAAAGCAAAGAGGACGAGAAGCCAAAAGATGATCGTGCTTGCTTTAAATGTGGGGACCCAAACCACTTTATTAGTAAGTGTCCCAAACGGGATGATCAAAAGCGCTCGTGAGCGGCGTGGGGAATGAGCGACGGGAGGAGCGAAGAAATTTGTCTACTGGCAAATGACGAGGTATGTCACGAATACTATAGTAGCTCATCACTTGATGACGACTCATTACATAATGAATATGACAAACTACGCAATATTAGCTTAAAACTAATTAACAAAAACAAGCTTTTAAAAAGTCAAAAACAACGCTTAGATAAGGAAGTCATAGAATTAAAAGCAAAATTAAAACGTCTTTAAAAGGGTAAAATTGCAAAGTGGTGAATGTGAACTTTGCGTTCAACTTCAAACACTAGTTGATCAACTAGATTATAAGATTGCTAGAATGAGCACGAATACGTTAAATATAATGCTAGATAGTATTAAAACTGAGGATAACCAAGAAGGTTTAGGGATCCAACAACTTGATCCATCAACTAGTGAAAATAAAGAAACAAAATTTGTTAAGGCACTAGAAAAACCAACCACTATTGTGGTGGATCCCACGGATCCCTTAAAAAGGGAACCGGCTAGTGTACATCCAGGGATCCGTGGGTCTGCTGTAGCAAACAGTGGTAATAACGTAGCTTCTTCATCTAGAACAGATTTTGTTATCATTAATAAGAAGAAACCAACTCATTTCACCACTAGACAACCACCTCCAAAATATAATCCTACTTTTGCAAGAAACAAGGCTCCATCTTTTTCAAAACCAAATCCTTCTAGGAGACCTAATAATGTTTACCCGAGAAGTAACCATCAAATGGGATGGAACCCAAATATGCAAAATGGTTTTCCTTTTCAAAACTTTGCTCCATGGAATGCATACTCACCTTATCCATACATGTCTAACATGAATGGAATGTTTAACACTAATGGACCCATGAACAAATGGGGACCAAACTTTTGAGTTAATTGTTTTCTTAGGTGTGCTTAAAGGTCGACCTAGACCCCGATGAATGGGTCAAGGATTGCGGGTGGATGAGGCACATGACCGGAAATAAGGATCTATTCTCCACATATGAATCCTTCAATGGAGGTAATGTGGTGTTTGGAAATAGCAAAAGTAGAATCATCGGTAAAGGTACAATTTCTAACAAATCTCTAACCATTAACGATGTGTGTCACGTAGAAAACCTAAACTTTAACCTCTTAAGTATAGGACAAATATGTGATAAAAAGTAATGTACTTTTACCTAAACGGTAGTAAGATACTATAAAATGGCATAACCATAGGAAGAGGAATTAGGAAACATGGAGTCTATGTCATTAAAATCGGTAATGAACCTAAAGACAAACTATGTCTTACCTCTATGGATGATACTTTGACCTTATGGCATCGAAGATTGGGTCACGCCAACATGCGACTTCTTCAATCGCTATCATCCAAAGATCTAGTAAGAGATCTACCTAAGTTAAAATATGAACATCACTTTTGTGATGCTTGTAATGTAGGAAAACAAGTTCATTCTAGTCATAAAGCTAAAAACATGGTGTCTACAACTAAGTGTCTAGAATTACTACATATGGATTTATTTGGTCCATCCGCTATCCAAAGTTATGGAGGTAACTACTACACTTTGGTCATAGTGGATGATTACTCTAGGTATACATGGACAAAATTTTTAAAGAACAAAACGGAAACGTTTAATTATTTCAAAATATTAAGCAAGAAAATCCAAAGACAACTAGGAAGTCCTATAGTGTCTATTAGAACGGATCATGGTAGGAAATTCGATAATGAAGTGCAATTTGGAGCTTTTTGTGACGCTAATGGTATTACTCACAACTTCTGGCTCACGCACTTCACAATCGAATGGGGTAGTAGAAAGAAAGAATAGAACCCTACAAGAAATGAGTCTAACCATGCTTAATGAGCAATCTATACCTCAAAAGTTTTGGTGCAATGTCGTTGATACTTCAACGTACATACTCAATCGAGTCTTAATTAGACCAATCTTAGGTAAAACTCCATATGAGTTACTCCGAGGCAAAAAGCCTACGTTAGATCACTTTAGAGTCTTTGGTAGTAAATGTTTTATTCTTGACACTAAATATTACCTTACAAAATTTGATCCTAAATCAACCGAAGGTATCTTTCTAGGTTACTCTCCAAATAGCTAAGCTTACGTCATATTAAACAAAGAAACAATGAAGGTAGAAGAGTTATTAAATATAAAATTTGATGAAAGTCCACCCAAACCCTCTCCACCTCTTGTCGATGACGAGATTATAGAAAGTGAAGCTATAGTAATAAAGAAAAAGATAAATGAAGAAGAAGAACCTTTAAATGATGAAGTCATAAACATTAAAGAGTCCAAAGATCACCCCGTAGATAAGGTCATAGGAAAGCTAAACTAAAGAACATTAAGGTCTCAAGTTTAAAACCAAAGTAGCTTGTTTTGTTTCGTTTCAACCATAGAACCTAAGAATACACAAGAAGCCATAAAAGATGAGAGTTGGGTAATGGCTATGCAAGAAGAATTAAATCAATTTGTTTCTAATGATGTTTGGACAATTTTCCCTCCACCTAGTAATCAAACTATAATAGGAACCAAATGGGTTTATAAAAATAAATTAGATGCAAATGGAGTTGTGTCTAGGAACAAGGCTAGACTCGTTGCCCAAGGGTATAACCAACAAGAAGGAATAGACTTTGATGAGACCTATGCCCCCGTGGCTAGATTAGAGTCTATAAGAATACTTCTTGCGTATGCTTGTGCTAATGATCTCAAGCTTATCAAATGGATGTCAAAAGCGCTTTTCTAAATTGTTTCATTAATAAAGAAGTATATGTAGCTCAACCTCCGGGGTTCATCGATTTTGAAAAACCTAAACATGTGTATTAATTAAAGAAAGCCCTTTATGGTCTTAAACAAGCTCCAAAAGCTTGGTATGATAGACTCAAGTCATTTTTAATTAAACACAACTATAACATGGGGTTAGTTGACAACACACTTTTTACTAAGAAAAGAGAGTCACATATAATCATAGTGCAAATATATGTAGATGATATTATATTCGGATCCACTTGTCAAGACATTTGTGATGATTTCTATAAAATCATGCATGACGAGTTCGAAATGAGTATGATGGGAGAACTTAGTTTCTTTCTTGGTCTACAAATCAAACAAGTAGAAGATGGTATCTTCTTTAATCAATCTAAATACATAAAGGAGATGTTAAAGAAATTCGGTCTAGAAGAGTCGAAACCAATTAGAACACCAATGTCATCCGACACCAAACTCACAAAAGATGAAGACGGTGAATCCGTCGATAATATTAAATATCGTGGCATGATAGGTAGTCTTCTCTACCTCACGGCAAGTAGGCCGGATATCATGTTTAGTGTTTGTTTATGTGCTAGGTTTCAAGAAGACCCTAAAACATCACACCTAGAAGCCGTAAAAAGGATATTTAGATACATTAAGGGTACAACACAATTAGGATTATGGTATCTGATTCGTTGTTTGTGAGTGGTGAAAATAAACACAAATATCAAACTTATCAAATTAACCGTAAAACTCGACAAATCAACCTTTTAGAAAAAGGGTTAACGTACAAATCACGGGTGTGATAAAAGTGATACCGGAAAGTGATTTCCCCGGGTCGTGTCCCATCGAGGTGTGAAATTGACAATGTCGTTGAGTTTCGTGATTATGGACTTGAATTGGTTTAACAAATTTTGGATTTGGATTACGTATTCTACAAAATAAAGAACGAGAGTGAAAATAAAACAAGTAAAAAAAAGTAAATACTAAATAAACTACTACTAAGCCTAAAGAGCAATAAAACGATACTAAACTACATACTAGGGTGCTAAAATGCAAAAACGCTAAAACCGAACACACGGAGCCATAAACGTAAAAGTTTTGCAATTTAAGGCTACGTGTGAAACCAATTTTCCTCGATCTATTCGACTAAAAAATTTTTTGGAAAAAGCGGAATATTTTTTCAACTTTTAAATTAATTACTACGAATTAAAATCTATTTTAATCTAATTAAATGATTAAAAATACTAAACTACTTTTGAAAAATCTGAAAAATTACCGAAAACTACTTAAAGTTATGCTTGAACCGGAAAATTAAAAATCAAGTTGGGTTGCTTGGTGAAATAAGTCGAAATAAGCTAGAAAGAGCTTATGAGCAAAACTGTTTTAAAGGGTTAAGAGATTAGTTTGTGCAAGATTCAACGAGACAAGTCCCAAGGGCGCAATGGTTGTGATGTTGTGTTGTGAGGTGGGTAGCGTGGGTTCGAGTCCCAGCTATGTCACTTTTTGCAAAACATTTTTTTTGTTTGATTTTTCTTTTTGCACTTTGTTTATGAGCCAAAAACAAGACTTTTTTGTAAAAACACTTTAAGTAAAACTTTGGAATAAGCAGTTTTACAACTGCTTATTTCCAACAGTGGTAAGAATCAAATAAGCACCCCTTTAAATGACTTTTTGGTCCAAATAAGCAACAAGCAATGAAATTTAAGCTAAACTTAACTTGATATCAGTGAACCTATTACAAAAGAAAGGGAAAACAGTTGGCTATAGGTTCTAACTTTGGAAATCCTAAACTACACTAGATCACATAAGCTAACCTAAACCTGAAAAAGCTTCTAGTGCTATCTTGCCTAAAATCCACTATCCAAATTCATAAATAAGCTAGAATACTAGTGATCTACAAAATTTTGAGAGATGACCATGTGACTTTGCAGCTATGCTAAAACCAAAGGGTACTGTTGGGGCTTATTTATAAGCCGAAAGAAGAGCTCAAAATTGAAGGAAAAGCTGCAACAAAGAAAGTCAACATAGCCAAGTTTATAGAAAACTGATTGGGAGTAAAAAAAAAAAAAAAACTTATAACAACCCAAAAATAAGCTGTTATGAGCTTATTTTTGTCAATTATATGCTGATAAAAGTTTCACAAAGAATGGAGAAGGACAGTTTTTTAACACTTATTTAAACTAGACTAAAGAGGTTTGAGGTGCAAATAACTTTGTGAAGGGCTAGTTGGCTTGGTAAAGATTGAGGAAAAACAAAATTTGTGAGATTTGAGCTTCTAAAAATTTGTCAAAATAAGCACAATGTACTGGTGCATAAGCTGCGGAATCTGTCTGATTGCAACTCGAACACTTTTTGTTACCAACTTTTGCAAGAAAACTTATCCCATTAGTCCCCACCTTAAACAACCACTTAGAACTTGAAAAGATACTTTGACTTCAGAGGTCAAACGGGTAGAAACAAGTTTATGACCCTTTTCTAGCTTAAGACAAACACCCTTAACTGGTTTTGGAAGATTATATCACCCCTATCTTTAAACTTAAAATCTGATAACTTTCAAATGAGATTAACACTATTTTAACATAACACAAAGAAACATGAAACTAAAAAAACTTTTCATTGATTTGAAGAAATACATTATGTTGAGTAAAAAAAAAACAATAAAACTAAATTTTTTTTTAAAATAAAACTAAGGGTTGCCTTATACTATGGCTTACAATCCTATTTATACTAAAACATCTCGGTCTTCAATGTCTTCATCTCTGTGCTTGTTTTGAGAGTGGAAACAGACAAAAGCTCCAACTTTGTGCTTTCTTCAAACTGAATCCAAGCCATTAATCAATTAGGTACCATATGAGACATATCTGAGCCGTCCATGGGGTCTTATGATGTTGGGATTGCCAGCTTGGCAGTTTGGGTGAGGGGGAAAAAGTTAGTGGGTTTGGGTTTTGGGGTTAACCGGGTAAAGGGGATGAAGGTGAGTTTGGGTTTTGATGAAGTTGGGTAATAGAGAGAGGGAGGGTTGAGTGTTTGGGGAGGAGAGAAAGAAGAGTTCTTGGGGACCTGTGTTCTAGGGTTCTGGGTTGTGTTTAGTTTGGGCGGGAATGGGGAAGAAGACGGGTATTGGTTGATGGGTGGGTTTTATCAATTTACCGGGTATGGTTGGATAAAATGGGTCGGGTGTTAATATGGACTTGGACCAGGGTATTATTGGGCCAAAGGTTTGAGTTAGTGTTTATATTGGACTTTGGATAGATTATGAAACCCATTTAACTTTTAGGGACCATAGTTGCACATTCTGAAATTCAGGGGACCACGAATGTAAATTCTGAAAATGCTATCCAAGGGTCAAACATGTGCAACTCAAATATTCAAGGGACCAAATCTGTCATTTGTGAAACCGAGGACTAAACTTGACAAATTTAAAAATCCAGGGATTAAACTGTAATTTCTCAAACTTTTGAAATTTTTCACCAAAGGACTAATTATGACAACTTATGATTACAAAAGGACCTTTGGTGACTTTTCTTTTTAAAATCGTGCTTTCAGGGACTATTTTTGTCAATTTTTGAAAGTCTGGGGTAAACTGCCAATTATGAAAACTTTGTTCGTTTTTCATCTGATTTTGATAATTTTGCATCTGAAACATATAAAACACAATTTTGAGATATTTTCAGTATTTTGATGCAATTGGTGTTTTAGATGTTTTGCGGTTCAGTTGTTTGAAATGATGATGAGTGAATACGCACTCATCAAATCCCCCACACTAAAACATTGCTAGTCCCTAGCAATATTTTGAGAAACTCAATGGATTTGAATCTCTTTACCAAAAGCCATTACTTCTGGAGTAGCCAAATGTTTTAGTTCAAGTAAGAACCATGGTACGCCGATAACCATGTGATTTTGAGCAAACCACCAGCTTTCAACGGTTTTGATTTGTCTTTACGAGGCCGTTTTGCTCTGGACTAGCCAACTCTTAGATAAATTATCAACATTATCTTTGGTGAGTCGATTACCAATTATGGTTTTCCAACTGCCTTTACCACAAGCCATAAACTTGCGGGCTAGCCAACTCTTCACTAATTAAAGATATGGTGAGCTGAACACCATACAATTTTGGGCAAATTGCAAGCCGTCAACAGTTGATAAATCTTACCAAGAGCCGTTTGCTCCTGGATTAGCCAATCCTTTAGTCTTACAGACATGGCGGACTGATAACCGAATGAGAAAGTGTAAAACACTTACTCCAAAAAAAAATTTTGGCCAAAAATGGGAGAATAAGACGGTAAAACATATGATAAAATTCGCGAGAATTCCCCCCCACACTAGAAATGAATATTGCCCTCAATATTCAAAGTACCGCGGTTATGCCGAAACAAAGAACGTAAAAGGGAAATACTACGGCCATTATTTGAAGAAAACTTATGTACAACAGGGGCAACTCCCACTAGGGTGGTAGAAAGTAGAAAGAAGTCAGAAATAAGGGTGAAAACCCATAGTGTGCTCTGTTTTTTGTTACCGAAATTAGCTTACTCGACCCAATTCATTGGTCCATGGAGGAGCAAGTGGAAGAGAAAATCTCCATCGGACTTTCATTCAAATAGTTTGGATAAACATTGAATGTGATGAAAGTTCCACTCCGATGAGATAAAACCGACTCAAAAGAATGAGAAATGCCGGGATCAAAGATGGTATCTTCACTCGTAGTTAAGACATGGAGAAAAAATGGGAGGAGAAGGCAAAGTGTCAACTACTTGACAACGGGTGGGATAGTGGAAAAGAGATTATTTGAGGAACATTAACGGAATGTTGAGAAATCTTTCCACCGCAAGAGAAGTCACAACATCCGTGTTGGACTTAAGAAATATCCGAGAGTGAACTCCCTTGAAAGGTAAGATACCGGGTTTGAAAACTTTATCCTCGAGAGAGGAATGAAAGCAGAAATATCAACCATGGTAAAATCCTCAATGGTGGATGAGTTACTCATGGAGGAAAGGGGATGCAGAGCATTTTGCTCAAAAAGCTCATCCTCAATTCCCGGAAGAAGAGGATCGATGTGGGCGAGTTCACCGGCGAACTCCTCATAGAAAAGCCTACTCCTTTCGGAAGGAGGAAGCAATTCAAATGTGGATGACTCATACTCAGGAAGAGAAAGATGAAAAGTGGGAATGCCACTACTCTCCTTTTCGGCATGATCGTCATCAAAGCGAATAATTCAAATTCGGAAGAGAATCATTGGAAAAAGCCCCAAGTTCAGAAAATGGTTCGGGCTTTTCCAAGATATAGTCACTATCCACAACGGGGATAGGAGATGAAGCTGGTTTAGCACAAAATGATTCGATCTTAGAAACGAGGAGATTTACATTGAACAATTTTTCATGAAGTATCTCGTCCTCAATTTCCAGATCATGGAATCTCTCACTTCCTCTAAGCTAACTAGCTTTCGGTAACTCCTCGACATAATTGATGTCTCCATAAGATAAAGAATCGTCAAACGAAGTACAATCGTTGTCAGGATCGGAGAACATCTCGACATGATCGTTTGGGATGTCAAGAGGAGAAGAAGAATCATCATCAAGAGGCTCATCAAACATATTACCGGAGATAACCTCGGAATCACTTGGGGTTGGGACAAGGTTCTCAACACAAGACGGTTCCGTTTCCAGAATAGTGCTAAGATTTTCGTCCCCCATTAAAAGATTATCCGACGGTTCTAAGGTAGATAGGCAAGATAAGGGGGGAGAGTGGACATGTGCGGTACTTTGTGGGCTTGAGATATGCACCTTGTCCTTTGTCATCTCCCAATCTTCCTCATCCTCGTCACAGCGAGGCGTAAGCTTCGTTAAAGAGGAGAAGCTTTTGAGCTTCTCGCTCATCGGCTAGTAATCTTCGTTGCGGCAGCTTGTTCCTCGGAAAGTTCTTCAAGAATACAAGGATATTGATCGATGACGGGAAGTTGTGGGGGTTGGACATTGTCAAACGGAAGTGTTATAACAAGGATCGGGTCCAAAGTAATTATGATTCCACAATTGACATTGATAATCATCATAGGGAGACCCATACTTTAGCACAATGAGGGTTGTGGGAGAGAAATTTTAAACGATGTTTGATCATTGAAATGATGAAAATACGGTTCGGTTCGTATAAATTTTCGGAGGTAGTTGAAATTGTTATGAGGATAATTGAAAGAGTTTGGGTTAGAATCATAAGCGAATGAATTCTCGGCGCAAATCGAACAACATCCATTAACAAGATAGTTTCCACACCACTCGCACATACATTTGTAACAACGAAAACCTTGTGGTAACAAGTCTCCACAACCGTAGCAATAATTTTGATCAAACAAAGATATTTCGGGCTCGGGAATAGGAATCGAGGGTTCAACAACATCACATAAAGCGGTATTTCTCGAAGTTGAATCATGACGAAGTTCAATTAAGAAGTTTTGAATCATGTCATTTCTGGCCCTAAAGAAATCGTCGGTAAACGTTGAAGATTCGGAGTTGGGACAAGTGGTGTGCTCTTAGAGCTAGCAAGTTCCACCACTTCGTTATGGTCTCGGTGTTTGAACGGGTTCACATGTAATCAATTTTAATTCTCGACCTTTTTTCATTGGCTTGAATTTTTTCAATTAGATTACGGGTTCTAGATTCAAAGAAAGTATCCTCGTAACCCTCGGTAGGTGCTTGAGGTAACTCCGACGTTTGAACGGGTTCGGGTTGTGGCGGGTGGTCGAAATAACTTTGGAAAGACTTTTTGATGGATAGTTCGCACAAATTGCAAAATTCGCTTGAACTAGGCCTTCCACACACGCGCCACCACTTGTGACGATGATGTTGTCGACATAAGAATTAAACATAAAGAGGGTTAAAGAGATAGAATTAAATGATCGGTGATCGAAGGATAGAATTAAACGTCAAAAGAGGGTAAGAGAAATAGAATCAACGAATAAGAGGAATGAGAAGAATATTTTTTTGTATTTTTTCAAAAACGGTAACTTCACGAGGAAGGTTCTTCAAGTCACTAATCGCAAAAATCACGATATTGTCGCAACACACCTCCCCGGCAGCGGCGCCAAAATTTGATTCGTTGTTTGTGAGTGGTGAAAATAAACACAAATATCAAACTTATCAAATTAACCGTAAAACTCGACAAATCAACCTTTTAGAAAAAGGGTTAACGTGCCAAATCTCACGGGTGTGATAAAAGTGATACCGGGAAGTGATTTCCCCGGGTCGTGTCCCATCGAGGTGTGAAATTGACAATGTCGTTGAGTTTCGTGATTATGGACTTGAATTGGTTTAACAAATTTTGGATTTGGATTACGTATTCTACAAAATAAAGAACGAGAGTGAAAATAAAACAAGTAAAAAAAAGTAAATACTAAATAAACTACTACTAAGCCTAAAGAGCAATAAAACGATACTAAACTACATACTAGGGTGCTAAAATGCAAAAACGCTAAAAACCGGGAACACACCGAGCCATAAACGTAAAAGTTTTGCAATTTAAGGGCTACGGGTGTGAAACCAATTTTCCTACGATCTATTCGACTAAAAATAATTTTTGGAAAAAGCGGAATATTTTTTCAACTTTTAAATTAATTACTACGAATTAAAATCTATTTTAATCTAATTAAATGATTAAAAATACTAAACTACTTTTGAAAAATCTGAAAAATTACCGAAAACTACTTAAAGTTATGCTTGATCCAGGAAAATTAAAAAATCAGTGGGTTGCTTGGTGAAATAAGCTGGAAATAAGCTAGAAAGAGCTTATGAGCAAAACTGTTTTAAAGGGTTAAGAGATTAGTTTGTGCAAGATTCAACGAGACAAGTCCCAAGGGCGCAATGGTTGTGATGTTGTGTTGTGAGGTGGGTAGCGTGGGTTCGAGTCCCAGCTATGTCACTTTTTGCAAAACATTTTTTTTGTTTGATTTTTCTTTTTGCACTTTGTTTATGAGCCAAAAACAAGACTTTTTTGTAAAAACACTTTAAGTAAAACTTTGGAATAAGCAGTTTTACAACTGCTTATTTCCAACAGTGGTAAGAATCAAATAAGCACCCCTTTAAATGACTTTTTGGTCCAAATAAGCAACAAGCAATGAAATTTAAGCTAAACTTAACTTGATATCAGTGAGCCTATTACAAAAGAAAGGGCAGGTTGGCTATAGGTTCTAACTTTGAAATCCTAAACTACACTAGATCACATAAGCTAACCTAAACACGAAAAAGCTTCTAGTGCTATCTTGCCTAAAATTCACTATCCAAATTCATAAATAAGCTAGAATACTACTGATACGCTACAAAATTTTGAGAGATGACCTGTGACTTTGCAGTTATGCAAGCGAACCACCCAAGGTTGTTGGGGCTTATTTATAAGCGAAAAGAAGAGCTCAAGGAAGGCGCAACAAAGAAAGTCAACATAGCCAAGTTTATAGAACTGATGGGAGTAAAAAAAACTTATAACAACCCAAAATAAGGCATGAGCTTATTTTTTCAATTATATCTTGATAAAAGTTTCACAAAGAATGGAGAAGGACAGTTTTTAACACTGATTTAAACTAGACTAAAGAGGTTTGAGGTGCAAATAACTTTGACGAAGGGCTAGTTGGCTTGGTAAAGATTGAGGAAAAACAAAATTTGTGAGATTTGAGCTTCTAAAAAGCTGTAAAATAAGCGCCTGAGAGCAGCTGTTTGCTTGTCTATCACCCGATTCTTTTGCAACTCAGTGAACACTTTTTTGTTACCAACTTTGCAAGAAAACTTATCCCATTAGTCCCCACCTAAACAATGACTTAGAACTTGAAAAGATACTTTGACTTCAGAGGTCAACGGGTAGAAACAAGTTTATGACCTTTTTCTAGCTTAAGACAAACACCCCTAACGGTTTTGGAAGATTATATCACCCCTATCTTTAAACTTAAAATCTGATAACTTTCAAATGAGATTAACACTATTTTAACATAACACAAAGAAACATGAAACTAAAAAAACTTTTCATTGATTTGAAGAAATACATTACAGCAGAAAAAAAAAAACAATAAAACTAAATTTTTTTTTAAAATAAAACTAAGGGTTGCCTTATACTATGGCTTACAATCCTATTTATACTAAAACATCTCGGTCTTCAATGTCATCTCTCGTGCTTGTTTTGAGAGTGGAAACAGGACAAAGCTCCAACTTTGTGCTTTCTTCAAACTGAATCCAAGCCATTAATCAATTAGGTACCATATGAGACATATCGGAGTCCCATGGGGTCTTATGATGTTGGGATTGCCACTTGGCAGTTTGGGTGAGGGGAAAAGTTAGTGGTTTGGGTTTGGGGTTAGAGGGTTAAGGGGATGAAGGTGAGTTTGGTTTTGATGAAGTTGGGTAATAGAGGGTTGAGTGTTTGGGGAGGAGAGAAAGAAGAAGAGTTCTTGGGGACTGTGTTCTAGGTTCTGGTTGTGTTTAGTTTGGGCGGGAATGGGGAAGAAGAAGGGTATTGGTTGACTGGGTGGGTTTTATCAATTTACCGGGTATGGTTGGATAAAATGGGTCGGGGTGTTATATAATGGACTAGACCAGGGTATTATTGGGCCAAAGGTTTGAGTTAGTGTTTATATTGGACTTTGGATAGATTATGAAACCCATTTAACTTTTAGGGACCATAGTTGCACATTCGAAATTCCAGGACCACGAATGTAAATTCTGAAAATGCTATCCAAGGGTCAAACATGTGCAACTCAAATATTCAAGGGACCAAATCGTCATATTGTGAAACGAGGACTAAACTTGACAAATTTAAAAATCCGAGTTAAACTGTAATTTCTCAAAAGTTTTGAAATTTTTCACCAAAGGACTAATTATGACAACTTATGATTACAAAAGGACCTTTGGTGACTTTTCTTTTTAAAATACGTGCTCAGGGACTATTTTTGTCAATTTTGAAAGTCGGGGAAGCGCCAATTATGCAAACTTTGTTGTTTTTCATCGATTTTGATAATTTTGCATCTGAAACATATAAACACAATTTTGAGATATTTTCAAGATATTTTGATGCATTTTGGAGTGTTTTTAGATGTTTTGCAGTTCAGATTTGACCTAAAATGATGAGTGAATACGCACTCATCCCGATATCCTAAGGGCACGAGTAGAAACAATTGTATATGCAGTTGACCATGCGGTGATTACGTTGATAGAAAAAGTACAAGTGGGTATGTACTTTCATGGGATGTTGTTTAACATCTTGGTTTTCTAAGAAAAAGCGGCACTATAATATCAACAAAGCCGAATATACGTCTCCGCCGGAAAAAGCATGCCAACAAGCACTATGGATGAAACAAGCGTTAGTCGACTACAACATTCATTTTAGTGACATAGCCATTCTATGTGACAAAAAGGGTGCCATTGATCTAAGCAAGAATCCGGTATTACATTCTCGCACCAAGCATATAGAGATTTGTCATTATTTCTTAAGTGACAATGTTCAAAATGGGAACATCTCTATTGAGAAGGAAGCATTCGAAGACAAAATAGCCGACGTCCTCACCAAACCGTTGAAGCGGGAACAATTCAACCTACTTCGTCTTGGTCTTGGTCTCATGGAACAAACGTCGTAACTTATTTTTTGACTCTACAAGGTATGTAAACACTAGCCTTCTTCTTTTTGAGTCTAGGATCTCTATTTCACGCACAAATCATAAACAATACCGGAATTTTCAAAACCCAAGATAAGTTTTTCACTTCAAATTTTCTTATTTTCTTTCAAACTAAGTACGAGTTACATACACATCCTTCCTTCAAAAGGATAAAACGTTTGTATTTCAAAATGCTTTCTAAAATGATACTCCTTCCCGTATCAATTTCACAAAATCAATTTCTCACGTCTAGGACAAATCGCTTTTTCATTATTAATACAATGTAAAAATCTGTTTTCATTGCATCTCATATCTTTTGAATGCTAAAGGGGACACATAACTAATATGTGTTTTTGGGTACATTCATTTAAGCCATAGTGAATTAGGAGCATTGGTAACACTAAATTACGTACTCAAAGTACTAAGTATGTGTTTTGCGGGTTATCTCACATAATAGTATGCTTTTTCATTTCTAGTTTATTTTTCTTTTCTTCTTAGGAGTCGAGATAACCGCAACTCCAAATAGGTTGCATATAGGCACACACTAGGCAAAAATGTTTCCAAAAGGAAAATTTTGTGATGCCTGGATCACCAAACCCACGGATCCCAGCCTTTATGCTGGACGGATCCCTCGAGGGAAGGATCCGTGAGACAGAAGCTGCGTTTACCTTCTATTTTTCTCACTTTGGATGAAAAATCCACATTTTTTTTATTTTTTGGAGTATGTTCTTTAATGCTTGTGTTCTCATGATCACATGCCTTAAATTCATATCTAATCATTAGATTTTAATCCACATTTTGGGTCAAACATTCATTACAATGCTTTGTTTTTCTATATATAGAACTCCCAAAATGCTTGCATAATCCATCTCATCTTCACACACAAACAACACCATGTCATTCACAAGTTCTTACAACTTAGATGAAACACCTAGTACAAACAATCATCTTCATGAAACCCAAACCTTTGTACTTCCACCTTCCAAAATACCACAATCAAACTCTAAGATATCCGCACGGATTAACATCCGATCTTGTTGCTTAGGAAAACCATCATCATATGGCTCATCACCATCAAATAACTCACCACAAGATGCTTCCATTATAGCACCTCCTTCATCACCAATGAGTACACCAACTTCATCACCATATCACTCACCACCTGAAATCACTCTTTTGGAACTCCTTACGACTCCAACAAGATCTCAACAACCAAAGCAAAGAAATAACCTTTTGACACACTCCAACTTCTCCAAACACAATATTCAATGATCTTGCAACATCACCACCTTTAGCTCCCATTAAACTACAAGAATATCTAGGTTCTTTTCCACCACCACTTCCAATCATTCCGGACTTTGATCCATATTTTCCTATTTTTCCACCACAACTTCCACAACTCACAAGTCAAAACAACGGATTTAGACTATTATACATCACTTACATTGTGAACATTGCCAATCCACTAGGGAAATTGCAAGAAGTTAGGGAAGAAATGCGATTCATACTCAATCTCATCCTTGATCGCATCAATATCATTACTCATCCAAACCTCCATCCATAACCTTATGCAAGCATGGAAGGAATTATTACTACTATTTTCTATTTTTAGTACTTTTTATTTTGAAGTCATTTTCAAGAACAAGTCTTGTTCTTATTTTTACATGCATGTAGGTGGCATAAATACCACTACACTTTGTTGTTTTATTACAAGGCCTTGTTTACATACCTTGGCTCCCAATGTTGATTCTCGTCAATCACAAGATTATTTAAGCATGTTACTAACCTTTCTCTTTGTAGGATTTCTTTTTTCACTTGACGCCCCAAACTAGGGGGAGCTCAGCAAGGGGGAGTAGCGATACGTGGACTATTTTTTCCACACTTTTATTTCTTCGAAGGGTTAACTTTTTATTTCGACAAAAAGGGGGAGAAGAAGTAAAACTTAGGGGCTTTCAAAACATACATCTATTCTTAAGTTTTACTCATCATAACATTATCTTTTGTCATCAACAAAAAGGGGGAGATTGTTAATACAAATAAACCGTTAAAACGTTTATTAATATTTTGCGATCTCTTTGTGTTTTGTTGATAACAAATATAATGTTATCTTAAGTACAATTATAAGGATACATGTTATTTTTGTAAACCATTTACATATAGCCTTTTAATAAAAAAAATGTAGTAATTAATCATTTGTTGTAATAGTTTATTAGGATGGGTAAAAACCACAACCCATGGATCATAACCCATACCCATTTGACTAGATACAATGTATTCATTAGATACATTGAATCTAAGGAAAACCCATGGACCAACCCATAACCCATGACCCATAACCAAAATAACCCATGGACAAAGAGGAGCGTCCCATGGATCCCTAGAATTACACTAGACGGATCCTAAGTGGGAGGGATCCGTGGGATCCGGGCAGGTAGAAATTGCCTATAAATAGAGAGCCATTTCTTCATTCTAACTCACCCCTCTTCTTACAAATCCTCTCATATACTCTCATTCTCTTCAAACAAAAGATCACTTGATCTAGAGAGTACTTCTTCTTTCTTTCTTTAGTGATTCTCATATAGGTCCTTCTCTAAGGCGAGATCACGAGCATTCTACAAGTCATCCAAGCAAGGGGTCATTGATTGATTTGTTTCTCCACAAGATTTCTGTAGCGAAGATCTTGTATTTGATATTTCACATATTTGTTGTGTAATAGTGGTGTTGGTTTGGTCCACCGTGTTACGGACTCGGTATTTAGCTTTGTACCGGAAAAGGTGTAAGCAACGTTGTGAAGGCTTCTCCGCCAAGTGAAGGAGTTTGTTGACATAGTGCTTGAACTCTCGAGTAGGTGACTCGGGGAGTGGAGTAGGGCAAGGATGGTGTCCTTGTAGCCGAACCACTATAAATCGGTTGTGTCATTTCTATCCCTTTGCTTTACTTTTTTTACGCTTTATCATTAGATCTATACTTTTTCTACATCCATAAGATCTCACATATTATCGAATCTAAAGTTTTTGAAACTAACTTAAAATCGGCAAAACTATTCAACCCCATACAGTTTTCCACAACCTAGACTTCGTTAAGTTTAACACGTTACATATAACGCATAACACCTATACTGGAATTAAGTTTTAACCATACATAGTATTTATATATCCCACCTAAATACGTTAGTTTAACATATTAACATTATAACCATAACACCTAGACC
>OU343220.1:51520561-51840964 GCA_910596185.1 Chrysanthemum makinoi | reverse complement strand
GGTGAAGTATCTGAAATGTGATGACTCATACCAGAAGAGAAAGATGAAAAGTGGGAATGCCTACTCTCCTTTTCAGTATGATCATTATCAAAGCGAATAATTCAAATTCGAAGAGAATCATTGGAAAAAGCCCCGTTCAAAAATGGTTCGGCTTTTCCAAGATATAGTCACTATCCACAACGGGATAGGAGATGAAGTCTGTTTAGCACAAAATGATTCGATCTTAGAAACGAGGAGATTTACATTGAACAATTTTTCATGAAGTATCTCGTCCTCAATTTCCAGATCATCGTATCTCTACTTCCTCTAAGCTACCTAGCTCAGAAGGTAACTCCTCGACATAATCGATGTCTCCATAAGATAAAGAATCGTCAAACGAAGTACAATCGTTGTCGATTCGAGAACATCTCGACATGATCGTTTGGGATGTCAAGAGGGAAGAAGAATCATCATCAAGAGGCTCATCAAACATATTACCGGAGATAACCTCGGAATCACTTGGGGTTGGGACAAGGTTCTCAACACAAGACGTTCCGTTTCCAATAGTGCTAAGATTTTTGTCCCCCATTAAAAGATTATCCGACGGTTCTAAGGTAGATAGGCAAGATAAGGGCGGAGAGTGGACATGTGCGGTACTTTGTGGGCTTGAGATATGCACCTTGTCCTTTGTCATCTCCCAATCCTCCTCATCCTCGTCATCGAGACTGCAAGCTTCGTTAAAGAGGAGAGCTTTTGAGCTTCTCGCGCGGCTAGTAATCTTTCGTTGGCGCAGCTTGTTCCTCGGAAAGTTCTTCAAGAATACAGGATATTGATCGATGACGGAAGTTGTGGGGTTGGACATTGTCAAAACTGGAAGTGTTATAACAAGGATCGGGTCCAAAGTAATTATGATCCCACGATTGACATTGATAATCATCATGAGGACCCCCACACTTAGCACAATGAGGGTATTGGGGAGAGAAATTTTAAAACGATGTTTGATCATTGAAATGATGAAAATACGGTTCTGGTTCGTATAAATTTTGGGGAGGGTAGTTGAAATTGTTTTGAGGATAATTGAAAGAGTTTGGGTTAGAATCATAGCGAATGAATTCTCGCGAAATCGAACAACATCCATCGACAAGATAGTTTCCACACCACTCGCACATACATTTGTAACAACGAAAACCTTGTGGTAACAAGTCTCACAACCGAAAGTAAATAATTTTGATCAAACAAAGATATTTCGGCTCGGAATAGGAATCGGGTTCAACAACATCACATAAAGCGGTATTTCTCGAAGTTGAATCATGACGAAGTTCAATTAAGAAGTTTTGAATCATGTCATTTCTGGCCCTAAAGAAATCGTCGGTAAAACGTTCTGAGGATTCCGGAGTTGGGACAAGTGGTGTGCTCTTAGAGCTAGCAAGTTCCACCACTTCGTTATGGTCTCCGTGTTTGAACGGGTTCATCGTAATCAATTTTAATTTCTCGACCTTTTCATTGGCTTGAATTTTTTCAATTAGATTACGGGTTCTAGATTCAAAGAAAGTATCCCGTAACCCTCGTAGGTGCTTGAGGTAACTCCGACGTTTGAACGGGTTCGGTTGTGGCTGTGGTCGAAATAACTTTGAAAAGACTTTTTGATGGATAGTTCGCACAAATTGCAAAATTCGCTTGAACTAGGCCTTCCACACGCGCGACACACACTTGTGACGATGATGTTGTCGACATAAGAATTAAACATAAAGAGGGTTAAAGAGATAGAATTAAATGATCGAGCTGATACGAAGGATAGAATTAAACGTCAAAAGAGGGTAAGAGAAATAGAATCAACGAATAAGAGGAATGAGAAGAATATTTTTTGTATTTTTCAAAAACGGTAACTTCACGAGGAAGGTTCTTCAAGTCAATAATCGCAAAAATCACGATATTGTCGCAACACACCTCCCCGGCAGCGGCGCCAAAATTTGATTCGTTGTTTGTGAGTGGTGAAAATAAACACAAATATCAAACTTATCAAATTAACCGTAAAACTCGACAAATCAACCTTTTAGGAAAAGGGTTAACGTGCCAAATCTCACGGGTGTGATAAAAGTGATACCGGGAAGTGATTTCCCCGGGTCGTGTCCCATCGAGGTGTGAAATTGACAATGTCGTTGAGTTTCGTGATTATGGACTTGAATTGGTTTAACAAATTTTGGATTTGGATTACGTATTCTACAAAATAAAGAACGAGAGTGAAAATAAAACAAGTAAAAAAAAGTAAATACTAAATAAACTACTACTAAGCCTAAAGAGCAATAAAACGATACTAAACTACATACTAGGGTGCTAAAATGCAAAAACGCTAAAAACCGGGAACACACCGAGCCATAAACGTAAAAGTTTTGCAATTTAAGGGCTACGGGTGTGAAACCAATTTTCCTACGATCTATTCGACTAAAAATAATTTTTGGAAAAAGCGGAATATTTTTTCAACTTTTAAATTAATTACTACGAATTAAAATCTATTTTAATCTAATTAAATGATTAAAAATACTAAACTACTTTTGAAAAATCTGAAAAATTACCGAAAACTACTTAAAGTTATGCTTGATCCAGGAAAATTAAAAAATCAGTGGGTTGCTTGGTGAAATAAGCTGGAAATAAGCTAGAAAGAGCTTATGAGCAAAACTGTTTTAAAGGGTTAAGAGATTAGTTTGTGCAAGATTCAACGAGACAAGTCCCAAGGGCGCAATGGTTGTGATGTTGTGTTGTGAGGTGGGTAGCGTGGGTTCGAGTCCCAGCTATGTCACTTTTTGCAAAACATTTTTTTTGTTTGATTTTTCTTTTTGCACTTTGTTTATGAGCCAAAAACAAGACTTTTTTGTAAAAACACTTTAAGTAAAACTTTGGAATAAGCAGTTTTACAACTGCTTATTTCCAACAGTGGTAAGAATCAAATAAGCACCCCTTTAAATGACTTTTTGGTCCAAATAAGCAACAAGCAATGAAATTTAAGCTAAACTTAACTTGATATCAGTGAGCCTATTACAAAAGAAAGGGAAAACAGTTGGCTATAGGTTCTAACTTTGGAAATCCTAAACTACACTAGATCACATAAGCTAACCTAAACCTGAAAAAGCTTCTAGTGCTATCTTGCCTAAAATTCACTATCCAAATTCATAAATAAGCTAGAATACTACTGATACGCTACAAAATTTTGAGAGATGACCTGTGACTTTGCAGTTATGCAAGCTGAAACCAGCCCAAGGGTACCTGTTGGGGCTTATTTATAAGCCGAAAGAAGAGCTCAAAATTGAAGGAAAAGCTGCAACAAAGAAAGTCAACATAGCCAAGTTTATAGAAAACTGATTGGGAGTAAAAAAAAAACTTATAACAACCCAAAAATAAGCTGTTATGAGCTTATTTTTGTCAATTATATGCTGATAAAAGTTTCACAAAGAATGGAGAAGGACAGTTTTTTAACACTTATTTAAACTAGACTAAAGAGGTTTGAGGTGCAAATAACTTTGACGAAGGGCTAGTTGGCTTGGTAAAGATTGAGGAAAAACAAAATTTGTGAGATTTGAGCTTCTAAAAAGCTGTAAAATAAGCGCACGAACAGCAGCTGTTGCTGCCGTCCTGTACAGTTGCTGCAACTCAGTGAACACTTTTTTTGTTACCAACTTTTGCAAGAAAACTTATCCCATTAGTCCCCACCTTAAACAACTGACTTAGAACTTGAAAAGATACTTTGACTTCAGAGGTCAAACGGGTAGAAACAAGTTTATGACCCTTTTCTAGCTTAAGACAAACACCCCTTAACTGGTTTTGGAAGATTATATCACCCCTATCTTTAAACTTAAAATCTGATAACTTTCAAATGAGATTAACACTATTTTAACATAACACAAAGAAACATGAAACTAAAAAAAACTTTTCATTGATTTGAAGAAATACATTACAGCAGAAAAAAAAAACAATAAAACTAAATTTTTTTTAAAAATAAAACTAAGGGTTGCCTTATACTATGGCTTACAACCACTATTTATACTACAACATCTCGGTCTTCAATGTCTTCATCTCTGTGCTTGTTTTGAGAGTGGAAACAGACAAAAGCTCCAACTTTGTGCTTTCTTCAAACTGAATCCAAGCCATTAATCAATTAGGTACCATATGAGACATATCTGAGCCGTCCATGGGGTCTTATGAAGTTGGGATTGCCAGCTTAAGGGGGGTGAGGGGAAAAAGTTAGTGGGTTGGGTTTGGGGTTAACTGTAAAGGGATGAAGGTGAGTTTGGGTTTTGATGAAGTTGGGTAATAGAGAGAGGGAGGGTTGAGTGTTTGGGGAGGAGAGAAAGAAGAGTTCTTGGGGACCTGTGTTCTAGGGTTCTGGGTTGTGTTTAGTTTGGGCGGGAATGGGGAAGAAGAAGGGTATTGGTTGACTGGGTGGGTTTTATCAATTTACCGGGTATGGTTGGATAAAATGGGTCGGGGTGTTATATAATGGACTAGACCAGGGTATTATTGGGCCAAAGGTTTGAGTTAGTGTTTATATTGGACTTTGGATAGATTATGAAACCCATTTAACTTTTAGGGACCATAGTTGCACATTCTGAATTCCAGGACCACGAATGTAAATTCTGAAAATGCTATCCAAGGGTCAAACATGTGCAACTCAAATATTCAAGGGACCAAATCTGTCATTTGTGAAACCCGAGGACTAAACTTGACAAATTTAAAAATCCAGGGATTAAACTGTAATTTCTCAAACTTTTGAAATTTTTCACCAAAGGACTAATTATGACAACTTATGATTACAAAAGGACCTTTGGTGACTTTTTCTTTAAAATGCGTGCTCAGGGACTATTTTTGTCAATTTTGAAAGTCTGGGGATGAAACTGCCAATTATGTAAACTTTGTTCGTTTTTCATCTGATTTTGATAATTTTGCATCTGAAACATATAAAACACAATTTTGAGATATTTTCAGTATTTTGATGCAATTCGGAGTGTTTTTAGATGTTTTGCAGTTCAGATTTGACCTAAAATGATGAGTGAATACGCACTCATCAGTATCCTAAGGGCACGGGAGTAGAAACAATTGTATATGCAGATTCTGACCATGCAGGTGATTACGTTGATAGAAAAAGTACAAGTGGGTATGTACTTTCATGGGATGTTGTTTAACATCTTGGTTTTCTAAGAAACAAACGGCACTAGCAATATCAACAACCGAAGCCGAATACGCTCCACGCAAAGCATGCCAACAAGCACTATGGATGAAACAAGCGTTAGTCGACTACAACATTCATTTTAGTGACATAGTTTACCTATGCAAAAAGGGTGCCATTGATCTAAGCAAGAACTGTATTACATTCTCGACCAAGCATATAGAGATTTGTCATTATTTCTTAAGTGACAATGTTCAAAATGGGAACATCTCTATTGAGAAGGAAGCATTCGAAGACAAAATAGCCGACGTCCTCACCAAACCGTTGAAGCGGGAACAATTCAACTTACTTCGTCTTGGTCTTGGTCTCATGGAACAAACGTCGTAACTTATTTTTTTACTCTACAAGGTATGTAAACACTAGCCTTC
The DNA here is from genome assembly GCA_910596185.1 of Chrysanthemum makinoi. Classification (NCBI taxonomy): domain Eukaryota; kingdom Viridiplantae; phylum Streptophyta; class Magnoliopsida; order Asterales; family Asteraceae; genus Chrysanthemum; species Chrysanthemum makinoi. The sequence goes on along the minus strand of OU343220.1, from coordinate 51,835,399 downwards.
TTCTTTCTGAGTCTAGGATCTCTATTTCACGCACAAATCATAAACAATACGGGAATTTTCAAAACCCAAGATAAGTTTTTCACTTCAAATTTTCTTATTTTCTTTCAAACTAAGTACGAGTTACATACACATCCTTCCTTCAAAAGGATAAAACGTTTGTATTTCAAAATGCTTTCTAAAATGATACTCCTTCCCGTATCAATTTCACAAAATCAATTTCTCACGTCTAGGACAAATCGCCATTATTAATACAATGTAAAAACTGTTTTATTGCATCTCATGTCTTTTGAATGCTAAAGGGGACACATAACTAATATGTGTTTTTGGGTACATTCATTTAAGCCATAGTGAATTAGGAGCATTGGTAACACTAAATTACGTACTCAAAGTACTAAGTATGTGTTTTGCGGGTTATCTCACATAATAGTATGCTTTTTCATTTCTAGTTTATTTTTCTTTTCTTCTTAGGAGTCGAGATAACCGCAACTCCAAATAGGTTGCATATAGGCACACACTAGGCAAAAATGTTTCCAAAAGGAAAATTTTGTGATGCCTGGATCACCAAACCCACGGATCCCAGCCTTTATGCTGGACGGATCCTCGGGGAAGGATCCGTGGAGACGTAGTCTGCGTTTACCTTCTATTTTTCTCACTTTGGATGAAAAATCCACATTTTTTTTTGGAGTATGTTCTTTAATGCTTGTGTTCTCATGATCACATGCCTTAAATTCATATCTAATCATTAGATTTTAATCCACATTTTGGGTCAAACATTCATTACAATGCTTTGTTTTTCTATATATAGAACTCCCAAAATGCTTGCATAATCCATCTCATCTTCACACACAAACAACACCATGTCATTCACAAGTTCTTACAACTTAGATGAAACACCTAGTACAAACAATCATCTTCATGAAACCCAAACCTTTGTACTTCCACCTTCCAAAATACCACAATCAAACTCTAAGATATCTCGCATCGGATTAACATCCGAAATTGTTGCTTAGGAAAACCATCATCATATGGCTCATCACCATCAAATAACTCACCACAAGATGCTTCCATTATAGCACCTCCTTCATCACCAATGAGTACACCAACTTCATCACCATATCACTCACCACCTGAAATCACTCTTTTGGAACTCCTTACGACTCCAACAAGATCTCAACAACCAAAGCAAAAAGAAATAACCTTTTTGACACCTCCAACTTCTCCAAACACAATATTCAATGATCTTGCAACATCACCACCTTTAGCTCCCATTAAACTACAAGAATATCTAGGTTCTTTTCCACCACCACTTCCAATCATTCCGGACTTTGATCCATATTTTCCTATTTTTCCACCACAACTTCCACAACTCACAAGTCAAAACAACCCGGAAGATTTCCGTACTCATTACCCACATCACTTACATTGTGAACATTGCCAATCCACTAGGAAAATTGCAATAGAAGTTAGGGAAGAAATGCGATTCATACTCAACCTCATCCTTGATCGCATCAATATCATTACTCATCCAAACCTCCATCCATAACCTTATGCAAGCATGGAAGGAATTATTACTACTATTTTCTATTTTTAGTACTTTTTATTTTGAAGTCATTTTCAAGAACAAGTCTTGTTCTTATTTTTACATGCATGTAGGTGGCATAAATACCACTACACTTTGTTGTTTTATTACAAGGCCTTGTTTACATACCTTGGCTCCCAATGTTGATTCTCGTCAATCACAAGATTATTTAAGCATGTTACTAACCTTTCTCTTTGTAGGATTTCTTTTTTCACTTGACGCCCCAAACTAGGGGGAGCTACCGTCAAGGGGGAGTGTTTATATGGACTAATTTTTCCACACTTTTATTTCTTCAAGGGTTAACTTTTTATTTCGACAAAAAAGGAGAAGAAGTAAAACTTAGGGCTTTCAAAACATACATCTATTCTAAGTTTTACTCATCATAATATCTTTTGTCATCAACAAAAAGGGGGAGATTGTTAATACAAATAAACCGTAAAACGTTTATTAATATTTTGCGATCTCTTTGTGTTTTGTTGATAACAAATATAATGTTATCTTAAGTACAATTATAAGGATACATGTTATTTTTGTAAACCATTTACATATAGCCTTTTAATAAAAAAAATGTAGTAATTAATCATTTGTTGTAATAGTTTATTAGGATGGGTAAAAACCACAACCCATGGATCATAACCCATACCCATTTGACTAGATACAATGTATTCATTAGATACATTGAATCTAAGGAAAACCCATGGACCAACCCATAACCCATGACCCATAACCAAAATAACCCATGGACAAAGAGGAGCGTCCCATGGATCCCTAGAATTACACTAGACGGATCCTAAGTGGGAGGGATCCGTGGGATCCGGGGAACAGTGGCAGAAATTGCCTATAAATAGAGAGCCATTTCTTCATTCTAACTCACCCCTCTTCTTACAAATCCTCTCATATACTCTCATTCTCTTCAAACAAAAGATCACTTGATCTAGAGAGTACTTCCTTCTTTCTTTCTTTGGTGATTCTCATATAGGTCCTTCTCTAAGGCGAGATCACGAGCATTCTACAAGTCATCCAAGCAAGGGGTCATTGATTGATTTGTTTCTCCGCAAGATTTCTGTAGCGAAGATCTTGTATTTGATATTTCACATATTTGTTGTGTAATAGTCGTGTTGGTTTGGTCCACCGTGTTACTTGACCATTTAGCTCGCACCGAAAAGGTGTAAGCAACGTTACGAAGGCTTCTCCGCCAAGTGAAGGAGTTTGTTGACATAGTGCTTGAACTCGCGAGTAGGTGACTCGGGGAGTGGAGTAGGGCAAGGATGGTGTCCTTGTAGCCGAACCACTATAAATCGGTTGTGTCATTTCTATCCCTTTGCTTTACTTTATTTACTTGCTTTATCATTAGATCTATACTTTTTCTACATCCATAAGATCTCACATATTAACGAATCTAAAGTTTTTGAAACTAACTTAAAATCGGCAAAACTATTCAACCCCCCCTTCTAGTTTTCCACAACCTAGACTCGTTCGTTTAACACGTTACATATAACCATAACACCTATACTCGGTCGTTTAACATGTTATGTATAACCATATCACCTAGGCTCGTTCGTTTAACATGTTACGTATAACCATAACACCTAGACTCGGTCGTTTAACATGTTATGTATAACCATAGCACTTATACTCGGTCGTTTAACTTGTTACGTATAACAATAGCACCTAGACTCGTTCATTTAACACGTTACACATAACCATAGCACCTAGACTCGTTCGTTTAACATGTTACGTATAACCATATCACCTAGACTCGGTCGTTTAACACGTTACGTATAACCATATCACCTAGACTCGTTCGTTTAACACGTTACGTATAACCATAACACCTAGGCTCGTTCGTTTAACACGTTCGTATAACCATAGCACCTAGAATCGGTCATTTAACACGTTACGTATAACCATAGCACCTAGGCTCGATCGTTTAACACGCTACGTATAACCATAGCACCTAGACTCGGTCGTTTAACATGTTACGTATAACCATATCACCTAGGCTCGGTCATTTAACACGTTACGTATAACCATATCACGTAGGCTCGGTCGTTTAACACATTACATATATAATTTTAATATTAATTTTATTTTTACATGTTACGTATAATTATTTAAAAGTGTTCAATTTTAAATAAACTTATATAATTTTATTTTTTTACAGTTTAAATTAAGACATTTATATTATTTTAACATTAATTTTATTTTAATTAAGAGTATTTGTATTTTAAAAAACAATTAAATAATTTTAGTCATATATTACCGACGACGGGGCGTCGGTAATATTTTCACGTTTTACCCCCCAAAATTTCAAACACCCCGCCAAAACAGAAAATGACAAAAACTTGTAATTTTACTGACGCCCCGTCGTCGGGAATAAAAGAGGATAAAGTCAATATACCCAAAACAGATTTCACACTTAGAAAAAATAAAAAAAACCACCGTCTTCTTCATCTCTTTGGTGCACTCATCTCTTCTACTCACCACCGTCTCCTCCACAGCAAACCACCACCACAGCAAACCACCACCACACCACTGGCACCACCACACCACTCGCACCACTTCACCACAACAAACCACCACCACACCACTCACACCATTATGCACGTCCCTCCTCCCCTCTCCCAATTCATTCTATCTTCCTCCCCTCTCCCAATTGATTCTTTCTATTCCCGTCTCCTTTCTTACTCTTCCACCACCACACCACACCACAGCTAACACCACAGGTAATTTTTGATTTTTTTAATTTATTTAATTAAATTTATGTTTTGGTTTAATTAAATTTATGTTTTAGTTAATTATGTTAATTTGTATTTTGTTTTATGTTTTTTTTTGGTACAGCCGAGAGCTAGAGAGCCGAGAGAGTGTCGAGAGCCGAAAGCCGAGAGCTGAGAGCCGAGACAAAGGGTAATGTATCTCTTTTTGTTTTTTTTTTAAGTTTTGGTATCCCGACGACATGTCGTCGTCAACGAAGAAAGGCAAAATAAGCAGATATCTTGTTTGGAATATATTCTAGTAGAAGAAGCTGTTCACCTGTTAAATCAATGTAGAATGTGTGAATGATCACAGATGAAACAACCTTTACAAAATGTTACACAAAAAATGTTAACAATCTAATAAGCTGTGAGTTAATCGAACTTTATTAGGAAACTAACATATATATATTTAGTATGAAACAAGAACGCACATTCGATAATTTTAAACAAGAGTGTATATTCGATGATATTCGATAATGGTTGTTCCTGCTTTAATATTGAAAATGGCAAGTTTAGGCTTGTTTCTATTAGGAGAGAATACTTAGGTATCCGCAAGATAAACTTTAAGGAATGATATAACCTTAGGACAATCTGGTGGAGTACAAAACTAGGAATATTGGTTTCATGATAATCTTGTAATAACTAAAAGGACAACTATTTGATATTGAGATAAGGGACCTGTTTAGAAGGTTTCTTTTTTAAAGGTACTAGATTATGAAGATGTAATGGTGGTCACTAAACTTGTGTTTCATGCTACAGAGGTCACTATATTGATCATACGAACATACAATTCAATTAGGTTTAATCAGATGGGTACCTAAACTGAAATAAGAGCGAAAGTAGTGAAGCATACTAGTCATTTAACTTTACAAAATTCAGCTATTGATATGCCATCTTGTTATATCTAATCAATTATTTATTTTATTTTTCAGAAATTAGCTACATTTGGAAATAAAAAGGTCGTAATTTGCTATGGCTGATCATACAAATAGTATCCAGCAAATAGTTACACGTGTTTCTTTTTAACATTCGGTTATCATTTTTAAGTTATATATAACTTTTGGTATACGTATTTATCTTTTGGTTATTATTTTTGGCACAGCCCGAGACCATTTTTGCCCAAACATGTATGTTAGTACAATTTGTGCGATGGGTTATAGAAAGTCTGGATGTAGCTTGGTGGGTAGGTAAGCCTTTGGTGAATGATCTTGTACTTATTCAAGATTTGGTAGAGATCCCTCAAGAAAGAAAGGCGTTCGATACTACAAAGGTGGTGGGCATGATTAGACTCCGCGTGAAGTAAAATACTTTTGAGGAGGAAAGTAGAATGTATGTAGTATGAGAGAGAAAGTCGGTTGTCACATTGTATGGGGATTAGAGTCCTTTTATAGCTGAGGTTCTTGTTGGGCTTCCTGGATTATCACATATAATGGTTAGTTCAAGGCCGGGACCACCAATAGGGCAGATGGTTAGTTGTGATCATACGAGATCCTGAAACGTGAGAAAGCCTAACGGTTGGATTTCGGCTAGTTATGCCTTCGCATTATTCAAGGCCCAGGCGTGTGGCTTAGTCATTGGGCTATGACTGCCCGAGTGTGGTTATTGGACTCAGTCCAAGATTTGCAGTCATTGAGCCTGAGCCTAGAGTGGGCGTAGAGTATGTTTTGGGCTTAGTAGGCCTGTTATACATACTATACATCATCAATGTACACGTTATGCTAAGATGGGTCAAATTGGGTGAAATGGGTGTAATATAAATGGCATAGTTACTTATTAGCACACGTTTGGGCTGATAAGTAACTTTTTATTTTATATTACATACGTTTCACCCATTTTAGTAGAAACATGCACTAAATAAGTAACTTTCTTGTTTGTTTAAGTCATTTTTAACTCGTTTATTGATTTATTGATTTACATAATGTACTAATTAACGTGACTAATATATTTTTTTTTTCAACTTTTGTAGGAGGAGATGTGTCGCCTACGGGATCTAGGCGCGGACAACCCTACTGGCAAACCCTACAAGGAGGAAGACGTATAAACCCGTTTAAAATATGCTTTTGATCATCTCATCCTTATGTTGGCCATTGTACACTTTGAAAATTTTGGTGACTTGAACATTGGTGATTTAGCAACTTTTGTGTATGTTTAAGCTAGATGCGTAGTTAATATAACAGCTCATAATTTTCGAGGACCTTACTCAACCTCAAACCCAAAATCTGTTTTATTTTGGAAGATTTGACATTCACCATTTCGTATAATTATTTAGTTGAATCACAGAAACAAGTAGCACCTCTCGAGTGCACTATGACTCTGACTAAGATTTCGTCTACATATTTTAGTACATTACCACTTTTCAATTCATAAATTAGTTTCTCAGGACATTTTTTATTTACGCACGATTAATTAAATTAATAAACGATTTTCACAATTGGATGCTTATGATAAGAATCTTTCCTAAACGATTATTTTTCACATTCTTACACTACTTAACCTACTACAAATATACAAAAGTATATTTCTAACACTTTCCATAATTCTTTTATTAAAAACACTTAATTATACATATTTAACTTTAACTACAAAACTAATATCCAATACCAAATTTTTACAAATACATACACATTATTTAAATCTAAAAAATTCCCTAACGTCCCCTATGAAATTATATAATGCTTACATCATCCATGTCTCTTCTTTTTGGTCCCGCCATCACACAACATCAAGCAAAGACAAAGCAAGTACACGTCTCCCATGCCTTCCTAGCCAGAAACATTTTGTCCCTTTGTCCCTTGTTTCCAATCGAACCAACGACACACCTTAATATTTTAATACATTTAGGCCTAAACTAGACTAATAAACTAATACTAAGTTCCATACCTTTGCTAGCTATAAAAAGAGAGTTCTTGTAGTTCATTTCTACACTTGCAAAACAAAATTTATCACTTACCCTCACTAAGGTAAACGACTAGGAGAAGAGAAACATGAAGAAAGGTTGATTTTGTTAGTTCAAGAGCTTAGTTGTGCTTATTTGGATTAACTAAGTTAAGTTACTATGGGTTTGGAGTTATTATTTGTTTACATTAGTGTTCTTAGTTCTTCACATACACCTTCTAAGTTCAAGTAAGTCACTACACTATTTTTATAAACTTTACACACTTCGCATTATGTAAATTTCCTGACTTATGATTTACATACACTATGATATCACCATGTACATGTTTGCATAATTTTATAACTATGATGAATTAAACTTTACATATTGCTAACCAAGTTGTTAAATCACAATTTTTAAATATTGAAGAATTGGTGAAAGAGTTAGGATAGTTTTGGGATTGATATGGAATTGATTTTGGTATTTGGAACTAGGAAAAATACGGTTTTGAAACTAAAAGGATAGAGGCTGTCACATTCGACTAAATACAGAAAAATCAGTGGCTTTTGAGTAGTATTTGACTAAATAAATAGGAAATAGACTTAATAACCAAAACGTGGTAGCTTGAATGGGTTAAAACGGACTTATAACGAAGAAGTTATGCTAGTTTTAACTTAAGTGACGAAAACTATTTTTCTAAAAACAAATGTTGCTATTAGAGTTTTTTAAATGATAGAACTGGACATTAAAATTAGTTGGTTAGACTAGTCGGGACACTAAAAACTTTTTAGTAAACTTAAATACCTTCGTGGGGATATATAGAACTTAAGAAACGGACCTAAAACGAGAAAGTTATCGCCCAATAAAGTTTTTGACGAAATGTAATTTTTTGACAGCTTTTTCACTAATATAAAAGCTGATAGCATTTTTAAAAAGGAATTTTGGAAATTTTAAGTGCGGTTTTAGCCAAAAATAACTCGAACAAAAGTAGTAGCATGTTTTACATATTTTTTAGGTACATTGAAAGTTTTCAAAAATACTAAATAACAAAACAAGTATATTTAAATTACGAGAAATACTAGTAACGTTATAAAAAGGTATATTTTGACTACGAGTTTAACGTAACTACGTTTTTAATCACTAAAGTCTACAACAAACATGTACGGGTGATATCCTAAAGTGCATAATTGCATACACAACGATTTTGTCGAACCTAAGACATATCATACTTTATGTTGCGGTTAAAGTAGCGCGCCTCGAATTTCGTGCACACGTTTGATTGCAATGTATTACCTGTTTGAAGTGAGTTCTCGTGGCCCCATTTTTAACATATTTTCCTTGGGGGAATGGTACTCAAATGATATTTTAAACTGTTTTCATGCTGTGATTTAAAGTTTTACTTGATTTTGGACATATATGTGATATGATGCGATTATATGCTGTAACAATATTTTGCATGTGAGTATATAACTGCGTAACTGTTAACTCTCTGCGGAGGGCCCACGTGATGATAGATCTATCGGGGTAGCTCCCCACATGGTTTTGGATGTATGGACATATTAGGCTCAGTTGACGCGATACTGTTTTGTTTTGTGGCTAAGTGCATGTATATTGTTATCATTTTCACTATTGTCCTACATTATACTATTCACAACTTTGTGGTTTAACTCTTAAACCTACGATCTCACCAACTTTATGTTGACGTTTTCGAGTAACCATTTCAGGTGTTAACAATGAAGTTCCACTAGGAGGTTAAGTATTGTCCTGGCTTTGCAAGACTTAAATAAAGACCCTCCCGGGTTGTATCTGTGGAGTTGGATTAGGTTATTTTATTGTGATGTAGTTTGGCTTTGAAGACTTATGTATGGATTACCAGACTTAGTACTTATCCCGGTTGTGGGAGTTTCATGACTATTATCCTTAATGTATTACATTCAGTACTTCTTTATTAGACACCTTGTGTTATTTACTATGACGCAATACCCAGTGAATGCTATTCCGCTGCGCCATTTTTGGGGTGTGACAGATTGGTATTCAGAGCCCAGGTTATATAGAATTAGGTGGTTTAACCTAGACTATAACCTAGGAACCCATATAGTTGGCATGATAGGACTTACGTGTACGGTTATGTGTTTATTTGCCTTGTAGGTAGTAGTGCCTAGTATTAGACCTTAGGAATCCCCCCTGAATTGAGTCAATTTAATTTCAAGCCCTTAAGCTTCTTAATTAACTTGCAGTTTAAATTCAAGACTATTCTTGTTTGATTGGGTTGCGAGATTTATATGGCTGCAAGTTGATTAAATAACTTAAAGGATTGAAGGAATTGACTCAAGGATGGATTAGGTTAGAATGTCGTGAAGTAGTGATGATAAGAAAATGCGGCATGATGTTATCCTAAAAAAGCCTGGCCAACATTTTTACTTGATGCGGTGGACTTATCAAATTCATGGATGGCCATATAGGAAGTTGAGAATAGTAGCACGTCACTTATATCGACCTACCCTACCACCTCCTACCTATTGTTTTTCAATGTCCTTCTTTATAAACACGGTCCTCCAAGAAGATCGACACGAGTTAACCGAGGTGTTCCAACCCAGAGGGGTGGAAGGACTGGTGGACGGGGAGGAGGTCGTGAACTGAAACAACACGACAACAACAACGAATCCCGACATTTCCACCATCATCGCCAAAAGCTACGAACTTGCTTCCCACTATCCTTACTCGGTAGTTGATCACATCAAGAACCCCGGAATAACGCTAGTAGGGCGTAATGTGGAGAAAGATAAAACCAACGACAACGGAAATGGAAATAACATTAGCGGTGAAAGGGTGTTCATACAAAGAGTTTATAGCGTGCAAACCGGTGGATTTTGATGGTAATGGAGGGCGTTAAGCACACCAGTGGGTTGAGAAAATGGAAGCGGTAATGGACATAGCGAGTGTGCAACACACCGAAGGTGAAGTATCTGTAAGCTCGTTGGGAGAAAGGCTCGACCGGTGGAATACGCAAATCCGTGCCGAAGAGAGGCACAATGGGAATGAGTTGGAATGACTTCAAGGCGTAAAGGAAGAGTATTGCCCAAGCAACTGAAAATAAATTTAGAGCAAGAGTTCTACAATCATGTTATGGTAGGTGATGGGCATGCGCCTTACACGGATCGATTTCATGAGCTTGCTAGACTAGTACCTCATATGGTTACTCCTGAATCTAAGAGAATTGAAAGGTGCATCTATGGTCTGGTCTCGGGATTGGCAGGATGGTGGCGGCCGAGCCCCTTAACCTTCAGTGCGATCTGAAATCTGCAACTTTGGTGATGAAATGATCGGAATGGGCTGTCTAAAAGTGGTGACAAGAGAAAAGCCGTGAGTGAGCCAAGTAAGCAAGGAGGAGAAAAGAGTGACAACAAGAAAGCGAAATGGGGAAAAGGATTTGTGGAAACTACTACTGCTAAGAAGGAGTATCAAGGTTCTCACCCCATGTGTGTCAAATGCAACTACCACCACCCAGGGACAAAGCCTTGCCAAGTAGTATGCTTTAACTGTAACCAACCAGGTCATATGGCAAAGGATTGTAGGTCAATGGCTAGACAAGTGGCACCAATGAATATCGTTAAGCCAAGGACTTGTTATGAATGTGGAAACCCAAATCATCTTCGAAATGTGTGTCCTAGGTTGATTGAGGCACGAGGTCAAGTGCAGAACAACCAAAATCAGATTTTAGCAATTGGTGGAAATAATACAAACCGTGGTAACCCAGCACGGGGTCGAGCATTCGGGATGAACGCAGAAGAAGGAAGCCAAGACCCGAACATCATGATGGGTACGTTCTATTTAAACAACCACTATGCTACGGTGTTATTTGATTCTGGAGCCGATTATAGTTTCGTCTCTACTAAATTCATGCCCCTATTGAATATGGAACCCAGTAGCTTAGGCTTTAGTTACGAAATTGAAATCGCAAGTGGTCAAAAGGTAGAAACCAATAATATCGTTCGTGGGTGCAAACTAGAATTAGAAGGCTATACCTTTAGCATCGACTTAATACCATTCGGACACGGAAGCTTTGACGTGATTGTGGGAATGGAATAGTTGTCCAAGCATAAGGCTGAAATAGTGTGCCATGAGAAGATGGTTCGGATACCACTACCAAACGGTGAGTTACTTAAGGTCTACGGAGAGCGACCTGAAGATGAGGTGAAGCACCTCATGAGCATGAAGGCGGAGAAGAGGAAACCGGAAGACATCCCAGTAGTTCGGGAATTTCTGGATGTGTTTCCCGAGGACTTATCCGGGTTACCTCCTTCTCGAGAAGTTGAGTTCCGCATAGACCTAATTCCTGGAGCAATGTCGATCGCAAAATCTCCCTACCGTGGCACTTTGAGATGAAGGAATTGTCTAATCAACTCAAGGAACTCTAAGACAAAGGTTTCATTAGACCTAGTTCTTCGCAGTAGGGAGCACCGATATTGTTCGTCAAAAAGAAGGATGGATCATTTAGGATGTGCATCGACTACCGAGAATTGAACAAACTAACCATTAAGAACCGCTACCATCTCCCAAAAATTGACGACTTATTCGATCAACTTTAAGGCTCACGATACTTCTCCAAGATAGATCTCCGATCCGATTACCACCAACTAAGAGTACACAAAGAGAATATCCCAAAAACCTCATTTAGAACTCGATATGGTCATTTTGAGTTTACGGTTATGCCTTTCGGACTGACGAATGCACCTGCAGTTTTCATGGACCTAATGAATAGTGTGTGCAGACTATACCTAGATAAATTTGTTATTGTGTTCATCGATGAAATTTTGATCTATTCCAAGACAAAAGAGGAACATGAAATGCATCTGAAGTTAATCCTAGAGTTGCTCAAGAAGGAAAAGTTGTACGCCAAATTTTTGAAGTGTGAATTTTGGCTACAAGAAGTTCAATTCCTTGGTCATGTGGTTAACAAATATGGTATCCATGTGGATCCTAGCAAGATCGAAGCAATGAAAAATTGGGAAGCCCCTAAGTTCCCAACAGAAGTCCGCTCATTCTTAGGACTGGCAGGTTACTACCGATGATTCATCGCAAACTTCTCAAAGATTGCCAAACCTCTTACCTTGCTGACTCAAAAGAATAAGAAGTACGAATAGGGTGAAGAACAAGAAGAATCCTTTCAAAACTTGAAGGACAATTTGTGTAATGTTCCAATTTTGGCCTTCCCCGATGGACCAGAAGATTTCGTAGTGTACTGTGACACATCATGTCAAGGTCTTGGGTGCGTATTAATGCAAAGGGGCAAAGTGATTGCCTATGCATCCCGACAGCTGAAGATTCACAAGAAAAACTATACCACCCATGATATGGAGCTAGGTGTTGTAGTATTTGCTCTCAAAATCTGGAGACATTACTTGTACGGGACGAAAAGTGTTATCTATACAGATCACAAAAGCCTCAAGCATATCTTTGATTAGAAGGAGTTGAACATGCGCCAAAGACGTTGGATCGAGCTCTTCAGCGATTATGACTGTGAGATTCGCTACCACTCAGGAAAGGTGAACATAGTAGCTGACACTTTGATTAGGAAGGAAAGGCTCAAGCCGAGGAAAGTAAAAGCCATGAGTATAACCATAAAGTTGGGTATCAAGGATAAGATACTAGCGGCTCAGAGGGAAGCGTCTAAGGATATGGACGCACCCGAAGAAGTTGAGAGGTGATGCAGGTTTCTTGACTGTGTTTTTATATTATAATTACCGTTATACCTATGGTTTACCGTAATGCACTAACGGGCAGTGTACCCGGTCGTGTGTAGTGTAGTATTTTTGTAAAACAGAGGTCGTCCCAAGAGCTATGTGTGCGGATTTAAACTAAGTCTAGGTGTCACATATTTTAATATGATTGATATTGAATTAACTAATAAAGCAAATAAAGAAAATAAAGGCGAAGGTTGTAATCAATAGAGGAGAGGGGTGCTAACCTAGCTATTCATCCTAACTAGTTAAGTTTACTTCTAATTACTTAAGGTGGGGTCAAAGTCGCTAGGACAACATTTGGTCAGTTCGTCCTAACCTATCAAGGGTCCCACTGGAGAAATTAGGTGACCCGTCATAATTCCAGTTGTTCTTAGTCCCCTAAGTCAAGTCATTAAGTACCGCTACATGCTAGATTCATAACAATGAGTGCCAAGGCAAGCTTAAACACTCATCCCTAACTTCTTAATTTCATCCAAATGGTAGGTGATCAGTTGGTCAAATCGCAAGCGTAAAGAGGGTCGTCGGAGTTGGTCATATCTTACCCTTCCCACTCGGTCACCTACTTAGGGTTAGTTGGTCATATCTCCTAAGTAACTAGCAACTACCGCCATTCAAAACTACCAAAACAAGGGTAGCTACCAACAAACTATGCATGCATACACTTAGAAATAATTATACGGAAGCAATGTAAACGCAAACAAAAAAATAAGGAATCACAACTAGGCGGCCACCGGAGGTGCTGCCGCCTTATTAACTAAAACAATCGATTCAATGTTTAACATAACGAAATACATGAACTTAAAGTAAAGAAAAGATAAAATGCTAATGCTTATCGTAGGGGAGTGATTTCTCCCTTGGAGATAGCTCAGTATGCTCCTCTAGATCTGCCTTCGACTTCTTCTCACGTTCACTTGATGTTGTGTGTGAAATGGGATGCTTTGAAATGCTGGAATTTGTGAGGTATTTATAGGCCAGATCTGGTTACGGCGTAACTAATGTTATGAGTTACGTCGTCACATCCAATTCTTCGTATTTTGCACTAAAAATGTTGGTTACGGCGTAACATCTGGAACGAGTTATGGTGTATCTTCAATAAATCCTGGTTACGCCGTAATTGATACAATAGTTACAGGTAGAGCTCAGTGGCGAAACCTTATTTGACCTAATAGGACGCCGTAATCTTTGGGAGAGTTACGCGTAATCTTCGATTGGTTTGAGCCAGCGCTTGGGTTAAATGTGAGAGGATTTACGCCGTAACTTTTTCAAAATGAGCATACTGTGATATATCTTTAATAATCTCTCCAAATCCGCGTCTCATTTTGTCCAATGCTCGTAATTTACTTGAAAGTGAAATATAGAGGAAAACAAGCGTAAATCCATATAAATGATATAAAATACAAGCATTATCGGGGGAAATTGACACTTAATAATCAAGACTATTTGATGTTATCAAATATCCCCCCACTTGAACTCTACTTGCCCTCAAGTAAACCTTATTAGAAAGATTCCTAAAAACATATCCTCCATTTCCTGGAAAATATAAGTTTACAAATCCCTTATGCTAGAATAAAACAAAGCTGAACACCTCACGAAATGGGAACAAAACACTCAAATCTCTCAACTATTCTAAGTGTTAATTTTGGGGTGATCACTCATTGCACAGTCATAGCATGTATTCTATCATAAGCTTGGCGGTCACACAAATCTCCACCACTAGAGTTAAGGACAAAACAATTTTTGAAGGCAATATGGGTAGACACAACAAAAGTTAAGGGTGATTCGTCATTACTAACATGTCACGGCGAAGTGGACAAAAACAATGATACATGACCAAATCTATGGCCAAGACACCAAAGATTGCTCGCTGCATCACCTAGACACTCTTCATGACTAAGGGTAGGATAAGACATGGGATAAAATTGGTGTAAAGTAAAATCAAGCAGATAGTCTAAATCTATAACCAAGTCATCACCTCTTACCGTTCGCCCAAAGTTCAAGTTTCGAAGTCAAGAAACCGGATCATGATATTACCAGGTAGATGTGCCATTAGAGGACGTCATGATGGGCACACTTCCAACTTCATTCTTCAAATGTGACCGAGGTGGCATCCTCGATACTAAATCTATATTAAGCTCATAACAATAGTGCTTATAACATCGCACTTTACAATCAAATAAATATCAATAATACCTTTTTTTCGAATTACTTTTTTTTTCTTTCAACATAACATAATAACTAAACATAACATCCCCCCACTTGAGATGAACAATATTAGACTTTGGGGGGTCTTCAATGATCTTTAATGATATGTCGTGACAGAGAGTGTGATTCCCGAACCTTTCCACTTGAACCTTGAACTTAGGCAAATAATGACTTCCCATTACAAATAAAGACTACAGGGTAGGCTAAGGTGTAAAGGTGTATCGAAACAATATGTTGGGTGAACAAAATGAAAGGAATGGATCAGAAGGGTGTATCTAGGGGTATTTTGCACTAAAAGTGAGTGCAACAACAGGGTTTAACATGGGGGTCGAGAAGTCGAGGTGACTAATCGATAGACACACAATGGTAGGCTATTTGGGTGATAATCCTATAATACTGTGTTCTTAAACTGAAGGTCCAAATACATCGAGCTAACTCAACATACCTCGTCTATGGTCTCGAAATGATGTAAAGGCCAATTTCTAAAATTTACAAGCTACCGGCACACTCATAATTTGGTGGATTTGGGGTAAAAATTAGGAAATGGATAAGGTTAATCTCACCATATAATATCAAGGGTTATAATGTGCTCGACTAAGGTCTAATTTAGTTAGCTTAAGAAAAACATGTCAAAATTTTTAAAATGGCATAATTTTTCAAAATAAACTAGAAAACGAGGGCAAAATAAAGTTCAAGAGACAATTCTACTCCGTCCCCTCCACTTGAGATGTACAAAGTCCCTTTTGTACTAAGCGTTAAATAAAGGTGAAGAAAAGAGTAAATTAGAGCGAGAACTTCCGAAATTTGCTCCAAAAAGAAGAAGGCCCATGAAAATTACATAAGCATCCACGAGAAAACTTCAATCCCTGAAATCACACTACCGACAAGCATAATTCTAAAAAAGAAAAAGAAAAATGAAAAAAAAAATCTAACTCACTTTCGTAGGAATCACGGTTGCATTTAGCGAATGCAACAAGCCTTTTAAACCACTTAGTGTCCCAAGTGGACTAGTGTAGTCTCGTGAGGGCTTACAGGGAACATACCCACAAAGTTCATTTGACAACTAATACAAGGTTATTGTGTTTAAAATAAAAGAAATGTCACAGAGGGTAGTTACGTCGTAACTCCCATAAGGAGTTATGCCGTAATTAAGCAAAACCTGGCAGACGCTACATGAGTGTAGCTACGGTGTAACCGTTGCCTGGGGTTACACCGTAATTGGTAATGCTTTGAAGGATTACTGCACAAAAGGTATGTTATGGCGTAACCTTAAGAATGAGTTACACTGTAACTATGGACAGATCAGGTCCCCATTCACATCTTGAAAACTTTTCCCGAAATCTGCAAAATGGATAAAACACAAAACCCAACAAAAATATAAATAAAACAAAATGAAAGGGATAATTCGGGTTGTCTCCCGAAAGAGCACTTTTCTTTATTTGAGTCTTTGTTAGACTTCGAGCTGAGGCTCTATGGTGGCCTTTGGACTTGGCCAATGTCCTTCATCAAATATATGACCCAAGCAACATTCGTATGCTTGATCAAGGAGGTACTCTTTAGTCTCGATCTTCCGAATTTTTCAAAACTTTTCGTCCGGCCCCAAATGGTATCTAGTGAACTCATACTTTTCGGCTATAATTGGTGGCGGCCTTTTATACGGAATGCCAAGAAGTTTGTACCTTCTTTTCTCATATGCTTCATCGTCGGGGTCAATGAATCCATCTTCACCTTGTAATTCGAGGTAATCTATATCATCTTCATCGGACTCGGTATCTTTAAGCCATTTATTGTCGAGTAAATCTTCCACTAGCACCTGTTTGCATTCCTCTTTTTCTTTCCTCGATGAATCCTTGGCATCATTATCCGACTCTTCATTTGGAACTTCTTTGCTTGGTTCGTCTTTACTCATACATCCGTTCCAGATCTTCTCCTTAGTTAGCGCATTGACTTTCCCATATTTGATTTTCACCCAATTGTCAAATCCTAGATTGTCCAACCAAGGTAATTCAGTCCTTTCCGCATCATTTGTTAAAGTCCAAAAGAATTCGTCTTCCCCAACTTTCTCTATATTGCTTCCCCCATTACATTCATAATCAAAAGGGTTCTGCCCAGCAATTTCGGTCGGGTTTCTATTTTCTCACACCAATGACTTCGAGTTCCTTCGTCATCGGTGTTGCTAGAAGGAATATCGTTGAGAGGTTTAATGGTCTTTCCTTGAAGAATATTTTTTTCACATTTGAGCTCCAAATTCCTCAACAAAACCGAATTAATGATTGCGTTCCTGAACCTCACTGAAGGATAGGTTTCCAAAATCAACGTCATGTCTTTCCGATTCTTAAGGGCATATCCGTACTTCGTTCTTCACATTGCCACCCCTGTTGCAAACTCACGAAAGGGGTTACAAGTCGGCCATGCTCGTGTGGATTTATCTTCCATGATTAGTAAGGGACTGCAGCAATGCTTGATGGGTGGTTCTTCCTCATCATTAATCGAGAATTTAGCTAATCTTTCTTCATCGTTAAGTGCAGTCCACATGTATCTGTTATCATTAATCCTTTCCTTATCAACCCCTCCATCATAGGCTTCGTTCCGAGGGTCGCATGAGGCTCATATATCATAACACTCACCATTATCAATTGCAATAGCCTTACACCAGTGATTCTTTCTTTTAGATTCGTCTATCTTGGGAGACTTGTCATTCCTTGTATCTGGTTCATAACTAGATGTTTGGTTACTAATTCTCTACCATCAGCATCATTGTCTTTATTAGACTCATCGGTAGATTTGTCACTTTCAGAAAACACGGCTTTGCATACTGTCAATTTCTTTGTTTGTGCCTCATTTCTTCTTTGTACTTCGTCGCCAAGCTTCCCAATCATGGTTTCCAAGTTTTTTAGTGATACGTCATGGCTAGAAAGGCTCTTGTTTGTATTATCTTGGAAGTTTTTCAGCCATTCTTCTTGCTCCTTATGTCTCTTAGTTGAATCAACGAGGTACTTGTTAATTGTTTCTTCCAAGTTAGCTCTTCTTTCACCACGATTATAATATATGGGAGGTCCTCCACAATAGCCATTACCATTACGATTATCCCCGTAAAATGGTCGATTTTCTCCATATTTGGCTTCTTCGACGGTGCTATCTTTGTCAATGGAGGAATTTTGGTCGATGTCATCCTCAGACTTTCAGAACCTACTTGGATGGCATGAGCGGTTTCTCGATCTTGAGCATATCGGCCGAGAATTTTCTAGTTTGTTTGTGATGACGACAATAGATTTCCGCCTGGTTCCTTTGCTTCCTCCATGATGCCAGAATGAATGATACATTTTTGGATGACTTCAACTGCGAGAGTAGGAGTCATGCTCGGAATTGGTCCTTGGTAGTCCAGCATCTGTCTTGTAGTCACGTTGATTCCTTTGTAGAAGATGTTGACCTTTTGCTGGTTGTTTAAATCATGTGTAGGACACTTGTAGAGGAGATCGTTGTATCTATCCTAGGCTTGATACAACATTTCATCGTCGTCTTGTTTGAAATTATGGATCTCCAAGAGCTGGTTAATTAGATATCTTCGACGGAGGACAATATCTCTGGATGAAGTGCTTCTTTAGTAGAGCCCATGTATCAACTGCCCCGGCGGGCAATCTTTCGATCCATCTTCTTGCGGCCCCAGTAAGAGTCATGGGGAATACCCTTAGCATAAAAGTGTCATGAGACACACCCGAAATGTTGAAAAGGCTCGCGATGTACAAGAAATTCTCAACGTGCTCATACGCATATTCGTCCATGTTTCCTGAAAAAGGGTTAGCACGAAGCTCCCTTATAAATTGATATTTAATTTCGAAACGGGCATTAGCTCCAATCGCCGGTCTTACGAGCCCCGACCCTTGTTCTTCTCTTGTCAACGCCAAATATTCCTCAAGAGTGAGGTCATCAATGTTAACAACTTCCATGGTACCCGAAACTTGAAAAGAGATCGTGAGAATTTGAGAAAATTTTAAAACAAAACAAAAAAGAAAGACTTAATAAAAATCCAAATATAACTCCCGTGCCAGCCAAAACTTGATGCAGGTTTTACTGACCAGGTTTTAATATTTATGTTACTCGTTATACCTATGGTCTACCCTAATGCACTAATGGGCAGTGTACCCGGTCGTGTGTAGTGTAGTATTTCGGTAAAACCGAGGTCATCCCAAGAGCTATGTGTGCGGATTTAAACTAAGTTTAGGTGTCACAGATTTTAATATGATTGATATTGAATTAACTAATAAATCAAATAAAGAAGAGAGTTGTGATCAATAGAGGAGAGGGGTGCTAACCTAGCTATTCATCCTAACTAGTTAAGTTTACGTCTAATTACTTCCAATTACTTCAGGTGGGGTCAAATTCGCTAGGACAGCATTTGGTCAGTCGTCCCTAACCTATCGACAAAGGGTCCCACCGGAGAAATCAGTGACCCTATAAGTCCAGTTGTTCTTAGTCCCCTAAGCCAAGTCATTAAGTACCGCTACATGCTAGATTCTTAACAATGAGTGCCCGGGCGCTAGCAACTTAAACACTCATCCCCGACTTCTTAAGTTCATCCAAACGGTAGGTGATCAGTTAGTCAAATCGCACAAGCATAAAAGGTCGTCAATTGGTCATATCTTACCCTTCCCACTCAGTCTACCTACTTAGGGTCAGTTGGTCATATCTCCTAAGTAACTAGCCACTACCGCCATTCAAAACTACCGAAACAAGGGTAGCTACCAACAAACTATGCATGCATACACTTAGAAATAATTATACGGAATCAATGTAAACGCAAACAAAACAATAAGGAATCATAACTAGGCCAACACCAGAGGTGCTTAGCCGCTCATATTAACTAAAAAAATCGATTCAATGTTAACGAAATACATGAATTGAAAGTAAAGAAAAGATAAAATGCTAATGCTTATCATAGGGGAGTGATTTCTCCCTTGGAGATAGCTCCGTATGCTCCTCTAGATCTGCCTTTGACTTCTTCTCACGTTCACTTGATGTTGTGTGTGAAATGGGATGCGTTGAAATGTTGGAACTCGTGGGGTATTTATAGGCCAGATCTGGTTACGGCGTAACTAATGTTAAGAGTTACACCGTAACATCCAACTCTTCGTATTTTGCACTAAAAATGTTGGTTACGGCGTAACATCTGGAAGGAGTTACGCCGTATCTTCAATAAATCCTGGTTACGCCTTAATTGATACAATAGTTACGGCGTAGCTTACAGCAGCGCGGAACCTCATTTGACCTAATAGGTTACGTCGTAATCTTTGGGAGAGTTACGCCGTAATCTTCAGTCGATTTGGTTTTCTGAGCCACGCTTCAGTTACGGCGTAATGTGAGAAAGGAGTTACGCCGTAACTTCTTCAAAATGAGCATACTGTTATATATCTTTAATAATCTCTCCAAATCCGCGTCTCATTAGCTCCAATGCTCGTAATTTACCTGAAAGTGAAATATAGAGGAAAACAAGCGTAAATCCATATAAATGACATTAAATACGAGCATTATCGGGGTAAATTGACACTTAATAATCAGGACTATTTGATGTTATCAAGAGTTCTAGATAGTCAATTGGAGAAAAAGGAAGACGGTGGACTATACTTTTTAGATCGAATTTGGGTACCATTAAGTGGCGACGTAAGAACCCTAATCATGAATGAAGCACATACGACGAGGTACTCCGTTCACCCAGGAGCAGACAAGATGTACTATGACCTTAGATAATTGTATTGGTGGCCTGGGATGAAGAAAGACATAGCTGTGTACGTCAGGAAGTGCTTGACTTGCTCGAAGGTGAAGGTTGAACACCAGAAACCATCTGGTTTGTTACAACAACCGGAGATTCCTGAATGGAAGTGGGAAAGAATAACCATGGACTTCATTACAAAGTTTCCAAGGACTAGTAGTGGGCACGATTCGATCTGGGTTATCATAGACCGATTGACGAAGTCTGCACATTTTCTACCCATCCGAGAGGATTACAAGATAGATAAATTGGCTAGAATCTACATAAATGAAATAGTAGGACGACATGGTGTCTCTATAACGATCATATCTGATCGTGATAGCCGTTTCACATCCAACTTTTGGCGAGCGTTGCAGAAGTCACTAGGAACACACTTAGATATGAGTACGGCTTACCACCCACAGACTGATGGTCAGAGTGAACGTACTATACAAACCCTAGAAGATATGCTTAGGGCGTGTGCCATCAATTTTGGAAGGAATTGATATACTCATCGTCCATTAGCCGAGTTCTCCTATAATAATAACAGTTACTATGCTATTATAAATATGACACCATTCAAATCACTTTACGGGCGGAAGTGTCGCTCACCTATTTCTTGGGCAGAAGCCGGAGAAAGTCAAATGATTGGACCGGAGATAGTGTTAGAGACCTCTGAGAAGATCATCCAAATCAAGGATAGGCTCAAGGTTGCACGTGACCCTTAGAATTCAGTGTTGGTGATCATGTGTTGCTCAAAGTGTCACTTTAGAAAGGTGTTTTACTATTTGGAAAGAAGGGCAAGTTAGCACCTAGATATGTAGGACCTTTTGAAATCACTGAGAGAATCGGACCAGTAGCTTACCGACTACGACTACCTCAAGAGCTGAGTGGCATTCATGATACGTTTCACGTATCAAACCTCAAGAAGTGTCTTGCTGATAAGGCCTTACACGTACCATTGGAAGAGATTTAGATAGACCCTAAGTTACACTTTGTAGAGAAACCAGTTGAAATTTTAGAGCGTGAGATCAAGAAGTTGAAGCGTAGCAAAGATACCATTATTTAAGGTTCGTTGGGACTCCAAGCATGGACCGGAGTTTACTTGGGAAAGAGAGGATCAGATGAGACTTAAGTATCCACACCTGTTTGACAATAGCATAAGCTAAATTTTGAGGACAAAATTCTATTAACGTGGGTAGACTATAACAGGCCGTAATTTTCAAGGTCCTTACTCAACCTCAAACTCAAAATCTATTTTATTTTGGAAGATTTCACATTCACCATTTCGTATAATTATTTAGTTGAATCGCGTAAACAAGTAGCACCCTCTCGTGCACTATGACTCTGGACTCAGATTTCGTCTACATATTTTTAGTACATTACCACTTTTTCAATTCATAAATTAGTTTCTAGGACAATTTCATTTTATTTACGTACGATTAATTAAATTAATAAACGATTTTCACAATTTGGATGCACGCACAATGTACCCGATACTCCTAACGATTATTTTTACACATTCTTACACTACTTAACCTACTACAAATATACAAAAGTATATTTCTAACACTTTCCATAATTCTTTTATTAAAAACACTTAATTATACATATTTAACTTTAACTACAAAACTAATATCCAATACCAAATTTTTACAAATACATACACATTATTTAAATCTAAAAAAAATGCCTCCCTAATGTCCCCTATGAAATTATATAATGCTTACACCCATACCATGTCTCTTCTTTTTTTTTGGTCCCCCCATCACACAACATCAAGCAAGACAAAGAAAAGTCACATACTTGTCTCCCATGCCTTTCCTAGCTAGAAACATTTTGTCCCTTTGTCCCTTGTTTCCAATCGAACCCACGCCACACCTTAATATTTTGATACATTTAGGCCTAAACTAGACTAATAAATCAATACTAAGTTCCATACCTTTGCTAGCTATGAAAAGGGAGTTCTTGTAGTTCATTTCTACACTTGCAAAACAAAATTTATCACTTACCCTCACTAAGGTAAACGACTAGGAGAAGAGAAACATGAAGAAAGGTTGATTTTGTTAGTTCAAGAGCTTAGTTGTGCTTATTTGGATTAACTAAGTTAAGTTACTAAGGGTTTGGAGTTATTATCTGGGTATATTAGTGTTCTTAGTTCTTCTCATACACCTTCTAAGTTCAAGTAACTCACTACACCATTTTTATAAACTTTACACACTTTGCATTATGTAAATTTCATGACTTATGATTTACATACACTATAATATCACCATGTACAAGTTTGCATAATTTTATAACTATGATGAATTAAACTTTACATATTTCTAACCAAGTTGTTAAATCACTACTTTTAAATAGTGAAGAATTGGTGAAAGAGTTAGGATAGTTTTGGGATTGATATGGAGTTGATTTTGGTATTTGGAACTAGGAAAAATACGGTTTTGACACTAAAAGGATAGAGGTTGTCACATTCGACTAAATACAGAAAAATCAGTGGTTTTTGAGTAATATTTGACTAAAGAAATAGGAAATAGACTTAATACCGAAAATGTGGTAGCTTGAATGGGTTAAAACGGACTTATAACGAAGAAGTTATGCTAGTTTTAAGTTAAGTGACGAAAACTATTTGCCTGAAACAAAATGTTGCTGTTTGAGTTTTTCAAATGATAAAACTGGACATTAAAATAACTGATAGAATTTTTGACGAAATGTAATTATTTGACAGCTTTTTCACTAATATAAAAGCTGATAGAATTTTTAAAAATGAATTTTGGACATTTTAAGTGCGGTTTTAGCAAAAAATAACTTGAACAAAAGTAGTAGCATGTTATACATACTTTTTAGGCACATTGAAAGTTTTCTAAAATACTAAATAACAAAACAAGTATATTTAAATTACGATAAATACTAGGAACGTTATAAAAAGGTATATTTTGACTACGAGTTTAACGTAACTACGTTTTTAATCACTAAACTCTACAACAAACATATACGGGTGGTATTCTAAAGTGCATAGTTGCATATACAATGATTTTGTCGAACCTAAGACATATCATTACTTTAGGTAGCGGTTAAAGTAGCGCGCCTCGAATTCCGTGCACACGTTTGATTGCAATGTATTACTTGTTTGAGGTGAGTTCTCGTGGCCCCCACTTTTAACATGTTTTCCTTGGGGAAATGGTACTCAAATGATATTTTAAACTGTTATCATCTTTGTGATTTACGGTTTTTCTTGATTTTGGACATATATGTGATATGATGCGATTATATGCCATAACAATATTTTGCTTGTGAGTGCATAACTGCGTAACTGTTAACTCTCTACGTAGGGTCCACGTGATGATAGATCTATCGGGGTAGCTCCTTACATGGCTTTGGATATATGGACATATTATGCTCAGTTGATGCGATACTGTTTTGTTTTGTTGCTAAGTGCATGTATATTGTTATCATTTTCACTATTGTCCTACATTATACTATTCACAGCTTTGTGGTTTAACTCTTAAACCTACGAGCTCACCAACTTTATGTTGGTGTTAACAATGAAGTTCCACTAGAAGGTTGAGTATTGTCATGGCTTTGCAAGACTTAAATAAAGACCCTCCCGGGTTGTATCCGTGGAGTTGGATTAGGTTATTTTATTGTGATGTAGTTTGGCTTTGAAGACTTATGTATGGATTACCAGACTTAGTACTTATCCCGGTTGAGGGAGTTTCATGACTATTTTCTTTAATGTATTACATTCAGTACTTCTCTGTTAGACACCTTGTGTTCTTTACTATGACGCCATACCCCGTGAATGTTATTCCGCTGCGCCATTTTTGGGGTGTGACAGTTAATATCACCCGTTTTGTATAATTTGTAACTTTCTAGCAAATATATATGTGATTTAGTCGTTATGAGTTGTTTTGAGATATTGGCATATTGGCTTAGAGGTTTTTGTTGAAAATAGCAGGTGCAGGTTATGTAGAATTTTTCCGGAAAAATTATGGGAAGCGTATGCGACATATATTGCCGACGCCCCGTCGTCGGCAATATATGACCATTTTCCATAACCTTGCGAACTATCCCTACGCCATGGCGTAGGGAAAGTATTGCAAAATGTTATTTTTTGTCACTTTACCGACGCCATGTCGTCGGGAATAAATGGGGATAAGTTAATTACGTTTTAATTTTGCTAACTAATTACATGATTAGTAATATGGTGCCGACGATGGGTCGGCGGCACCATATGTTTTCTACCACAAAAAACTCTGACAGAAAACAATGTGGGTCCCACTTTGGCGTCGAGAAGGTTAATCTTTTGGTGTCGGGAAGGACTTTCCCTACGAGGCTCAGCCGACTAACTGTTGGCTACGCCTTGGCGTCAGGAACGAACGACGCCGACGCCATGGCGTCGGGACGGTGTTAAAAATTTCGTAGGCAGAAGTGTCGATTGTACTAGTGTCGGTGCATGATAAAATGTCTCGAATGAATGGTTTAAGCTGTATAAACATGAGTCGAAAATGTCATACACGTATATGTCATGTGTACCTCTTTATGTGTGGATCTAATGGGTAGAAATGTTTGGTTTGTAAACTGTGTTCAAAAGGGGAATGAATTTGGTACATGTATGTAAATGGGTCGTAGGTGTAAAATGGGTGTGAGTGCATGATTCTCATTTGTGTTTTGCATGCCATCTATGCTCATAATCAAAACTGTGATTTTTACAATGAAAGGAAATGCATGATCTTGTGGGGGTAACTTTGAGAGTGATCGCGGACTTTATGTGTGAGTCGATTGATGTTTTGAAAAGGTTTTGGGGAAGGTGAGTCGGGGATTAGACATTTGGCATGTTTACTTAGTCGTAGATGTTAATATTAGGACCCACGAGCAAGCTTGAATATAGGTCGATCATGCCATGAAAAAAATGGATCTTGTGGGGGTAACTTCGAGGGTGATCGCGGGAATTATTGTTGAGTCTTTTGGAGTTTTGAAAGTGTATCGGGAGAGTCGAGTCGGGTCGGGGGTTATTCATACGGCATTTTTACTTGATCGTAGATGTTAGTCGTTTGAGCAGCGAGCGAGCATGAAGATAGGTCGAACATGTATATGAAAATAACTTGAACGTTAAAAATTGAATCTGATGTTATCATTTGGAAGACAAAAATTATATAATAGTAAATATTTAAGTTATTTATCATTTTAAACCCTTAACTTTGGTCGTTGTCGCATGCAAACCTTAAATTGTTATGAGTTGTCATATTTATCCCTAAACTACTATAATGGTTATTTATAACCTTTAAAGATTATTTATTTTATAATTCTAAAGTATTATACTACTAATTCGAGAAACTTACTAAATATGGAAATTTCTTAATTTGAAAAGTTTCTAAAAATGAAAAAAACCTTAATTATGAAATATGAATATCGATGAACCCTAAAACTATGAAATAGCTTCTAAAATATTAAGCGATAATTAATTCATGTAGATTCGCTGAAGAATGAGTAACTTCCGATCCTTGTGTTTTCTGATATGGTTTCATTTGCGATTTGAGGTACAGATATTCTGACCTTTCTTATAAGGTTTCTCATGATCGCTATGCACCTTTTGATCTTTAGCTATTTTGAATTATAAACCTTTGCTATGAACCTTTGAATCGTGAACCTTTGTTATGAACCTTTGAATTGTGAACCTTTGCTATGAACATTTGAATTGTGAACCTTTGCTATGAACCTTTGAATTGTGAACCCTTGCTATGATCTTTTGAATTGTGAACCATTGATTTTGAACCTTTGATTATGATGACTTATACATTGCCAAACTTTGGACTTTGCTTTTGACCCTTCAGTTTGATACCTAGCCATTATACTAGGCATGGGGGTTCATGTCCGTGTCATTGATGCACCAATGGCATGACTCCAGTGTGGTAAAGTGATGTGCCACACCGTCCATATATTGTTTATTGAAAATATGGCTACTAATACTTTTGCAGGGGCGTATGGATGCATCCTAGATTTGTTTTGTATTGATATTGCTACATTTGGTTTGGTGATTGATGTTGTGTGCAATACACGTCCTTCACATTTTGGGAGCTAGCTACTCCATGGTTACTATGATATGATATGGTTTGATTGGTTTGGGCTCGTGGTAGATTTCTGATGTTATTATTCATTCGTTGCTATACCATACTTTATCTAGTTCTCCATTTGATTATACATTCACTCAGTATCCTTATGTGATTCCTCCGACTACCATACTATATCCTAGTTCATTTGATTTACTATACTCTCCCTCCATTTCAGTTGGCTGCCAAGCTTATATGTTAGATTTCCACTTTATCCGTTTACCGTACTATTATATGATTATCTGATTCATCTGTTATCATGCTATTATGTGACTATTTGATTTATCTGTTTGTTGTGCTAGTATGTAATTATTTGACTTATTCGTTTACCATGTTATACCTTAGTTCAATTATTTCCGTGGGCTATGATAATCAATTAGTATTCTTACCTACTATTAGTGACTACCATGATTGTACCTCTGTTTGGTATTTTTCCGTTGCTTATGATATTAGTTCGGCATAGTAATGAATGCTACCTGACTTGTTGATCTGCAAAGCTTACACTTCTGCTCTTGCTACCGTTTAATGATGGAAATTGGTTCAGCTTATGTTATCTGCTTAGTTGACTTGTTTAGTTGCCATGCTATATTCTGGTTTAGTTATTTCATTTAAGTATGATGTTCGTTCGGTATTCCTACCCATACATGTGACTGACATACTTATACTTCTGCTGGTATTTCTGCTTATCATGATATATGTTCTGTTCATTAATTGTTGATTATCTGACATGTGTGATTGTCATGCTCGCATTTTATTCAGTTGCTTCAGCCTGCTTATAGAATGCAGCTTAGCTTATATATATCTGATTATCTGATTTGTTGTTTTGCTATATTTATGATTAGCTGATCCGTAGGTTGATATGCTTATTCATTGTTTGGTTACTTGTTTTGATTATGATACTGTTCATCAACTCCTATTTTATTATGTTTCGGTACTTGTATGTTTGGTTATTTATATGTACTTATATATGTTCATCGATGCGCTGCTTTGCTCCTTTGATTTTTATTTCTTCTGGATATCTCTTAATATTGTGTTATGCAGGTTACTCATTGACTCATTTTGTTCATTTGCTATGACCTTGATATGAGTTTCCTTTGATTCCCTTCATATCATTATTTTCTTCAGTTTTATATTTTGTCATATCTGTTCACTAGGCTTTTTAAGCTCAGCCGCATTTTCTTTTTCATGCGGCACGTACCAAGTAGGATGTTGGGCTTTGATGGGATGAGAGTAGGAGCATTTGAGTGAACCAACATTAGTTTCCCTATCTTATTGGACTCTTTTTGAAGATCATTGTTTTGATATTACATTTTTGACATATTGGATTTTGTAATTTTGCCTTGTAAGTCATTCGTTTATATGACTTGGTATTTTATTTTATAAGATTTTCGCTTGCAAATTTTTATTAGTATGTTCTGATATGACTCCATAATGTGACATTCGGACCCTTGTCGGGTTGGGGTGTTACAATTATGGTATCAGAGCCAGGTTTCGTCTTGTTGACCTTAGGATTGACCTGTGAGGACTTGGGTAGACATTAGGCTTCCGTCTGTTTTGATCTTTTCCGATTCTTTTGATTTTCATTTAGATTTGACTTCGTTATTCTTTTGTCTTCGCTAATTTGATCTTCTTCTTTTCGCATTTGATTTTGTTTGTTTTATCTTCGCGCATTCGTTTGTCAATCGTTTAGATGGAGACTACTCGTAGAGTTGGAGATGATGGTGCCGACCCTGCGTTGCTGCAACAGTTTCTGAACTGGAGAGGTTCGTGAAGCAGAAGCCGTAATCGATTGTAATGCTGCTGGAGACATCAGGATACTGCTGGAGGAAGCTGGACGGATCAACCAGAGGCACAAAGACGGAGACAAGATTCAACTGGTGGACACTTGGAAGACGTATGAGCAGAGGAACTATGACCGACGTACTTTAGACGTGCGGATAAACTACTACCAAGATTCGGGCATATTGTGGTCAACAGTCCAACCGTTGAGATGCTGAGAAGATTCATCTGCTTCATATGATTGGGCGCGATTTGTGTTATTATGATTTGTTTCGTCACACATTTTGAGTTAGTTTGATATTTCGTTATATGATTTTGACCAATGGTGTTTTTTTTCTTCGATTTGTTTGGGGCTTAGCTTGGATGATGGAATCCTATGGCTTGATTCTTCGGTGTTACTACAACTTCGCGTTATGTTTTATATCTCTTTGAGAAATCGCAATTTTCATCCATTATGATTTGTGTTAGTAAGGGTAGGCCTTGCGGCACTTTGTCATTTTTGTGAACCTAAGGCTATTTTTTGGATCGTCAGTAATGAGTCATGAGGAACCTTCTCGAGCAAGACAGCGGCCTTCTTTTCGTGGAATGGTAAGTTTGATTGGATGTATTACGTGTTGCCTGTATGTGAATCTGGTTTGATTTAGTATGTTACTTGCTACCTATATGTGTATCTGTTTTGACGTGATGTTGGTTATGTGGTTCGTCATGAGCCGAGATAGAATATGATGACAATAAGGACTTGTTATGTGATGCAAGTATTATGACGTCTGATCAACGTGATAATACCGAGATCATATAATTTGAACTTGTTGAAATCATACGACGTTCTGGAAAATGCCTAAGGTTGGTATGTTTGATGAATTAGAATTATATTCGTGATTCGTCAGCCTTGATGATATACCCGACCGTACAGGTATCCTATCCATTCAATTTCACATTCTGATACGTTTTGACATTCCGCTATGTGCTCAATTGATCGTCAGTACGAATATGTTACCCATCTCTTTATGAAAATCTTGATATGTTTGATAATCCGGTATGTGCTTCTCTAATGATTAGCAAGTTCTTTGATCCGTTCAGAATCTGGTTTGAGTTGATGAAATTTTCTACCGTTAGCACTACCTCCATATTTGTCTCGTGTGTATATGTGTTTCATGTATCTCCTTGTGAGATTTCGACTATCATCTGTTAAGTACTCGCTCCGTATTCATTAGACCAGATTTGTTATGATTTGTGTTAGAGAACCTGGGGCTATCCGAGTTTGTCTAAATCGAGCCATGAGAAACAAACACTTCCGTTCGTTGGAAATCTTTTGGAAGAACCTCTCCTAGCATGAGGCTATTTATTGGCATTTATTTTCGCAAATTGTTACGTCTCCATCTAACTATGCGACGTCAATTTCGATGACGAAATTTTCTTTTAGAGGAGAAGAATTGTAATACCCTAAATTCCGATTTCACATTTTCGTCTAATTTGGAATTTTGAGCTAAGTTTATGAACAAATCAATTGTCGACACAACTATACGTTATACGTATATAACATCTATGAAAATTCTAAAGTTATCTATGTTAAAACTATATGCATTATTTTCCAAAACTCCAACACATTTATGTTTCATTTAAACAAAATACTCTATAAATCCCTACAAGTCACATCTACATTTTTATACAAGCATCACATGCACATTTTATTTTGCTAGACCCGATTCTTAATATGGTGAGCACAATCATTTTTATTTTATTTTTATTTTATTTTTGGGGCAATTGCATATATACCCACTAAAACTTGCATATTTACATATATATACCCAAAATATGCTTAAAATGCATTGTACATCGTGCAATAAAAACTTGTATTATGAGGAAATTGCATATATACCCACTAAAACTTGCATATTTACATATATATACCCAAAATATGCTTAAAATGCATTGTACATCGTGCAATAAAAACTTGTATTATGAGGAAATATGCAAGTTTTAAGTTTTAGTGGGTATATATCCAATTCCCACTTTATTTTTTTAGAATTGGAGATAAGAATAAGTAACTTTTGGAAAGGATTGTGATTGAACCAAATCACCCAAAATCTTGGCTAAAACTATTCCATCCATTCTCTTATATTCGACATTCCTCCTTCTGTCCCAAACCGAATATTACATTTTACCTGCTCTTCTCATTGAAACCCTAAAGCTAAATATATATATATTAAAAAAAAGACGGCGGTATATGTTGTTGCACAGGTCTTGCATCTCTCCAGGATCGAAATCATCAAACAAGCATCATGTATGTACAATCACCATTCAAGAATTAAAATTAAGGAAACAAAAAGATTTAGGGTTGAACTCTTTATAACTACTATTGATTGAAATGGGTTTACAGAATTGTAATCCTATATATACTCCATGAAGTGGTACCAATAGTTGAGAGGGTACCGATTCATTAAAAGTAATCGACACCTAAATTCTAACCGTTATAACCATAACCGGTTTTATGACCCAGCCCATAATCAAGTTTATGTTAATTACAGAACTTATATACATACATACACTAAACATACTAAAAGGTCCTTCGACTTTATATAAACAAACTTCTGATTATAACATTAGTTCCAACATTCTCCCCCTTAATGATATAATCAGTAGTTCTTGAACCTTGAGAAGCTTCACTTCAAATGATGGCAAGGCCATCGTCTTCTTTCTTGACTTCACATTAATGTGGGTTCATCGTCAATTTCATAAATGAGATGTGCTTATTCCTCCGTGTCTTTCTTCTTCCATTTGGTGCATTCACGTGCAAAATGACCGAAACATCTCATTTCTTTCTTGTTTCGTTCTCCTTGACTTCTTTCACCCTTTTCCATGTTGTGTTGCTTTCTTACTTGCGTTCTTTCTTACTTGCATTCTTGCTTGCTTACTTACTTGCGTACTTTTGTACCTTGCTTATATAGAAACTATGAAGTTTCTCTTGCTTGCTTGCTTAGAATCTAAGATCAAATTCCTTGTTGTTTGGGCTACTTGCTACCCAATAAACTTGCTATCTAGGCTACTTGCTACCTAGTTTCTTGTTGTTTGGGCTACTTACTACCCAAATTAACTTGATTTTTGGGCTACTTGCTACCTTATACGAACGTTGACTAACTTGCTAATCAACCTTCGCGCTCCTAACCAAGTCGCTAATTAGCGCTCTGATACCAATGTTGCACATGTCTTGCATCTCTCCAGGATCGAAATCATCAAACAAGCATCATGTATGTACAATCACCATTCAAGAATTAACATTAAGGAAACAAAAAGATTTAGGGTTGAACTCTTTATAACTGCTATTGATTGAAATGGGTTTACAGAATTGTAATCCTATATATACTAATAGTTGAGAGGGTACCGATTCATTAAAAGTAATCGACACCTAAATTCTAACCGTTATAACCACAACCGGTTTTATGACCCAGCCCATAATCAAGTTTATGTTAATTACAGAACTTATATACATACATAC
This sequence comes from Chrysanthemum makinoi, assembly GCA_910596185.1. Lineage (NCBI taxonomy): Eukaryota > Viridiplantae > Streptophyta > Magnoliopsida > Asterales > Asteraceae > Chrysanthemum > Chrysanthemum makinoi. The sequence goes on along the minus strand of OU343220.1, from coordinate 51,803,112 downwards.
ACTAAACATACTAAAAGGTCCTTCGACTTTATATAAACAAACTTCTGATTATAACATTAGTTCCTACATTCTCCCCCATAATGATATAATCAGTAGTTCTTGAACCTTGAGAAGCTTCACTTCAAATGATGGCAAGGCCATCGTCTTCTTTCTTGACTTCACAATAATGTGGGTTCATCGTCAATTTCATAAATGAGATGTGCTTATTCCTCCTTGTATTTCTTCTTCCATTTGGTGCATTCACGTGCAAAATGACCGAAACATCTCATTTCTTTCTTGTTTCGTTCTCCTTGACTTCTTTCACCCTTTTCCATGTTGTGTTGCTTTCTTACTTACGTTCTTTCTTACTTGCGTTCTTGCTTGCTTACTTACTTGCGTACTTCTGTACCTTGCTTATATAGAAACTATGAAGTTTCTCTTGCTTGCTTGCTTAGAATCTACGATCAAATTCCTTGTTGTTTGGGCTACTTGCTACCCAATAAACTTGCTATCTAGGCTACTTGCTACCTAGTTTCTTGCTGTTTTGGCTACTTACTACCCAAATTAACTTGATTTCTGGGCTACTTGCTACCCTATACGAACGTTGACCAACTTGCTAATCAACCTTCGCGCTCCTAACCAAGTCGCTAATTAGAGCTCTGATACCAATGTTGCACAGGTCTTGCATCTCTCCAGGATCGAAATCATCAAACAAGCATCATGCATGTACAATCACCATTCAAGAATTAACATTAAGGAAACAAAAAGATTTAGGGTTGAACTCTTTATAACTGCTATTGATTGAAATGGGTTTACAGAATTGTAATCCTATATATACTCCATGAAGCGGTACCAATAGTTGAGAGGGTACCGATTCATTAAAAGTAATCGACACCTAAATTCTAACCATTATAACCATAACCGGTTTTATGACCCAGCCCATAATCAAGTTTATGTTAATTACAGAACTTATATACATACATACACTAAACATACTAAAAGGTCCTTCGGCTTTATATAAACAAACTTCTGATTATAACATTAGTTCCAACATATGTCCTTCCAAAAGGAAGGTGGTGTGGTGATCGGATTATGATCGGCTCGAGATTGATGGTGTGGATTGGCCCGAGTAGCAGTCCTTGGTATCCTTGCGTTCTTGCTCGCCCCTAGCAGCTGTCCCAAAAGGTACCCTCGTTCGGTCTTCCTTGTGCTTTCTTTTGAGTACGACAAGTGAAACCATTTTCATGCATATAAAATACGAATAACAACCTAGCTAACCTATATGTTCGTTTGAATGATTTTGAATTCGAATAAACTGAAATACTCGTTATAATGGACATGGGATAATACTTTCCAATTGGTTTAGAAGCTTGTCATATAAATCATGGATTAATGAACTCGGTTAGTTCTTATTCTGGAGTATTGCCTTCGAATGTATTCACATGTACGTATTTACCTGGTCATTAAGACCCCATTGTAATCAGTTTTCATCGACCCTAAAACTAAATTCAACCCAAGGAAATAAAATTCAAGAATCATGCATAGTTATTTATGGTTTGGTCAAGTGTGAGTTCATAATGATGCGTCTCTTTTATGTTATCACTGAGTGCATGATAAAATGTCACGAATGAATGGTTTAAGCTGTATAAATGAGACAAAAATGTTAACTGTAATAGAGTGAGTATACATGTATGACGAGACCGGATTATGGCTGTAACGTTTGAGTGTTTGTTTAACAAGGGGGTCGATCATGTCATACACGTATCTGTCATGTGTACCTCTTTATGTGTGGATCTAATGGGTAAAAACGTTTGGTTTGTAAACAGTGTTCAAAAGGGGAATGAATTTGGTACATGTATGTAAATGGGTCGTAGGTGTAAAATGGGTGTGAGTGCATGATTCTCATTTGTGTTTTGCATGCCATCTATGCTCATAATCAAAACTGTGATTTTTACAATGAAAGGAAATGCATGATCTTGTGGGGGTAACTTTGAGAGTGATCGCGGACTTTATGTGTGAGTCGATTGATGTTTTGAAAAGGTTTCGGGGAAGGTGAGTCGGGGATTAGTCATTTGGCATGTTTACTTAGTCGTAGATGTTAATATTAGGACCCGCGAGCAAGCTTGAATATAGGTCGATCATGCCATGAAAAAAATGGATCTTGTGGGGGTAACTTCGAGGGTGATCGCGGGAATTATTGTTGAGTCTTTTGGAGTTTTGAAAGTGTATCGGGAGAGTCGAGTCGGGGGTTATTCATACGGCATTTTTACTTGGTCGTAGATGTTAGTCGTTTGAGCCGCAAGTGAGCATGAAGATAGGTCGAACATGTATATGAAAATAACTTGAACGTTAAAAATTGAATCTGATGTTACCATTTGGAAGACAAAAATTATATGATAGTAAATATTTAAGTTATTTTTCATTTTAAACCCTTAACTTTGGTCGTTGTCGCATGCAAACCTTAGATTGTTATGAGTTGTCATATTTAACGCTAAACTACTATAATGGTTATTATTAATCTTTAAAGATTATTTATTTTATAATTCTAAAGTATTATACTACTAATTCGAGAAACTTACTAAATATGGAAATTTCTTAATTCGAAAAGTTTCTAAAAAAGGAAAGAAACCTTAATTATGAAATATGAATATCGATGAACCCTAAAACTATGAAATAGCTTCTAAAATATTAAGCGATAATTAATTCATGTAGATTCGCTGAAGAATGAGTAACTTCCGGTCCTTGTGTTTTTCTATATGGTTTCATTTGCGATTTGAGGTACAGATATTCTGACCTTTCTTATAAGGTTTCTCATGATCTCTATGCACATTTTGATCTTTAGCTATTTTGAATTGTAAACCTTTGCTATGAAGCTTTGAATCGTGAACCTTTGTTATGAACCTTTGAGTTGTGAACTTTTGCTATGAACCTTTGAATTGTGGACCTTTGCTATGAACCTTTGAATTGTGAACCTTTGCTATGAACCTTTGAATTTTGAACCTTTGTTATGATCTCTTGAATTGTGAACCATTGATTTTAAACCTTTGATTATGATGACTTATACATTGCCAAACTTTGGACTTTGCTTTTGAACCTTCAGTTTGATACCCGAGCCATTATACTAGGCATGGGGGTTTCATGTCCGTGTCATTGATGCACCAATGGCATGACTCTAGTATGGTCGAGTGATGTGCCACACCGTCCATATATTGTTTATTGAAAATATGGCTACTAATACTTTTGCAAGGGCGTATGGATGCATCCTAGATTTGTTTTGTATTGATATTGCTACATTTGGTTTGGTGATTGATGTTGTGTGCAATACACGTCCTTCACATTTTGGGAGCTAGCTACTCCATGGTTACTATGATATGATATGGTTTGATTGGTTTGGGCTCGTGGTAGATTTCTGATGTTATTATTCATTCGTTGCTATACCATACTTTATCTAGTTCTCCATTTGATTATACATTCACTCAGTATCCTTATGTGATTCCTCCGACTACCATACTATATCCTAGTTCATTTGATTTACTATACTCTCCCTCCATTTCGGTTGGCTACCAAGCTTATATGTCAGATTTCCACTTTATCGGTGTAGCGTACTATTATATGATTGTCTGATTCATCTGTTATCATGCTATTATGTGACTATTTGATTTATCCGTTTGTTGTGCTAGTATGTAATTATTTGACTTATTCATTTACCATGTTTCACCTTAGTTTAATTATTTCTGTGGGCTATGATTATCAATTAGTATTCTTATCTGCTATTTGTGACTACCATGATTGTACCTCTGTTTGGTATTTTTCCGTTGCTTATGATATTGGTTCGGCATAGTAATGAATGCTACCTGACTTGTTGATCTGCAATGCTTACACTTCTATTCATGCTACCGTTTAATGATGGAAATTGGTTCAACTTATGTTATCTGCTTAGTTGACTTGTTTAGTTGCCATGCTATATTTTGGTTTAGTTATTTCATTTAAGTATGATGTTCGTTTGGTATTCCTACCCATACATGTGACTGACATACTTATACTTCTGCCGGTATTTCTGCTTGTCATGATATATGTTATGTTCATTAATTGTTGATTATCTGACATGTGTGATTGCCATGCTCGCATTTTATTCAGTTGCTTCCGCCTGCTTATAGAATTCAGCTTAGCTTATATATATCTGATTATCTGATTTGTTGTTTTGCTATATTTATGATTAGCTGATCCGCTGGTTGATATGCTTGTTCATTGTTTTGATACTTGTTTTGATTATGATACTGTTCATCAACTCCGATTTGATTATGTTTCTGTACTTGTATGTTTGGTTATTTATATGTACTTATATATGTTCATCGATGCGCTGCTTTGCTTTGGTCTCTTTTGATTTCGGTTTCTTCTGGATATCTGTTAATATTGTGTTCTGCAGGTTTCTCATTGACTCATTTTGTTCATTTGCTATGACCTTTGATATCAGTTTCCTTTGATTCCCTTCATATCTTTATTTTGTTCAGTTTTTTTATTTTGTCATATTTGTTCACTAGATTTTTTAAGCTCAGTCGCATTTTCTTTTCCATGCGGCAGGTACCAAGTAGGATGTTGGGCTTTGATGGGCTGAGAGTAGGAGCATTTGAGTGAACCGACCTTAGTTTCCCTATCTTATTGGACTACTTTTAAAGATCATTGTTTTGATATTATATTTTTGACATATTGGATTTTGTAATTTTGCCTTGTAAGTCATTCGTTTATATGACTTGGTATTTTATTTTATAAGATTTCCGCTTGCAAATTTTTATTAGTATGTTCTGATATGACTCATAATGTGAAATTCGGACCCTTGTCGGGTTGGGGTGTTACAATTTAAAACCCAGTAAACGTACCCATGCGACTACGAATACACTTAAGAGCCGATCGTTTTGTTGTAGTCATTAAGGGTGATTTGGTATTTCAGTCTAATCATCATATGATCTGAACTTTAGACTACGAATGATCGGGAAATACCTTCGCCAAACAAGAACAGTTCGGGATCGAAGAACGACGCAAGTACTAGCACCCACTCGTACATGAACACTAGCATTCAATGAAATTCGATCACCCAAAACTCTTCTCCATCACAAGCTATAAACCACCAGCGAACGAATAGCAATCCCCGTCGTGAACCCAAAACTATGATGTAAACCCGAACCTAAACTCAACCGCTACACGTGCAAATCACGAACCAACACCGTAACATATGCACAATCATAAACTACTCCAAAATGGAATAATGCTTCACAAAAATGTCTCAGCCTTGCTAAGCTCTCAAGTCGCTAAGTTTCGTTATATTGTTTTGTTGAATAATTTTGTGTGTTTCTGTAAGAGTAATGTATGACATGTGTGGTGCAGGCTCGGAACCAGAAGACAAAGTCAACAGGTGCATTTATGATAAATCAAACAAGACTACATGCACAACTTTTTGGGACCGGGTGCATTTATAGAAATATAAAAGTTTTATAACAAAATTAACACTACGAGATAAAAATTCATGGGTCCTGGTTCCGTCCCTGGTGTGGTGTATATAAGAACCTGCGTCACCAGTAATTCGACAAACTCGGGATGTATGACATGGTGAGTTTCTTCCTTCAATGAATGAGCTTAGGATATATGAACAAATAAGGAAGCAAAATATGGCTAATATCTCAGGTTACACGTTTTTTACTAATTCAATATGGCTACTTGTACATTCTAATCTCTATTTTCCAATTATTTAAATCTATTTTAATGTGATAATTAATTTTTATTTTAAGTAACATTTGATTTATTAGTTTAAATATGAAATGTCACTTTTATTTCTCTTTGTATATAATAAGACTAACCTATAGACCCGTGATAAATCACGGATGGGTTTATAAAAAGTTAGAATATATAATGTAAAAAGGTAAAAAAAACTAACAAATATTAATTCTCAAACAATTTTGTGCATTTTCATAAAAAAAAAAGTAAGAAAAAATTGAATTTGTGCAAAATAACAAAGAACAATAAACCAAGAAACGAAAAACGGATAATGTGAAACGTAAGTTTGTATAATATAGCCGAAATAAAAATAGCTATTTAGTTGAACGTCGGATCAAATCTTTTGTAGCACTTCATGGTAAACAACCTTCAAAGTATTCTTTGAAACTTTACAAAAAAACTAAATAAAAATTTATTCTAATACACCCGTGAAATTGAGGAGGTTAAACAATCGATGAATATTAAAAATTAATATAAACACATCGTTTTACTGTTTAGTAAACACAAAAAAATACCCAACATACAAGGAACATTTTAGGCGTGTTGACAGCGTTATCAAAAACCCTTTCTTCGAATCATCTGGGTTTGCAAACTCATAGCTTGAGCTGTAGCATTTGGGTTGCTATATACTAACTTATCTGCAGAAAAATAGTTTGAGTTGTAGCATTCCAGGTTGCTATTAATGTATCTATCTCTAAACATATCATAAAAATCACAAACAAAACGTCAAGGTTGGAAGATGATAACTAAACTTTTAAGTCATATTATACTTATTTCCGAGTCACCTTTATTTGCATCATTAGTTCCTTGTATAACCAAAGATTCTTGGAATTTTCAAGCTCTTGGTGACAATGGCAAAACGAAACATCCAAAAATATCAAATATCAGAAAAAACCTTGTCACAAAACATAAAAGGATTCAAATGATTTGTTTTATCACGACACGCCATCGCCAAGATATTGTTCATAAAAAATCAAAACTTAAATTAGAATGTTATATACCTGTGAGGCTATAATGAGATAAAGTTGCATTGCCCAAAATTCAGAATTTGTTGTTAGACAATCATTTCATTTAATTGTATGCATTATATCCTATCGGAAACAAAAAGTAATCCTCATAAAAATCTTACTACATTCTTTTTTCAAACAACACATCTTACTACATTTATTTCTACTACTTGCTATATTGACAGTCACAACATACATGCATTCCATATAATTGGCATACAACTTCTTCTCATGAAACTCACTTATGTTCAATATCAAAAGTGCAAAAAAAGTGAACTGAGACATGCATGTAGATATTGGTTAATGATACATACGTAACTAATTTTTTTAACTAAAATTTCATTCATAATTAAATAAACATTACAATAATAATTCAAAATAAAAAAATGTTATAATAAAAATTAAAGCGCTTCTTGATTTGTTCGTTGTTAAACGTGTTCCTCTAAATCGGCTTTAAGATGAAGATAGTTTGCTTATTGTGTATTTCTCTAATAAGTTCTAACATATTTTCTTCTGATTGTACAATATCATCCCTTGGTCTTGTATAATCATATAAGTTCTATAGATCGAACATGTAACACTTACGTTTATAATACTTTGTGTCCCAATGGTATCCATGTGTAAGAATGCTCTCTAACCAAATGATTTTAGGTACATGTGAGATAGTTAGTGCCATTTCAAAAAAAATAAATAAAGAAAGAAAAAAATTACTTTTAAAAAATTTTATTAGTAACATTTATCATTTCGATCAATTATTTATATATTAAACTATATGTATAATATTTATCCCTTCACATAACCCATGCCATCTAACTTGCATCCTCATATCTCTTAAAAACTCATCGCCACATCATCATCTTCTTCACTACCACCAACCGTCACTATTGTTCTTCAGCATCATTAAGCGTGCACTTTAATCACAAGTCGATATGTGAATAACATGCATGCGACAAATGAAGGAGCACAAAGTGTAGTTCGAAAACAACACAAATCAAAGCATATTTGGAACATTTTCAAGATCTCTATAATGAGGTCTCGGGTAGGTTTTATTGTTTTTCTATTTTGCATGTTCAAGATATATGATGAAACCGTGTTTAAATCTTTATAAAGATTTTGATATATGTATCTAACATGATTATGAGTATGAGATCTTGTGTTTGTGTTTTTGTTCTTGTTCAAGTCAAAATAAGATTAGATGAGAGTTGTGGAGTGAATTGTGAACTGTGAGCAACGGTTGGAAAATGTTGGGGAGGGTTGTATAGTCTTCACCAAGTTTATTTATATGTTTTTTTATCTGATTAATGATTAACCGATTACCCGACGGCTAGGGAAAAAATGTGCAATTGATTCGGTTGGCTCACAAACTGAATCTTTGAAATGGTTGGGGTGGGACGCGGTTGAGGTGGGTTGTGCTAGGGGTGGCAATTTCTAACCCAACACGAAACACGATCTGAAAACGACATAAAAATTAACAGGTTTGGGTTGAGTCTAAATAGATTTCGGGTTGAGGTTTGGTCGACCCATTGAACCAGTTTATTAAACATGTCAGTTTATCAATTCGCCAACCCGTTTAAGATTTTTTTATATAAAAAACATTTATATTTTATTATACAAGTTTAATGGGTCTTAAACCCGTTTAACCAATTCAACCCGTGTAACCTATTTGACCCGCCAACCCAAGTATATATACGGGTTAAATGAGTCAGGTTTGGCTTATGTGTAAACATGTTAGGGTTGACATAGTTGATTCGATAATTTAAATAAATCAGGTTTGGGTTCGGATTTTCTGACCCGCCAACCTGTCAACCCAAATCCAACTCGAATTGCCACCCTTAGGTTGTGCTGGGGGAGGCATGCGGTTGGGGTGCTCGATCGGTTGGGTGTACAACGCACTATTAGCATTGGCCTAAGAGAACATACAAAATTTGAACTCACATCTTTTAATAAGTTTTAATTGGATCAATATTATAACTCAATTTTGACATTTAGGGAAGATAGAGTCATCCTTCTAGACAATAAAATGTAAAACCCTGAAAATCGAAAACGTGTTAAATGACTAATTTACCCCTCAAGCTTAATAACTGTGAAATACGTAAAATCTGCCAAGCTCGTTAATTGACATTTAACTTATAGATGAGTTATACAAAATAATAAATCTTCTTACACTTATGTCAAAATAAAAATATATATATATGTATATAATAATATCACATACATTAAGAAGTCACATGGATCATTCTATGTACAACTTGACTAACACATTTAAATTAAATTTACATAATGGTAATTATGGTAACTTAATTTGTATTTATTGATGGAGTAAATAATATCCCCATATTGATCCAAAAATAACGCCCATCCCTCCCCCATATTCGGCCAAAATAGACGCTCCACTTACATCCCATTTAATTTACATCTCTATCATTGTAACCTACCAATTACACCTTACAAATCACACACAAAACCCTAATCTGATTGTGACGGCAACCACCATTTTCTTCCCATTTTTATGTCGACAACAATAAGGTCCAAAAGGAGATTCGTGCATTGAAAGTGGTTGTGATCAAGGTTGGCTCAAAAAGGTTTGGTCGTGGGTTTTGGCTCGATTCTGGTCGTGGTTCTCTAGGACGAAAAGGAGATGTTGTCTGCTGTTTTGTCGTGGGTATTTGCTAGGCCAAAAGGAAGTGTTGGTTGTTTTTGTTTTGATCCTTGGTTCTTCCTCGCACAAGACGCCAAGGTATCCTCATTATAACCTTCCCGTCTCGTTTGATTCCTGAATTTGGTCGGGTTAGACCCCTTTCATATGCTTTCGTACACATAAAACATGTCAAACTAAGTATTAAAACTAAGCTATGAAAATCTAGTAAGATTTCTCAAATTCATGGAAGGTATATGTGTATGTCGTATGAATATGTACACCTAGGCTGATTTGTTAACACGTATTTTATGTGAATGTTTTCGTTTTGTTTATGGCTCGCTGGTCTTCAAATGTGTGGGCTATCTTTGTGTGTCGTTTAAGTAAGTATTAAAAGGTCTAAAACATGCCAACCAAATCAAGATCATGCGTCTTTTTGGGTTTGGCTACTATATTGATGATAACATATATAGATATATATATATATATATATATATATATATACATATATATATATATATATATATATACGTATAAACTAAGGAGATAAAAAGGAAAAGAAACTAAAATTGATATGTGTATGCATGCGTGTATGAACCAATCCATGAACTTCATTAAGCATTTCATCAATTAAAATATGTGGTTTTGTTCCATGCGAAATTTATAGCACAAGCCAGCAGTTAACTCTTGTCTTTCGAACATTTAATAACTAAGTATGAAGACATCTCTTTTATATCATCATGTATGCGTAGTACTATAGGACCAATTCAAGTATTATCTTTTTGTGTTAGTAATGTGCCTCGTGGGGTTAACTTTAAGGGCGATAGCGGGTTTAACGGATAAAGTGTTTGGAATTTTGAAAGCATGACGGGATAGTTGAGTCGGGTGTTAGTCGTAAAGTATGATTATTTGGTCGTAAATATTAGTCATTTGAACCGCGAGCGTGCTTAAAATGGACCGATTATATATATATTGAAGTTTTGTTTCCTTTTTCATTAACGTACATGAATTCACGTGTAAAAGTAAGTCTTTTGTCACTTTTGACCCTAATCTTTGGAATCTATCACAATTGACCTCTAACTTTGCTATATTAAACCTTTAAATTTACCATTTATCATTGTAACCCCTAAGTTTGGATGATTAATAATTATTACCCTAAATTATCTATTTCGGTCCATTACTAAAAATGAGAATACGTTTAATAACTCTAAAAATATTAATACGATTCATACAAGCAAATAAATCCGTTATGATTTAAATGAGCTAATAAATATTATACGAACCGTAATCCATGTAGATTCGTTGAAGAAGACGTGGCGTTGTATCTTTGTGTTCATTCTTCGTTTGTTTTTCTTTCATCGGGCAAGTATGTAGATATTCTATCCCTTTTCAGAGGGATTTCTCCGACTTTTAATCCTTGACTCTGCTTCACTTATGATATTCCTTTGCTATGATTTTCCTTATGCTATGATCCTTTGATATGATTCAGACATAATCCTTTGATATGATTCTATTCGCTATGATATTCGTTTGTTATGATTATGAACTTCTGATTATGAACCTTATGATTATGAACCTTATGATTATGAACCATCTGATTATGAACCTCTTATTATGAACTTGCTATGCTCCGTTCGATATGAACCTTTGATATGAACTCTGATGTGAACTTTGATATGAACCCTTATGATATGAATATGCTTTGACCCTTCAGTTTGATACCCGAGCCAAAATATGTTTCCTAGTCATGAAGGTAACACGACCGTGTCATTGATGCACCAATGGCATGACTCCAGTGTGCACGAGTGATGTTGCACACCGTCCCCATTATGATATGATTATGAGCTCACTATATGATATGATTTGGCCATTATGTTCCGGGGGGCGTATGGATGCATCCTAGATATGATATGTTTCGAGGGATTTGATCTGTTTGGAGATTTATATGGTGAATGATGTCGGGTGCAATCCGCGTCTTCACAATTTCTGGGAGCTAGCTACTCCATTTGTTACTGAGGTCTCCCCTCCTATTATGTATGGTATTCCGAGGTCACCCCTCTGAATACAATGGTTACTTATGATATGATATGATATGTTCTGGGCTCGTGGTAGATTTCTGACAACCCTTACACCTTTGATTATGCTATTCATGTTTTATGTGACTACTGATTATCCTGCTATGATGTGATTACTATGCGTTATCTCGAGTTACCTATCTTCATATGACGATATGTGACCTCACCGTTATGTGACTCTCGATTTGTCTGATGACCATACTAATGTGTAATCGATAGTTTTGTCAGTTTATTATGTGTGCTTTGTTCGGTATCTCGTGGACTATGACTATTCCGTTGTATTCTTATCTGTTTATTGTTGACCTGCCATGTTACATTTCTGCCAATACTACGGTTTGATTAGGTAAATGGGTCATCTTGTGACGTCTGGCTTGTTAATTTGTTTAGTTTCCTGATATGTCTTTAATTCATTTAATTATAATGCTCTCATCTGTATTCCTACTTGTTACGTGTGACTGCTATGTTTTGACTGCTGTTATGATATTGGTTATGTTTTCAACTAAGGGTTTTGACCTGTGTGAATTGCTATGCTCACTTATTAATTAATTGCTTCCGCTTCCTGTAGATATCCTGTTTGGCTTGTATGCCTTCCGATTCTGAATTGATTGTATGACTTATATGTTGTGTGGATGTTACGCCTGCTATGCTTGCTTATGCTTCAGTTCTTGTATGTCTGGTTTGTATGTGCTTGTTTATATGTCATCGATGCTTTGCTTTGTTTTGTTCTCCTTGTTATCCTGTCAGATGGGATATCTCGTATAATTGTGTTCTGCAGGATCCTCATTGACTCATTTCCTCATTTCGCGCAACTTTGTTATCTATTTCCTTTGTTTCATTTCGTTTCTGCTTTTATTTAGCTTTCGTTTTGTTATATATCTGTTCACTTGGCTTTTTAAGCTCAGCCGCATTTCTTTTCCTCGGCGGTTTTAGATTGAAGATGGGCTTGATGGGCTGAGAGTTGGATTATCCGAGTGGACCAACCCTAGTTACCTTTCTAGTTGGACTTATTTTGGCGGGCTATTGTTTTGGAATTTTGGTCTATTTTAGACATTTGGATTTTGTAATTTCTCGAAATCTTTTGTTTAAATTACTTGGTACGTTATTCTTTAAGACTTCCGCTTGAAGAATTTTATTTGTATGTTCTGATATGACACCGGAATGTGACACTTCTACCCTTGTCGGGTTGGGGTGTTACAATTATGGTATCGAGCCGGTTTCGTCTTGTTGACCTTAGGATTGACCTGTGAGGACGGGGTACATTAGGCTTCCGTCTGCTCTGATCTCTTTCGATTCATTTTGATTATCGCTCTGATTTGAATTTGATATTCTTTTGTCTTCACTGATTTGGCCTTCTTCTTTTCGCATCGAACTTTGTTATTTTGTCTTCGTACATCCGTTTGTCGATCGTTAGGTGGAGACTACTCGTGGAGTTGAAGGCGATGGTGCCGACCGCTGTCGCACAGCTTTCTGAGCTGGAGAGGTTCGTGAAGCGTAAGCCACACCGACCGCTGCTGCTGGAGACATCGATGCGGGCCGGAAGAAGTTAGACGGATCAACCAAAGACACAAGACGGAGACAAGATTCAACCGGGTGGCCGAGGGGTTCGTCTACTTCATATGGTGGGCGCGACTGTTACTCCGATTGCTTTGTCATGCGTTTTGGAGCGGTTTGATATTTTGCTAAGTGATTTTGATCGGTATTGCTTTTCTTTGATTTGTTTAGAACTCGGTTTGAATCGTAAAATTTTATCATATAGCATTTTGGCAATATCTCGCCTTTCTTTTGGATCGTCAGTAATGAGTCATGAGGAAACGTTTTATGCAAGTTGGTGGCCTCCTTTATTTTGTGGTATGGTAAGTTGGCTTGTTGTATTATATGTTGCATATTTGTGAATCTGGTCTACTTTGGTATGTTACCTTATATCTGTACGTGATATGTTTTGTGTGATTTTGGTTATGTGGTTTGCCATGACCCAGGACAGAATATGATGACATTAAGAACTCGTTATGTGATGCAAGTATTATGACGCCTGATCAACGTGATAATACCGAGATCATATAATTTGACCTTATTGAAATCATACGACATCTTGGGAAATGCCTGGGGTTGGTACGTGAATGGACTATGGTTTTTATCCGTTATTTGTCACTCCTCATGTTCGATTAGAATTCTGTACCTCTTTCTGAGATCCTCACCGACATCCGCTACGTAAGATTGGTAATGCTTTGGAACCTGATACGGTTATGATATGTATGAAACTATGGATTGCTACGTCTGACCTAAGCCGGTACGTCTCTGTGTACCTCTGCGACTTCAATTTTCGAGGACGAAAATTTTCTTTTAGAGGGGAAGAGTTGTAAAACCCTGAAAATCGAAAACGTGTTAAATGACTAATTTACCCCTCAAGCTTGATAACTGTGAAATACGTAAAATCTGCCAAGCTCGTTAATTGACATTTAACTTATAGATGAGTTATACAAAATAATAAATCTTCTTACACTTATGTCAAAATAAATATATATATATATATATGTATATAATAATATCACATACATTAAGAAGTCACATGGATCATTCTATGTACAACTTGACTAACACATTTAAATTAAATTTACATAATGGTAATTATGGTAACTTAATTTGTATTTATTGATGGAGTAAATAATATCCCCATATTGATCCAAAAATAACGCCCATCCCTCCCCCATATTCGGCCAAAATAGACGCTCCACTTACATCCCATTTAATTTACATCTCTATCATTGTAACCTACCAATTACACCTTACAAATCACACACAAAACCCTAATCTGATTGTGACGGCAACCACCATTTTCTTCCCATTTTTATGTCGACAACAATAAGGTCCAAAAGGAGATTCGTGCATTGAAAGTGGTTGTGATCAAGGTTGGCTCAAAAAGGTTTGGTCGTGGGTTTTGGCTCGATTCTGGTCGTGGTTCTCTAGGACGAAAAGGAGACTGTTGCTGCTGTTTTGTCGTGGGTATTTGCTAGGCCAAAAGGAAGTGTTGGTTGTTTTTGTTTTGATCCTTGGTTCTTCCTCGCGCGCACGCTACAAGGTATCCTCATTATAACCTTCCCGTCTCGTTTGATTCCTGAATTTGGTCGTGGGTTAGACCCCCTTTCACATGCCTTTCGTACACATAAAACATGTCAAACTAAGTATTAAAACTAAGCTATGAAAATCTAGTAAGATTTCTCAAATTCATGGAAGGTATATGTGTATGTCGTATGAATATGTACACCTAGGCTGATTTGTTAACACGTATTTTATGTGAATGTTTTCGTTTTGTTTATGGCTCGCTGGTCTTCAAATGTGTGGGCTATCTTTGTGTGTCGTTTAAGTAAGTATTAAAAGGTCTAAAACATGCCAACCAAATCAGTATCATGCGTCTTTTTGGGTTTGGCTACTATATTGATGATAACATATATAGATATATATATATATATATATATATATATATACATATATATATATATATATATATATACGTATAAACTAAGGAGATAAAAAGGAAAAGAAACTAAAACTGATATGTGTATGCATGCGTGTTATGAACCAATCCATGAACTTCATTAAGCATTTCATCAATTAAAATATGTGGTTTTGTTCCATGCTAAATTTATAGCACAAGCCAGCAGTTAACTCTTGTCTTTCGAACATTTAATAACTAAGTATGAAGACATCTCTTTTATATCATCATGTATGCGTAGTACTATAGGACCAATTCAAGTATTATCTTTTTGTGTTAGTAATGTGCCTCGTGGGGTTAACTTTAAGGGCGATAGCGGGTTTAACGGATAAAGTGTTTGGAATTTTGAAAGCATGACGGGATAGTTGAGTCGGGTGTTAGTCGTAAAGTATGATTATTTGGTCGTAAATATTAGTCATTTGAACCATGCCGTGCTTAAAATGGACCGATTATATATATATTGAAGTTTTGTTTTTCATTAACGCACATGAATTCACGTGTAAAAGTAAGTCTTTTGTCACTTTTGACCCTAATCTTTGGAATCTATCACAATTGACCTCTAACTTTGCTATATTAAACCTTTAAATTTACCATTTATCATTGTAACCCCTAAGTTTGGATGATTAATAATTATTACCCTAAATTATCTATTTCGGTCCATTACTAAAAATGAGAATACGTTTAATAACTCTAAAATATTAATACGATTCATACAAGCAAATAAATCCGTTATGATTTAAATGAGCTAATAAATATTATACGAACCGTAATCCATGTAGATTCGTTGAAGAAGACGTGGCGTTGTATCTTTGTGTTCATTCTTCGTTTGTTTTTCTTTCATCGGCGTTAAGGTACAGATATTCTATCCCTTTTCAAGAGGATTTCTCCCGACTTTTAATCCTTGAACTGTTTCACTTATGATATTCTTTTGCTATGATTTTCCTTATGCTATGATCCTTTGATATGATTCAGACATAATCCTTTGATATGATTCTATTCGCTATGATATTCGTTTGTTATGATTATGAACTTCTGATTATGAACCTTATGATTATGAACCATCTGATTATGAACCTCTTATTATGAACTTGCTATGCTCCGTTCGATATGAACCTTTGATATGAACCTTTGATATGAACCTTTGATATGAACCTTTGATATGAACTCTGATGTGAACTTTGATATGAACCCTTATGATATGAATATGCTTTGACCCTTCAGTTTGATACCCGAGCCAAAATATGTTTCCTAGTCATGAAGGTAACACGACCGTGTCATTGATGCACCAATGGCATGACTCCAGTGTGCACGAGTGATGTTGCACACCGTCCCCATTATGATATGATTATGAGCTCACTATATGATATGATTTGGCCATTATGTTCCGGGGGGCGTATGGATGCATCCTAGATATGATATGTTTCGAGGGATTTGATCCTGTTGGAGATTTATATGGTGAATGATGTCGTGCAATCCGCTCTTCACAATTTCGAGCTAGCTACTCCATTTGTTACCGAGGTCTCCTCCTATTATGTATGGTATTCGGAGGTCACCCTCTGAATACAATGGTTACTTATGATATGATATGATATGTTCTGGGCTCGTGGTAGATTTCTGACAACCCTTACACCTTTGATTATGCTATTCATGTTTTATGTGACTACTGATTATCCTGCTATGATGTGATTACTATGCGGTTATCTGAGTTACCTATCTTCATATGACGATATGTGACCTCACTGTTATGTGACTCTCTGATTTGTCTGATGACCATACTAATGTGTAATCGATAGTTTTGTCAGTTTATTATGTGTGCTTTGTTCGGTATCTCGTGGACTATGACTATTCCGTTGTATTCTTATCTGTTTATTGTTGACCTGCCATGTTACATTTCTGCCTATACTACGGTTTGATTAGGTAAATGGGTCATCTTGTGACGTCTGGCTTGTTAATTTGTTTAGTTGCCTGATATGTCTTTAATTTATTTAATTATAATGCTCATATTGTATTCCTACTTGTTACATGTGACTGGCCAAGTTATGATATTGGTTATGTTTTCAACTAAGGGTTTTGACCTGTGTGAATTGCTATGCTCACTTATTAATTAATTGCTTCCGCTTCCTGTAGATATCGGCTTGTCTTGTATGCCTTCTGATTTCCTGAATTGATTGTATGACTTATATGTTGTTTGGATGTTACGCCTGCTATGCTGCCTATGCTTCAGCTTCTTGTATGTCCGGGTTTGTATGTGCTTGTTTATATGTCATCGATGCTTTGATTTGTTTTTGTTCTCCTTGTTATCTCTGCTCGTATGGGATATTCAGTATAATTTTGTTCTCAAGAGGATCCTCATTGACTCATTGTTCTCATTTCTCACGCAAGTTTGTTATCTATTTCCTTTGTTTCATTTCGTTCAGCTTTTATTTAGCTTTCGTTTTGTTATATCCGTTCACTTGGCTTTTAAGCTCAGCCGCATTTCTTTCCTCGCGCAGGTTTTAGATTTGAAGATGGGCTTTGATGGGCCGAGAGTTGATTATCGGAGTGGACCAACCCTAGTTACCTTTCTAGTTGGACTTATTTTGGCGGGCTATTGTTTTGGAATTTTGGTCTATTTTAGACATTTGGATTTTGTAATTTCCTCAGAAATCTTTTGTTTAATATGACTTGGTACGCTATTCTTAAGACTTCCGCTTAGAAGAATTTTATTTTGTATGTTCTGATATGACACCAGAATCGTGACACTTCTACCCTTGTCGGGTTGGTGTTACAATTATGGTATCGGAGCCGTTTCGGCCTTGTTGACCTTAGGATTGACTCGCAGGACCTGGGTAGACATTAGGCTCCGTCTGCTCGATCTCTTTCGATTCATTTTGATTATCGTCAGATTTGAATTTGATATTCTTTTGTCTTCACCGATTTGGCCTTCTTCTTTTCGCATCGAACTTTGTTATTTTGTCTTCGTACATCCGTTTTTTCGATCGTTAGGTGGAGACTACTCTCGTGAGTTGAAGCCGATGGTGCCGCATTCCCGCGTTGCGCATCAGCTTCGGAACGGAGGGGTTCGTGAAGCGTAAGCCACACCCGACCAATGGCCGTGCTGGAGACATCGATGTCACGGAAGAAGTTGGACGGACAACCCAAAGACACAAGACTGGCGACAAGATTCAACCGGTCCGAGTGGGGTTCGGGTCTTACTTCATATGGTTGGGCGCCAATTGTGTTAATTCGACTAGCTTTGTCATGCGCTGAGGCGTTTGATATTTTGTTAAGTGATTTTGATCGGTATTGCTTTTCGATTTGTTCGTAACTGCGGTTTGAATCGCGGAAATTTATCGATAGCATTTTGGCAATATCTGCCTTTTCTTTCGATCGCCGCGAATGAGTCATGCAGGAACCGCTTTATGCAAGTTGCGTGGCCTCCCTTTACTAAAATGGGTAAAAACATGTAAATACTAAAATGGGTAAAAACATGTAAATACTAAAATGGGTAATAACTAGCAAATTATTGACCCAGCAACCCATGGTATTTATATATACCATTTAACCAAGTTCATTGTATCCTTAAGATACATTGTATCTAGAAAGAAAACCATGGATCAACCCATAACCCATGACCCATGACCCATAACCAAAAAAATACCCATGGTAAAGAGGAGCCGCTCCACGGATCCCTAGCTTTTTGCTAAAGCACGGATCCCAAGTGGAAGGGACCCAGTGGGATCCCGTAGAACGTAGGATTTTTCCTCTATAAATAGTGAGCCATTTCTTCATTGTTCATCATCCCTTTCTAACATACTTTCTCCCCTAAGTTAAATCTCACTAACCTTAGATCCAAGAGATCTATGTTTGTAGTTTTGTTTTTTGTGTGATCTTTTAGGTTCCTCTTAAAGGCAAGATCATCACCTTCAAGTCGTAGCAAGCTCAAGTCCATGAGTTGCCATGCTTCCTCATCATCAAGGCTATCAAGTCTTCGCTTGATGATCCCTTTCTTTATTCAAAGAAGTGTAGTGTTGAAGACATTAGTGAAAGATGTCTCAAGTGTCAAGACAAAGATATTAGTGAAGGGTATCTATCGTCTATAGGATAAAGCACTTGTGGTAGGTGCTTAGAAGTCAAGACAAAGATATTAGTGAAGGGTATCTATCGTCTATAGGATAAAGCACTTGTGGTAGGTGCTTAGAAGTCAAGACAAAGAAGCATTAGTGAAAGGTGCTTAGAAGTCAAGACAAAGAAGCATTAGTGAAAGGTGCTTAGAAGTGAAGACACAAGATATTAGTGAAAGGTGTCTTGTAGATCTAGTTAAAGGCATTAGTGAAAGGTGCCTTAGATGTATATTCGATATGGTGTGTTTCGATGTACAAGATAGACTAGTAATAGATCCAAGGATATTGATATCCTTGATGATGTTGTAAAGGAGTAGATCTCCTTTGGGATTAGTCACTGGTGTAGTGTGGTAGTAGTTCCTCCATTGCAATGGAACCAGGTGCTTAGCCTAGTACCTAATAAAGGGTAGGCGACGCTATGAAGGTGTAGATCACCCTTGGAGTGAAAGAACTAGGTACTTAGCCTAGTACCTTTATAAAGGGTAGGCACACATTGTGTAGGTGTGGTTCACCTTGAGTGAAAGAACCCTGGTTAGCCTAGCAACCGCAAAAAAAGGGTAGGCGACGTGAAGGCTTCTCCGCCATAAGGAGATCAGTAGTGATTACTTAACTCTCGAAAGTAGCACTCCTGGGAGTGGAGTAGGGCAAGGAAGGTGTCCATGTAGCCGAACCACTATAAATACTCACGTTGTGGTTTTGTGCTTCTTACTCTTATCTTTTCATTACTTACCTTTATATGCTTGTTTATCAACATCCAACACACACATCCAAATAGATTGACATAAGTCGATCTAAATAGATTAAAAGGAAGTTTTAATTGGTAAAATATTCAACCCCCCCTTCTAGTTTTCCACAATTGGCATCGAGCCTACACAAGTTTCTTGAAGTATAATGTACTTTAAAAACTTGATACGATCCATGGTTAATTGAAAACTACAAAGAAGGTTTTTCATAAAATCAAACACCATGTTTTTCAAAACTATATATTTGGATGTTGGGTTGATAACAACATTTTTTTATTTACCTTTTTATTTAATTGCACTAATCTTCTTTGTCATGTTGATTAGTCAAAGCTTATACCCACCAAGCTTTAGGAGTCGCTATAACAAGAATACCTTCCTAAGCAAGGTATCTTAAACGCAAAGGAGCTTGAATAGTCTAAGTGACATTTGTTGTGTCATTTGTAAAGACATTCCTAAAGTGCGCTAGAGGTATGATTTTCTTTTACTTTGCTTGATAATTAAGTATATACCTATTTGGGTATTTACTTATATGATTATCTTTCATGCTAATACATGTTTTACATCAAGCTTCAAGTTAGGAAGCCTTTTTCTCACATAATGGTTATATTTCGCCTATTGTCATAGTATATAAAACTTATGTTTTATTTCTTTTAATCCAATAATAAAACAAAACAGGAATTTCAAAAATTCCTCCTTCCCTATAAATAATCCCACCGCTTCGACTTACACTCCTACCAAACCTCACTTTTTCAAATCTTCCAATTTCAAAAATTCCCTCTCACTCAAAACTTCATCTTCCTCTTCACTTCATCTCAACCGAAACCAAGGAGGATCATCTTCAACATGGTTTACATCGCCTTTGTACTCATCGTCTTAACACTCATCGCACTTGTGTTCCCTATGATGAAGTTCACATACGGAGACATTTACTTTGTGTTGTTAATCTACATTAGGGTTATATACCCAATCCTTTGTATCATTTTTAGTATTGAAATTCAATATTATTAATAATCTAGTTTATCTTGGTTATTTTTATCATAATGTGTTTGTCACTTATTTTGATCTATATGTTTTATATTCCTTCGTGATACATTAGAAGTCATGTATGCATGCTAAAAGAAAATGTAGGATAAAACATATTTCGTGGTATAAAAATTGTAAAACCTATGTTTTATCAAATCATTACATTATGCATCCACGGATCCCTAAAGATACACTAGCTTTATCCCTTTGAAAAGGAACCGCGGATCCGCCTCATCGGAAAACAGTTTTTCATGCATATTAAAAACCACTATCTTTCTATATGTAATAATCTACTAGAAAATCAAAACCTTGAGTAGGTTAAAGTGTTAAATACCATTGTTAATAAAAATCTAGTAAAAACATTAGATAATCATAGGTTAATCACAAGCATCATTTTCTATTAACTCATCTTTTCCTATAGGTGTCACTATGTCGCATATATATGAGTTTGACTCTTCACTCTCTAGCCGCCTACACTCCTAACATCTCTCTGAACCCAACACACCTGCAATCATGTCCGTGGGTTCAATAATCTCAAACTCGCCAACTTCCATGAAGGACGACAGTATACACCTTCTACAATTCAAGAAGGTATCAATACCTCACTTCGGAGCCATTGACTAGAATGTCTTGTCTAAATAAATGAGAAAATATGCCCAAGGTTTGTATTGGAATTCTTCCACAAGTCCAACTCGTTCAGTAACGAGGATCGTTGCTTTTATCTCTTTGGTTTTGATCAAAACCAAAAGTTTGCTTTGACTCTTGGGCAATTTGCTCAAATCCTCAATTCCAAACATGGACAATGTGCCTTCATCAAGATTGGTCTCTTGATTCTCTTTCAATTTTCGTGAAGAAGAATAGTCTGAGTTGTTCTCACATCCCTTCCCACAAGACTTAATTCGTGATATTATGCAAACCTCATCACTCCCATCCAAACATCATCCACACACGGGATATTCTTGAAGAGTACAAACCCTTGCGCCATCCTACGTTGAAAATGTTTGGAGCCATAAGTGAAATCGAGAATCCTTCCCGCTGTTGTGCTCACATGATGTATTGTCTGCTAACATACCAACAACCATACAATCTCGCTTACTTTTTTGCAAGGAATTGTAAATCTTCAAGGATCCAAGAACAAACTTATTCCTTAAGGAATGTTCTTGACGCCCTTTATCATAACCTTCATGTTTCACCATCCTCAATTTCAAAGTTCGCTGTATGCATTTCTGTGAACAAGATGATGGAACCACTTAACATCTCTCACATGAAGACGTTCTTCATTCCTAAATCCGTCAACACTCATCAACCATTTGATGATCCATCTAGCGAAAACACTCAAGGAACTTAATAGTAATCCAAAATAGGATCAATTCTATGGTACTCGTGCTCTATCAATGTAATCCAATTTCTTTCATGAAATAAAACATCTTACATTTGATATCTTAGTATTAGAACTCTTTTTAGACTATCTTTGAGATATAATACATTGTCAATATCATTGCATACCTTTAGTAAAGGTCCCACTGGCGAGCATAGGCGATCCCAAAGATTTGTGCTAGACTCGATCCCTACACTGGGAAAAGGGGATCGGGCAAACTGCAAAAATGCAATTGCAAGAATTATATTTCAAACATATCCTTAGAACATCTCACACTAAGCTAAACATAGTGTCTTAAGGCAAATTAAGTCCTTATCAAGATAGGTTGATCCTTCCTATTCATACATAACTCACCAAGATCACACTCTAAAACGCTTATAGATCTACCGTTTCGTTTTTAATCCATTACTCTTCCGATCTTAAACTCACACTTCATTTTTCTACTTGATCCCTCACATCTAGTCTTAGAAATCTTTAGATTATGGCAAAATTGTTAATAAATCATCCTCACCTCAAAATTGATCAAAGTTGATCAAACCCTAGTTTTTCTCATCTCAAAGCTTCTAGGATATTTTCCAAAACACTATCATAAGTCACAACCTGATCTTTAGGATCATTTAACTTCAATTGACACTCTCATCTTTAGTGTCATCCTTGCTCATCCATGGGTTTTGAAAGTTCCAAATTCCTTCCATAAAAGACAATCATTAGCTACATCACTCATTACCTTCAAGTACTCAAGCACCCCTTCATTTAAAACACTTAGGAAGACTGAAACACTCAAGATAATATAGGTCTTAGATCTTAGAAACATCATTTCCACTCTTTCATAGTCGCCGAGAGTCGGATCCTAGGATAGCTCTAGACGGATCCTCTCGAGGAGGGAACCGTGGGATCCGATGATGCTTTAGGTCAAATTCTTGCTAAAACAATCATTTTAACTCATCTTCCTAACTCAAACACTCCATCTCATCTTAAATGAGTTCCTTCTAGAACAGTAAATTCGTTGACTCTTCATGTTAATCATCACATCCCAATGAATCTTAGTGGCTTAAGGCTTAAATGCACTTACCAAATCTCTTGGTTTATAAACCACCTTGTTAGGACTTCCATAGTCATCACTCTCATCCTAACTTTCAGCTCTTGCAACCTCTTGAAATCATCCCATTGCGAGGAAAACCCCAAGTAGTAATTTATCCACCAAAGAACCACCCATGAAAAGGCTCGTGTTATATAGGAAATCTCTCAACCTAATCATCTCCTCAAGCAAACAAATTATAGGATTATTCATAATCCAATCAAACCGATTCCTAAAAGGATAGTACCAACAAAACTGCCAATCACACCACCATACCTCCTTGGCCAAACAAGCTCATCTCCACTAAACCATCACCATTGGTTCCTAGAGCTATTTCATTTACATCCCCACAATCATCACCACACCTCTACAACTTAGAGGACTTGCCTCCTAGGCCGCTCTCATCCGCCTGGCCACACAACATTCTCTCCTCATTAGAGGAATAATGGTTCAAAATCAAGGTTTTGAGTCAACACTTACCCGCTTCCTTTCACCGCTTCCATCATATAATCCCATTTGGATTATGAGAAATCATCAAAGACAACCACACCAACCATATGGAAGTTAACACATCTCTACCACCACCATCATTCTTGGTCGAGCCATTCTCAAATGCACCTCCACCAATCCCTCCATCGCTTGAAGCTTCACAGCCGCTTCACTTGATCCTTCTGATCGCTTCATTTCATCTCTTCCACCACCACTACCACTACCTAGCCATGACAAAGATTGCTATCATTGTCAACATGTTGAAAGTTTGATACATGAAGTACTTAAGAAACCAACGTTTCATGTTTTATCATCTCTAACGCTTCGACGAGATCAAACCTAAACAAAACTTGAGCTAGAAGTTTTTAGTGGTGTCCCTAGCATCGTTTATAGTTGGTTTAGAAATTCCTCAGTCATGTTTTTTTTTATTTTTTTAGTTTTTAGAGTCATGTATATCATAACTCTAGTTTTATTAAATGGAATTACATGCTACTTGTTATTTTTCTAAGCATTTGATTACCTTGTATTCATATCTCATTTTTGTGATAACATTACTTGTTATATCACCTTTAATAAATTAATCACCTAATACGATCCTCGAATACTGCTTGATGGATCCCTACCAGAGGGGAACCATGGATCTGGTAGACGTAAAGCTTTCTTTCTACTAACTTGACCACATTTGCAGAAATTGTAAATTATACTTGCTTTCTAACCTTGTCTCAGAAGTTATTCAATTTACATGAAGACTCTTGACATCCCAAAGCTAGGGGAGCTTTTATGTCAGCAATACATTGCAAATTACTTGCAATACTAGGTTTACATTTCATACATCCCCTGCATAATTGCAATCATCATGGGGAGCACATTCGCTCTTTAGATTTAAATCTTTTGCAAACTTATTTGCAAACAAACTAGATTAGTATCACTTACTTCTGATCTTACATAGGGATTACTCTCCATGGGGTAGTAAAGACGGATCCTTTCCCGTTACTTTCGCTCTCTATCTTTTATTTTTTATTTTTTTCACATGTTTTCTTAAAAACCATGTGTTGCTTTCTTCAAACACTTTTGTTTCGACAAAAATAAATTTCAAACTTTACTTATTTTAGCTTTTTCCTTAAATATTTTATGTTTTGTCATCAACAAAAGTGGGGAGATTGTTAATACAAATAAGTAAAAACGCTTATATATTTTACGATCTTCTAATATTTTGTCGATAACAAACGAAATCATTTTAACTAAAACAAATAGAGTACGTGAAATAGTTTGAGTTAATAGTTTCCTAACACACTTACGCTTACATAAAACACTAAAACAAGCTTAAGTGACTTTATGATTTAGATAAACATGTACAACAACTAATGTTTACATATTGGGTTAGCACATACTTAAACTAAGTATACTAAAATGGGTAAAAACATGTATATACTAAAATGGGTAAAAACATGTAAATACTAAAATGGGTAATAACTAGCAAATGGTATTGACCCATAACCCATGGTTTTATATATACCACTTAACCAAGTTCATTGTATCCTTAAGATACATTGTATCTAGAAAGAAAACCATGGATCAACCCATAACCCATGACCCATGACCCATAACCAAAAATACCCTGGGTAAGAGGAATGCTCCACGGATCCCTAGCTATGTGCTAGCCGGATCCCAAGTGGAAGGGATCCGTGGGATCCGGGGAACAAGGATTTTTCCTCTATAAATAGTGAGCCATTTCTTCATTGTTCATCACCCCTTTCTAACATACTTTCTCCCTCGAAGTTAAATTTCACTAACCTTAGATCCAAGAGATCTATGTTTGTAGTTTTGTTTTAGGTTCCTCTTAAAGGCAAGATCATCACCTTTTGAAGTCAAGCAAGCTCAAGTCCATGAGTTGCTATGCTTCCTCATCATCAAGTACAACAAGTCTTCTGTTGATGATCCCTTTCTTTCTTCAAAGTAGTGTAGTGTTGAAGACATTAGTGAAAGATGTCTCAAGAGTCAAGACGAAGATATTAGTGAAGGGTATCTATCGCCTATAGGATAAAGCACTGTGGTAGGTTTAGAAGTCAAGACAAAGAAGCATTAAGAAAGGTGCTTAGAAGTCAGACAAATAGCATTAGTGAAAGGTGTCTTGTAGATCTAGTCAAAATTATTAAAAGTGCCTTAGATGTACATCTCTGATATGTGTTTCATGTACAAGATAGACTAGTAGATAGATCCAAGGATATTGATATCCTTGATGATGTTGTAAAGGGATACTCCTTTGATTAGTCGCTTGTAGTGTTGTAGTAGTTCCTCCATTTCAATGGAACTAGGTGCTTAGCCTAGTACCTAATAAATGGTAGGTATGACGCTAGAAGGTGTAGTTCACCTTTTGAGTGAAAGAACTAGGTACTAGCCTAGTACCTTATAAAGTATCGTAAGGTGTGGTTCACCTTGGAGGAAAGAACTTGTTAGCTCTAGTAACGGGAAAAATGGTAGGACGCAGAAGGCTTCTCTACTAAGGCATAAGGAGATTGGTGTAGTGATTACTTAACTCGAAGTAAAGACTGGGAGTGGAGTAGGGCAAGAAGATGTCCTTGTATTTTAACCACTATAAATACTCAGCAAGTGGTTTTGTGCTTCACTTTATCTTTTCATTACATATCTTTATATGCTTGTTTATCAACATCCAACACACACATCTAAATAGATTGACATAAGTCGATCTAAATAGATTAAAAGGAAGTTTTAATTGGTAAAATATTCAACCCCCCCTTCTAGTTTTCCACAGATATCTTTCGTTGTTAAATTTTAAATAAATTATATAATCTTAAATAAAATTATCAGTTTTCATGTTTTTTAATTACTTTAAAATTTTAATAATGGCCTGTAAATTTCTTCCCCTTATAGTTAATATTTAATTTTAAAAACAACTTATATGTTGTTACTTTATAAAATTCAAAATGAAAACGCGAGTTACTTTGATATGTAAACAATACAAAAGATTGTATATATACTAACGACTCGTGTTATTCACTTTATGAGATCCATTAAGGGTGTCTGAAAAAAATAGTATCCACATTCAATAACAACTCAAGTTATTTTTTTTTATAAGTTTAACCCGCGCGTACACGAGTTTAAAAATTAAATGCGGCTAAAATTATGATTAACAGTAATATAAATATTACAATGAAGGCAAGGCCCCACGGGTTACTGTGAAATGAAAGTAAATACATGAGATTGTACATATAACAACAACGCATGTAATTCTTCTTTAAAGTATAACTAAAGATATCTGAAAAGATAATTTTTCAAAGCCCTTTATGAGGTATTAAACATGCATAATGTCTAAAACATGACATCAGTAGTTACATTTAAACTACTTTAACCTCAATACCATGCCAATTAAATAAATTCGTTCAACAAAAATATGCACTGTTAATCAATATTAATACATAATAAAATTTTATTATAAACTCACGTGTACACGAGTATCATAACCATATAAGTATAAAAGATTTTACATAATATCATAGATAAATTTTATTTAATAGCCTCGTGTATGTATCAGACAACCTTTATCATGTCATGACAGAAATTTACAATCTTAACCAACTGTATCACTAAAATTAGATTGTACAGAGTATACAATTTTAGTGCACAAATAATTAAAATTAGTTATATTGTGGCTTATGTTGAAACACGTTATGTAAATGGGCTAAAGGAAGCAGGCCCACAAACTAAGAATATCTCTATCACAATTCACATAAAAAATAATTTGTAAGTGGGAATCCAACCAGGGGTGTTCATTGGTTGAGTTTTCGGTTTATTCACTTCGGGTTACTAGGGTTGAAATATTTTCAATCAAAACCGAAAATTAAACCGAACTGAATTCAACGTGGACTAAATTGAACCAAAAACCAAATTTGATTTGGCTGAAGCCAATCTTAATAACCCTCAATTTCAAAATTTATAACATCAAATGCATATAATATGTACTAGAAAAAAGTTTTTAACATCAAATACATATAATTATAAAATTTAATCAATATATACTTAAACATTTAGTGAAATAAATACATTGCTGAAAAAAAAATACAAACTTAAATTTCTTAAAACTTTTACTAGGAAAATGTTTTAATGAAATACATTACAGTAAATTGTCTACGAGTAGTTTGAAAGAAAAATATACACAATAAGTCTTGTACATAATTTTTGGCCACCATAACAGGATCTTTAGTAAAAGCAAATGACAAAAATCAGCATATCTCCTGAGTTGTTCAACAACAAAATCTAATTATCTACTACTTCTAAGAAACACTCCTACCATTCAGAAGAAGCTTAAATTGTAAACCAATATGGATAAGATGTGATTTCAGTCACCAGATTGAATAAATAATGGAGAAACGATGAAATACGAAGTGGATATCAGTTCTCTACCATGTAAGGTGTAAATCATGTGATTCCAGTATGTGGCACGTTTGAATTAATTGTGCTGAATGATTCGATCACTAAAATAAAAAGTTCACCTCTCAATCTGTCAAACTAACAAAAACAAATACTTACAAATTGAGTCACATTACAGATTTAAAATAAAAAAACAATAATAACCCACATAAAGCCAGTCAAAAGTAAACGGGTCAAAATTATCTCCTTTAGAAAACCAAACGTAGAACTTGGTGAAGACCAATGATAGCTTTTGACAACCCAAAGAGTTTATCATTATAATGGGCAGATATAACCGCATATGCTGATCTTTATGAAGGCCAGTTATAGGCCTTTTGACAACCGAGGCAATTGATAAAAAAAAGGAAATAGCAAAAGTGGCATTTTAGTATACAAAATGCTATAAACAGCAACTGCGAAAGAAGTTCAGTTTCTATTGAGAAAGTCTTACATGAATATTGTAACATTATATACAGAGAACCAATTATAGCTAATTTTAGTACAGCAATACCACTTTATTAGTTTATTTAATCATAGTCAACATATGGTTACAGAATGATGATACATTATCCCAAGCAAGTATAAAGCTAGATATCTAATGACTTTAGAAGAAACTGAGACCATAAATCTCTAGCTGGCCCCAAACAATAATAATTAAATGAGGTAGCAATTTTAAAACAAATTTGGGTTATGTTTTATTTCCAATGAGCAAACAAAGAAATCAGCTCAAGAAAGTAGTCAAACGGGTCAAAAGTCATCCCAAGTATAGCTTTGATGCATATAAGTTTATAACCCTCCTGAACAATTTTATTCAAATAATTATATTAACTGTTGAATAACATGAATTATGTAATCAAATTCAACACACTACATGTTTAAAAGCTCTTTTGAACAAAGAGTGTTCCTCGGCAACCCAGCCCGACTCAGCCCCTTAAAACCAGCACAAAAATATAACCCTTTTTATACTAACCTGCCCTGATCACCCAGTTTGTCACCCTTAAATCTTACTCCGTATTAGTTACAATATGTCAATAAGATTCAAAAGGCATATGGTAGAAGACAAATACCTGTCATAGCTCCTATCATAGTCAGGATCCTATTCCTTCCACTCTGCTATTATTACTATGAAACCTACCAATTGGCTCCTGTCCTAATCCTAAAAGTAAAGAAATCCACCAAACTACTACCACTATTCATATCCACTCTGGTTGAAGAAGAAACTTCTTCTGCCTTTGATGCCCCTACGGAACTATGCTGAACACTTCTTGCATCCTTGGATCACTCTCTTGCTTTGCACTAGAACTAAAATTAGGGTTAAATATTATTGCACGTGCTCAATTGTATCCTTCATTTCTCTCCTCGACTCTTTTCAAGAATTTAAATATATTGATGCAAGAGAAATCATGCTGTTTTATCTGACAGAATACAATTGCACACACTCATTTCCATCTTGATTAAATAATACTGTTTTTTTATTCCTGTAGTCATACATATGCATGAGCAGGCTTAGAGAATGTATGAAATGAAAACGACCATATATATCATGACAATCCCACCTAAAATCTAAATAGAGATCAGATTTAAGGTATAACAGTTAACTAGCAAGAAGGATGTACATAGAACTTTCCATAATGTCAAGAAAAGCAAGAAACACAAGTCACGTTCAATTCAGCTACAAGTTTAAGGGTTCTATTTCTAGTTCCACATCATAATCGAAAGTAAAAGGGGCTAAAGCCAAATCTGACTTCTATTTGGGTGCAACTGTGGTCAATCAGAAAATTGCGTCATCATACACAAAGCTGTTGGACCTGCAAAAGTGTGAGATCTTAATATTATTTGACATGCTTAAATAAAAAAATTAAATAAATAAAAAACCATCCATATGAGATATTGACATTGTATTATACAAACATTTAAATAGTACTCATGGTAACAAAACATACAAACTTAATAGGTGGTATACAGTTTTAGCATGAGTGCATCCGGAAAAAAGAAAACATTGAAGAATTTGTGACAGAAAGTATGCATAAAAGACAGTACCAAAAGTTTACGAGCACAATTCTTCAAATCCACGTCCGAATCCTGCTTCTTTTTGCAACAACCAAAGTTCGCTCAAGATTTGTTCCACATTAATCAGCTCAGTTAGTGGTTCTAGTTCTGGTTCAGGTTCAGGTTCTCGCGGTTCCGCCCTACCCCACATTTCCTATTACAACAAATACAAGAAATTAACTCATTAGTAACAGCTATGAGATAAAAAGCAGAAGATTGAGAAAACAAATAGATAGACAACCCATTTTCGAGCTACGGCTTCTAGCTCTGCCTGGATACGCTTCTCCTCGTCATGTCTAGTATGATACATCTCCATCCCCATTGAACAAATCTGCTCCTCCAGCTCTGACGTGTATTCCTTTTTATATTTAATACACAAAATAAAGCTCATTAGTACCATTGCGTGAAACAAAAATTTGTATGGTTTTTAAACTTTTTGACAAGAGGTGAGATAAATAAAGAACACCGTGTCACTGTTATCTTCCAAGTCATCTAGATGCTCGATAGTCAATTCTCCAAACTCATCAATCTCCTACTCTGCTACAATTTCCTTTTAAAAGTATATACAATAATATAAGCGCGGTGGTAGAAATTGTAAAGAAAGCATGTTATAAAACGACACAGCTAGTGAAAACTAAAAATGTAAATGTTGCTAAAAAATCAATCTGATTGACCTGATAATTAGTAATCATTGGTCCTTTAGTAAATATATCCACAGTAGTGCCATATGCTCAACTACTCAAGCACTTGCAATAATGCAATATACACTAACGAGCTACAACAGTGATAATGATGATGCATGATTTCAACTAGTTAATTTAACTCCCACCCAAGAAACAAGTCATGATTAATGATGATATATACATATCCTAATAAACGTTCGTCGACAGTGCAGTTGAAGAATTTATTTCAGTTGGCAATACTAAAGATAAGAAATTATGTGATAAGCCCACATGAACTGATTGAAAGACCAATTTAATAACCATATATAGACAACACGCAAAAATATGATAAGTATGAATCACGTTCCATAATTTTGTAGGTTGGCTTTTGCCGTTTTGGGGGCTCCATTGTTTTCTTTTATCTTAGCTTCTGTTGTTGTTTGTTCATAGCGTCCTCCTTGGACGCCTTGTTGTGTGTTTGTTCTTACTCCCTTTATGAGTTGTAATGAAATGCTTTGCCTTACAAAGAAAAAATAGAGGTGATGGCTTGAGGAAAAATTATCTAATTACAAGCACCCAACACCAATTTGAAAAAAAAATATAATCGTCTCGGCCACAATTATGCGATAAGCCAAATGAAGACCAGTGTGTCACATGAGGGCTCATGTTGTTAGTTAAGGAAAGGGTAAACTTTGATTTATGTTCATTGTAAGAATTAGCTAATGAAATGATAAACTTTTTTCTCTCAAAGTCTAATCAATAAACTCCAATCTCTTTTTCCAATTAAATGTACTTAACTTTCAGAACTTCCTTGTTACGTACCATGACGTGACACGTCAGCAATTTACGGCCATCATAAATATAACATAGGAATTTATAAAAGTTGAGTACATTTAAATATTTAATAAGGAAAAAACGCTGCACATCTTAGTAAAAGCTGACCATTTGATAACTAGCCCTTTGATCAATAACTGTGGCAACTCCAACAAAATATTAGGGGTGAGCACGGTTCGGCTTGGTTCGGTTATGTGCCAAAACCAAACCATAAGAGCATATGATCAGTTACTGAAAATCAAAACAGGTCCGTTTCGGTTAATAACGGTTCACTTAATCGGCTAAAATGGTTAAAGTGGTTCGATATTTTGGCCAAATGTAAATTAGCCCTATAAATTCGGCCCAATATTAGGTAAGAAAAACACAATACGCTCACTACATTGTTGCGAGCCAACTCCATATTTCCCCAATATAAACACCAAAATACCGTATTTCACATGCATTAAAGTTATCGTGCATTATTCCCTAGTAAAGTGGGTGTACATACATACATACATACATATAATACCTTAAAATATACGTAATATAAATTTAAATAAAAAAAAAAAAAAAAACATACACACACACACTTGTAAGACTTAAAAGCTTGATAATTACTCGAGCCAAGCCCTTATAAGCTCGAGCTGGACTCGTTAAAAATTTCAAACTCATTTTTTGGGCTCGGGCTCGACACTCAATAAAGCTCAAATCAAACAATATCGAGTCAAGTTCGAACTCAAGTTACACGAAAAAAGCTAGACTCGGTTGCACCCCTAGTTTGAACACACGTATATGAATAACATATAGAATGTGTACACTAAACGTTTGCACTGCTCTAGTGCAAGTGCAAAAGAGTAATATTTGTAGAACAAGTCCAATATAGGCATTAAGATTTGCACTAAATATTGCAATACACTTTATTTAATGAGTTTAATTAACTCGAGGAAGATGTAAATTAACAAGGAAAGAAAATAGAATGGCGCGTGAAGTGTTTGATGAAATGCTTGATGTTAAACTAACTTAAAATTGTAGTTGCTATAAGTGGTATAGTAGTTTTTTGCTATTACACCCCGTATATAGGTTCACCCTGTTCAAAGTAGTGTTTGGGATTGCTTATTTTTTCTGCTTATCTGATTTTTATAAGCAGAAAAGAAAAGCAGTTTTTCATAAGATGCTTATTTCGTAAATGACTTTTTACTCTCTTATTTACCTAAAACCTTCAATAAATAGATCAAATTAAAATTTTCTTTAAGCAAATCCAAACACTAGAAGTAGTTATTTTTAAGTAGAAGCACATAACTTTGCAATATTATAAGGTAATAAAAAAGAAAATTAATTAATTAAAAACCTGTTGTTGTTGTTGTTGTTCGGTGACGATATGAAAAATATCTTGAGAAAGTTTCGTCAGGTATAAGCTTTCCTCAAACTCTGCCATTCCTTCCTTGCTTTCGTTTTCTTGATTTTCAAATTAGGGCAAATTTCTTATACACGATGTCTGGGAATTGGGTTTTTTTCTTTTTCACGTGGTTTGTTTGTTGGGTTTTTAACTTTTCAATCTGAATTTTTTAAACAGAAAATCTCTTGTCCGGCTCAAAAAGAAACGTGGGTTAAACAACTTCAAAAAAAAACCAACTCGCTTCTAACAGGCCGTTTGGTTTGATGACACGAATAATTTGTATGAATTTGATAGCAATGGTAGGCCCCTCAACTATGATAGATTCATACCATGCTTCTTTGCCTCCTTTGATGTATAGACAATATATATAGATTTCACCATACCAATTACCATAAAACAAACAACATATATCATACCCATAGTCATTCATTCATTTACATAGGCCCAAACCAAACGCACTCTTAAGTATAGATGCACATCCAAACCGGTTAACCGAACCGTAATCGAACCAAACGGTCAAAACCGGTTTTGACCGAACCGTCAGTTAGTAACCGGTTTTAGATTTTGAATTTTGGACCCGGTTCTTTTGTAACCAATTAGTTTCAATGTGGTTCTACTTGAAGTCGTTGTTGAATAAATGTTTGTAAGAGAGGATGTTGATGGTGATGATGGTGAACAATTAGTTTGTGATGGGGCTATGATTTCAGATGATCTGTGTGCTGAAGTAGTTAGACAGGAAGGATTTATCTCAACAGTTGATGGATGTAACACCCCATTTATACACGCAAATGAATTCAAACCTGCTTACTTTACGACAACAAATATAATAATGAAAAACTAACTCTAATTGAGTCGTTTTAAAAGATTTATCATTCAATTTATATAAATATCAGAGTTTACAAAAAAATGAGGTCCCAAATGGTTCCAAGTTTACAAAATACATTAAATTGGTTTTAGAATGATAATAAAATTTATAGCCTTCGAAGTATCCGTGTTCTCCTCCACATCGCACAATATGGACTCAAATACATGCTTAAAACTGTCAACACAAAGGTTGAGTGAAATTCATAGAGTTTGTTTGATGGTTAAACACATTATGTTGGTAGTGTGAGCTATAGACTCACACCAATGGTTTGACAACAAAACAGTTGTTATTAGACTAATCATCATGCAATCAAGGCGTTAACGTGTTCCAAAATTAATTGGAGAAAATGCTCGCGGTTCTTTTCTCGTAAAAATTTCCGCTTTTACCAATGTTACTAATATAGTGCGCTTGTTTACCTGGACCTGGTCAAACAAACGGATTCATCAATCCCAATAGATCTATTCACAATATTCGCGCCCACCTTCACTCATTGATTAATGATTCATGATTAAGGGACTTAAGTTTGGCAAATACGGTAACTTAGTGCTAATAATAATCAGATAAGTATACAGTTTGAAAGCAATGTGTTCGATTTAAAAGAAAGCATGTATCTCCCCGTGGGTTTATAAAACAATTAAGTAATAGAAAGTGGGGCTATGAACTCACGGTAATCAGTAAAAGTTTAGAGTACTTATAAAAGTAAATGAAAATAGTTGAGCATGTATCTCCCCCAAAAGTAATTGAAAACATATAAAAGTATGTGCTATGAAACTCACGGTAATCAATAAAAGTTTAGAGTACTTATAAAAGTAAATGAAAATAGTTGAGCATGTATCTCCCCCAAAAGTAATTGAAAACATATAAAAGTAGGGGCTATGAAAGTCACCTGATAATAACTGATGAATGATACTAGCAAATTGGGCAGCGCTTCCGCTTCCGCATCTAAATTCAAAAATCCATTTCCTTAACTATAAAAACCTCTAAATCACCTCATATCAACCCCAAAACTATCCTAATTGCTCCCATAATAAAAACTCATCCTTAGAATTAGTCGGTCTATCCTTGCCGAAGTTTCAAGAATTTTCTGAGAACCACAGCTCCTATCCACCATTGTGTAGCTCTTAATCTAAAGCTGAAAATACAAAATAAACTTAATTTTTAATGAGAATACTTATGCCTTCAACTTATGTGTATAACTGAGCCCCGAAAATCAAGTACTTGGAGGTGTATTAGGGTCGAGGGTGGTGGCATACATGAGGATGAGGGGGTTTTGTGTGCTTTTTCAGTAATAATGAACTAGTTTTCTTTCTATTTATAGGGAAAATATCTAGATATTTTGATTAATAGTTTAGATATTTTGATTTAATAGTGTTTAGATATTTTGAAAATATCTAGATATTTATAAATAGTAACTAGATATTTATATATTAGGAGTACCGAGTACATTGTTTATGCATGAAAATAGTGTAAAAGTATTTACTGGTTCAATTTAGGCGAAATTAGTAAATAATAAAAAACACGGTGAATAGTAACTCGTGAATAGTAATTTTTTGAGAAAAAGTTTGAGTTTAAATAATGACCCAAAATATGATGAATAGTAAAAATGAATAGTGACCCGAAATTGCGAATTGTTACAATGGAGATGTGATTACAAATAAAGTGATGGCTTACAATTATGATATGTGTGCGTGCTGAAGACATCGGTCCAGGCGGCCGATTAATCCCCGCATAATCGTTGATCGCTTACTAAACGCCTTGATTTATCATAATCGGCCTATTTAATCGGTTTGGTCAAAGATCGCTTAAAATCGGTCAACAAATCGATTAACCGGACAAAATCGGTCTAATCGGATTAATCGGACAAAATTTCTTAAAAATTGGTCAACAAAATTGCTTAAAAATCAGACAAAATCGCTTTAAAATGGGTCAACAAACCGATTAACCGGACAAAATCGGTCAAAGATCACTTAAAAATGGTCTACAAACCGAATAATATATATGTATGACTTTAAACGTTGAAGAATTATGTATTATGTTTACATTTGAACTTTGATGCCCTATACTTAACTCATACATATAATATAATATAATATCTAATATTACAATTTTGTGTATAAAAATTCCAATCCTATTAATTCTCGCCTAACCGATTAATCGCTAGGCCCTACCCAACCGCCTCACTAGCGCCTAGCGATTTTTACAACCTTAATTTTTTCATTAAAAGTCAAAAAAGCTAAGTCGTTCGAGAAATGTGGGCTCAGTCGTCCAAAAAATAACTTAGAGTACTCCTACTATGTAAGTACAAGGTGGGGCCAACCATAGGGACACTTATCACAAATATGTTAGAGTTGTCTAAGAATTTAAAGAATACAGTCGTCTATGGGGTATTTGAAGAAGTTAAATTTTTTTGGGGCACATGAGGTGAACCCATGTGTACCTTTAGGGTAAGTAAAAAATTGCCTCTTTTTTAAGCATTAATTTAAAGAGTTAATTACCAAGCTAAGCCAAAAAAATTAGTGGTGGTCCAAGCTTCGGTCATTTATTTACTTTTTTTCTCATTTTGGTCATGCTCGACTACTCAACAGATCGACTTCGTCTCTTTTATGTCATGTGTCCAATGCAAGTATAAATAATTGATATTTGTCTTATTATCAATAGATTTAAAATGTTCAAAATACCCTTTATCTTTATATTCTCTATATTTATCACCCACCCACTTCACCACTTCACCCAAGTTCTTAACTCCCACCTGTGTCTAAAAAAAATAACGTCGATCTTAAAAATGATAAAAACCATATTAAAAAAAAATGTAAAATGAACAAGAATAGACAAATGAAGTGAAAATACACTTCTCATTTTATTCATGATCAAATAACGCAAGATCTTTGATTCCTTTTTCTTTACACTAAAGCTAATGATCCATTTATGTGGCCCTACAACAATATATGACAATTCTAACATGGGTTTATTAGAGCATGTCCAACGTTAACGCCCCAACGGCGTTGAAGACGAAATTAACGACGTTAAGCCGTTATTATCCTTGGACCTCCTACAAGTTAGTCCCTGCCCGTTAGTGGCATAACGCCCGTTATTTTATTTTTTTATTTTTTTATTTTTTTTTTCTTTTCTTTTTTCATTTATGCCCCTAAATGAGGGGTTGTTTTTGTAAATTGTTGGGAATGTTATTGATGTTATTGGGATGTTATGGTTGTGGGTGTTTTTTGGGGATGTTAATGTTAAATGTTAAAGTTCGACTACCGACGGGACGGTGTTATTTGGTATGCTACATGATTGAACATGCTCTTAGAGCAAAACAGTAGGTCAAAGTTTCAAACACAACAATTTTTTCTTCATGCTTGTTCTTGGAACAAGATCTGAAAAAACTCTATATCTACACCCTATCTACTGCCACCACCAAACCCACACAGCACCATTGATAAGCGATAACCCACCACCGCCTCATCATTCCGCAACCACCACCACTCACAAAATCTCTAGACGGATATGGTGGCAATGAATCTGGATGTTGGGTTATATTCATATGAAAGAATGAGTGAAGAAGAAGTATAAGTCATAAAGCATAATGTACAAAGAACAAATATAAAATTAAAAGAGTACAAATAATAAAGCATAAGGGTGTATGTGTAATTTCATAATAACATAAGAAAATATCTTCACCAAACGCTTGTACTTGTAAAGGACACATGTCACGAAAAGAATGGATTCAAGCAGTTGAGTAGTCGAGCATGACAAAAATGAGAAAAAATGTAAAAAATGACTAAAGTTTAGACCACCACCAACTTTTTGGCTTATTTTGGTAATTAACTATAATTTAAAAACAAGAAAAGGACAATAAAGTATGTTTGATAACTTATAGTGTGGACTCCGCCCTACACATGTGCGCGCATTCGCACAAGAATATACTTTCTAAATAAGAACGAGCGGAATACTAACAATTATCGTTGCCAGGGATCTATGTGCAAACCTCAAGCTAACACTCTGTCACCGGACCCCAACCCTTTGATTGGATTCCAAGTCACTAATCACACGACCCACCCAAAATGGTAAGAAATATACTATGGGAAAGAGTGTTGACCAAGCTTTTTCAAAGAAGGATACGTGAGGCGTGGCGAAACGGATCCCTAGGACGACGGAAGTCAAATAATCAGACAAGGTGGCTCAGATATCGAAGCATAATATCTTAGTCCCAATGCAAACATGCTATTACCCATTGGGTAATAACGGGGATCGCGACCCATGAACCGAAGGTAATGACAAGGAACTTTGCATATAATTACCACACACTTGGTCACTCCAGGCTAAGTTTCAAGTTCCAACACACACATATACACATCCATTGCTCTCTTAAACTCTTGATTAATCCTTCATAAACGAGTACTTACTCTCATGTCCGAGGTTGATCGTGGGAGATCCCTCCCACGGTGAGACTAACGGTGTTTTATCTTAACATGTTCATACAAGTGAATCCATATAATCCCAAGAGCACGCGACGAGCCATCGCGAAGTAATTGAAGTACTAGAATCCGCTAAATTCTGTATTATCAATGTTTTATACTACCTCTGTCCCTAAATAAATGTCGAGTTTGTCTTTTCAGAGTCAAACTAGATCAACTTTGACCTTATCTATTTTTGCGTGTGTTATATAATACTTGATGAAATATATATGAATGGATTGGGTTTTAAGTGTATTTTTTTATTGGTATAGTTTTTCATCAAGTATTATATATATATATATATATATATATATTTACGGTCAAAGTTGAACCAGTTTGACTCTGAAAAGTAAAATTGGATGTTTATTTAGGGACGGAGGGAGTATTAAAATGATTGAGTTTAATAACAAATTAGTTTATATATAACCAATTAATAGACTAATGGATTGTTTACTAAATTAAGTGGTTATGTTTTGAGTATCTTAATTAGCCACTTATATAGGAGAGTGAGACATTTGTGTGGCTCCTAATTAAAAGAATAAGAGAAAAGAAAAGACCCCTAACTAAGCAGGTACTAAAAATCAAAATAAACATTGTGTTACAAAGTTCTAATACGGTACATGTGATACCCCAAGACTCCTTGACCCCTTAGAGCCCTAGGTATGGTAACGCCGGACTGGCGTTATGCCGACGTGTCACCAACGTTATGTGGCATTACCATACCGCCTGTGTGGTGTTAAGGGCGGTGTTATGCTCTAAGTTAATGCAAGAACGTAGTTGGAAACGCATATAATGCCAAAAAAATGTTTCAAAAAAGCCCTTAACGGCTAGTTGGCGATTTTAAATTTAAAAAAAAAAAAAAAAACCCTATGGTAAAACGAATCCATTTAAAAAAAAAAACCCTTATAAATACCCGTTTTCTCATATTAGTTTACACACTTTCATTCTCTCAAAATTTTATACACTTATACACTCAAAATTTAAGGCTTGTTCTCTCCCTCATTTCGTCGAAGAAATGCGAGCAAGAGGATGCAAAAACTCATCGATGCTATTGTCGGTGATAAGCTCGCTTTGAGCAAGCAAAGACGTCGAAAGAACATTCGAAAAAACAATACGCGAAATGCAAAGATATTTGCCAGAAAGACATTCTGTCATTGACAAATTTTTGGAATTTTGTAAAAGTAAAAATGGTTTCCGGTTTAACATCATGAAACTTGATTAAGAACAAAGAACATGAGGCAATTTAGGGGGATTTCTTGAAACTGCAAGGGATGGTACATCACGTTTTTCACACAAATCAATAACAAAATTACTAAATTCCGGCATATCTTCTTTAACCTCATTTATCTTCTTCAACCTCATTTTCTTCGCCCATCTCAACCAAATTCCGACCGCCTCCCACCAAATACATATCTCCCTCCACCATTATTTCCAGCCATACATTTTTTCGACTACCAACAACAAATTCCTGCCACTTCTCACCACCACACAAAACACAACTTTAAACATACACGAATCATGATTTCAGTATGTGGCACATGTGAATTGTGCTAAACGATCAAACTAGCAAAAAACGAACGCTTAACGAAATGCAAAAAGTTACGATACATATTATTTACCCTCATTTTGTTTCGCTAATAGGAAACCATATGTTCATTTAGCATCAACTTCCTTAAACCTAACTTTCTTTTTAATACATGTCTGGATGCCATAACATATGAGTGAAGCTCCTTGTAGGTACGGCAAGTAACAACTTTCTCTGGCACTTCCCATTGACGACCCTACAGTTGTTTTGTCGTCTTTTGAATGCATCAATGACTTGACCAGTGTCTTGGTGATTTGAGTAGCATTACTTGTTGTTATGTCCCATAGATTAGCAATTATAACAGGAGAACCTGCAACACTATAATCCAATACAACCCCATCTGGAGGGTACGATCCATTTAGGTGCAAAGATCCGCTAGAACAACCAATTAACATAGCAGCAGCACATCTATCAAGGTTCCTAACTATATCACCAGAAATACAATCTGTTCCTATATCACCAATCACAAATAAAATGTATCAAATAAAAACCATAACTGATAAACATTGATAAGCATATTATAGTGCAAAAAAAATACATAAATCAAAGGAAGAAATGCATACCACTTCCATGTCCAATGTAGATAAATATGTCACGGCTTTTTAAAATCATACTAAGTTTGTCCTGGGTGGGAGACGTTCCAACAATCCCCTGCAAAAACATCGAAAAACACACAATATTTTCTTCATAAATATGCAAGTTATCTTCTTAGTGGCATTATATTTATGGATGCAACAAACTAAAACTCACATCAAACTTTTGCTTGCTAAACCATTCTGCTAAGTTATGTTCCAGTTGCTTAAGATCACCCTGTGGATTTAATACATAATATGCATCTCTCGGATCAATTGTAGGAAAGACCATATGATCATTATCATCATAAGAGCATCTTTTGCGAATCGTGGGGGATATGCTCATAATCGAAGGCATGCGAGAGACATCCTGGTGTCTTAGAATTGGCAGGTTCTCCCATGGTAACATCTGCAAGTAAACATACTCATCTTACCAAAACATTGAAGCTAAAAAGAACATTAAATGGATATCCACTAAAATTGACGCCAAACATTAAAAAATGACTTACTTGAATATCAAGATCGAGAACTAATATCACAGGTAATCTGGATGTAGAACCCTTCTTTTTCATTTGTTCACGTGTCTTGCTTACTACACTTGAAATCGAAGTGAAACTATCTTTATCAATACCGTCATTGTGACTGTTTGTTGTGCCTACATAGAACCCATTGCTCAAAATGAGCTCTGATAGGAATTCTTCTTTTGGAGTGTTCAGTCCAGCACCTTCGAGTACAACTTTCAAAATGTTTTCGTCTACATGAATGTAATACTTGGATTTCAGATGATCCTTTAGCTTACAAACAATATTCTTGTAGTCTGACCATTCCCCCCACAGTAACTGTTTCCAACGGCCGAACCATTTCTTTTCTATATCACTGAAGGAAAAAAGTAAACTGTCATATGCCATTAAGATAGTATTTCTGATAACATTAAGCTGATAGATAGTGCATTTCTTAATCTAATGGGCAGTCTAAGGGATGTAAAAAATGAGCAAATTAGACCGTTTATAATCATTGATGAAATTGTTTTAGCAATGGCAATAACAGTTAATTATATATGTGTTCACATGTTGTTATTACTAAACACACAAACCATTTGTTAACACATCACATGCAAAATAATAGTTATAGATATAGGATACCTGAGAAGTTCAGAGAGACGCTGATCAAGCTTTTTATTAATCATTACAGATTGGTTTGGATCAGTAGTGTGGAACTCTTCTAGTATAGATTTGAAGATTGGTGCAACCCTATCCATAACTGTGTCACCAACCCAAGGACAGTCCCACGGGCGACGTACAGAACAGTCTTTGTTGATGGGAAAACCAGCTGAATCTGAATATATCACACGAATGTGTATTTTCAAGTAATCATGCTACAAGACAAGGATCTAAATGCATGAAATATACCATACTCAGTGTGAGGAGAGAGCTACCTTGAAAGGTTGAAGCAACAGGTAACATGACGAAAATAGGGACATTATTTGAGTTGAAGCGAGACAGCACAATCCATACAGATGTAGGACTGTGGGGTAATAAATTACTCAGAATGTCTGAGTCATCTTCGAGCATACTAATGCAGAGAATTGCCACATTAGGAAGATTGCTAAAGAAATCCACCACGGATGCTTCAAGATCGGCTTCAATTTTCTGTAACAGGCAGAAATATAATGTCAACAAAAATGCAGAAAAATTGAGCATCCTGCTGATGTGTCAACCCAAGTATACCGGGTTAATACCAAGTCTTCCTTTGAATTGATCAACCATAAATTTAAGCATATAACTAGTTACTAACAACTATTTTTAGCATATATCAATTAGGAGATTGTCTGTTTCTTCTAACTTCACCAAATGCCAACAGAAACTCATTTATACTTTAGGTGGCTACCACTAACTAATGTATAACCTGCTCTAGACATTCATTCATCAACAAAAGACAATACTACTAAATAAGAGAACTCTGGTAAAACCTAGAGAATCTTATAAAGTGTTTTGTTTAGCTGACATAAAGGGATCACACATAAGATTCTAATCTAGTAACGTATTTGGTATTTTTTTTTTTTTTTTGCCTCCTCGACCTGACAACTTATTACAATCATGTGAATTTGACCACTATGCCCAAAAGAAGGCCTACTAAGTTGTCAATTGTGAATTCTGCAAGCTGTATATATTCTTGTCATTATTGAAAACACTTAACAAATGCTTAAATCAAAACAATAGAAGCATAGGAACTGTTTGAAATTGTGCAAGCTGCATATATTCATCAACTTTTCCAAACACTCGAGCACTATTAGATGCTATTGTTACAACTTCAAGCAAGGAAATCACATCCAGACTCTTTATGTAGCAAAATTGATTATTATACTTGGTTATCAGCTACTATCACATAACCGGCCACTTTCAAATATAATCACAAATGTTCATAATAATTATAATACTAATAATATAATCAATCATAAAGGTATGATGGTATTGACAAAAATAAAAGTAGTTGAAAGAATGATTGTATCTCAATCGAAGAAATACCAACATTAATTCGAAAAGACGGTAACGTAAACTTAACCCAAGATGTTCAAATCCAAACTTAACCAGGAGTGCAGGCTAAATGACTAGCTAAAAAGGGGACTGACAGAAAAATAAATGAGAAACAACGATATATTTAATAAAACATCGCACACCGGTAATTGTGTTAAAATACTTACATCAACTTTGACAGGTTCCTGGTGTATATGGTCTTGATGACGATCAGAGAAGCGATTATTCAGATAAGTCCCGATCAATGCTTGATGGAAATATGCTGCCCATTGATTAACACATGGAGAATCACACTTAGAAAGTGCTTCGTCCGAGGCATATAAAACAGCAAGCAACCGCGCAACCTGA
The DNA here is from genome assembly GCA_910596185.1 of Chrysanthemum makinoi. Lineage (NCBI taxonomy): Eukaryota > Viridiplantae > Streptophyta > Magnoliopsida > Asterales > Asteraceae > Chrysanthemum > Chrysanthemum makinoi. Next base: position 51,759,637 of record OU343220.1, on the reverse strand, counting down.
GATGTTATTGCACCAATGGTCAGAACTCAAAACTACCTGGAAGGTAGGATTTTATATGAACTCTTACATTCTCATTCATAAAGCTCAAGATACAAGGGGGAAACCTTGTAATGAGTAATAAATAGTAAAAAAAACGCCCTTAATTATTGCTAAAATACTCATTTTTCTTACTTAAGTGTCACCTTCTGTGGATATTATATCTTTGTGTATACATTGTGAAGTAACTTCTGTTTATAAAGGACACATGGGTACAAAAGTAAAGTACATTAACCAAGTCAACCTATTTGACCATCTATTAGTATATATCACCTTTTAACTCAATTAAAGAACAAATTATCAATTAATAAAAGGTCAAATTTCCAGTTTTATATATGCTTCATATTTCATAAAATCCCTCACAATCATATAAACTAATTAAACGTACTCTTCTTTCAATTTTATATATCACAGAGATAAATATAAAGAAGACATGGAACTATTATTACCTTCTGATGGAGTTTTGGAACCAGGCGGGTGCGTATGAAAGCGATCTACAGTCCACGCACGATAGTCCATGTTGCAATTATAGGCTCTTTGCTAGAATAGTTGCAAGAAAAACAAAAGGCAGAAGAAATTTTTAATTAGTAGAATCAAAAGCTCCTTCATAAATCAAAATGAGAAGGAATTATATTCCGGTACAAGTTATAGAAAACAAATTTGAGGTTTCCAAGATATATTAGCCACATATATATGACTACTAGATTGAACAAGTTTTGCATGCATCGTGATCCTTTTTACTAGAGTTTCATGATGTTATTAGTTACCTTGTATCCTTGTTACTGATGCATTTCAAGAAATGCCAACATATCTTGTACAAAATTGATGTGTGCTCCACACCAAAGGCAACCCCCGTCAAGTTTTGGTCAATCATGGTAGCCACAAACTCTGGTGAGATAGGGAAATGCGATTCCCCGAATAAACATCTACTGAAAAGCACAGAGATGCTGTAAAGGAGTACTTTTTGCTCATCGTTAATCTCTCCGCGAGCCCTATGAAGTTTTCCTGGACATGTAAAACCAATATGATTCAAGAAAGAATGTACATCAGGCTAGTCATCCTGAGAAATTTATTTAATGAATTATGACATCCTTAAATGACTAAGAAACCAATAGCCTGTTGCATCGATGCATAACATTAATACCCCAAAATTTAAATTAACAGCTTTTTTATTGTATAGGTTTATATTTTATAGAGTAAGAATTGAGCTATATATAAAGTGATAATGTTATATAAAGCAATTGAAAAAAGAATATATTAAGATGTAATGTTGAGTAAGCTAGTACTAGTATATATTGGATAAAGAAGATGGTAAAATAATTTGTATTTCACAAAGTAAATTGAGAGAGTATGAGTAAAAGAATGATGTCATGTATAAAGTATGATCGGCTGTTGTAAGTTTACATGGATCTTTAAATGAAAGGCTTAAATTATTATACAGAATGAGATGATAAATAACTTATAAATCATTTTTGTTGACTTCCGACTAAGAAGTTTTATTTATTATATTTTTTACTAGGGGCTAAGAGAGTGTTCTTTTAGCCTATTTTATGAGCTTATCGGCTTATTGAGATTTGGATAAACCGATAATCTCACCTTTTTGAGCTTATGCTATTAGAAGTTCAACACGCCAATAAACTCTTAATATAAGCTAATCTCTAAACACCCCTAAATACACAAAAGACAATCACCATGATAGTTTCCATCTCAGTGTCCAAATTCTACCTCACTTCGTAACAGTATTTTTTAATAAGTCCTAAATTAGTAATAGCATAACATGTCCAAAAAACTAAAAGGGTGATAGATAAACTTATAAATTCACAAAACCGTAAAATTGACCAAGTTAGTGTTGCTTTAGAAAGGGAATTCCGTCGGACTTGATATTAAGAGTTTCTTAGAAAGTGCAAGACCTAAATGCTTTATATTTAGTTATAGGGTTAATAACCTATTAAAGCATCATACTTGTCACAAAAAGCAGTTTGACGTGAAACAAAAAAAATAGCCTTTTTGGCTACTAAACTTAAATTCTTGTCTTCCTTTGAGTATTATGACCATTTTACCCTTCCAAATTACAGAAATGGTCCCTGTGAGTTTGTGAAAATTGCATCCATCGTCCCTAGGCTAAATTACAAAAATAGCCCCTGTCGTTTGAAAAATTGCGTCGATAGTCCAAGTAATTAAATCATGTTATCTTAAAAAAAGTTAAGCTAGCTTGCTCAACCCACTGCTTTACATTATAAATCAACTTCATACATTGGAATAAGATAGTCAAACTGCTCAACCCACTGCTTTACATTAAGCTAGCTTGCTCAACCCACTTATTGTCTCCGGTTTCAAATAAGATAGTCAAACTGCTTTACATTATAAATCAACTTCATTGGCAATAAATCAATCAACCCACTGTCTCACCATTAAACCAATTGTCTCACCATTAAACCAATTCTAAGAATACATAAACCAATTCAACACCACCATACATTGGAATAATTGAATCCAAATAAAAGGGAAAATAAAATCAAATTACTTTCCCCATAACAAAAGAAAATCAAATTACTGTAAAATCAAAAGCTCGAGTGGGGTTAGAACCGAACCAAAGAAAATCAAATTACTTGTGGTGTTCTTGAGATCAATACAAATTGAAACCTAAATCGTACTCTATTCAATACCAATTACAAAACCCCTCTATCAATTTAAGAAAACCCTAACCATTCGAAACCCTAATTTTTTATTTGTGCTCATGTGTGAAAGTGATAAAACCTGTAAACTGAGTTCGTATTTGTACGAGTAATCTTGGAAGGAAGAGTATAGGCTTTCTGGTCTTGATTAGAGCATCACCATCTCTTCTTGGTTCGCGTCAACATCCATAACCACTACCAAGAGCACCCCGTGATGATCTATGGTGTTAGGAGGCCACTTGGGTAAAGTGATGGATCTGTTTTTTTTTTTTTTGTTTAGATCGGTGTGGGTGATGAAACAAAACTGGTTTCTGTGTTGGGCGCGTGTGGTGGTGGATCGGGTAGAGGGAGTGGAGAGGATTGTTTTGGTGTAGGTGGTGAGGGGTGGTGGCCGGTGGTGAAGCGACGGCGGGTGGTTTTCCGTCCGGTGGCTAAGGTGAGGGAGAAGGGAGAAAGATTAATGGGTTAATACTCTAAGAATGAGTTAAAAATATTAATGGGTTATTTATATACTTGGGGACAAAGAATACAATTTTTATAAATTCAAGGGTAAAATAGTCATTACAATTTTGTATTTTGGAATTATTACTCAAAGGAAGACAAGAATTTAAGTTTAGTAGCCAAAAGGGCTATTTTTTTTGTTCGCTACGTCAAACTGCTTTTTGTGACAAGTATAATGCTTTAATAGGTTATTAACCCTTAGTTATAAATAATAGATAAATATTGGTCCTTTAAAAAACATAGATAAATTTTAATAGAGTTAGATATGCCCTATTCATTGTTTTTACCTTTAGTCCTATAATGCAAGAATGGGAAGTAGTGACTTATGGCAACTAACAGGAGTAATCATCCATATATTTATTTAATAATAAAGGTAAGATTTCAAGTGATATTTTTTATCATACCTTTCCCAGCCAGTAGTCTGAACAATAGGCGCCTTCTGAGGCACTCCATTTTTAAGTGTATGAACGTTTGCAGTGACATGGATTTCTTAACTTTAAGCGGTTGACAATGGAAACAATTTTCTTCATTGCCTTGAAGAGCAAATGGTATCCCAATGGCATCACAGAAAACTGTTTTCCTCTCACTGGCTTTCTCAGGGCTACTTATGTCATTTTCCCATATCCGCTCATTCAGAACTTTTTCAACATCTTTATAAAAAGAATCAGCATTATCAAGTTCCTTGAGAATTTTTCTCTTGTTATTGAAACGATGAATATATAAATCTGCAAACTCTTGCTTGACAGAAACCTCTAAAACAGCTTTACAGTGCACACAAGATATGTGACTTTGGCTAGAATCCAATATACTTAAGGCACTTTTTAGTTGGAATTCGCTCATAATCCATTTCCGTTGCTTACGATATAGCTTAGCTGGAAAAATGAATTAATAAATCATACACGAGGATAGAAAACACAAGTACAAACATGAAAAAGGAATAAATATACCATAACTCCATAAGCTCAAATAATATGTACAAACTAATGTCTGAGATAAGCATATATATATTTATGCTGTCCAAAATTTGTGAGGTTATATAGCAATATGTCTTAAAAGATCAGGTTTAACACGTATATGCTAATCAGCTCAATAGTAATTCAATATTCAAATTACTCAAATGATTGTAAACTACTACGTATTTTCTTTGTACTTTTTTAAAGTGGGGTCATGGATGGGATATGTGGTTCCTACCAGAGGGACGGTAAATATTTTTGTTTAAATGCATACAGCTACAGTAAGCCACTGGCTTCTATGTGACTATATGAGTATATATAAAAGGGGCCGTGATCAAATGCAGACAGATAGGGAGAATGTTCTTAAGCTATGTTGGAAATGTATATATTTACAAACGTGTGAATGTCCGGATTCGAACTCGTGACCACGGGATTGCACACATTAGCGAATGAGAATTAAAGTTAATAATTAATGTTTATGTTTACGATTAATTATTGCACATTAAGTCCGGTTAACGATCATTAAGTATTTAACGGAAAAATGACTAACGACCGTTAAATGAAAAGAGAAAGGACTAGAAATGGAAAACTTGGAAAAGTTATGGGTTTGGCTTTGGGCTTTCTATTGTGGCCGGCCATAGGGCCTCTCCAAGGCCTAATTCTCTAACTTGTTCCTTAAGTTTACCTACTAGTATATAAGGAGGGTTAGGTTCTAGGGTTTCATACACTTGTGCATTGAATTAACCCTAGATCTCTCCTCTCCTTTCTCTTGTCCTATAATCGGCCGAACACCCCATAAGTAAGGGAGTTTGGTTTCGTTTTGCTTAAACGAGGACTTGTGTTAGATCTAGCAATCGCTGGATTCGTTTGGTTAATTCGTGTACAAGAACGTGGTTGTAAGACATTATTCTTACACCAATAAGTACTTCTTTGTTTTGCTTTGCTCGAGGGTTGTTTTGCTTTGCTCGAGGGATTTGACATTCGCAAGAGGTACGTTACGCATACTTTCAGTTAATTAATTTATTTGTTATGATCTTTAAGTCTTCCGCTGTGTACTCTTGATGTCTTTATGTTTTATTGTATTTTATATATCATAAACTCAACAAGCTATAACATTATGAATACATATTAGCTTACTCAAATTATCTCAAGCTTATCCATTTTAAGGTAGGACTGAAGGTGAAGATAATATCTTAAAAGTTAAAAACGTAAGTTTTATTACTTGCTGTATGATAAAATGTTGCGTGCATACCTAAAGCAATACAGAACCGTATTGAAAAGATATTCAAGCCTTGGAAACGAGAGATAGCCTTCCCTCTTATCAATATATTTTGAGCGCTAAGTGCATCGTCAACCAGATTTCCTATCTAAATAATGCCAAACATGTAACGGAACTTTTAAGTTTTACAGAAATAAATAATTATTTTGGGATTCATATGCAGGACAAATGTCTTAATTATGCAACAATGTTTCACCTTTTACCAACTAATTCAACTTTTTACCAATTTAAGCAACTTATACCAGTACCAATTTAAACGAAAAACTAGCTGAATAAACTTAAGATTGCAGGTCAGCTTCTGCCCAGGTATAAATTAAGTCATACTAGTCCCCATCCCCGAAGAGTAATATGACACATACAATCAGAAACTATAAACTCAAAATCCAACCCCCCCCCAGCGTCAGGCCCTCAAGCGCAGTTAATTGTGTATCCCCTTGAATTATTTAAGTGACGACAAAGCCTCTGACCCCTCATAACGTGCGGCCAAATCGCCAAAGTAAGAAGGTTTGGCTAATATGCACATGTGAGCTCAATAATGGTCAAAAAGTAAAATTACAGACGCCATTAACATATTGATTAAAACAAATGCGATGCATTGTCAATGCAGCATAATGACCAAAAACAAAATTGGTGATCACCCGTTTGTCTCTCCTAACTAAAAGTAAGTATAATAACAAGTCTAACCACTCAAAATAATAGTTATCTGCCCATTTACACATTTCAGTAAGTATACACGGGCATGTAACCTTTAACAATAGGTATACATTTATTAGTTGATAGTAAATAGCAAGTAATGACCTATTTTAAAAATGATATGTTATGGGTTTTTTCTCAGGGGTTCATTTTGTAAGTTCAGGTACTGAATCTGTCACTGCTCTATTTTAGTTTGTAATAAGGTCACATGGCTTGTTGTGACTGGCTGGTGATTTTAAGTCTGTTAGAGTAAGTTAAATGGGGGAAACCTCATTTGAATTGTATCTTTGATCTTTGAAGCGGTTGAATCAGTAGAGTTGTTCTCTCTCTGTTCTATCTCTGTGTTGACCTATCTTGAGTTAGGCTAATTACTAGGTTAACATGATAGCTGCGACAAGAGGCTATCTGACCTGTTTACATAATGCATTGAATTATTATTCACAGTGGCTTTCCTTCATATGCATTACGGTTCAGTGCAGGTTCCTTGGTTAGTCGGTTTGCTGCCAATTGATTGAAACCCTTATTTTACTGAGCATATACATGACAAATCAACGTCCACGAAGGCAAATAAACAACACCTGGCTAGAAGGTGTCTTGTAACCTTTTGTCATGTTAATTAATTTAAATGATTGTTTCGTTATAGAAAAAGAAACTTAACCATGGTTAGCAAAACCCCTAAATTAAAACATAAGTAGTTGCATAACTGGCAAACAAAGTGATTTAGTTGAATTAGTTAGCAGAAAGGTGAAACATTATTACATTTTCATAATGAATGTGAACTTAGAAAGTAAGAATTGCACCTGTAGAATGCTTTCAAGAAAACATTGTAGTACATTACATGGCGTCATAACAAAGTCCTTGGAATCGCTTGAACACTTATCAGGGGACCAGGCTGTTTGAGCCACTTCAGAGATCATCCTGAAAGTCTTATAACTATATTCTATCTCAGTGACTTCCCCATTATCATCAAAGATTTTGTCCACTTTCGTATTATGGAAAACAAACATTTTGTCAAGAAGTTTAGTACGCCACTTATAGGCTTCCTCCGCATAAGATAGGGCCTATATACATAAGAAATACCTCATCAGAAAATATATGATAAGAGAATAAATTCTATCTGACTACAAAGTGAAGTGTTCATTTGAAATTTTCTTGTTTCAATGAGTGTTATAAAAGACGAATGGCTGTTCAATAATGGGCGCATAGGTTTGTATGCCAAAAAAGAACAATAGGAAACATGAATTGTGCAATATCTTCTCTTCTGTTCACCCTTGTATATTATATTTACACTAAACATAGCAGAACAATAGCATGCTGGAAAATCAAGATGAACAGAAAGAATATACAAAATTACTTGGGTGGATAGCCATGAATGTGACAATGTCAATCAGGAAAAAATTGAATTACAATAAGTGCATATGAAGTTCAAATGATTATATGTAATCATTTGATCTTATTGGAGGTCTCCTTCATGCATACTAATTGTTAATGCTTTCACAACCTTTGTGCCTCTATGATTCTAGTATATATCACACACATAACTGTCCCTTATTGTAAAACGGGTAGTTTTATCCTCTCATCACTGATCCCTAGATATTAGTTTTCAGAACGCAAGGACAACATTAATCCACAAAGCATGTTAGCTTCAAAAGTATAACTGACAAGCTAGTGTATAAAAGCCAAATTTACCCCAATCTACAAGCTACAAGATTCAAAAGGATATTAGTTACCTCAATCATTGACCCTTTTTCAATCATTGTTTCAGAAAGGTCATAATACAGATGTCCAGCAGCAAACCATGAATGGATGGGCAGAGGATCCTATAGTTATAAGATGTGTTGGTGGATAAAAGATCAGCATGTGTTCAGTAAAACTCTAAATATGATAAGAAAATTAATGTTATATAACCAATCTAAGGTTCATACTCTGTCAATGAGATTAGTAGCGGCTTGCTTGACTTCTTCGATATTGATATGGATAGCATGGTCATGTTGAAACGAATCAGGGGAAGAAATGGTAGGGAGCATAGATAACTTCTGCTCAAATCCAATACGTGGCTCCAAATTCTCCATACAATGTTTCCAGAACTCCACAGAATCGGATGATTCATGGTGCTTCGACAATGTGGTGATGAATTCACTACAAACGGGTGAGCCGCAAAGCGAATGAGACAGTCTTCTGGAATTCCAGAGCAAGCGCAACAGATCCTTAAGACCTTCATTCTTCGAATTAAAGCATTTAAGCATTGTCTTATATATCCCAGAAAGATGTTGCATATTTCCCTATATTTAAAAGATTTCTTTTTAAGAGACGTAAGATTATAACAAACCTAAAATAATTATTAAGGTCAAAAGAAACACACCTTAATTAATGATAAGTCATATGCATAGAACAACAAGTTACGATCCTTCTCGAGTATTGTACAAGTCTGTTCCCCACACCAAAGTTTCAAAGCATTGCAAATATCTTGCATTAAACTCTGTGTTACAGTAGAAGATCGATGAGAGATAATAATTTGACAAATATAAATGAATGAAAATGCACGTAAATGTATTACCTCTGAGTTTGGATCTGCCTCTTGTTTGCACAATGCACGTAAGTAATAAGCTTCTGCTAATTGATGACGAAGTGCATCATGTTCGCCCTTGCTTTCCTTGTACAGATCACCCTGGTTCAGTTTACGTGTTCCATAAGTAAATAAAGATAATTACAAAATACATATTTCTAAACAAGCTATAAGAGCTTTATAAAGTTAATTCTCAACTGACCATTATAAATATCGCTTTAGACACAGACTTTTCACAGTCAACTATAAATTCAAGTCCACATGCTCGAAACTGCCTTGCGCTTTCAATGAGATTCTTTGATTTCCCTATGTTGTCTGCTGAACTGTTAATATCTTCATAAAGAATTTCGATGAGAATCCTCTGCATGGCGCTACATAATTTTGGATTATACTTGTTAAAGTCTTTGTATCTTTGAAGTTCCTAAATGAAAGAGCAAGTTATCCCAGTTAGTAATTACCAAGAATATTAAACGGACATTCTAGGGAAATATAAACGGGCTACACACTGTAAGAAAGTACCTCCTCTGTTAAAATACCAAGTGCTTTATTTGAAATATCCGAATAAGATGATGCCAAGAGATTATATATTGTTCTATCTCGAGCTTCAGGTTCTTGTTTATCTTTAAATTGCATCTGGTTACAAAAGAAACCAAATAATAAAGGTGATTTCTATTAAAAAAACATATCAAATTGAAAAACTTAATTGGTTTTCTTGCATACCTTCACCCATACTTCAACTAGAATCTTCGGGTGTGGAATCGTGTCACACACTATTTGAGCATTAGACCAGCTCCTTAGATAATTTTTGAGAACCATACTCATCTCCTTCATATCATGTTCTGATAGTATTTTCATCAGCAGAGCACTTGAACTACATGTCGTAGTGACAAGACGATTTATATCAACTTTCAACTCATCATCATTTTCTATCTAAACCTCTTGCAAAAGAATAATATGCGTAACCATGCTTCTCGGCAAAGTAATTTCAATAACTCTGTAGCCTATAAAAAATAACACATAAAGCAGGTTTAGACATATCAAACATATAACAAAATTGACATCTAAAGACCAAGTACATTAGCATTATCGTCAGCACACTCAAACTAATAATTGGTTATTTCAGTTTGCATACATGAAACATGACTTCTTGTTAATGTAAATACATTTTCTAGACTTATTCATTCTGCACTATATGGAATTGTACATCAAGTCCACAAAGTGATCGAACTTCACAAGCAGAAACACGACTATCACTAGAACAAAACAAAAAAACTTGCACCGAGTATTTAATAGAACACGCTCTCTATTAATCAGAAAATACAAAGCTCAAAAACTGATATCTAATGCACACACAAACTATGAGCTCGTTTGGTTTGCTTATATAGGACATTAGAATAAGCTCTCCTAATCCTACTACAACTCTAATCAAGTAAACAAGTCCTTATCTAAAAAACTAAAATAAGAATCCTAATTAAACTAGAGTTGTGATTGTAATTATCCATGTGCTCGGTTTGTTTTGACTGTCCATAGGCTCGGATCAGTAATTATCCCAACAGTACAACACTCCAATTCTTAGCCACCTTGATTGGCTGATCTAAAATTAATATTTTGAAGATAACTAATGTTCGGTTGTATTACCTCTTCGGTTCTACCAGCTTGGTTCAAAGCATTACCAATGTTCGCTAGACAACAAACAGCATAGGTCACATATGGAGCTCGTGTCACTTCAGTCACAAGTACTTCCCTCATAAAACCAATACTATCCTGAAATGAGTAAAAAGATACATTATCTCAAATTAATCATTGTATCTCCAAACACATTTATAGAAATCAACAACAAGAATATAACAAAATGTAACGAAATTTATCCTGATATTAAAAATATGGAAACATTATTGAACCTTCGCATTTTCTTTGGCTGCAAGTTTGAGAGTGCATAAAGATATTGCAATGGAGACTACAACCCTGTTGTTTTCCTCGTATATATCTTTCTCCTTTTCAGATTTACTACAACCATTCACAATGTTAGCATATAAATGCCAGTTTCTGGAAGAATAATAAAGATGCATTGGTTTAGCATAAGATAACATTGTCTTACCGGTATATGCAACATAACTCATGAAACTGCTCCAATTTGTTTTGAATATTAGGAAGCTCTATACTTCTAGTAAGTATATCTTCATGCTTAGTAATCACGAGAGTACACACTGGCTGCAACAGTAACATCAATGCTGTAATGAAGAAATGAGCATTAGTGGTCTGTGATGCTAAATTTATGCTATTAAGCTCCTTAGTCCTTCGTCTATTTTAACCAAGTCTTTTTCAACTCTCATCACAGATGCTATACTATATATCCTGAGGATGGGGCCGACCAGTAATTCCTGGACCTACAAGCCGATTGGTTGTTAAAACTGGAGTCCAAAAACGATATTTGGAAAAATAAATATATGCATAAGCATACAAAACTCATATTCTTATACCTCAGAAAAGTAAGCTTCTACTAAGTTTTTCAAAATAGATGCTACTTTAACACAAGATTCTGACACTGGACACTTCTTCGCCACATCACCAACAAGATTCATAAACTCTATAAGGAACTTTCCTCGACAATTCTGCCACGCATAACGAAAACCGGTCAAGTGAATTCCTAAAACTATGTAATTAAAAACCATATTACCACCACTTTACCTTGCATATTTGAGCCATACAGTGCAGAATACATTGTAGTATAGCTAAATTGCATTCATCTAAGTGTTCACAAACATTGTTGCATATCTTCCGTCCAAGCTGTAAAGATAACATAAATAAATATAATTTGAAACTTTACAAAGGCATGAGTGGGTTTAATTCTTTGGATGGGCTTTACCTCTAATTGATCATTCATAAACCATTCTCCAAGTTCGGCAAAACTAAGCACACAAAAATCACATGCCAACTTCTCCCCAAATTGTGCACATTCATTAACTAAAAACACTGTGCAACAATCCAACTGGGTGGTAAGGGATGTGAGGAGACTTTTATGTTCCTCCTCATCAAAGTACCTGAAATTTTTATGGCTCATCAATTCAAAATTGGCTAATCATTGACTACTATTAGCATGTGGTAATTATAGCTTTTCCTAAATTGATACTTTCATGTAAGAATACGGTTTCTATCGGCTTAATGTGGTGACTATACAACAATTGTGCAAAATTGATATATATTGCTATAAATATCAGTATAACACAAGAGGAACCTACCATCAAATGGTCTAGTGGTAAGATCCTTGGTTTCCTCACTAGGTGTATACATTTGAGGGTGGCCATGGAAGGGCCAGGATTAACCGGGAGGCCGCGTACATCTGAGTCAAATAGACTCGCCCTCACTGACTAACCTAAACAGGGAAAACTCATCCAACAAGCATAACAAGGCTCAAAGTAAATGGTTTTAAGAAGCCAATAGTCACCATTTTTCTAGAGAAGATCCCTATTTGAATAAGTTGTCAGTTTAATCTAGGGCTAATTACTTAAAAAGTCATCAAACTTGACACTTTTTGTTTTTGTGTGTACTGAACTTTTTTTTTTCTCATTGAGTGTACTGAACTTTCAAATTCGATCATTGTGTGTATTTTGTGACCATTTTACCCTTAATTTTTTCAAATTTCAAAGGGTAAAATGGTCATTTTACATGGCTGAATAGTCACAAAATACACAATGATCGAAATTTGAAAGTTCAGTACACACAATGAGAAAAGAAAAAGTTGAGTGACACAATAACAAAAAGTATCAAGTCTGATGACTTATTAAGTAATTAGCCCTTTAATCTATAGAAATGACTTTTCATTTTTACTTTTTTTTTTTAATAAGTATCATAAATGCAATCAATAACTACATTTTAGGTAATAACAATAATAATCATTGATAAATATACTTGGCTATATTCCCTAAAATCTAGCTTTTAGATATATTTCCTTTATTTATGTAGCTAGAACGTATAATTAATAACAATCAATCATTGGTCTCCATTAAATACGATCACATATCAAATACTGCTATAAAGTTACAATTCACTTTTATTCCAAAAAGGAATTGTGGCTCGTTTGTCTTACACCTCTATATAAATCCAAATTAATCTTTATATCGAACAAAACTTCTGAGTTTATCGTATTTTCGTGTGATATAAAGTTTTTTTGACATTTTGAATGATGTTACCCGTTGTTTTATATCTAAAATGGTCAATTAATATGATGTATCGTTTTGGTTTACACTTAAAGTTTATTTTGCCTAAAACTATGACTGACTGCCTCTTTTAAGGAGGTGTTTGTTTAAGCTTATATGTAGCCTTATGAGCTTATTTGATTTCGGCTTATGTGTATTTTATAAGCCCTAAATTTCCGGCTTATTTTAAGACTTATGAGCTTATATAAATTTATCATGTCATAATAAACTTATATAAACCACAAATATCAAAATAAGCCAGAAAATTAAGGCTTATAAAATATAAGCCGGAACACAAATAAGCTCATAAGACACAAATAGGCTTAAACAAACACCTCTTAAAAATATAAAAAATTTAGTGAGTGCTATTTTAATCAGCTTATAAAAGCTTTTTGTGCAATTTGCCCTAAATTTAAATAAAATAATCATAACAATAAAAATAACTATACTACCTCATCAATGGTATTATCTATCGAACGATCGGAATCATTTTGCGAAATTCTTCTAACGTGTTGTTACGACATCGAACAAGCGTCACGAGCACCTCCACTCTCAAACACTCGAAATCATTTTCCGCACTCGTAAACCTATCGCGTAAACCTGCGAAACTTTCGAGAAGCGAAAACCTCTCAAGTTGCGCCTTTTCTACCTCTCCGTGATCTTCCAGTAGCTTTATCGACTCGAGATGACTACGGTAGTTGCTGTATACGGATTCCATGGATGTGGAAAAAAGGCGGGAAAAAGTGATAAAATTGGGGAAAGAGTTGATGGATGAAATGTGATAATCGAAAGAAAATAGTGATATCGTGTTAAGACGCAAAAAATGTGTAGAAATAATGAGGCGAGATTGATTATCGTCGTTTATATGATTAATGTGATTTAGAAATAAGTTGATGCTACTGTGCAAACGTTCAAATATTTGATTTGAAAGGGGAATGTTGACTTAAGTTTGACGCTTTCTCATCTAGTCAATAAACCTGGTCATTGGTGTGTTTGGCAAAGTGAGTAGTAAATCCTGCAGTAAGTAGTAAGCAGTAGGAGAGAGCGGTACCTAGCTATGAGGAGTAGTTGTTTTTACCTATATAAACGTTTAGTAACGTAGCTGTAAGTGTAATCATAATGTGTAAAACAACTACTCCTAAATGCTACTTCATGGAGCTTTGGAAAAGAAAAAACATTTTAAAAAAAAAAAGGATAAAGCTACATGTTTGTCAAACGAGCATTACAAATCACAATGCTCACTCATAAACGCTCTGCATCAAAGACACTCTATATACTTAGTTTATATACTTTACTAACTCAATTGGATAAGTTGGTAAGTTTACGAGCTTATCAAAATTCTAATATGATTATGGTTTACAATCGAGTATCTTGAATAGGCTTACATAAACACACTTTTCAGTAAGAGCCCAAACTGGTTTGGTAACAACAGAGTTGTTCAAAAGTATTGTCAAATCAATATAACATTAAGAATATCAACCAATTACATTTTAGGTGGTATTATTAGCACTCTCCTACAACATTAATACAACTAATACACCTTAACACCCATTTTATTGATAGAAAAATACAGTTTTTTATTTTTTTATTCTTTTTTGTTTCCATAATTTTTTACTTTTACTAATTTTGACTTAAACTTTAAAATTTTTGTTCTACACTTTTTTTTTGACAGTTTTACCCACTTTATGAACAAGACAAGACATTTTTTTTTATGGTTTTCTACTCTGTATTGTTTGTGTTTTACTCCTTTTGACATATCAAATTTTATAATGTCCCGTTTTATTTGTTTTGCAGTTTTATAATAAAAAATTATAAAAATAAAAAATACATATATAAAAGTTTAAAGAAGTATTAATTGCACTTTAAGGGTACCAATAACCAACGTCTTACATTTTATCTTTCATGGGTAGGGATGAGTATTTCGAACCGAATCCCGGAACCGAACCGGAACCGTACCGGTACCGTACCGAAATGGTACCGATTCTTGAAATCTGATGCGGCACGGACTACTAAATAAGGTGAAAAAATGGGACCACTAATTGATGCGGGCTGGTACCAAATCGGGAAATTCCCGAAAAAAACGGGAAAAACCCGATTTCCCGGTACCGGTACCGATATCCGAATCCCGTTCGGTGTACGGTACCGGTACCACTAATTTAAGCTCGGGAAAAAATCGGTACCACTAATTCGGTACGGGACCGGTACCGTGCTCATCCCTATTCATGGGTAACGTGGAGAGCTAGACTCACAAAAATACGCACTTACATTTTTTGAAAAAGGAAAAATATGTTTCTTTGTGATACTTAGGGTGCGTTTAGCTGGTGAAAAATTTCTCTTATTTTCTATCTTTGGTTTTGTAAAAATTTCGAAGGAAAATTTATCTCCACAAACACTTGAAAATATAGAAAACGCGTTTAGTTGATGCTTGTATTTTCTATTTTAAAGAAGAGGAAGGAGGGTTGTGGGTTACAAAGAAAAACAAGGAAAATAACTAAAATCTGTTTTATTGTTTTCTTTGTTAAGTTAGGAAATAAGGGATTTTATGTTTTGCAAAACATTTTGTAAGGAAAAAACGTTGATTTTAACACAATCTCTATTTTTCTTATTTTTCACAAAACATTTTTAAAAAAAAAAGTATTTTCGCCTAACTAAATGCACCCTTAGCTTTTTGATGTAATACTCACCTAATAAGTACCTAAATATCTTTCTATTTATATTTCATAAGTTTGATGAAGGAAAAAGTTGACTAAGTTTATCACATTCCAATCAACCCATAACACATAGGCTAGTGTAGCTCGCCTCACTCTTCAAGCTTTGCCTCCTTACTAAAAATATAACTGCTAAATTAACAACTCTATTAGAAAGAATAACTAACAACTTTTACACAAACATAATGGAATGGTACTAAATCATTTCTCTTATCTTGTATAGTCTCTCCTCCTATAAAACTCATTCACCCAAACACGTAGACGTAGTTTTTATGTGGTAAAATAAAAAGAGACGCGAGTTATAGAAAAGTTTCTTTAGATAACTACAGTGTAAAAAATCCAAATGCTTACTTACTACTACGTATATTTATATGAACCAAAGTCGAAAGGAGATGGTAGATAGTAAAAGGTTTTTGAAAAAGTTTATTACCTCCAATTTTGAAAAAAGTTATTAATTAATCTTTCTAAAGATGCTTTTACTGATATAGTATGTTAATTTTGCATATAAAATTTGCATCTGGCTGAATAGATTTGTAATTAGTAGTTTGCGATAAGTTGTTGTTCATAAAAGTTAATGAATTTAATCGAAGGGATTAAGTCGTACAATAGCAACGTACTTTTAATTTTATACCATTTTGGTACGTGCATGTACTTTTTTTGTTCCACTTAATGTAACGTACTTTCGGTTTTTGTGCAACTTTGGTTCATGTACCTTTTTTAACTTTGTTTAAGTTGTAGAATAGCAATATACTTTCTATAAGTGTTCCAATTTGGTACGTGTGATGACGTACCAAATTGGAACACTTATGAAAAGTACATTGCTATTCTACAACTTAAACAAAGTTTAAAAAAAAAATACACGTACCAAAGTAGCACAAAAACCAAAAGTACAT
This sequence comes from Chrysanthemum makinoi, assembly GCA_910596185.1. NCBI lineage: Eukaryota > Viridiplantae > Streptophyta > Magnoliopsida > Asterales > Asteraceae > Chrysanthemum > Chrysanthemum makinoi. The sequence continues at coordinate 51,743,137 of OU343220.1, read as the reverse complement.
TACATTAAGTGGAACAAAAAAAGGTATACGTACCAAAACGGGACATTTTGAAAAGTACATTGTTATTCTACGACTTAATCCCTTAATCAAATGTAAACTGCAAGTAACGAAAATTAACTCAAAGATAAATATGCTAAAAGTTTTGTGCGGTAATCAGAGCGCTTGCTATGTTAACGCAAGTGTTGCGTTATGGCCTACGTGGCATGTTGTTAAGTCAAGTTATAATTGAGTTATGACCCCATGTGTTTGGGTTATAGTTTTGCGTTACCCTTCACGTTATAATGGTAACCTCGCGTTAAGAAGCAAACATCAATAAAAATAATAATAATAAGCGTAGTTTTTTTGTGAAAAGTGGGGCTCAAAATGTTGAGTTATGATAAAGGGTGTTTTTTTTTTAGTTAAGGTTAAAATGTTAAAGCTGATGTGGCGCTGACATGACGCTAAATTATGGCTTAACTCAAGTTATGATAACAAGTGGTCTGATATCATCATCATTCATTGAAGTAACTAATTTGGGAAATGGCACATCAATTATCATCAATAACACTTAGCACCAAACTCATCACTTTCACGCACTGTTGGAGATAGGAGGAGGGCAGGGTGGGCAGATGCCCAATAACGAAAAAAATTATAGTGTAATGTTTTTAAAATATCTGGCAATTTTTGTAATCACCCCCTTCTATTGAACCAATTTGTAGTGCACTTTTTATAAAATTATCAAAATTTGCCACATCGACCATAAGTTTATGGCTCCGTCCTAGCCTTCACGTCACCGAACATCACCATCACACCACCAAACCTACCACTAAACAGGTAATGGTTGTCATCAAACCAAACATATAAAATACCCCACTTTATACAAACATATCTCACAATACACCAAACAACGAAAAGAAAATTAGTGCAAACCATTTGGTAGTCTGCACCACCCAAACATGGCAAAAAAAAGAGGATCGCGCGTGATTAAGGGATATGCTTAAAAGGTTGGACTACGCGTCAATGAAGGAGGTGGTGATGGAGGATCACTGATTGTTACCTCCGATCATAGAGCGAATATAACGTAACTTAATTTAAATCAGTTGTATTTAAATTACTGACATAGCCGATTGTGTCGATAAATGTGGTTATTGTTTTGACAACATAATGAATACAAAAATACTGAATGGCAGAAAATTTATTAAGAAGCTAAAGGATATGTGCCTCAATAATATTTTGTCTTTGTAAAAAGCTTTCCGACTCAATGGTTATGGATTCAAATTTTTCTTATGACATTTGACAAAATTTATGATGTATATATTGTAAGATAGATAAAACCGTCACATCGCTAAAAGCAACCTATCAAAATTAAAATTTATGATGTAATAAAGAAGAGAAATTAAAATAGCTTAACATTTATAAAAATCCAACATGCTACAAAATTCAAATTTACTATCTGTAATTATTAACTCTCATAATCTCATGTAACTCTACATGTTAAATACACAATGTATAAATAACTCTCATATAACTCTACATGTTAAATAAATACACAACGTATAAATAAAGCAATTGAATGACTTTGTTGATCTGACAAGTGACTAACACTTTTTTTTTTACCTTGTTTTTAACTTGACATTGCGAGCCGACTAATCCTAGAACGACTACTCTTTCGGATAGTTCGGAGTCAGCACAGGTGAACTTCCGTGGCCAATACACTTTTTGAAGGGAGGCTAATACTTATTTTTATTTTTTTTGAATGACTTGTTAGTTTTTTTGGTAAAAAGGATTCACGCTGGTAAAATATAATAATCACAGAACCAATGGAATGCGACAGAAGCATCACATTAACTTCAAGCTAAGCTTGAACGGCTTGTCAGTTGTTAGTGGTTCATGTTCAGCAGTGACATCCAATTGAACAGTATCTGAGACCCGCATGCTACTTCTTTATCGCCTGAAAGGATAAAAGTCCTGAGTGAGACTCGAACTTGAAACCTCCCCAAAACACTATAAAAAACCTTGATGACCAACTGAGCTACTTATTTTGAATCACATTATCTAATACTAGTATATATCAAGTACTTGAATAGTATTTGTGAGTTGTGACTAGTGTGACCTATTTCTTTGTAGATACACCTACTGCTAAAATATAACTAGAAGTGATCTTTTGGGTTAGATTTGACTCATTCTTGACACAAAGTTGATATGGTTTATGTTATCAAGATAATCATACTTTTTTGATAGAGTAATATATGAAGCTTAAAGCATGTTGATGGCGTTTATATTGCTTTTCAGGTTAAACAAAAAGTGTTTATATTGCTTTTCAGGTTAAACAAAAAGTTATTTACATTAGGGATTTTTAAAAACACATGTTTGAACAAATAAAAAAGTCAACTATTACTATAGTTCACTAAATAGAAAATTACATGTAATTATAGTGATTTTTAGGTATAGTTAATGCGCATTAACTACCTTTTATAATTTTTATGAAAAGTATTAGTTTGATTATCACTATTTAACATGTGCATTATCTGCATTTTATAATTTTTATGGAAATTATCAGTTTGATAATCTATTTAACATGTGCTTGAGTGCACATTTAGAATTAAAAAAGAAAAACCTTTTAACAGATTTGTTTGTTCGCAATATAAATGAAATTACTTCTTCGACTTATTATGTTTGACGTCCACCCCGCTAAGTAAAAATTAGTAATATATGATAAAGTTTTAAGTTTTAACATATAAATTGGCTTGCGCACTAAACTTTTTTCGTAGTTATTTTTTGATAAATTAAAATAAAATAAAATAAATACATAAATAAATAAATAATCAGTTTGGCCTATTTATGTGTGACAAATTATGGCCGCTTTACGAACAAAAGGTGTGTAACAAAAGTTTTTTGACTTGTATATGAGTGTGTTCATCAATTAAAAGGTAGGTGAAAGACATTTTTAAGATAGTGTGTGTGACATATGTAATATTTAAACGTGTGAAAAATTGTCTTTAGAAATAAATAATACGTAATAATATAAGAAGACCAGAAATAAACAAAAGTACACCTACAAGGTACCAAATAAATACAAAAAGGTTTGGTTGGGAATGTGAAATGACGAAATCAGGGCCTAATTTGACTAACTGCATTTATGAAAAATTATTAAATTGAGGAACACAATTTTTATAAACTAAGTGCATTTAAGAAAAATCGGGATTTTTACAAAAATTAATATTACCCCGCAAAATTTCATGAGTGTCCCAAGACTCTCGAGACGACCTACCCTGGTTATGTTCCTGCATATAATATAAGTTTGTCTGCTCATGTGACAAGTGATATATGCATAATTGAGATTGAAGATCGATTGAAAATCTCAAATCTTGCTAAGCTACTCAAGTACTCAACAATGACACATACTGATGTAATCATGTGAGTTGCTATGAGTGACCTGTATAGGCTTTAACAACTCCCCAAGATTTAGTACCAAAGAAGCAAAATTATAAATGAGATATTGGAGGGTATAGACCTTTCCATAAAAGGCTTAATAACTCATTTTTATTTCTATGGTCTAGAATTGAAAGCTAACATTACAAATATCATACTATCTTATAAAGCATATAAATATTTTTGAGAATTTAATACCTTAAAATTCAGCATTACAACTAAATTAAACACAACTTTAAAACATTAAATACCTTCAAAACTTAAATTTTAGCATTATATAATATAAAGCTATGTTTACAACCATTTAATGCACAAATAAATTAATTCAATTTAATACTCTTATTAAAAGACCTCTCAATCAAAAGTACAACTTTATTAACACATGATACTCTAAGAAACCTACTAATCTATACTAGATACTCGTACAAGGAATGCATATATTGAAAGGGATGTACTTGTTGGAAATATATATATTTACAAACACGTAAATGTCCGGATTCGAAACTCGTGACCACGGGATTGCACACATTAGCGAATGAGAATTAAAGTTAATAATTAATGTTTATGTTTACGATTAATTATTGCACATTAAGTCCAGTTAACGATCGTTAAGTATTTAACGGAAAAAATGACTAACGACCGTTAAATGAAAAGAGAAGGACTAGTAATGGAAAATCTTGAAAAGGAAAAAGTTATGGGTTTCTCTTGGGCTTGTTACAAGGCCGGCCAAGGGGGGGTTTCTCAACCCAATCCCTAACTTGTTCCCAAAGGTATCCATCTACTATATAAACAAGGCTAGGTTCTAGGGTTTCTCACACTTTGTGCATTGAATTAACCCTAGATCCCTCCTCTCCTCTCTCTACTCATTATTCGGCCGAACACCCCTTGTAAGGGAGTTTGGTTTCGTTTTTCTTAAACGAGGACTTGTGTTAGATCTAGCAATCGCTTGATTCGTTGGTTAATTCGTGTGTACAAGAACGTGGTAGTAAGACATTATTCTTACACCATATTGGTTTGAGTTGTAGAACGGTAAGGGACAACTCTTCAAACCACTCCTTTGTTTTGCTCAAGGGATCTGACATTCGCAAGAGGTACGTTACGCATACTTTCAGTTAATTATTTATTTGTTATGATCTTTAGTCTTCCGCTGTGTACTCTTAATGTTTACATGTTTATTGTATGTTATATATATTATAAACTTAACGATTGGCATCGAGCCTTGTATAACAAATAATTAATTACTGAAACACATAAATAAAATAAACATGTTGTGTTATTATTTGTATGCGTAGATCTAGGGTTTGCAAAACCTAAACCCTAATTTATTAGGGGGGGGGGCGTTTTTTGGTGCCCTAATTAGGGTTTTGTAAACTAAAGTTTTAATTGGATTAGAAACCCTAAGATGCATGCAACTTTATGTGTATTGCGTAACTCTTTTTAATTGCATTAATTGTCAAGTGTAATTTTATGTCCATGATAATTACATGCATGTTTTATAATGGATCTGCTTTTATTGTATGTCTTTCTTGTTTAAGTGATATACATTAAATTATGATAGATCTAAAATTGGGGAAGACCTCAATCATTATTAATTTTATCAATTAGGTGCTATGTGGTATGTATTTAATTTTGACTTACGCAATCGATGAATCGATGCATGTGGCTCACCTTGTACATAGATGAAAACGGGTGAAAGTCTTAATTAAATATATGCATATTGACAGATCTAGAATTGGTTTTAATAGGATTTATCAAAAACGTTTGCATGTGGCTATTTGATATGCATGACTTATTTTTGTTATGCATTCATTGTTTATTTGTTTATTTTTACAAATACTTGCTTGTTTGTTATGTGTAACAAGGGTATTTTTACAAGAAAAATAAACTGACCTAAACAATGGTGAAACATGTATTTTTTAAGCATAGTAATCATAATCGTTTAATTGATTGATGACTTTGGTACAAATGACTGAACGGCTCACCCATGAGAATGAACTATAAAGGGGTTAATAAAGAAGTGCGCACAGTCACACTGAAAGGATGTCTAAGGTTGTGCTTTAGCGCGTGCACAGTCCTCTGCCCTCTGTAAATTCGAATGGAGCTACTTAGTAAGCCATTAAATGTGCAAGCTCATCTTAAGGGCGAATTAGTTTTAATTCCATGCGCCACTTCGGTGGTAATTACCCGAAACACTAAGTGTTTACACTTATGCAAAAGTACGGTATAATGGATGATAATTAACACTAAATTCCTTGATTGGTGAATCCAATACCTCAATTAAAGTTTGATGATGAAAAGCTTATACATTAAAACAAGATATATATGTTTTAATAAAAACTATGCTACAAAGATGAATGCATGACATCTTTGTACATATTTGATTTGACATCAAAATTATTACCCTTTAATTTGAGTTATATGCCATCCAGCGAAACGGAAACACCTAAGATTACCTTTTATTTTCGTGAGAACGTGACTTAGATCGTAATCGAAGAGTAAAATGTCCACGTGTCGTGAGAACGGGCATGGACGATTTTGCAGTTTCTTAAGTTGGACAACTTAATTGAGCTTTGTAGTGAGAACTAACAACTCAAGGCATAAGATGGGGATAAAACATGTTTACATGGTAATTGAAATTGGCTAGATGTAAATCCCATAAATCTAGGAATTGCAATTTGAAAATTGGCAATTGAGGTTCGACTCGTACCATCTTGAATAATTTCATTACTAGCAGATCAACTAATGTGATGAAACTATGTCAATTTGGATCCTAGTTTTCAATGAAAATTAAATGGTTATATATTTATGAACCATGGGTATTTAATTTTCTTGAAAAGGTTAATTATCGAAAATACTAAAATTGAATTTTGTAATTCTTTTGAATGTATAAATGCAACATTTAACCGTAAACGTGGTTTAGTCTTTGATTACCGAAAAGACAAACGAAGTCTCTTTTCCATGGGAGAAGCTTGAGGCTCAATCCTATTCCTTTTCATGAATGAGAAAGGTATTATAGGAACATTTGAATTGTCTAAATTCTAATGTAACTCATAACAATGAATTGCATATCATATTTTCCATAAAGATTTCATTACCCTCATTTGGTGAATGAATCCTTTTGTAACAACATGAATGTTGGTTAACTGGAAAACATGTATATGAGTTACTAAATTAGAAGCTAGACTAATTACCGCGAAAATTGGTAAAAGGCAAACTAGCTTTATTTATCTAGTTGTTATGCTTTAACCTTTAAAGGTGCTACATACCATTATGGGCATGGTAGGCCTGTTAAGGAAGAAATTGCATACCCAATTTTTCGACTTAATAACATTGATGGATAACCTATCATTTATAAAGTAGAATACACCTTTTAGTACCTTATTAATGATTACGTATGGTTCTTAAAGGTGTAGGAAAGTTAAAAGCAAGCAAGTTGTTTTCACTGGTTATGCAACACTTACAATGTTGTCAGATTCAGTGGGAGCATTTGTGTTGCATTACTGAATAAGAAGTTGTTTTAATGATTTCTAATTCAATGGGAGCTACAAGCCTTATTTCCTATGTAGTCACCCAGATGATCTTCAAAGATAATTACTTTCAAATTGTAGGCACTTATGTTTTTTAAGGATTGTCATGTGCGTTTCCTTACAAATCAATATAGTCCTATATCTACTAGTTATATCTATGACACAAATCATATTAATCAAATAAACGAACGTGTATCGTGTTGTTTATATGTTACATGATGTTGTTCCATGCACAAGTGGGAGAAATCTTTATTGCGTGCAAGGTACAACACATATCAATATGATTTAAATGGATTCTCTTGACTGTAAAGTAAGAGAATAACGTTCTAATAGGAAGTATACATTTAAATATGTATGATTGCCCTATTAAGAACATGTGTCAAGATGATAACATAGACTACTTTATTTTAAATATTTATGTCATTCAATATTTAAGAAACACTTGTAGTTACAATTTATGTTACGTGAGAACGTGAACTAGATTGTAGCCCAAGGTAAAATACCCACGTGTCGTGAGAACAAGCATGGATGATTTTGCAGTTTCTTACGTTGAACATTTCATGGAATGACATAATTAAATGAAGTAATCTAATACTACTTTGAATTTAAGTATTCGTTGAATGACTTAAATATATGTAGTAAATATTAACTTGAAATATTAATTGAAACCCGAGGTGGTGTTCATAATTACTTTAATTATACATGTTTATGACTTCTTTGTAAAGTCACAAACATGAAGTCTTTTAATACGAGACTTACAATATAAAGTAAGACGTTAAATTGCTATGTTTTAAGACATATGCATGAAGTCAATGAGTTGATCAATGACTTATAACGTATAGTGGGATTATAACTGTTATGTCTTTTGACTTGGTCAAAAAATACTTGAGTTATAATGCATGCAATTGATTTGGTAATTCTATTATACCATTAAGTTTTACTTTGTTCGTAAATAGGATAAACCAAAGAGTAGATGGTTATCTTAAATATTGTTAGATTAATCTTACAATATTAATTCTAATGAAATATCATTGTCTTATGGTATGTTCAGTTAGAAGAATCAAAATCTGTTGGAATTGTTTGATTCAAGATAACTATAGTTTCTTCCAAAAGTTATCAAGGTTAGTAGATTGAGTATAGATTGAATATACTCAATAAGACTCCAACCTAGAAGATTAATAAGACACCATTTTTATGGAATGTGATGAATCACATTAAGTCTTATAATGAAGTTCTGAATTTGTTAAACTACTTGTAGAGTGGGTTGTAACAAACTAATGTCAGGAACTGTCAATGTTTTTTTGTAATATCCCAAAAGAGAACAATGTATTTTTGCTCTACTTGCTAAACTATTTAAAGGTAATCTTTAAATTGTTAAAGGCAAGTGGGAGTTTTGTTTAGATTTTGAAAGATTGAATTACAAAATACATAATCTTCTAAAATGCACTAGCAAATATCATGATGAGGTTAAACATGTAGATGATAGACCTCAATATGATGGAATTGTCATTCATAGATCCGTAAGGATATCTCAGATATTTAATATGCTGAGGATTATGAGTTACAGGATCGTGGTAAGCCTGTTAATCATGATGATGAATTTACCAAATGTTGAATTGTGGTAAATCAATCATACTATGAATGTTGAGATGTTGTCCATAAAGATAATCAACTTTAGATACTTGGTTTATCTAAATGAAAATAATTTTCTTCAAATGATGAAAACCCTAGTGGTTTAAATCTTTGTGTAGAAATCATATGGACAAAATTGTACACGTATTTAATGCATGTCTAGTGATAATAATATTAATCATACTTAAGCAATTAACTATGATTAAATACTCTTTCCTAGATACATTAAATAGAAGTATAAAGATTATAATACTTAGTTTCATTGATATGAAATTTTGACAATGAATATCAAAACTCTTTGTTGTGGAATTACTTTTGCGAGGACGATAAGTAATACAAAGTAGTTTTATGAATTCAAATAATCTTTAAATATGTATAGACTGCAAGAATCCATGAATGGATATATGCATGCATCTAGGAGATGATTCTTATGTTTAATATTAAATCCAATTTTGATTTAATAATTAAAATAAGATTGCTCATAAGTATTCCTGAAAGCTAGTGGGAGTATTATTTATTCTTCTTAAATCTTATATGTTGTATGGGCAACTACATTCCACCTAAATTAAGTTTTAGTTGGAATGAAACTTCATTTGTAAGATTTGGAAATAAGACATACAACCTTGAAATATATGTTTATTATTATAAACATATGCGGTAAATAAATGAGTCTAATAGAACATGATGGATATATAATGAGATCTTAAAGTCTAACTTAAAGATTCATCATGTATATCATGTTGTAAGATTGTTATGTCATGCTTGATTACAAGATGATTTGACAACATTGAAAGTTGTTAGTGTAATAAATATTTTAAAATAAATATGTTTGGATTTAGAATCGCATTCCACATTCTGGAGATGCTCCTAGATTCTATGGATGAAAATATGGCAATTGTTTCATAATTGTCATTGCCAACAAACTTGAGTTTTGGTAGGCACCAACATTACACTATAACTGTTCAAAGTTTACGGATGTTTAAAGAGCATATTGTTGTACACAATGATGCTAGTATAATTGAGATGACACTCAATTCTAGTCATGGTATCCTTGATGATGACCATGTTGACTAGTTATGCTCAACTAAGAGCATAGTTGCATTATACATTATAGAATAAAGAATACTTTAAACTTTAAAGTTTTGAAAGATGATTGTCATAAAAGGTGGTTCAGGTTGTCACGCACCTTATGGAATGATATGACAATATCAAGATATGTGTAAACATATACAAGAAATTCACTTATTGAATTCTTGAAATAAGTATTCTCAAAATTCCTATAGATCAAAGTTAATTGAAATTATGTTCTGTCAACAAGTATGATTTTCATGACTTGTGGCAAAATTATTATCATGCATTGATCTATTTAGTATTTGGATAAAGGATGTTAAACAATTATTATTTATAATGAATTAAAGTACGGTATACGTTTAATTTCATTTATAATATTGTGTCCTGTATTTGCATGTTTAAATCCTTGAATAACTTAAGTTATTCTAAATAGTTCGTTGTCGATCAATAACATGGGAATGATATTGAATTAAGACAAATCTGAGTATTAGTTAGGATATACTTGAAAGTATATTGATGCGTAGCATGACTAATTTCAGATGATATTCAATGGATTGAGTATAGGACTTATCCCACCCACATGATGATACTTTATGGATCTTTGTCATTAAGTATATCATGAATATTTATCCTCTGACTTGAGATACGAGAGATATGTCATGGATGTAGTGCATTTCTGTGAAGCAATCTAACTCTATACGTGGCGGTAGTTATAAGGGTTGTTTTCAGAAGTGTTGCGAAATATGTGAATCCTGCTTGTAGTCAAAATAGGATTTGTTTCCTTCAAATTTATTTTGAAGTATAATCTTCTTGGGCCCCTCGTAGGGTTGTTAAGATGTTTGCATGGCCATGCCCAAGGTCTTACGGAATATGTTGGAAGAATTGGCAATCTTAATCAATCACATAAAGCGAGAAACAGAATAGTTAATTAAGAAATGAGTGAGATCCATATTCTTATTAACATGGTATTAGAAACAAAAGGATGAATATGATGATGAATCATCAAAACTTGGTTTTCTCCAGAAAATCATACACGAGTTGTACCGGGGGCATTGGCGTGTTGCTAGACGCTAACCAATGTCATTTCACGTTTTGTAAACATATCCAAGTGGGAGCTTTTGGAAATGTATATATTTACAAACACGTAAATGTCGGATTCGAACTTCGTGACCACGGGATTACACATTAGCGAATGAGAATTAAAGTTAATAATTAATGTTTATGTTTACGATTAATTATTGCACATTAAGTCCAGTTAACGATCGTTAAGTATTTAACGGAAAAAATGACTAACGACCGTTAAATGAAAAGAGAAGGACTAGTAATGGAAAATCTTGAAAAGGAAAAAGTTATGGGTTTCTCTTGGGCTTGTTACATGGCCGGACAAGGGGGGTTTCTCAACCCAATCCCTAACTTATTCCCAAAGGTATCCATCTACTATATAAACAAGGCTAGGTTCTAGGGTTTCTCACATTTTGTGCATTGAATTAACCCTAGATCTCTCATCTCCTCTCTCTAGCCATTATTCGGCCGAACACCCCTTGTAAGGGAGTTTGGTTTCGTTTTTCTTAAACGAGGACTTGTGTTAGATCTAGCAATCACTTGATTCGTTGGTTAATTCGTGTGTACAAGAACGTGGTAGTAAGACATTATTCTTACACCATATTGGTTTGAGTTGTAGAACGGTAAGGGACAACTCTTCAAACCACTCCTTTGTTTTGCTCAAGGGATCTGACATTCGCAAGAGGTACGTTACACATACTTTCTGGTAATTATTTATTTGTTATGATCTTTAGTCTTCCGCTGTGTACTCTTGATGTTTACATGTTTATTGTATGTTATATATATTCTAAACTTAACAGTACTATGCCTACCCTCTCTACTAGGGAGGGTTTGTACTTTTGATGCCTTTTGTCCCCCATTTATTTCAGTACAACACAGTTTTTTTTTTCAGTTTCTGTTCCGTATTTCTGATAATTTTAAACGTTTTACTTATTAAACTTTATATTTCTTGTTCCGCATTTTCAGGTTTATAGTTTTTTTGATATAAACAAAATTATAAAAATAAAAAAATAATAAAAAAAAAGCAAAAAATTATGGAGGTTGGGAATATAAGATATTGGGGGGGGGGGGGGGTAGGAATATCTTGTCCCATATTGAAAACAAGTGCTTGTAACCCGCGGCGGGATTTTTTGTGGTATTTCGTAGTGGCATACAATCTAACCCATAATATTACAAACCCAAAACATGTAACATCAAAATGTTTGGTGAACCACCTGCTACTTTAGCTACCCTAACATCTGAGCAACACTTATGATGTTAGACAATTAGTTTTTAGCGTCAACCCAATACATGGTACCTCGTTCAACTTTTAATATCTCCCCGGGAGTCTTCAGTATGACCTGTGGCAACATGATAAGTTGCAGTTTAATGTAGTGACCAACTATATAATGTATTTAAATACTGGTCATATTAAACTAATCTTTTTAGATCATTTGTTCATTACTCACTTTGAAAGCATAAGAGAGTGTACCAAACAGAATTCATTTAGTCATCGACTTACCACTTTCTTGTTCAACATTTCAATACACCATGATGGCTAGTCATGCATCTAGATTGTTAATAACAGATATTAGCATTGTAATAAGCACTGTATAGTGTAATAAAGAGAAAAAATAATTGCCTCATAAGTTGGTACCCTCGGGACATACGATCAGATAATCATGTTTGCTGCAACGGTTAAAAATACACACCTTATGTTAAGAAAAAGGATACGTGATACCTCCCTTCGAGTCTAGTTAACAGGAAGCCTTTCCACAAACAATAAATTTGACAGCCTAGGACTGCACACATGCCACAACATAGCTCTCCTTCTTGCGATTCAAGATAAATTGAGTTGGATTTCTTTGTTGTTACTTCGACACTGCTCTTCACCAACTTTTTCCCGTTGTCCTTCAATACCGAGCACCTTCAACCTCGAAACCTGGAAAAAAAACAGATTAGCATGTGTCCTGACGTGCACAAAAACAGAAATTAGCTGCGATAAATAGTTTTTGCAGAGTGCGAAAACTTACGCGTGGTTGTAGGTTTCCAATTACTTCGACACTGCTCTTCACCAATTTTTTCCCGCTGTCCTTCAATACCGAGCACCTTGAACCTCGAAACCTGGAAAAAAAACACATTTAAACGCAAAACCAACAGATTCGTTGCACATTTATACAAATATGTTAACTTTTAGGGGTTATGAGATTAACTTTTAGGGGGTATGAGATTAACAGATATATTATCATACAATTCATCATGCCCGTGTAACATTGCTATCATAAACATTTTCACACGCACCAACAGACTACCGTTACTCGGTCATCCCATTTTCTTTGCCCCTATACTTGCCCAACCATCCAGTAGGTTTTGTTTCAATAAACGATTTTGATTTCTAAACATTATAAGCACAACCCGTACATCTATATAGAAAAACAGATATACATGGCACCAAAATCTACCCAATTGACCATGCACCAAACCTGCTCATTTTACATGGGTTACCTCTACTGTGCCATGATCATTCATTAGCTTTTTGGGTCAATGAATTATCTATCTTTCTAAACAGAGTAAAAGCAAACTGTAAAAATTGTATATAAAAATACAAAGATTATATTATAATAAAAAAAGGTACAAAGCTGATATATAAAGATCAAAGTGAATAAGCAATTAAGCATGATTATAAATAAAGATCGAAGTAAAAGATTTGCATCATGTTGTCAATTCATATGGATCTAACGATAGCGTGAGACCGATGATCGTGATGGTGGTGCCAGCGTCTTTCTGCATGCGTATGGTGTTGTTTATAAGCTGGATGGCGCTGTGGGTTTACATAAACCAAAACTCAATCCAGTATTTGAAGTTACCTTCACGCAAGGGCGTTGTTGTTGTCGATGGTGTAGGGCGTAGGGCTACGTCGTCCTGCTGCTGAAGCTGGAGTGAAGCTTCTACCTAAAGAGCGGTGAAATAACATCGTCCTAACAATTTTTCACCTAACAATTATTCTATACCGTCTATTTTGTAGTATCTTTTATGAAAAAACGGTTCAAACATCCACATTAGCCAAACAGGCCAGATCACGTAACAATCTTTCACTCACCTAACAATTTTTCACCCTTAAGCAACACGCCGTTTTTTTTTCTTTGATGTTGTTTGCACCCCGGCACAGATCTGCCGTGGCTGCAACCACAACGCGTGTGTGGTTACCCCGCCACGATATATTACAGAAAAATATCATCATCGCCTTTAGAGAGAGGTAGGTGATACCCAATCAAGAAGATTCGAGGTATGTATTGATAAGAACGAAAAATATGAAGCGGTGGAGAATAGAACAAAAGGCAAACGGGCCAACAAAAGTGGGCCAAAGTATAGCCCATCATATAATAATTTTAAAAGCATGATTAAAATATAATGGTTTGCATGTCCGGTGTGCTATAGCATCTTATGTTATGTGACACACACTAAACAGAAAGCTAGAAACCAACAGGCCATAAAAAAAAGGTTACAAAATGGGGTGACAGATATATTTTTTTTTTTATGAGTGAAGAAAATATAATGGTTTCAATGTCCAGCGCACTATAAGATATAAGGCTCAGGCCAGCGATAATGGAAGTGGTACCCAAAACCCCATGGTCGCAACCATCCGGTCGCCACGCCAACATACGGGTTTTGGCAAACAACACTTACAAAAACATCGGAGGCTGACAAATCTCATCATCGCCTACAGTATACTCAAGGTATTAAAAAACCCAAAATGTCAGCATACACCCCCGAATGCCACAATTAAACTGAACATCGATGCTGCAAATTTTGGCAAGATGGCCGCGACATACATCTAGCACGCTCATATTTTCGAATGCGTAACGGGATAAGAGGGATGCGCTAACGACATGGCTGCAAACAACATTAGGAATTCCACACCAATCATTTATATAAGATACTATAGCGCGCTGGACATACCAACCATTTATATAAGATACTACTGATGCAACATAACCTTCGGTCACATCCACGGACAAACACCACAAACAAAAATCCAAATCCTCCTCAAGCCCACATCGACATAAGGCTCGGGCCGGCGATTATGGAAGTGGTACCCAAAACCCCATGGCTGCAACCATCCGGTCACCATGCCAAGATATGGGTTTTGGCATACAGCACCACAAAAACATTGAAGGTGACAAATCTCATCATTGCCTACGATATACTCAGCGTATTAAAACCCAAAATGTCGCATACATCCCCAAATGCCACAATTAAACCGAACATCGATCTGCAAATTCAGCCAAGATGGCGCGACATACATCTAGCAGCTCACATTTTCAAATGCGTAGCGGGATAAGAGCGTCACGCTAACGACATGGCTGCAAACCTGTGTTAACGTGATGCCCTGCCAAGCCAGGCCGCTTTAACCCATCATATTCCACGGCAAAAAGCAATACAATCACGAAGGTGTACCAAAAGAAACAGACCCTAACTTTCAAAACTTAACCCATCGACCCCTTTTAGAAATAAAAATATCATAAAACAATTCAGCCCATGTCTCTGACCTGTCGTTCCGCGTTCCGCATCATGTTCGATTGCACCAGCTGCTTAAGTGGATGTGGATATTGACCCTGGTTCGCCCTTTTCAGCCGTTTGTTCTCACGACTATGGATATTGAACTCACTTTCCTGTATTCTAACATGCTGCTCAAAATCTCCCATACCCTGCACATTCTCTTCTTGTCTAAGCCTCTTCATCTGCTTATCAACACGCCGTCAAAATTATAAATCAATAACCAAACACCGAAAATAATCAAAATGTCAACAAATTATCTATCTTTAAACATATCTAGCCTTCAACTTACGGGTTTAATAAAGCCATATTTCTAGCGAAGTTTTTTGACCACGACAATTCCCTCGGTGGCGTGTATACGATAGATGTAATGACTAACCATTTTAGAGAAGTAGCGGTATGGCAGGTAAGATACCTCTCTCTTTTGGATAAGGCGATAATGGACAATCGTCTATGTAGCTTTCTGCTTCAAGAAGTCATTGCACCTCTTGCTTGTTGTCACATTGTTTACAGGTCACCATAAGTAAGCTTTATGTTTGTGTGACTGGAATAAGTATAACTATAAAATTAATTACAAAGAAGACCGTACCATATGAGTAGTTCTTT
Organism: Chrysanthemum makinoi; assembly: GCA_910596185.1. Lineage (NCBI taxonomy): Eukaryota > Viridiplantae > Streptophyta > Magnoliopsida > Asterales > Asteraceae > Chrysanthemum > Chrysanthemum makinoi. The sequence continues at coordinate 51,727,292 of OU343220.1, read as the reverse complement.
ACTACCCTTTCATACCTATGTCCTGCCACCGAGAACCAAATTCAAGTTATTCAAAAGGAAAACAAAAAATTATGATTTTTTTTCATATCGCTTTAGATTTAAAGCCAACCCAATCCAAAAATCCCCCCAAGTTAACCGTAAAAGTAAAATCAATATAGCAATAATTTACAATCTGCAACAAATTTAAATTACTGAAAAATCCCCTTGCTCAAAACCCTAAAAGTAGAATAAACATAGCACTAATTTAAAATTAAGTATATAAAAATCCAAATCAACATAAAGTAAATCTCACAGAAGGTACTCACATATATTTAAATTTTCAGGCACTGATCACTTTGGAGGTGAATAACCGGATAAGTACTTTTTAAGAAAGTTGAAACATCATGTCCTCCACCTAACGTTTGAATCACACAAAGTGCTAATCAAGGTTACAAAAACAAAACGATCTGCTAAGCAGATAACTAACGTTAGAAAAAAATAAAGATGAATCTCAAAAAAAAAAAAAAATTAAAACTTGCCCCAACGATTAACTTGAGGTTGAAGATTTGAACTCACCTAGAATTTTGGATTTGTCGTTGTAACATTCTTGCTCCAAGCTTTTGAAGCCCAAGGATTCATGATTGCATACATCTTAATTGTTCAGGGTTTATGCAATCCCTGATCCGTGTGGATGTTGGTCCGTTCTGAAAACTGAGGGATAAGCTTTGTGTGATGAGTCATACACACGTGTCTAGAGATCCTTAGGTTTTGAATGAATGGCCAAAAACCAAATACGAAATATAGCACACTCGCAGGTCGGGTCAAAGTCACCAGCGCAAAAGGGCCACAAAACGGGCTAACACACAAACTGATGGGCCAACATTTTATATTTAAGAAAGAGTGGATTAAAATATAATGGTTAGAATGACCGGCGTGCTATATATCTTATATAAATGGTTAAGGAACACATAGTTAGATGCCTATAGTACAAGTCATATAAACACAACTACACTATAAAAGTACAAAATTAAAATAATACAAAACAAAGAAAAGCCTTTCTTTGAAGTAATAGTCAAACATTATTTTCTTCCACCACGTGACAGGTTTTCTTTACCATTATAAAATAAAATATGTACATAAAACTAGCACACAAGACAATCACCACTTTTTGCAGTGGATCCGACAAAGCACATTACTTCACACACAAACTCGTGGAAACAATAAGTTTCTCAAGTAGGATGTGTGATATGTACGAAAAACAAAAACATTTTAGTTAGGCTGACAAACTGAGTGATGCAAATCGAAGGAGTGTGGTGTCCATTTTACTGATACTAGAAGGTGGGGTGGCCAACGGCTGATGGCGAGGAGGTCGGCGACAGAGCGAAATTGACTGCTGGTGGATAAGGTGATTGTGGGTGAAGATAAAAAAACAGTTGTGTACATATACGAGAGTGACTGATATCTCCAACTAGGGTTTTCACATATTTTTGTTAATATGGGCCAACACATACAAATAAATGCATTTAATAAATTATTATTTATTTATTTATTTATTTATTTATTTATTTATTTAATTATTTTTTTTTATTTTTTTAAATGGGCTCCAAATATAGCTAAGCATGTAAGTTGTTGATAAAAGAAATATCAAAATTTAAATTGCATATAAAGTTTAGCAGTTTAGCCCTACATCACACACTTTTTTTTTTTAATCCTCAAAAAGTTTAAACTGCAACACAAGCATTCACTCATCTTACTTTTTTCCCCCCTGTGAAATAGGGGTGTTTAGAATTCGAGTAATACCCACAGGAACTGAAAACTAAAACCGAATCAAAAAAACCGAACCGAATTTGAACAACTGAAAACATTGCCCACTTAAATATTTATTATCACAATTGTAAAATGAAAAGTATTGTCATTAGTTAAAGAGGTGAAAGATGTCACATGAAATTTTTGGCATCCGTAAATTTCTTATCACTAAAAATCTAATAAATTAAAAAACATGATTTATCGAAAAATTATATTTCAGGGTGTCCGCCGTCGCAACACGCAGATACCATGCTAGTATATATGATAGATACACATTAGCTGAAAAAACATCGAGTAAGAAGAAAATACTTTTCAGTTTTTTATTTATTTATTATTTTCTTTTAATTTTATTTTTCATTTGATCCTAACTCTACATTACCTTTCAAAGAGTTGCAATAAATTGAAGCTAATTACAAATCACATATGGTATAATTTTTCATTTCAAAACATGGTTAGGGGAGATTGTATAGGAATGAAGAGGAATTTTCATTTGTTTACCTTTATTTTTGTGCTTACTGTTGATACAAAAGTTGGGCGTTCCTTGTTTGGGGCTCCGGTTCTCGTACCAATTGCTGATTGTTGCTTGACACATGCGCACTAACAGACAGAAAACACCGTTAGGCTTACCGTGGGATTGTCTCCCACGATTATCCTCTGGCGTGAGAGTACGTAATCGGTTTAGGGTTAAAGGAGAGTCAGGGTTTGTCAGTCGTACCTTTAACGAGGGATGTGCTTCCCTTTATATATGCACGGAATCCTTGTTGGTTCCGTGTTCCTCAACCTTCGGCAGTATCCGCCTAAATCGGTTGGGAATGATTATCTCCTTGATTAAGAGATGTCCTCTATCTATTCCGTAAATAGATTTGTACTTGGGCCTTCGTGGGCCTAAACGCTTATCAGTAGCCCATTCGTCTTTGGGCTTATCGATTGGGCTTTGGGCGGGTTCGTGACCGGATATAGACTATCGTCATCATGTCCCCATCTAGTATGCGCAGTGAATAACTGCGGATGCTAGACTAATAGTCGTAGTCAAAGAAACAACATCGGCGTAGCGAAGCCATAAAATATATCTTCCCATACATTGTATCTAGACATAGGATTAAAAAATTGGCTCCTCGTAAATCGGGGGAAAGTTACTGCTGTGACGTCCCATCAAGCAATCTCAGCCACACCATTAGCGTTAGTGGGGTCCACGTGTCACTCATCGTGTGAGTGAGAAGAATTATCTATAACCCCTTAGTTCATTTCCACTTCGTTTCTCACAGTAAAAACATTCATCCGCCATTGCTAACAAGACAGCAAACTTCAACCCAGAAAAACATTGTATTTAAAGGTAACCGGCGTGCGCGCTTTGTAAAAAATAATACCATGGTCAAGCAGTTTTCTGACTTCACCTCCAACCTCACCGAAAGTGATCTTCTAGAGTTCACTTCGGATTACTTTATACCGCTTGACGTGCATCCGGTTGTTCCGGGTGCGCAAGCATCTATCGCGGATTTCCCCGAAGGGAAAATAGGGGTATACACACGATTCTTTGAATTTGAAAATCAACGTGTGCCCCTATCCCGATTTTTGTGCGATGTTTTAAATTATTACGAGCTGCACATATCCCAGATGCACTGCATTGGTGCGGCTAAAATTACTAACTTTGAGGTGAGCTGCGTCTGCTGGCGGTTAATCCAACCATCCACCTATTCCGTGCCTTTTATCACACGACATGGTCACATGGGTGGGTATCCTTTGCTAAGCGGCAGATTTCGTGTTATCTTGAGAAAGTGGATGCGCTTAGAACTGGAGAGAGTCGTTTTTGGGTAGGCGACACATGCTTTCCGTGGCACTATGACTTTTATACTCGGGGAACATTGCCGAGGGATGAGTGCCCGTGCACGGATCATATGTAGCGAGGATGCGGGCTGATAAAAAAACCGCATCCCCATTAGTTCCTATCATGAGGAATTTTTGGTGCATATGGGCATCAGCCGTAATTATTTTGGTATGCGGGATGAGATGCCAATCTTTTGGAAGCCAATGGCGAGGTGGGTACTTGTTCCTCGCACCTCCTTTTACAATTAATGTAAGAGTTTTTCTTCTTTTCGCACATTATATAACTGTGTTATTTGTTGTCTTTTATCGTGCGAGAGATGGATCTTTTCACCGTCGTCGCATAGCGAAGCCAGCGAGGTGAAGGTAGGGACGCGCCCCGAGAGAAGGAGAGGAGGCCATAATAGCGGCCACTGCAGGCCATACCATGGAGATGAACATAGGAGGAACAGGTACTAGCTCTTCTGTTGCAGTGGAGGCAACACCGCTGCAGAGCGTGCCGAGCCCCCGTGTGCCTGCTCCGTGCGCAGCCACCGCCTGTAGCCGTGGCGCAACCTATGGAAGAGGAAGAGGAAGAGCCAGAATCTGGGTTACAGCGCAAGAGATCCCGCGGAGAGGATGGTGCGAGCTCCTCGAGGAAAAAACGTCTGGTGATCCTTACTGTAGAATCATCCGCTAGTGACGCTGCGTCCTCCCGCCCATCCGCTGATATATCTGGCCCACAGTATGTAATGTCCTCAATATATATTGTTTGCGCATCAACTGTGTTTTACGTGAAACTGACAATTCTCTGTCTGGGTATGCAGGTTTGAACAGGGTGCGGAGTCGCCCCATGCTATTGGTCCTGCACAGTCTTCTGAGGCACACAACCAAAAAAATGAAGATGTGTCTGCTAGAAATGCTCCAGTGGAACAATTGGTTGAAGAATTGGTGCAGGTGTCTGCGCATCAAGCGTTGTTGGTTGAGAAGCTAAAGGCGCAGATTTCTGGTGAAAGCAGCCAAGGCGCTCAAAAAGATCAGAAGATTGCCTTGCTGGAGTCGCAGCTGGCCAGTGCCAAGGCGGAGGCTGAGAGTCTTTCTGTATATGCCCAGAAGCAAGCTGAGGAGAAGATGGCGCTGATGGGCCAAATAAACCAAGAGCGCACAAAGTCATCAGGGTACAAGGCTTCATGCCTCTGGGCACTAAAGTATCTGGAGAAAAATAAGGACACATTAACTGCGCAGTTGGAAGATTTTGGTGCCACTGTGAGGAGTGCTCTAGAGGCCCAAGAGATGAAGTTGCGTAAGCTAAGTTTGGAATATGATGAGGAATTATATCCTCATCTAATGTCTGTCATCTCTTAGCGCAGGTGGCTTATCAGCCATGGTCTGCGTCTTGCTGCACTGAGTACTCTTGAGTCCAAGGATGTAGTTGACAAATTTGGTGGGGTAGTCCAATGTGCTTTGGAGAGAGGAAAATCAGAGGCTATAGAGGCGCTGTAGAAAGTTGACTTGTTGAAGGTACCTGCCGAAAAGGTTCTTGGGTATGATGCTCAGTCCTACGATAACCTAGTTGCTGCTATGGAAAAGATGAAGACATTGGAGCTGCCTATGATTGCTGAGTTAGAGCGTGTTCAGGATTTCCCAATAAAGGTCATTATGGAGGGATTGACCTTAGCTCGACATCTTGGTGGAGAGGCCGTTGCGCAGCCAGACCATTTTCTTAAGCCTGATGAATCTCAACTTTACGTGCCTGTATTCGCGCGTCCCAAGGATATCTTGAATCCTTTTGTGCTGGAGAAGGAAGTGCCTTTGAAGCAAGTTCTAGAAGCGCATGCTACAAGACTTGTCGAAAAAGAAGGGATTAAGGGTAAGGCTGTCATGTGTGGCGTGGGCGCGGCACATCTCCCCAGATCTGATGGGATATCAGTCAGTGTTGCAACCGTGTCGCGCCGGGATTCCGACCTCCTGAAGAGGCTGAGTGAGGTTAAAGAGGCAGCTAACCGCTTAGGTAGCTCATCTTTGGAGCGGTGTAATAGTTGGTAGGTTTGTACGTTGTAAAGTAACAATCCTTTTGTAATAACACGTAGTTATTAATAAAATCTTCTTTTGTTAAGTTCGTATGGATATTGTTGTAACTTGTAACGTACGTACTTGTCTTTTTGTCGAAAAGGCATTTGTGTTGTCTAAGAGTTAGATGTGTATACCAGCGTGAATAATATAGGAAATTCATAGTCATGTATGAAGATCATAGTATACCTAAAAAAAAATCTAAGTATTTTCAATCATAGTCGTGTATGTTATGATATGCAGCGTACTGTAAATATCACATTAAGAAATCAAGTGTCTTGGTTTCTAAGTTGTTAAACGTGCACCATATGCGATGTTGCGCACCCGTCGTGGGATGCGCACAAAACTTATTCCAACGTCTTGAGAACAAGGTGTTTAACAAGGATACGTGATCCGGTGTTGATGGGTTTGCAACCCTCTTACTCAACAAGTTGTTTAGTAGGTTAACTTATCCTTTTACCATCGTGGGTTTATTTTAATGCATGCGCGCCATGTAGGCAAGAGATAAAAGAAAAGTGTTAAGACATACAATATATGGAAATAACAAATTAAAGTGTGTCGCAGAGTTAGCTAGAAACCGCGACGTTTTATTGATACTTGCAAGTTTTGAAATAAGACATAAGACTAAGTAAAACAAAAAATAAATACATAGATGTTGATTGGGCATTTCCATAAAGTGCCAGGGCGCTTGTGCGCCGGGCCGTAGCCATCCCTATAGGTAGCACCTCTTGAGGTTGCAAATGTTCCATGTGCGTGGCAGTTCACGGCTATCCAAGCCTCGTAGCTTGTACGCACCTGTTCCTAGTGCTTTAGTAACTTCATAGGGTCCTTCCCACTTTGGTCCAAGTTTACCTGTGTCTTCTGCATGGCTCGCTTCATTGGCGCGGTAAACAAAGTCACCTGGTCTGAATGAAACACTGCGCACTTTAGCGTCATAGTATCCTTTCATCCTTGACTTTGAATTTTGCCTCCGTATAGCTGGCGTTCGCGCCTTTCTTCTAGCAGGTCTAAGTCGACACGTCTCTCATCATCATTGGTTGCCACATTGATTTCAGCCGGTCGCGGATAGTTGGCATACCAATCTCGGCTGGTATGACGGCTTCGTCCGTAGACTAGAGAGAAAGGTGTCTCCGTCTTTGGTTTTGATTGAGGTTTGATGCGCCCATAAGACATGTGATAGCTCTTCCACCCACCTTCCTTTGTGCTTGTCTAGGCGTGCCTTGATTCCTTCACCTAAGCTTCGATTCGCACGTTCCACTAAGCCGTTGGTTTGTGGGTGTTTAACTGACGCGAAGTCGTGTGATGTTCAACTTCGCACAAGTCTTTGAAAGGGTTGTCGCAGAATTGTTTCCGTTGTCCGAGATGATTTCCCCGGCAGTCCGGCGGCATACAATACTTTCCCGGATAAAGCGCTTTACCTGGTTGCCCGTGATTGTCACTACCGCCTTTGCTTCAATCCACTTAGTGAAGTAGTCTATAGCGACTATGAGGAATTTTAACCCTCCTGCTGCGACTGGAAAAGTTCCTGCAATGTCGATACCCCACTTGTAGAATGGCCATGGTGATGTAATTGGCGTTAGCTCGTGTTGTGGTTGGCGCTGGGCGGGTCTATGAACTGACAATCTTTGCACTTCCTTATTAAGTCCGTGCATCGCGGTGCATGGTTGGCCATAGTATCCGATCTCATGGCGTGCCACAACGGACCGTGGTCACGAGTGCATCTGCATGAACCTTCATGGATTTCTCGCACGCGTAACTTGCTTGTAGGGGGCCAACGCAGCGGAGCCACGGTTGGAGGAAAGAGCGTCGGTACAGTATGTTGTCGCGAAGTTCGAATCTCTGTGCTGTGCGCCGTATCCTGCGAGCTTCCTTTTGCTCTTGGGGTAACGTTCCTTTGCTTAGGAATTCCGTTATCGGTGTCATCCATGTAGGACCTTCCTCCTCTATTACTGTGGAGACTTCCATCTCCGATATTGATTTGCTTTTCAGTGTTTCCACCAGCACTTGCTTTGATAGGTGTGCGAAGCTTGTTGAGGCGATCTTGCTTAGTGCATCTGCCTTGCGGTTTTCCCCTCTAGGAACTTGCTTGATGGTGAATCTGTCAAAGCCTTTGATCAGTGTCTTGGTCTTGTCGAGATACTGAATCATATTTTCATCTTTAGCCACGTATTCGCCCAACACATGGTTGGCCACTAGATGGGAGTCCACATTTGCTTCTAGGTTACGTACACCCATCCGAGCTGCAATGCGTAGTCCAGCGATTAGAGCTTCATATTCTGCCTCATTGTTTGTCGCTGTGAATTCAAAACGCAATGCGTAAGTGAATTCCATTCCCTGCGGGTTTGTGAGAATGAGGCCGCTCACGAACCATCAGCGCATGAGGATCCATATGTAAACAAGATCCATGGATCATGCAGTTCCGTCCTACTTGGTGCGGGTACCTCATCGGTGTCTGGCTTTTCGATGATGAAGTCTGCCAGAATCGTCCTTTGATTGCGTACGTGGTCTATAAGAGATGTTGTGCTCACCTAGCAATACACTCCACTTCTGCGGTCGGCCTGATCGCGTCAAGTTTGGAGATGATCGCTTGATTGATTGGTGCTGTGATTACTTCTATTGGATGCGCTTGGAAGTACTGCGTAGCCGTTTAGCGAGCAAACACCAGCGCCGAACTAATTTTTCCATGACGCTATAGTTCATCTCCGTCTTCTTGAGCGCCTTGCTTACAAAGTAGACAGGGGTTTGTACTGAATCCCTATCGTCGAGCTATGGCACCCTGCTCCATCATTCTTGGATAGATACATAATTACCTCTTCCCCTGGTCGGGGTGCGACAAGTGTGGGGAGCGTTGCCAGGTGTTGTTTAAGTTGTGTGAAGGCTTCTTCTGCCTCCGTAGTCCACCAAAAATCTCCCTTTTTGATACACTTCTTGAGTGTTTTAAAGAGGGGTAGAGATTTGTCTGCTGACTTAGACAGGAACCTGTTAAGACCCGCTAGCTTTCCATTGAGAGATTGGACCTCCTTCAACGTGCGCGGTGAAGGAAGTTCGATGACAGCCTTTGTCTTTTCTGGACATGGTTTTATGCCATCAGGCTCTATTAGGTATCCGAGGAACATGCCTTCAGTGGCGCCGAAGGTACATTTTTTGGGATTTAGCTTCATATTGATCTTTCGTAGAGTTTTGAACGTTTCCTCAATATCGTGCACTAACTCATCTTCAGTATGGCTCTTTATGACCAGGTCATCAACATAGACCTCCGGGTTGCGCCCACTGTTTTGAAAGCATTATCTACTAACCGCGGTAGGTGGCGCTGCATTCTTCAAGCCAAAGGGAATTTTCGTGTAATAGATGAGCGCCTTGGCTTGTGTGAAAGGCCGTTTTTTCCTCATCCTCCTTGGCCATCTGGATTTGATGATATCCTTTGTATGCATCGAGGAAACACTTCAATGGATATCCGCACAGAGACTCTATTTTCCAGTCTATCTCTGGTAATGGGTAGCAGTCATGTGGACATGCTTTGTTAAAATCGGTGAAGTCCGCACATTCGCCGCTGAGTCGCTCTTTTTGACCATTCTGGGTTAGAAAGCGGTCATGGTAGTAGACTTCACGCATAATTCCCGCATCCACCGGTTTGTGTATTTCGCGGGAGATAAACTGCGCGCGCTCACGGGGCTTGGCCGCGCTTCTTATGGCGTATTGGTGAGTACCCTTGTCGGATTCTCAGTTTATGCTCTGTGATTGAGCGTGGTACCCCAGTCATGTGTTTTGGCTCCCATGCAAATATGTCCAAGTTCTTTTGCAAGAGCGCGCACACACTTTGCTTTGCCGTTGTCCGACAGTGACCCTCGATGGATGTCTCTTCGGGTATTCGGGTGAATCGCAACCCGAGGTTTGGAACTTTGGTTGCGCGTTTGTCACTGGGATTGGTGCCGTTTAGCATGTAATCGTGTTACATTCTCTATGTGGTATAGTGGCATTGTAAAGAGTAACAATACCCCCTTCCACTGGGAATTTAAGCATCCGTGTCTTTGTTGATGGCTACTGCGGGCATAGCTGATATCCAGGTCTCCGATAATGCCGTTGTATGGCGAGGGAGATTTGATCACCATAAACTCCATCCAAGCAGTCGCGGAGTGTTTTTCGTTTCCGATCTTGGCAGTAATCGTATTTGCCCCATAGGCCATATCTTTGCACCCGTAAAACCCGGTCAATGCCGTTCGACGGGCTTAACTGGCTGCGTATTTCGGCCACAGTCACTTGAAGCAGGTGCTCATACATGATATCCGTCGATGCTCCACCATCAACATACATGCGATGGATGTCGTGACCCCCCGCACTAATCTCAATGGTGAGTGGCTCAACCACTGCGTTGTTCGCAGTTAGAGGCGGGAAAGAGATTTCGCTTCCCGGAAAACTCTGGTGACCTTCGTCTAGTGACCCGCTTTGCCATGATTGTATCATGTAGATGGTGTCTGCCTTTTCCTTAGGTGTCTCCTTCTTGTTTCCACTCTTACGCCTATCCTTTCCTCCTTGATATTTTTGACCAAATGGTCCAATCTGCCTTCTTTAACCATTTTGTCAATGAGCTGGCGCAGTTGGACACATTCGTTAGTGGTGTGGCCCTTCTGTGCGTGGTAGTCACAGTATCCACTCCCCACTCGTCGATCCTCTGGAGTGCGCATTTGTGGCGGTCTTGGAAAGTTTGCACCCTCTGTTGCGAGTATTTCCTTCGGCGTTTTTGTCAGCGGGGTGTACTTGTCATTGTCGCGCCAGCTCCCTTGGTTGCGATAGTTCCTGTTACGGTTACTATTCCGGTCTATGGATTGTCTCCCAGGTTGTTCCAGTGACCGGTAGTTTGAATAGCTTCTCTTGCTATCCGCCGCAGCAGCTTCTCCTTGGACAAAGGACCGTGTGCGTTTCATGACTTCATCAAAGGATTGGGGAATCTTGTCATTCAATCTTTTGATAAGTTCGGGTTCTGATCCCATTCATAAACCACGAAATTTTGAGTACCGGGACATGCTTTAACTTGCATACATTCGTCCTTGAAGCGCTCCATAAAAGCGCTCGTGGATTCCCCTTGGCGCTGTTTGACCCTAGCGAGTTCAATGGGGTTTTTCGCACACTTTTTCCATTGAGTAAAATTTAGGCGGAACGCTTTTCTCAATTCTTCAAAACCATTGATGCTTCTGCGTGGAAGCTTGTTGAACCAGTCCCGCGCGCTTCCCACTAGTGTGGAATTAAACATGTGGCACCACACTACTTGTGGCCACTTCTCAATAGTTGCGGCTGATTCGAAAATTTTTAGGTGATCGTCAGGGTCACCTGTTCCGTCATAGGTTTTGACATTAGCGGGCATCGCCTCTTCTTGTTTTAGAAATCACGATCGTCTAGTGAACGCATCCACCTCTGACGGCACCACGGAGAGACATGTCTTCCTCCTCTTGGTCACGGTATTTCCTTCGGACTTCTAGTGTCGGTCTCGCTATCCTCGTTGTCCGAGGAATTATCGAAGGATGAATCTTCCCTCGCTTGCGCCGCTGTCTCGAATTTATACTTGAAGGACTTTTACTTGGGAGTATCGTCGCCCAAGTCTGTCTGGACTCTGCGATTACCAAGTCTGGCGTGGACATTGGTGCGCCATTCATCCTCCTCACTTTCTTCCACATGCTGTGAGTCAGATGTATCATCTTCCTCGACTCTCCTTCCGATTATGTTGAACACTGGGGGTCGGCAACTATCCTTCCCGTGCTTCTCCTTCTGACGACGCGGTGGGGATGTCTCAAACTCTGGGCCAAAGTCGAGCCGAGCATGCAGACTCCGATCTGACCTTTTCTTTGCTTCCTCTTGCATGAGAGTAGCTAAGGCTTCGTAGTTTTGAGAGACAAAACTACTTGGCTCTAATTCGGTACGACCCTCTAGAAACGAGGGGTATCTGTTTCTATCAATATGCCCTTGTTCTTATCGGGTGCGTCGGGTGCTTTTGTGAAGTTAGCTTCTAGCACCGATTGAAGTGGAGTAAAAGGAGTCGCATGATGGATCTCTAGCACTGGTGGTGGTGGTGGTTGCACTGGGTTGTCCCAAGTGGGTTCCACCGGAGGGAAGACCGAGTCTGGCACGATCCCTGGTTTTAGCGACTGGTTGTCCCGGAGAAGTGCTTAGGAGTTGATCTGCTGTGCGTCTTTTTTCCCGTGAGGTCTGTTTGCGATCGCTGACTTCTATGCTTCGTCATTCTAGTTCTTGGTTCTTAGTGAATGGTCCCACGGATGGCGCCACTTGTTGATACAAAAGTTGGGCGTTCCTTGTTTGGGGCTCGGCTCTCGTACCAATTGCTGATTGTTGCTTGAGACCTGCGCACTAAGAGGCAAAAACACCGTTAGGCTTACCAGTGGGATTGTCTCCCGATTATCCTCCGGCGTGAGAGTAAATGTCGGTTTAGGGTTAAGGAGAATCGGGGTTTGTTAGTCGTACCTTTAACGAGGGATGTGATTCCCTTTATATATACACGGAATCCTTGTTGGTTCCGTGTTCCTCAACCTTCCAGTATCCCCTAAATCGGTTGGGAATGATTATCTCCTTGATTAAGAGATATCCTCTATCTATTCAGTAAATAGATTTGTACTTGGGCCTTCGTGGGCCTAAACGCTTATCAGTGTAGCCCAGTTCGTCTTTGGGCTTATCAGTATTGGGCTTTGGGCGGGTTCGTGACCCGGATATAGACTATACGTCATCACTTACTAAGGGACAAATGTTCACCATTCATTTAGTTTAATTTAATTGTAGGGATTAACCTAAGATTTATTAGATAAACCCTAAGTCCATGTTTTTTTCTTGTCTTTTTGTCTTTCTTTTTTATTCATATTTTTTTGTCTTTTTCTTTTGATTCACGTTTTTTTAAACTCCGTTTTTTTTTGTTTTTTTTTCATTTTTTTTTCTTTTTTTTTAAATCACAATATTCACGTTTTTTTTAATCCGCGTTTTTTCTTCGCTTTCGTCTGTTTTCGCCCGTTTTCTTACGTTTTCGTTCATTATTCATACGTTTTCGTCCTTTTTCATACTTGTTTTTACGCTTTCATACGTTTTCGTCCGTTTTCATACATATTCGTCAATTTTCTTACGTTTTCGTCCGTTTTCTTACGCTTTCGTTCATTATTCATACGTTTTCGTACATTTTCGTTCGTTTTCATACGTTTTCGTCCGTTTTCATACTTGTCTTTACTCTTTCATACGTTTTCGTCCCTTTTCATACATATTCGTCCATTTTCTTACGTTTTCATCTGTTTTCATACGTTTTCGTCCGTTTTTAAATGTTTTCATACGTTTTTTAATATCACAAGTGATATTATGTGATATTCAGATGATCACAAGTGATATTTTGTGATATTCAGAATATAACTTGTGATATTCTAATTATCACAAGTGATTTTCAACTAATGTATTGTAACATGAAAATCACAATTGATATTCAGAATATCACAAAGTGATATCCAGAAAATCACAAGTGATATTCAGAATATCACAAAGTGATATTCAGAAAATAACAAGTGATATTCAGAAAATAACAAGTGATATTCAGAATATCACAAATATATAATTTGAATAGCAGCTACATAGTTTGGGGGTATTTGTTTAACCTTATTTTATTTGCTTATGAGCTTATGTGATTTCGGTTTATGTTTCACAAGCTTAATTTGCTTATTTTGAAACTTATAAAAATATGTAAGTTTATATTTAACACGTAAAAAGAGAAAATGGTCAAATTTTGGTTTAGAGTTCATATATATTCGTCTGTTTTCGTCCGTTTTTAAATATTTTCGGCCGTTTTCATATGTTTCTGAATGTCACAAGTGATATTCTGTGATATTCAAAATATCACAAGTGATATTCTGAGTATCACAAATGATATTCTGAATACCACAAGTGATATTCTTTGATATTCAGATGATCACAAGTGATTTTCTGAATATTACAAGTGATTTTCAACTAATGTTTTGTAAAATGAGAATCACTCGTGATATTCAAAATACCACAAAGTGATATCCAGAAAATCACAATTTATTCATAATATCACAAAGTGATATTCAGAATATCACATAAAATTACTTGTGATAGTCAGAAACGTATGCAAACTTAAGAAAACGGACGAAAACGTAAGAAAATGGACGAATACGTATGAAAACGGACGAAAATGTATGAAAGCGTAAAAACACGTTTGAAAGTCGATGAAAACGATGAAAAATGGACGAAAACGAAAGAAAACTGATGAAACCGGACGAAAAAGTATGAAAACGAGCAGCGTATGAAAACGAAAACATATGTAAATATGAAAGCAGACGAAACGTATGAAAGCGAAGAAAAAAACGCGAATTAAAAAAAACGTAAATTAATAATAAAAAAACGCGAATTAATAATAAAAAACGCGTATTTTAAAAAGAAAAAAATGCGAATAAAATAAAAAAACGTGAATTTAAAATAAAATAAAATATGTGAATAAAAAAGAAAGATAAAAGGACAAGAAAAATACATGAACTTAGGTTTACCTTTAAATCTTAGGTTAATCCCCATTATTTTTAGATCAAACTAGATGGATGGTAAGTATGGATTTATGGGTAAGCAAAATAAAGTGCCTCTAAGAAAGATTAATTTATTTTAGGAAAAAAAACGTATTTATACGGACGTTTTTCTGAAATTGTTATAACCAAAAAAAAATTACTATTTTTATTGGTGTTATAGTATAAAGTATAAACGTGTAATGATAAAGAGTCAAAAACCTCAACATCTTGCTACCGGATGTTATAGTTAAACTTTTAAACCTGGTTCGACCAGGTTTGTTGAAACGGTTGAACCGCTTTTGGCTGAAAAACAGGCCAAAATGACCCGGTTTCTCGAGGCTTCAAAATTGAGTTTTACGAGTCGAGTTTCATGTAACCCAAGTCAGCACGATTCACCAAAGTTGGTCGTATTTGTAATTTTTCTTTTAATATTATGCTACAAAATATGTATGATAAGTTTGGATTGATTGTGATGATTGATAATGTTGTGTTTAGGTTTAAAAATTGTATTCTCGTTGAATCGTACGTGTTTGGTATTGCATAATATATGTTTGACTAAAATACACCGTTGGTCTCTAAACTTGGCCAAAAACGTCGTCCTGAACCAAAACACGACATTTTAGTCGCCAGTGGACCAAACTATGGGTTTTTAGGCTAAACCAATCCCTTGACCCGTTTTCCGTTAGTCAACGTCCCGTTGTATGTTGTCAAATCCTGTTATTCTTGTTAAATGACTACTTTGCCCTTATATAAACTCATCCTATAGTCTTTTCATCATTTCATCCATCCTCTAATATGTGTGGCCAAAAAAGTTACTCAAGATTCATCACAACCTAAACCCTAACCCTAACCCCAAATCCAATTTCACTTGATGACACCGAAATCATGAACCTACCACCACAATCACCGTTATCCCCACCACATTCATCCTGCGGCAACACCGACTACTCTGCACCGGATAAAGCTTATCCCCTCGAGTTCTGGATATGAATTTACACCGGGTACGATTCATACTCGACTCTACCAGAACACACACATACACGTGTTTGATTTTCGATGTATCATTTTATCTTCTGAATCCATCCTCTGCAAACCTTGGTCGGTTACTCTTGTGGATAATTCATCCATCTTTTAGAGCGCTAACAAAAGTTACGGGTCAAGGGATTGGTTTAGCCTAAA
Organism: Chrysanthemum makinoi; assembly: GCA_910596185.1. Taxonomy (NCBI): domain Eukaryota; kingdom Viridiplantae; phylum Streptophyta; class Magnoliopsida; order Asterales; family Asteraceae; genus Chrysanthemum; species Chrysanthemum makinoi. Next base: position 51,711,906 of record OU343220.1, on the reverse strand, counting down.
AAAACCCATAGTTTTGGACACTGGCGACTAAAATGTCGTGTTTTAGTTCAGGAAGACGTTTTTGGCCAAGTTTAGGGACCAACGGTGTATTTTAGTCTATATGTTTTATAAACCTATTATGTGATTGGTATTGAATTTTTTAAGTTTTATGTATGTTTGATATTAAATATTAAAGGTTTTATAAGTGCTTGGTAGCCGAAATATTGCAATCTACATAAATGGAAAACCGGATTGACCCGGCGGTCGACTCGGTTGAACCGATGACTCAACCGAATCGATTCAAGACCCGGTTCTTAAAACATTTGGTTACAGGCAAGCATCTTTTTTAGCAAGGGTAAATGCTTGAGTTGTTGAGTGTTGATTGCAGTTATCAAGACCAGGTTCAATTTGAATGGCCTTGATCAATTGGGTTACTTTTTGCTATTTTAAGTGTCCGTTGCAATTTATCGCAACCGGGTTCTCCATGGTCAGATTGGTTTCAAGTGTCTTGGTGGTTCTGTATTTTTCCGACCGGGTTCTCCAAGGTCAGATTGGTTTCGAGTGTCTTGATGGTTCTGTATTTTTCAAACTAGTCACAACCGACAGTTGTGTTTCAAAAACTATTATAGGAATGATTGCTGATCGACGTGTTATGACTAAACAACGGACGAAAAAATGAAATGAAAGTGTGATAACTGTATTAAAATCTACACGGTAAACACATTATACAAATGACGAACGAGGAAAACAACCACAGATTTCAAGCTTATAGCAAATTTAAAATTTGTACATGCATCTTAAACTACTAAACAACTAAAAGTTTCATCATTATAGATTTAGAGCCACACTTTAAGCTCACTAGCCAACCTTGGTTTGTTAAGTGCAGGCATGACCTAAGCCCATCATCGGGGATGACCTAGTCCAAAACTCGCATCAGATTGCTGCTGCTGAGACTGCAAAAACATGTCATAGATGAAAATCATTATACTGAAAATAACCAATACTTTGCACCTTATAAAAGGAAATACTAATATTATTACGAAATATAATGTTCCATGGAAGTGAAGAGGCACATTTCTAGCTTATCATGGTCAACTGCATAAAGAAAAAGGGCGCACCCTAAAAAGAGTGTTACTTTTGAAGGTAATTGGATGTGCTATAACAAAGTGCTATTTTAGGCCGAGTTTGGATATAACTGATCACTTGTAATATAGCGTGCCACATGGTTGTTGTGCTTGCGAGGATAGACTTAAAACTCTGAATCATCATATATGTTTTAGGGGTGCTTGGCAAATAAGTACTATTCATATTTTTTTTATTTTTTTATTTTATTTTTTTTATTTTTTTTAATTTAAACATTGTTGCAGCATGTAAACGCATGGTTTCTCAGTTTCATACATGGTGCAACAAAATTAGACTAATATTCCAAACACCAAAAACTGATAGATGATAAATACGACTTATCTTCACAAAAACCAGATCTATAAACCCCCCTCTTTCAACACCCCACCTGCCTATTTGGTTTTGGCTCCCCAATATCTTCTGTCGCGATGCTTCTTATTTACAACTAAAGCTACTAAATTATTAAATCAATGGTTATATATGATTACCTGTGTCAATTGTTGGTGTTCATGTTCACGAGGATTATAGAACGTTAACCCAGACTGTTGAGAAGGATACTGCATGTATAGTGTTTGATTCGGACTATATAATGGAGTCACCATTGTCTCCTGTGGTCTGTAGCCAATACCTGCTGGAGAGGATGGTGCAACCCATTGTCCAGGTAAATGTTGAGCAAGCGTGTGAGGTTGGTGTTCGGAAGAGATAGATTGGGCCCTATGAGCTGAACCAAGTTGCGGAAATTCAGTGTTGTAGGTTATGACAGGTGCATACATTGGTTGAACAGGATATGAGCCACCATTAAATCCAAAGCCTGGATCAAATCGTTGTGCATATCTGAATAAAACAAAATCGTAACTTATCAATGTCTATATTAAAACATATTTAATGAAAGAAATTATCCAATTGCTATGATATCCACAAAAATACGTGTCCAATTTCTTTATGAATAATCAATGCATTGATATGATCGCATAATTTATGTTATTACCATACTGAATTAACTTTTTGTATAAAATGGTATTAGAAGTTAAATGCATTAAAACACGCTTGGACACTTTTGACCCATTGGAGGTTTCCTTATCAGCTATGTTCTTTCAGCTGACCCATTTGGCCTATTCCAGATAAACAAAATCCACATCAACGCACACATAAATGAATGGGTTAAAATTGCCTCATTTTAAAAACCAAATGTTGATCTTAATGAAGACCAATTATAAGCCTTTTGACACTCCAAAAGTATTTAACTTAATAATGAACAGATAATTACATGCGTTTAACTTAAAGAAGACCAGTTGTAGGCCTTTTGACAACAGCCTGGGGGTGTTCATCGGTTCATTCGGTTCGGTTAGTTCGGAAATTTTCTGGGTCAAACCGAAAACCGAACCGAATTCAAATTTGATTCAACCGAACCGAAAACCGAATCTCTATAACCGAAAACCGAACCAAATAACCCGAATTACATAATTTTAATTATTTTTTCATGTAATTATATATATTTTTACCACAAAAAAATTTTCAAGCTTTAAATAATGTTATATTTATACTAAGAAAGAGTTTTAGTGATTTGATTTTTCATATAAATAAATAGAAAAAATATATATTTATATGAATTCGGTTTTCGGTTTTCATTGCCAAAACCATATCCAAACCGATAACTGAATATTTAGTTCGGTTCGGTTCAGTTTTGACCAAACCATATCCAAACCGATAACAGCCGCAAAATTGCCTCCTCTCAAAAACTCGAACCGACCCGAATTACCACCCTTACTAACAGGCCGACCCGAATTGCCACCCTTACTAACATGCATAACATTAGTAACAAACATCTACTTTAGTATTCAGAAGGTCTTGCATATAATAAAGTATATACAAAGTACCCAATAAACCTTACTTGGTACAATTAAAAAGCACTTAACTTTAAACATGGTCAAGATATGGTTACAGAATGGTGATAGGTGATCCCAAAGCAATCATAAAACTAGACAATTATGGACTACAGCGAAAATTGAGCCCAGAAATCTGTAGCTTAGTAGCATTTCGGAATCATCTACGAATGGCTAGATCCGAAACTATGTTTTATGTCTCACAGAATGCAACAAAGAAAATAGATAGAAAAAAATGTAGTCAGACAGGTTCAAAGTCGTCCAAAGTATGGTAGCTAACTCGCTATAATGCATATAAGATGACCCCATAAATCATATTATTCAGATAATAATTTTTTTGTTAAAATAGCATAAACTCTGCATTTATATTTGACACACTAAATATTATCAAAAACTATATAACTTGGACAAGGTATTCCGTGTCAGCCCATACCCAGCCCAGTCCAGTTCAACCTGCACCAAAACGATACCGTTTTGACCCTTTACGCAAAATAAGACAAAAATGTTCCTGGAAGTAGAGATAGAATAATATACTGTAAATCCGAACGTAAAAAGAGAAACACGTGCCTGTCATAGCTCCTATCATAATCAGGATCATTTCGCTCAACTTCACGGTCACGAAAGATAGCCACTCTACCATTATTACTATTAGACCTACCAATTGGCTCCTCTATCCTAACTCTACCTGATCTACTACCACCTGTAGAGGAATCAACCGAACCCCTGCCACTATTCACATCCACTCTCGTTGAAGACGAAACTTCTTCAGCCTTTGATGCCCCTACTGAACTACGCTGGACCACTTCTTGGATCCTTTGATCAGTCTCTTGCTTCACACTAGAGCTAGAATTGGGGCTGAATATTCTTGCACGTGCTCGATTATATTCTTCTTTTCTCTCCTCAACACTTTTCAAGCTATTGCTCCTCTGTGAATTCGAATTTCCACCAACAAGTTGTGATCTTCTATTTGGTCTTTGCTTAATAGCAACTTTGACATTACTGTTTCCAGAATCATCACTTGGTAGTTTTATAGGGATATCAGCCAAACGTATCAGAGGAAGACGGCATTCAGAAGTCTTGAAAACAATAATTCGGGAACCAGAACCGTCCGGGAGGTTATTATCTAGTAAAACCGTGGATTGAAGAGAATAGTGTTGAGCCACACGATGTGCTGCTAAACGCAGATAAGAAGTAGGAAGCTGCTGAAACTCCATTTGTTGCTGTGATGGATCTCTAACAAACTTCTCTACATCCTGCTCAATCCGTAACACTGTATAGAACACAAAAACCATATAAATTTACGTATCTACATCCTGCCCACCATAGTTACTATACACATTTAAATATCATAAAATTTACTATGTTGACAATACAAGAAACATACCGTTGATGGACAATGTATCATCTTATTACTAGTATCTTTACTCGCATGATTTTCCCTTAAATGTTTAGTTAATTTAATGTTACCATTTCACTTAACTTCGTTTCTAAATATTTTGAAGACGTATTTGAGTTATTTTGGAAGTTGCATCATACATGACATTTTTATAACCCTCGATATCCTATGGCACCATCACATTTTTATAAGCCATGTAAGCAACAACATCTTACAGTCACTATAAACGACAATATAAACGTTGGTACTTCCCATAATAAAGAAAAGGATTTAGCCATCTAACAGCAACATACTTTCCCAAATGCATCGTTATAATACCTAAACCCCCCAAAATTACCAGTATACCCCACGCACTTTCAAATTTCATCTCAGCATCCTACTTTTTGCAGGCGTGTCTTTGGTATATTGGTATTTTTTTAAGGTTTCAGGTATCATAACGTTGGTTGCTATTAGATGAACGAAACCCGTTCTATTGTAGCACCATCATATTTTCAAAAGCTTCACAGAAATGACAATATCTTAAGCTTTGTACTTTCCATAACAAAAAAACTTCTAGCAACAACTAAATCATAAGCAGTTCATTCCACGTATTGTTCATTTCTTGTTTGTAAGAATTACTCCAATACCAACCACTAAGGGGGTGTTTGGGTTATTTTAATTTGCGGGCGTATCAGCTTATTGAAATTTGGGAAAGCCAATAAGCTTACTTTTTATTTGGCTTATCCAGTTGAGCTCATGGCTTGCCATAAGCTGAACTACATAAACTAATAAGCCTAAAAAGGTAAGCTTATTGACTTTCCCAAATCTGAATAAGTGAAAAAGCGCGTAAAATAAGGTAATCCAGACAACCCCTATAATCGTATAAACTTCACTCCCTAAACAAATAAAAAAAAAAACCTAACTTCATTCCACATATTGTTCGGGTTGTTACTCAAAACAATTACTCCAATACCAACCATTAAGGGGGTGTTTGGATAACCTTGTTTTACGCGCTCATTCACTGATTGAAAATTGGGAAAAGCCAATAAGCTTACTTTTATTTGGCTTATCCAGTTGAGCTTATGGCTTGCCATAAGCTCAACTAAATAAGCCATAAGCCAAAAAAGGTAAGCTTATTGGTTTTTCCCAAATTTCAATAAGCGAATAAGCGCGTAAAACAAGGTTATCCAGACACCCGAGTAATTATTGTAAACAATATATATGTGGAATGAGTTGGTTGGGATTTATAAACTTTATACTCTCCTACCGTCCTAATCTAGTTTATAATAAGTTTTTATAAAATATATTTTATAAAAAGAAATGATTTTTATAAAAAAAAAAGAAGAAGACCTGAAAGACGTTCTCGGGGGTTTTGCAAAGCTTCGCGTAAAAACTGATCAACAGAAGAATTGGCAATCTCCTCTTCAGAAGACGACAAATCAGGCGATGAGGATGAGTTCTTATTATTATTATTATTACTTTCGAGTTTCGACGATGATGATGACGTCATCATCAGCCTGCTCATTGCTGCGTCCACGTCAGCAACCTCCCATGACTCCGGCGGACCACCGTCTTCTACTGATCCGGCCATGGCTGTCAGTTCTGGTTATGGTGACGTCATCTTGTTGGAAATGAAGTTAGGGTTTGATAGGAGATTGGATTGGACTGTGTGTGTGTGTTTGTGTGTGTTTTTAGGTAATGAAAAGGCAATAGCTTGAAATTACGGTTATACCCATTATGTGATTTGATGTATGGGGTAATTGGGTCGGGTACTGTCAAGCTCGAAACTCGACTAGGTTTTAAATTGCGTGTTCGGAATTTGATTCGTGTTTAATGGGGTAATCTATAAATCGAGCTTAGACTACTCCTAACCGTGACACGTCAATTAGTGTTCAGTTGTGTCACCTCAACGTTATATCAGCACTTCCCAAATTAACACACCCAAACTACTCCTAACCGTGACGCGTCAATTAGTGCTCAGTTGTGTCACTTCAATGTTATATCAGCACTTCCCAAACAAATACATATTTGTTAATGGTGGTGTGTCTCTTTCTGTGTCACTTCACAAACATACCCCACATAACACATACACAAAACACAAATGAACCTCACACCACCTTGTCCCTTGCTCATCACCAAACCGAAGAGCACCCAACCGATGCACCACCAAAGAGGTGGTGCCATCGGCGTCACAAAACCAACGCTCATCATTAGCCAAACCGACTAGCCGTTGACACCGGTGTAAGTAGGTTAAGTAATATGTACTATTGAATTTGACTTGACTCGACTCAGTTATCAGTATTAGAATATTAAAAACAAACTTAATATTTTGTAGAAGTTAATATCATTTGGTTCGCTATTTTTTAGCTCGATTGAACTCATAATACACATCTAGTAAGAAAGGTATTTATATACATAAATATATTTGTAAAAACGGTTTTTGCTCGCGAGCTTTACGTGCCGACTATTTTAACATTCGAGCTCGACTTAAAACTTTGTTAGAATAGCTCGAGCGAGAACTCGAATATGTTTGAATCGAGTTGAATTTGAGTTTTTCGCAAATCGATCCGTGTGGCTTGCGAGTCATATCTTCTCGTTTGTTCGTGTGTTTAAGTAATGAATAGGGTGTAATTGAAAATTACAGTTATACCCAAAACAAGCAACGTTAATCGACTTACAAGCCTTGACTCAAGAATGATATATGGGAGGCAGTGTGACTTTGTCACAAAAGTGTGTGCCCCACTTTAAAAAACGAAGTTACATTGCAAGAATGTTTCTCTTTTCGAGCAATGCTATGTTTACTAAAAGTTTACAAAAATTTATCCATATAATAGCATGACAATTGAGTTTGACTGTATAATATTTTCTCTTTGATATTTCACACCCACCATATTTACATAACAAATATGTGTATAGATTTTATTCTTTTGTCAACATAATATTTCTCATTTCTAAATAAAGCCTAATTAAAACAATAAAAAGTAGATTATCTACTCTTTTAGACAACATATTATATACCAATCAAAAGCCTGGGTAGTGGAGTTGGTCCAACGTCTACCAACATCAATTTCATATTTCCCATACCATTTTTATACCTTTTGGATTTTAATAAATGTTTGGTACCCAAAAAAGTATATATAAAGAAATCCAATGCACATTTACATGGTTTATTTGTTTTTATTCTTGTCACTTGCCTATAAATTGGCATAACAATTACTAGTATTTCTTTTTCATAATGTAACATCAATAGAGATAATTTTAGTGACTAACCACATCAAAATACTAGGTAAATCCTTGAAATGAATATCGATAAAACATTTCAACGTCGATAATATGCTTTTTCCCCCCACCAATTCCTCAAGTTTTACCAAACATCGAGCCCAAAGTGGATCACACCGGAATGATATAGTGAATCGAGAATATATCGAACCATGTATGCTAGTTTAAAACTAATTGAGCTCTAAATTGGGTGATAAGCCATTGTGAGCCGTACTCAAAGTTTCGCGCTAGTTATTAAAGATTGGTTTCTCGTCTAATAGATGCGACACTAAAAAAATCATTTTTGTACCAAATATGTATGAAACTTATTATGTAACTCGACCATTATGTTCTTATATAACCAAACAATATATATAAATATTATTGAGACATAGACAGACTACGTTATTTGACAAAGTATTTAGTAATTAGATTTATTGTGATAGAATATGATTGAGGTATGTAGAGGCCTAGATCATGCCAAAATATACCCATCCCCACTCATCATATCCATACACAAACAAAGACACACAATCATTTAACAAAAACATTTTAGTCCTATATATATATACCAACACTTATTGTGAACACATTGATATAAAACAATGACAAGGTGGTGGGAAAGTGTTCATGAGCTAAGACCATTAGTACATTTGTTGTTGCCACTATGTTTTCATTGGGTTGCAGAAGAAATGACTGTTTCAGTTCTCGTTGATGTTACGACTGAAGCGTTGTGTCCTGGTGAAAATACGTGTTCTGAAGCTATTTATCTTAATGGTCTTCAACAAACTGTACGTATACCGTTCTCTTGTTTTGATCACTATATATGTATTTACATAGAGCCATGATCATTAGAATTTCTCGCAGCAAAATATAATCATAAATAGGTATATGTAAATTTTTCCGTTGAATATCACAATTTTTAGCAGTTTTCATGGTTTGTTACATGATACTGCCTTATACATCTGCTTTAGTTGTTTATTGTGTTTTTAGTCAAAATGGAAGTGTTCACTATATCTTAGAAAATCCGGAACATGTGAATTTTTTATATGTTTGTGTAAAACGTGCACGATTAGTTATATACTTATATGTGATTTTTTTGTCGGTTTGAATATGCATTTCTTAGCACTTTTTATGCTTTAATCATATCCTGTCACTAGACACATATATATGTGATTAATTGGGGTTTCGGCTTTTTTTTTTTTTTTTTTTTGAACGGCGGATATATTAAAACTAGCAAAAGCTAGGAAGGAAAATTACATAGTTAGCAAACTAGCTATAGGACATTGTAACCAACCTAGCCAACTAACATTACATTTCGGATTTCTAGAGGAAATCCATAAGAAAGATTGTGAAACAATGAAATCCCATAAAGGAGTTTTCCTATGAGGTGGATTAGCAAAAAGAAGATGATTCCGGTGATTCCAAATAGCCCACATAAGCGTGCCCCCCACTCCTTCAAGAACCAAACGGATATAAGCATCAACTCGAGCATGATCAAGCCAAACAAACCAATCCTCAATATTAGAACAAAACGGAATATCCAAAGTCCACCAGTTAGCCAAGTGAGACCAAAGATCTTTAGCAAACTCACAATTAAAGAAGGTATGGTTAACCGTTTCAAAATCTTCAAGGCACATAGGACAAAGTAAAGAATCAACCTCAATACCTTTCCGATCAAGATTCACCTTAGTGGGAAGTTTATTTAATCAAGATTCAAGAACCAAACGGCTTTTTGGTTGATTTTGCCTCATTTTCTCAATGTCTTCTTCGTTTTTTTACTGTGTCTTCTGCTTTTCGTTGTTTTATCATGTTATTAGCCTTTGCGTTAATGATTAAAGGGTTGATTATTTGAAGATGTGGGTGTCCATTTAGATACTTGTGTCACCTCAAGTTAGGTCGGTTAGACGATTATGCTTGTTTGTTTAATGTCACGTACCTTCTAATTTTTGCTTTAGTTATCAAATCATCCATAAATCCCCAAACACTATAGTTTTACAGTTATAGTCTTGTTTGTGTTTGTGATTATCAATCTAGGACACACCATGTTATTGTGGTCACATGAAACCTTTGGGTCCCATAAACAAATTATTGGAGAAACTTTGCTTAAAATAGAATTTGAGTGATATTGCTTTAGTGATGCAACCTTATGAATCTGGGCCATGAAGGGTAGAATGTCACATGGATTCTGCCAATCTTTGGTCCTGTTGTTAATGTACCATTTTGTTCTTTTCTTTCTGTTTTCTCTAATTTGTGTTATTGTCTTGTGTGATGTATACAATTTTTAGTAACATCCATTAGTGCATAAAGTTGATTCTTTATTTTACTTTTACTTTTTTGAAAAGAAGGTAAGGTTTAAGGTAAGTAAAATATGTGTACGAAAGTATCAGCAACACAAGAAGAACAGCAGAATCTTTATTCAAACCTAAGCCTCAATAGTCGACTTAGATTAAATCAACAATAGTATCCAAACTGTTACAAAGTTAGATTAATGTCAATAAGACAATAATCATGTAAATACAAAGAGAAGACAAGATCAGTGAAATGATCAGAAAGAAGAGAGTGTAAGACAAATGACTGCTCACACAGTTGTGTGTAACCCTAGATTAAGGGACTTATTAAATAGGAGATAAAGATACACTAAGACCCCTCTAACGGCTATAAATGACTCATCAGCAGAAATGAATAAGGCTTCAGCAGAAATGAACATCTTGGAACTTTAAATCATTTATGCATTGTCCATGATTAACCCCTGTAATAAGCCTGCAATGAATCATAACTTGAAAGCCATTAGCAATTGATAGAATGACATGTTTGCCACAGATTAATACCCCAAATTTTAACATTCCCCCTTAATCTGATTGGCAAACATATCCAACAATATCAATTTTTCACACAAGAATTTATGCTGATAGACAGGGAGGTTTTTAGTAAGTATGTCAGCAGTTTGGTTTGAGGAGCAAATCTTTTTTGCACTTATAACACCTTTTGCAATTTTTTCTCTGATGAAGTGAACATCAATTTCAAAATGTTTTGATCTTTCATGGAAAACATGATTGACAGCAAGTTGAAGAGCAGATTTGTTATCACAGAAGAGATTAACAGGAAGATTGATATCAACTTTTATATCTTTTAAGATTTTTTGAATCCAATGATTTCACAAAAGTAGTAGACATAGATCTATACTCGCTTCGTGGAAGATTTTGAAAGAGTATTTTGTTTTTACTTTTCCATGAGATCAAACAATCATTAAAGAAAACACAATAACCTCGTGATGCATTTTCGGTTTTCTTGCATTTAGCCCAGTCAAGCATCACTATATCCTTCAAGATGATTTTCGAGTTCTGCCAAATTGTACCTTAGACCTTTTCCCGGAGCTCTTTAGATATCTCAGAACATTGAGGGCACATTCTAGATGAGAATTTAAGGGAGAATGCATATATTGTGCCAGCATACAATGAACCTGAGTATGAGATGTCAGGTCTTGTATGGGTGAGATAGATGAGTTTCCCAAGTAACTTCTGATAACCAGTGATGTTGACAAGTAAGGGGTCATCATCAGTGGGAATGTATGGAAGAACAGAGTTCGGTTCCATAGGAGTAGACACAGGTTTGCACCCAAGAAGACCAAATTCTTTGAGGAGTTCAAGACAGTACTTTCTTTGGTTGAGACATATGTCATCCCCAGTTTTTAAGACTTCAATGCCAAGAAAATATTTTAAGTTTCCCAAGTCTTTGATATGAAATTTTGATTTTAGAAAATCTTTGAATAAGTTGATCTCATCAATGCAGTTTCCAGTAAGAACAATATCATCCACATAAACAAGTAGAGCAATAAACTTGTTATTCTCTGTTTTGGTGAACAAAGAATGATCATTGACAGATTGAACAAAGTTATTTTCCTTTAAAACACTAACAAGTTTTTCATTCCATTTCCTGGGAGCTTGTTTTAGGCCATATAGAGACTTGACAAGTTTACAAACTTTATTCTTATTGTTCTCATTACAGAACCCCTTAGGGATGGTCATATAGATATCCTCATCAAGATCTCCATATAAGAAAGCATTGTTAACATCAAGTTGAAAGAGAGACCATTTGTTTTTTACAGCTAAGGCAATAAGACATCTAACAGTAGACATTTTCACAACAGGAGAAAAGGTTTCATCATAGTCTATTCCTTCCCTTTGGTTATAGCCTTTAACAACTAATCTAGCCTTGTATCTATCAACTTCACCATTGGCTTTATATTTGATTTTAAAAATCCATTTGTAACCAATAGGAGTTCTATTAGGAGGCAGATCAGTTATATCCCAAGCATGGTTTTCATTTAAGGCCTCAATTTCAGAGTTCATAGCATCAACCCAATTACTATCAAGGATAGCTTCTTCATAACAAGTAGGTTCAATACTTTTATTAAGACTAGAAGCAAAGCAATAATTTTCTTTGTTAAGATTAGAGTAATTAACAACCTTTTCAACACCATATTTGACTTTTCCTTCTACAATAAAGTCATTAAGATTACTGGGCAACTTAGAAACTCTAGTTGACCTTCTAGCAGTAGTGGTGGCGGCAAGCCTCTTTCTTGTTCAGCAGAATCGGTGATGTATCGCAGAATCGAAGATGCATCGCCAGGATGTGATTCATGTAATATGGTGCCCTCAGGGTGTGTATTATCATCTATAGATGTTGCAACCGGTTCATCAGTCCTTGTAGGATGACTTACCATTGTATAGGATGTCACTCTCCCTTCATCATTGGGACTTATTTGTGAGTCAAAGAAATTTTTATGATTTAAATCTTTAGGCACATAAGTTTCAACAAAAGGTTTTGACAAAGAATTTTTCATTTTGAAGGGAAAAACAGTTTCATAAAATTTGACATCTCTGGAATAAAAGATATTTTTTGTTTCTAAGCTCAAAAGTTTATAACCTTTTTTCTCATTTGAATAGCCAATAAAGACACTTTTTTCAGACCGACTACCAAATTTATCAGAGATGTTGAGAATAGTGGCATAGCATAAGCAGCCAAAGACTCTAAGGAGAGAGAGTGAAGGGTCATGCCCATACACAAGGAAGAAGGAGACTTGCCAGACAACACTGAAGAGGGTAACCTGTTTATGACATAAGCAGCAGTTAGAATACATTCAGGCCAAAGATATAAAGGTAATTCCTCCTGAAACATAAGGGATCTAGCTACATTAAGGAGATGCCTATGTTTCCTTTATGCAATACCATTTTGTTGAGGTGTGTAAACACAAGAGGTTTGATGTAAAATTCCATTTTCATGAAAGAAGTGTTGAAGTTTGTTATTGACAAATTCTGTCCCATTATCACTTCTGAATATCTTAACATTGTGTTCAAATTGATTTGATAGCATATGAGTAAAGTTAACAATGGAAACATAAACATCATCCTTTCCCTTAAGCATATAAACCTGATGCCCTAGAATAGTCATCAACAATGGTCAAAAATATTTGTAACCATCTCTGCTAGTGACTTTATATGGTCCCATACATCTAGATGAACAAGTTGACCAATTTTAGTTGATTTATGTTCACTTAAAGGAAATGGTTCTCTGGTTTGTTTAGCTTTATTGCAAGTATCACAAAGATGGTCAGATTCAGAGGTACCATCAAGATTAAGTGTGGTTTTAAGTATATGTAGGACTTGGTCAGAGGGATGACCAAGTCTTTGATGCCAGAGATTTCTAGACACGTGACAAAAGTAAATGCAGTTATTAGAAGCAATCTTACATGTGGAATCAATATCAAATATATATAACCCATTGCATTGTTTACCAATCCCCACAATCCTTTTTGATGTAAATCCCAGATATAGCAATTAGATTCATTAAAGCCAACAAACATTTTATTGTCTCTAGCAATCTTATGAACGTATTGACAGACCGACATTGTACTCGGGAACAACCGAACATCAAAAGAGTTAGGTCATTATTGACCTTTAAATCACCAATTTTAGTAATTAAGGCCCGAGTACCATTGGGATGACCAACGGTTAGACCAAGATTTGAAATGTCAACAATATTAATTAAAAAATTTCAGAAACAGTCATGTGTCGATTTGCACAGAGTTAACAATCCAACCAAGACTTATGTTTCCAGATAAGGTTTTTGTGTTGTTGTTAAAGAATTTGTCAAAGTTTATGTTAAACTTGACACTGCCATTAAAGAAGGTTCTGAAAAAATTTACCCCGCCACGCTGGCATTAGCGAAGACACTTTGTTGTCATTGCTGCACTCATAAGTCCGGAGAGTCGCTCATTAGACAAAGAGACAGGAGAGTTGCTAGCTCTATTGTCGAGTGGAAAGATTAGTGTCGGCAGAAACATTGTTACTGGCCAAGGGTTTAGAATTAAAGTTCCTTTTGACATATCCAGCAGGATAACCAACCAGATCATAACATCTATCAACAAGTGTGACCGTGTTTTTGCGTTAGTACATTTGAGATTCATGTTTGGTCCCCTGTTGTTTGAGTGTTTACCACATTAAAACTAGAATTTTTAAAATTGTTGTTGTTAAATCCTTTTTTGTTATCAAAAAATTTTCCACCATCGAAGTTTTTGCAAAGAAAAGTCGTAGCATTGGGTTTAGCAGAGCTATTCCCGGATGAAACATTTCGTGAGATTCTTCTCCAGACAACGAGAAAGCAGTTTGACATTAGGCAAAAGATCTCTGGTTAAAATATTGCTTCTGATGGGAACATAGGAGTCATCAAGACCCATAAGAAATTGCATTAACTTGATTAGCTGATTGTGTTTTTCAAAATGTTTTGCAGGCCTCACAAAAGTGTGGAGGCAAGCTAATCATACAGTCAAATTGTTTCCATAAAGAGTTAAGGTTGTTATAGTAATCAGCAAGAGATGACCCACTTTGACTAAGAGAGTTTATATTTTATGCAAATTAAAATGGTCGAACCATCAACCTTATAATAAGTATCTTTAAGATCATTCCACATTTCATAAGCAGTTTTAGCATAGATAGCACCAAAGAAATAGTTCAGGATCGAGAGAATTAAGAATTCAAGTAACCACAACAGAGTTACAAGTATCCCATTGATTAGCAAGACTAGGGTTCGAATCATCTCTTATGCAAGTACCATCAATAAACCCTAACTTATTATGGTTCCTTAAGGCAAAGGTCATGGCCATATTCCATATTTTATAATTTTCAGCCCAGTGAGTTTGATTGTAATAATGGGAGTCTCATTAGTGTTATTAGGGTGTAAATACAAAGCATCACCAAAGGATAAGCTTTTCTCAGTGGAAGAACCACCACCACCCCCACCAGCAGTATCACCAATAGCCATAACATAAACAGTAAGACAGACAAATAATACAGACAGAGATAATAATAGAGAAATAAATAAGACCTTGTAATTAAGAAACAACAAGCACCAAGCCTGTGGACTAGGGTAAACCAGAGCAGGTATTCGTACCACTCAGAGGTGGCAGATCAAGATGTTAGTCTACCCGTTTGCACCCACAAAGACTTAAGTACTGTTTGTTTGAAGAAAAAAGAAAAAGATAGACTTAGACTTACAGAGCAATATGCAGCGGAAAGAACAAATCACAATTACCCTAGATTCACTTAGTCTAGGGCTAATTGTGAATAGAAAAAGACCAGTGATTACGCCAGTAGCAATAACCCCAAACCAACAGTTTTGTTGCTGAAGAGATGTCCCCAAGTTTCTATACAGAAACTCTTAGAAGGTGAATCAACAATGATTATGAGCCCCGATGCTCAAACCATGTACGAAAGTATCGAAACACAAGAAGAACAATAGAATCTTTATTCAAACCTAAGCCTCAATAGTCGGCTTAGATTAAATCAACAATAGTATCCAAACTGTTACAAGGTTAGATTAATGTCAATAAGACAATAATCATGTAAATACAAAGAGAAGACAAGATCGTGAAATGATCGAAGAAGAGAGTGTAAGACAAATGACGCCACACAGTTGTGTGTAACCCTAGATTAAGGGACTTATTAAATAGGAGATAAAGATACACTAAGACCCCTCTAACGACTATAAATGACTCATCAGCAGAAATGAATAAGGCTTCAGCAGAAATGAACATCTTGGAACTTTAAATCATTTATGCATTGTCCATGATTAACCCCTGTAATAAGCCTGCAATGAATCATAGCCATTAGCAATTGATAGAATGACATGTTTGCTACAGATTAATACCCCAAATTTTAACAATAGGCACATAAGCCGGAAACAATGAGTTTTGAATCAAGTGGCATTTGGGCCGATGGTACCAGTCGAATCGGATTAGACTCGCTTTGGAGACATGGAGAGATGTTTTAAAACCAAGAACTCTTGAATCCACAACCATTAGGTTTTAAAGATTCGATAAGATACCATTTTGGCTCAAGTCAATTAGTATTCGTGTAATCCTACTTCAGCTTAACATGTATCCACTTTTGCGTAGTTATTATATATTTCTAATATTGTTCCTAATATACTAACTGTATTCGTATAATTTCCAGAAAAAGGAAATGAGCACTTAAACAATTGCATAGTTATTATACTATTAAGATCCATACCAAATTTTAGTTCAGAAGTCGCTCGTGTTTTCATATGTCATGCAGTTTAATTTATGCTATGTATCCATATGTTCTTAAGATTGTAGGAATATTCAAGATGGTCATGCTTCCAATTTTAGGCCAGCTTTCAGACGAGTATGGACGTAAACCACTACTACTCATTACAGTATCCACAACTATAATTCCTTTCAGTAAGTGTTCTTTAATCATAACTCGTGTTTATAGAATGTTACAAGATATAACATCGAGTCAACATTTTGTTTTGCTTTATTATATTTCAGCCCTGCTTGCTATCAGCGAGTCAAGAGCATTTGTGTATGCTTATTATGTTCTTCGTACGATTTCATGTATTATCAGTCAAGGAAGTATCTTCTGCATTGCTGTTGCTTATGTGGTGAGGCATACTGCATTATTCTCTTCTGCTTACCTTGTTACGCGTTAAAAAAAGTTTTACTTGACTATTTTTTTTATGTTAAAAGATAAATTTAAGTACTTGTATCAGTTTTTACGCTGAGTAGTAGTCCAATTTACCCAAACGGGTTGAGAGGGTAAAATACAAAATCAGCTTCAAAACGGGTCAAATGGGTTGAAAGTCAAACAAAGTGTATTTCTATAGCACAAGACCTCCTAATTGACAATATTTAACATTCGTTAGATTCATGCTATAACATCATATCTTATGTAAGTATATTTGACCCACCAGTGATTTATATAGAGTAAACAGTATCAAATTGTCCAGGGTCATGTGGCTTGACCCGTTTCAACTGGTACTTAAAACTACGCATTTTTTTAACTTTTGCAGGCTGATATTGTTGATAATAGAAAAAGGGCAGCTGTTATTAGTTGGATAACAGGCCTCTTTTCTGCATCACATGTTGTGGGAAATCTTCTAGCACGTTTTCTTCCTGAAGAGTACATTTTCGAAGTATTATAATTTCAAGACAATATCATATATTCATAAAATGTTATTTGTAATTTTCTAAAACGCTATTTCTGATGATGTTTCTGTTAATTCAGGTTTCAATAGCTCTCTTGATCTTCTGTCCAGTCTATATGGGAATCTTTCTTTCTGAGACGGTTGAGTCGACGCCGAAAGAAGATCAACATTCATCTTATTTGAGAAAAACACTCACGGTTGTTCAAGAACGTTATAAAACGATGAGATATGCTGTAACTATTGTCTTGAACACGTATATCTCTCTTTGGACCTATCTTTTGAGTATGGTCAAACATTCGTTATTTTGTCAAACTAGCTCTAACATAAGCATTTATTTTGTTTCAGTCCGACGCTGAGGAGTATTTCAGTCATTTCGTTCTTCTATGAACTAGGAATGTCTGGCATCAGCGCCGTCTTACTGGTATGCTTTATATCTGTGATTTCACAAATAATTCTTGCTACAAAAAATATATAGATATAGACAGCACCATACAGGGTGTCAGAAAATCAACTTCGGTTTCTTTTTCATCTCGACAGTATTACCTGAAAGCAGCATTCGGATTTGACAAAAACCAACTTTCAGAAATCCTAAGCATGGTCGGTGTAGGATCCATTGTTTCTCAGGCATGGTTCTTCTACCCTCACATGAAGTTCAAAGTTCTTGAATGTTTCCTCTTTTGCTTTATAATCCTTAAATCGTTACTTTCTCCAACAGTCGATAAATCTTACTCTCAGTTCTAACATACGAGCCAACAATTCATTTGTTTCTAGTTGGTGGTGCTTCCTCTTGCAAATCCGTTAGTTGGAGAGAAAGCAATATTGTGTGCAGGCTTGCTTGCTTCAATAGCATATGTACGTTCGCTTACGCTTATAACACAAATTTGACCAAAATTTCGATCTAGTATTATAATCTCATATAAATTTCTTATCTGCTGTTATTTACAGGCATTGTTTTATGGATTTGCATGGGCATCTTGGGTAATGATCTTCATAACTCATTTCATGAATGGTTCATATGATAAAAAAAAATCTTACAAAATTTACCAGACACCTAAGAGTCAAATGTTGACTCTTTACAATGCTACTGATACAAGTTCATGCATTTACATTTTACAGGTGCCGTACCTTAGTGCATCATTTGGAGTAATCTTTATCCTAGTTAAACCATCTGTACGTGTTTTCAATCGAGATTAATTCTACTCCTTTAATTAAAAGGCTCTTGTTTTTAAATATGTAATGACAGTTGCTTTATTTAACAGACTTATGCAGTTATATCAAAAGGATCAAGATCAACCGATCAGGTTTGTGAAATTTTTTCTTTAAGCGTTTTAGTCATCGTTACTTTCCAACATTTGCCGTTTCCAGTTTGTGGGTCCTGTTTATAAACCATATCTGTGCGATTTAATCTCAGGGAAAAACACAGACTTTTATTGCTGGTGTGCAGTCAATTGCTAGCTTGTTATCACCGTTGGCTATGACTCCATTGACTAGTGAGATTTGATCTCTATCTTGACCAATTTACGTATGAATTGACTGATTCGGGCAATGTTTATCTCTAATGGGTACGGTAAAAAAAATATAGTTAAAACATGAAACATGTCAAAAGCCCAAAGTGTATTATTTATGCATACAACCTACTAAATCAGTTTACGCAACCAAATTTGATTGTTACAATAGTAATATTTTTTGTCAACATATTTAAAAACATGTTATTTATAGGAAATTTTACAAAAGCTAGACAAAAAGTGTGCTGGGTCAACCAACCGTTACCCACTAACCCGACCTGCCAATTTTTTGCTAGAATCTTTTTGCTAGTGATCATAATCTCAAATTTTATTATTGCAGCGTGGTTCTTGTCCACCAATGCGCCTTTCGACTGCAAAGGTTTCAGTATCATTTGTGCCTCCATATGCATGGTAAGCTTACTCAACCACCACCCACCAGTCCATCACCACGAACTTGTTTTCTAACAGACTGTTCAACTATTTCAGGTGATCTCGTTATGTTTTGCATGCTCGCTGAAAGTGGAATCACCATCGGAAGATGAAGATAACTTGGAGACACCTCTGGTGTCATAACATTGTACGAGCTTATAGTAAGATATTATGAGGTTCTTGATGGTTTGCTTAGTGTAAATTATGGCCTGTACACTTTTGTTTATCTTAAAACTAGTATCGTGGTTCGAATATAGGCGTACAAATTGCACAACACTAGTAACAACAATAAGTTGTCACATATTGCAACAGCCGACCGTCTGCATCACTAAAATATACACAAACACACAGATATTTCACTAGTAATGAGAAATTGAGCTCTTAGATAAATATACGTTTTGTATACAAGAAATTTCAAATGATATCCAACTGAATCAGATAATCTTGAGGTCATATTTGCAGAAATTCATATACAGGTAAATAAATTCTTTTCAAAAAATATGAACATTTCTGAGTGTTATTTTTCATTCAATCAATCATCAGCCTTCTTCTCCAAACTCTCTAGTAAACCTATCATGCACTTCAAGATCTGACTTGCTTACAGTAGGCTTTTGTCGTGCCAACACTTTGTCAAAATCCCTTCTTGATATCGGTGGTGGAGTAATCTGATAAATACCACAATCCGGGTTTCAGTATTGAAAATCATGAAGGCGGTTATAAAGAATATATAAATTGTCACTTAAATTTCCATACCTTTGATGCTTGCCCCTGTGTTGCTAGATCTTGCATACTGATCTCAATGGCACCCGGATGTCGGGGTCCACATGGAACCCATGTGTCGTCTGATGTTTTGATGAAAAACATAGCATCTTGCGTTTTACGTACAGGTTCAAATAAGACCTCATTTACCTATGACCAAAGAAAAGATAAGGTTTTTTACTTAGGCTCAAACCTCCTAAATTTCCATATCAAATAAGTAACGACTACTTCGGCAATGGCATGGCTAATAGATTAAGTTAGACGAAAATTGTTTAGTGTGCAGATCAGAGCCGACCCGTTTTGACATCTTACCCAGTTACCCGTCTCGCCCGTTTTGTCATCCCGATTAAAAAACTACAAACAGAAAAACCACAAAACAAATTCCTGAACATGGACACTTACACAAACTGCAATATCTGAACCAGAAAACCCTTCGGTTTTATACCCCAATTGTTCAAAGTCACGATCAGTTAGACTGTGAGGCGTATCTCCAAGGTGTACCTATTTGCATCAATTTAACGACAGAGACAAGATTACTCAGATGGTCATCAAAATTTTCTTAAATAACAATATAACAATAAACTTGTTTTAAGATAGAATGTATGAGCAAGACTATTCTACATTATATTGTTACCTTGAACATGTGCTGCCTTGCCTTGACATCGGGTAGAGGAATATAGATCCTCTTGTCAAATCTTCTCCTAATGGCCTGTGATTCACTTTGTGTTAGATACAAGAGAAAAAATTTAATACTCTAAAGAAATAAATAGAAGCCGTTTGGTAATAGTTACCTGATCTAATGAATATGGAGTATTTGTAGCTGCAAGAACAAGAACTTTATCATCATTGTTCCCAACACCCTGAAACAAACACCAACAAGAATTACGGACTGGTCAGATTCAACCCATTATAAGCCAACTTAGGTTACGCTTTATCACTAACAGATCAGATAAAAAAACTAGCTAATGGATTGGAAATCGCCAATGTATGTTCTTGATAGTCACAGCCCTCCTAAATCGCTTAATTGTTAAGAAAACTAAAACTGTTATCATTATAACATAGTTTTATAATCATACTAAAGATATTAACTATTTATAAAGAATGGCAAAAGAAGTTTTGTGAGTCACCCCAATCCATCCCGTTCGACGTCTTACCCTGCCTGTTTATTTTGCACCTCTAGGCACATCAAATAACAACATTTACTGAATTCAAAATACCTGCATCTGGACAAGAAGCTCGGTTTTGATACGGCGAGAAGCTTCACTCTCATTACCTTCACCACGTTGGCCAACCAACGAGTCTATTTCATCAATGAAAATAATCGAAGGGGCACTTTCTCGAGCCATTTGAAAAAGATTCGACACTAACTTTTCACTTTCTCCCATCCATTTTGAAACCAAGTCTGATGAAGAAATGCTGCATAAACACAAATATTCATGATTAATACATGTCAACGAATATCTCACATGAATGTGGTCAAATAGCATATAAACCCGAACGGCTAATTTAAGCTAGCAGAATTAGCTTGTTAAGAGGCTCTACCCAAAAGTGACAAAACAAGTATGCACAACCCCTAAATAAGTCACTGTTTGGTTTTGATGGACAGAGAAGTATGATTTGATGACCAATTTGTATGGAAGATGTGACCAACTAAAAGTTTCATGGTACCAATCCAAGTTGGACTCACAATGACAAACTCTACAGCCAGAAACCAGAATGGTTCAAGAGAGGAAAGTAGATTTAAAAAAAAGAAAAGAAAAAAAAAAGAAGAAGAAGAAGAGGATTTCGTCCAGAAATACAAACAAGACCTTGCACTTCTACATAATGTATTACCACATGTCGTACCATATTAGTCACTGAAGCATTCTTAGCAAAACAGCATTGTTGTTAATTTAAGATGAACATGTAATGTTACCTGAAAAAAGTTGAGTCCGCTTCTGTCGCCACAGCTTTAGCCAAGTATGATTTTCCCGTTCCTGGAGGTCCATATAGCAGAAAAGCTCTCCATGGCCGTCTCTTCCCTTTAATAACAATAAAATATCAAGTGTAAGTTTCTGAAAATTGCAGATTTGATAGCATACATAGTTCTGGAAAGTGTCCAGTGAGCAAATAAAGGATGTTGTGGAAAAAAATCATCACAGCCGGATCTGATAACGACAACAATGAGCAAATACAGAACTTTAGCAGATCGTTTTCTTACCCAAACTACAACCGGTCCACCATAGTGATGTTTGGGATTGCACTTAAAACTTGCATACAGTACTGTTTAGGGGATGTTTAGATTGCACTTAAAACTTCTTATCTCGGGTTATTATATAAGCTTTTCTGAATAAGCAGTTTCAAGTTGCTTATTCAAATTGACTTATTTCAGTCACAAAAACCCAAATAAACAGTTTTGATAAACAATCCCAAACCCGGTCAAAACTGTTTATCTGTTGTATCAAAACGCAATAAGCAAATAAACATTTTTAATAAGCAATCTCAACACCCCTTAGCAACCACCAAATAGAATAATAAATTAAAATTACAAGCTTAGTAAAACAAACTCACCCACAAAAAACTGTGGAAACTTCACCGGCAATATAACCGCTTCCTGCAACGCTTGCTTAGCACTCTGAAGCCCCGCAACATCATTCCACTTAACATTCGGTTTCTCTCTAATAATCGCAGAATTAAGCCCCGATCTCAATTTATTCTGCTCTGCATCATCACCATCCCCATCCCCATTCTTCTTATTTGATTTAGGCCTTGTGGCAACACCCGTATCACTGCCGTTTCCTGCAGGTTTACCCCCTTCACCACCCTCTAACACCGCCCTGATTTCCTCAGCTCTCCTCAAATAATCAGTAAACTTTTGCGTAATCGCTTCTTTTAGCTTCGGATTCTTTTCGTATTTCAAATGAGTCTTGAAATATTCTAACGCGTTCATGTAAAGTGTAAACGCTTTTGCATAGTTTCCAGCAGTATCTTCTTCAACCGCTTGCTTTACGTATACTATTGCTTGTTCCTTAAAATTGCTATACATCTTCTATTATCAACACATTACCAAATAACAAAAGTTAAAACCAGTGTTGCAAAATACTCAACACTCGGTCAAAACTTGGTTTGAAGTATTTGACCAATTGCGTTAATGTTTTTCAACATAATTCTATGGTCCTACGAACAATTATGTGGTCCTATCAACATGTCATACATCAAAATTCCAACGCGTAAACCTTAAAATAAATACTCTAACATAACAAGATCAAGAAAATATCACAAAACATAATCTTTTACAAAACCCAATTGAAATAAATACATATAAAGCCTAAAGTTGAATACTTTAACATAACAAGATCAATAATAAATTCACAAAACCTAAAATTAAATAAACCCAATTGAAATAAAACCCAAATTAGATCAAACCCTAAAGAAATTAAGGTCAAACTTACTTGAATTTACAGAGTCAACGGTGGTGATTTGATCGTGTGATCAAAGTTTTCGCGGGTTTTAGTATTTTGGGGTTTTCTTTTTAATTTTTTTATTATAAAGATGGAAGAGAAAGCATGTGATCCCAAGAATCAAAAAGGAAAAAGGTGATCAAGAAGCTATTGACTTTTTCCTTTTTATAACGAAAATAATACCAGTAGCTTTTAAGTTTTAGCTTTACTCATTGAAACATTATGCTTATTTTTTTTAAAGGTTTTCTAACTTGTGGCACAAGTTAAGCACGTCAAAAGTACACCGGGGCTCATGAAAAAATACATAGGGATCCATATAAAAGTACATACAAGAGTATTTTTATATGGGTCCCGGTGTACTTTTTATGTAAGGGCACAAGTTAAAAAAACCATTTTTTTTAATATAAATTTGTTTAACAAATAAAATTTATAAGAGATTTAACTTTACTCAAATGTAAAGTTACTAAAGTCATGCTTTAGGCCCTCAAATATTTAAAGCTTTTTATGAATATACAATCGGTCATATATTTTCTTGAGCATTTTTTGAGTTCTCAATATATAAAAAGCCTTTATTACAAAAACTGCTAAAATTATCAAAAATGTTTGCTTAATCATCGTTTATATTTTAAATATGTACCAATAAGTCCTTAGTTGAGTTTAATAAACACACTAAGGGTGTGTTTGGTTAAGAGAATTGAAGATGGAGAAATGGAAATGGCTTTAATTCTCGTGTTTGGTAAGCCAGAGAAATGAAAAAGCGGATAAATTGGAGAAATTTGTGGGGAAATGGAGAGAGTTGAGTGGTGTAATTTAAGTAGCCCCATTTCTATTAATTTTGTGGAGAAATTGGAGAAATTGATTAATTTTTTTTTTTTACATTTAAAAAAAAATTTAAAAATATTTTTAAAAAAAATTATTTAAAAAAAAATAAGTTTAAAATTATTTTTTTTTTAAATAAGTTTTTTTTTTAAATAAATACATTTTAAAAAATATTTTTTTTAAAAGAACAAGTTTTTTTTTTAAGTAAATACATTTAAAAAAAATAAGTTTTTTTTAAAGAAAGTACATAAATTTTTAAAAAATAAATTTTAAAAAAAAAGATATATTTTTTTTAAAATAAATTTTTTTAAATATTTTTTTAAGAATTTTTATTTAGACAAAATATTATTTAAATAAAAAAAATTCATTTCTCGGGTCAAGTCTCTGTTGTTACCAAACATTATAATTGAACAAAATTCTCTACTGATTTCTATTCTCTGAGATTCTATTCTCTAATTCATTTCTTTTCTCTGAATTTCTCTCTACCAAACGCACCCTAAAGTCAATCTTTTTATTATCACAAATAATGAATTGAGCTCATTTACTCCTATAAATTCTAATTACTTTTAGTTGATACTGTAAATAAATTAAATGTTTCAAGTATCACTCATGAATAGTTTGATAATAATAACCTATTTTTCAACGAACAAACATGATGTCTGGTTGTTTAAGTGTTCAAATTAGTTCGTTTCTTCGGTTAACCAAAACTAATAAACACGAACAAGCCTCGTTTACGTTAGTTTGGTTCTTTAGCCCTACTTATAGATTATCATAAAGCGAAGTTTGATTTTTTCTCTTTTTATAGAATCGAAAGGCTAATATTAAGCAAAGAGAAAAAAAATGAAAATTTTGAAAGGCCTCGTACATAAATTTCGTTTTAGGCCTCGACAATGTTTGAGCCGCCCCTGTTTACCTAATTTAGCTTATGAAAATAATCTTCATTTATAATCTTTCTTTCCATCTTTACTTTTAGCTTATGAAACATAACCACTTGTGTCTTACTTTACTTTTACTATTAAGGTAAAAAAAAATATTATACCAAGGCCACTTAAGTAATCCGTTTTTCACATATAAGTCACTCGTTTATTGATAAACTTATAAGTTGTCAAATATATTTTTATTTTTGTTTACACCTATTAGAACGAAATTTATATTTGAAAACTAGGAAGCATAAATAATGAATAAGCCTATAACTTATCAAAGCAATATGAATAAAAAGTCTTATGCAGACCTATAATTCAAGTGCGATCTCATTATATTAAAGTAATTTATAAAGATAAAACTGAAATTTCACGACCATATTTTTATTCTTGTTGTGTTAATATGTTCATCCTTGTCGTTTGATAAAACTAAAATTTCACGACCAGTTTTAGAAGGATAACTCATAATTTAGTGACGTGTAAGTCAATTTAATAAACGAGAACTTATATATATTACATTATAAAGTATTTGGGACATTTTCAAAATGAAAGTCTTCAAATATTAAGACCAACACAAGTATTTATTATGAAATTTTGTTGGTTTGCTATGAAATCAATAGTTTGCAGCATACTAATTATAAACAAATGCAAAATTTAATAAGTTTAACTATTATAGCATTAGTTAGAATACTTTAAAACACTTTTTGTAAACATGTTTTTAAAAAAATAATTAAAAGATGCAATATAATTTAATAAAAGAAAAAAAAATATAACCATAACTACTTATTATTTTTCAACTTTTCTAATAAATGTTATTTCAAACCACCCCACCCCCTTTCTTTTTCTTATAAAACACACAAACCTTCATACGTACAATTTATAGGAAAAAAAACCTTCATACAATTTATAGGAAAACAAGTTGATGGTAATATGGTTTTAGAAACCCGACACGACCAACGAGTTCAACTAGTTTAACAAGGAACTCGATTCGCCACCGGTTCGGCTAGCCATTAAAAGTCCTCCGAAAACGAACCTGAGAGGACCGTCGGAACAAGTAAAAACGGGTGAACCGAGTCGGACCGGGATCATTATCTTCTTATTGTTCTTAGGCTAATCAGTTCGTCATTGTTATTTTGTTGGTGTCTGAACTTTAATCACATGGTACATGCCGTCGCAACGCGCTAGTACCCTACTATGTTGAAAAGTGAGTTAACAGTCGCCGCAACGCACGAATATCCGGCTAGTATGATAAAAAAGGTTAATAGTTACATGTCTTCTTATATATATTTACTCCTAAAGTAAAAGATAACAGTAAAGCTTGTCGTAAAAGTTAGAGAGCACTGCCACGTTGGCGTACAAAGGTTATGGAAAGTAGGGCTGAGCAACGGTCCGGAACCGACCCGAACCGACGAAAACCGAACCGACCCGAGAACCGATTTCACAAAAAACATGAACCGAATCGGTTCGGTTCGGTTCGGTTTTGTGTCGGTTCGGCCCGGTTTACATGCTTTATGTGCATGTTTGGTCGGTTTTGGGTCGGACCGAACCGAACCGAAAACCGACATCCGATAAGACATAGAACCGAAACCGAACCGAAAATGGTCGGTCCGGTTCGGTTCGGTTCGGTCCGGTTCGGCTCGGTTTTCCGGTTCGGCTCGGTTCGATCGGTTTTGTGCTCAGCCCTAATGGAATGTAGTGTTACTCGTAAAAGATAATGCCTCACGAGTAATCCGTTACATACATGTAACTAGGGGTGTTAATTAAGGTTATATTCAAATCTCATTCACGCCGTTACAATGTCAAAGGTTTGTAAGTAATTTGACTGCGGTGTTGATTATGATTTTTGTAACGAATGATTGACTTTCTAACGGGTTATTTCAAAATAAGTGTCTACTTTCAATTGATCAAAGCAGCTTTCAGTGGGTATAGATGGTATTTGACCGATGAAGAGTTTAATTAGTGAGATTTCTTAAAAGTTTGTGCAATATGAAAGTGAACATTTATTTTTGAACAAATAAAAATGTTTTTTTCTTTCTCCGAAAACTTTTAAATGTTTTATTATATATTTGTTGTTTATGTCACAATAAAAATCAACTATTGTTTTAACATGTGTGGTGTAAAATAAGAAACTTCTGAACATATTACGTAGGAAAATGATTGGGAGTCTAAATGTGTGTTTAGTTTTATGCCTGAATTGATGTAGAAGTGTTTTATTGGTTTGTGACGAAGTGAGTCCATCTATTATCACCAATAGAATAATACCACATAAGGTTAGACAAATAACTATGCACACGAATTAGAAATGCCAATCAATGCTCCGTTACGTATTACAACAAATTCGATTTTCATAGAGTATTGACCGTCATCATTTGAAGAGTTCAAGTTACAATAAACTCATAAAAAAAAGCACTGAAATGATAACATTTTAAGTTTTTAACATATGAAACATGGTTAGAAATGACGTTCACATTGTCATACTTAAAAAGATTCAATTATGTATTATCAAGTAAGAGTACCGGTTAACAGGAGCGAAGCCAAAAAGTTGTGGTTAATAGGACAAACTTTGATAATTTTTAAAAACTACATTGTAAATCGGTTCGTTAAAAAGACAAATTACTAAAATAATCAAATATTTTAAAATATTTACGCTACAATTTTTTCAGTAAAAAGACATGTGCTAACCCTGCCACTCCTGTCTCCGCCTCCTCTGATGAATGTTTTGTCCAAAGTGTAGAAAACAACTTACTAGCTCAAATAAGCGGGAATTAGTCAAAGTAGCAATGTCACATGTGAGTTTTGTTCAAAATGTCATACTTTAACACTTTCTTGTGTTTATTTTATACCAATATAACCACCAACTTAAACTTATTTTTTGTATAATAAACTTTTGGAAACATTTTTTTTTTAGCAAAACTCGTAATGGAACAGCTTACTAGTTGCGTGGCTGAGCTTTTACATGTCTAACAACGTTCATTTTTTCCTGACAAACTACTAGAAAAGAATTCATCTATTCGAGAAAAATACTTCAATAGTTCAGGTAATCATGCGTCATCCCCCCACCACCACGCATTAAGCCCACCAAGGCCCTGTTTACTTTTTTTGTTGCAATGTCTGAATCACAATTGTTCATATAATATTATTATTTTTTCTCTTGCAACCTCTGTCTACTAGTGAAGAAAAATCTCACACTCTCCTCATTCAGATGGTTATATAGAAGAGGGACCCACTATATTTATAATCATCTGAATTCAAAACAAAAAATAAACACACCCTAAGCCTTCTTCCCTTACACACGTGAAAGGCAAAAAGTGTATACAACCTAAATTTTATTGTTTTTTTTGTGTTTGTGTATGTGAGTGTATTTTAAAATATGTTTATTTTTTATTTTTTAACTAAGTTATGTTTGTGTGTTTGGTTTAATAGTGATCATTACGAGTATTTGATAGGTTGGTTTAGTGACATGATGAATGTTGATGTGGTGGTATAATGTTTGTCGGAGGTGGTTCCTCTCAAGTTGTGTATATGATGACGTATAGTCTATGTTCGGGTCACGAACCCGACCAATGGACGCTACTAATACTTGAGCCCAGTACGAGTGGGCTAACACGGTAACGGTTTGGGCTCACGAAGGCCCAAACCCGAAGTTATTTATGGTCTTGATATCGGATATCTCTTATGGATGGGATATGTATCAACCAACCGACTTAGGCGGGATACGCCGAAGGTTGGGGAACACGAAACCAACAAGGATTTCATGTGTATATAAAGGGAACCCTATCCCTCATTAAAGGTACGATCTACAAAACCCTAATTCTTAAATATACTCTAAAACCGATTACTTACTCTCACGCCGGAGGATAATCGTGGGAGACAATCCCACGGTAAGCCTAACGGTGTTTTCTGTTTTCTTAGTGCGCAGGTCTCAAGCATTAAGACGTAATTGATACGGAATCGGATCCAAATAAGGAACTCCCAACTTTTGTATCAACAAGTGGCGCCATCCGTGGGACCCTAACACTAAGAACTAGAATGACGAAACAAGGAAACCAAAATCAGCGATCGCATACCGACCGCAAGGAAGAAACATCAAGGCGGATCAACCTTCAAACAGGCCTCGGAACAACCAGGCGGCTAAAAACCAAGGTTCGATCCGGTCTTCCCAACAAGTGGAACAACGCACGGAACAACCCATGCCACCACAAAAACAACCAACGCGGAAGAGACACCACGTAATCTCTTTACCACTCCCATACTGGAAAAGGATCTCACAAAAACACCAGGCGCACCTCTCCTAAACAGAGCCCGGACATGGAAACAGATGCCCCCATACTGGAAGGAGTTGCGCTGAACTAGCGCCAAGTGACTTTGTGTCTCAAAACTACAAAACCTTGGCCACTCTCATGCAAGAGGAAGCAAAAAGAGGTCGGGCCGAGCTTGAAATCCCGACTAAACTTTTACACGAGTATGAGGCATCTCCGTCGCGCTTCGTAAGGAGAAGCGCGGGAAAGATAACCGCAGCCTCCGTGTTTACGAGTTGGGAAGAGGGTTGAGAATGATATTGCACCTGACTGCAGTATCCGGGATAATCGACGAGGATGAGCGTCCGTACCGGTGTCCATGATAGGCTTGGAAACCGCAGGTTCATGACAGACTGGGGCGACGCGCTCCCCAAGTGGAAGCTCTTCAAGTTCGAACTGAAACAAGTGGGCGAAGCGCCAAAGAGAAGAAGTCCATCCTCGACTCCTTAGGACGGTCCCGCGCAAGCCGACAAAGAGAAAGTACGTTCTCTGGTGATTCCTCGGACAACGAGGATAGCGAGACGGACACCGGAAATCCAGAGGAAGGTATCGCGACCGGAGGAGGAAGACTTGTCCCTTCCCCGGCGTCGCCAAAGGTTGACGCGTTCACTCGGCGCATCGCTGACTTCTCGAGAAAATAAAAGGAGGCACATGCCCGCCAATGTGAAAACCTATGATGGAACGGGTGACCCTGACGATCACCTAAAATTTTTGAATCACCGCTACTATTGAAAACTGCCACAACCTCGTGGTGCCACATGTTCAATTCCACATTAGTGGGAAACGCAAGAAACTGGTTCAGTAAGCTTCCACCTAGAAGCATCAATGGATTTGAAGAGTTGCGGAAAGCGTTCCGCCTGAACTTCACTCAAAGGAAAAAGTGCGCTAAAAACCCCGTCGAACTCACCAGGGTGAAACAGCGCCAGGGGGAATCTACGAGCGCTTATGTGGAGCGCTTCAAAGATGAGTGCATACATGTTAAGGCATGCCCCGAAGTGCTGAAGATTTCAGGGTTCATGATGATGTACCCTCCGAGTAGCTCGAAGGACACTCCTCCGAGACGTGTCGAAGCCCTTCCATACGAAGGCCCAAGTTAGGATTCTGAAATATCCATAGGCGTCAAACCATTCGTTGGTACGAAGGTTACCTAAGGGGAATTCGCCACTCGAAGCCTTAAGCCCTTCGAGGTATGGTCGACGAAGGAACAATGGATAAGGAACCTCTTGACTTAGTCAAACCCACGATCTCCCTCTCTCTCTTGGCTTCCCCGTCAAGTCTGAGAACGTGGGTCACTAACCCCTAGCGGTTACCCACAATCATGGGACGCCCCCATGATCTCCGATATTCATGCAAGAGTGCCTCTAACCGTATTTCTTCCACTATAAATGGGTTAGACGGACGATGATTTATGGTAGGCTCATTTCACACTCATCTCTTTACTTTCACACACTTATACAACCATAACTCATACTTACTCACGCCGAGGTGGTTCGCAGGTCCTACTCCTGCAAGCACTCACTTAACGTAGTGTCTTAGTATTTCTTATTCTCATGTTACAGGCAAGTCTTGGCTGGAACACACACCCCTCATTACTTTGATCCTCATCGAAGCCTGGTAGTGCAATCTTTTGCACAATCAGTGGCGCCATCCGTGGGACCACAACTATTAGTCCCGTAATCACCTAGTCCTAATACCTTAACCAACTACGCTACTTTTCTGGCATGGAACCAGGAAGAGAAGATTCACCTCCACCGTTTCTCTACTCGTCCCACTCACCACAACTAACACCGATAACCTCGCCCCCATAACAACCTCAACCTTCACCACACGATCTCATTTGGAAACTACTCCCGTGCATCACGCCTCAACATCCGCTAACCCTATTCCGGACATCAGTCCCGCCTTCGTAGAGGCAAACTTTGAGGCCTTAGATTCTTTGCTAAGGGCTCCAAGAGACAAGTTCAGTAACACGTAAATGCGGAGGGAGTTAGAATACTCCAGCGAGGAGTACGACGAGGAGATTGAAGTAGAGGACAGGCCTCAACCTATGGGCAGGGACGCCGGCCCTACGAAATGGTTCCCTTCGTTAGAAGGTCAAATGGAAGGACGGTGGGTTTTGAAGAAGGACTCAGAGGAAATCCGGGTAGAAGGGACAGAATACATGGTGAAAGAAGGAGCGAGAACTCCAACGGAGGAAGCAACCCAGTAGGAAGTGGAGGGGTAAGCCTGCCTCCTCTTCTAGCAAAGACATTTGGGAAGAGAAGGGGCAGGGGCTCCAGTACCACCCTCTTATGTTTCGAGTATCGGAGATCCATCTCCCTACTCCAACATGAACCAATTACCCCCTCCGGGAATGAATCCCTATTTACCTACTCAAACCTACAACACTTACCCTCCAAATGGTCCAATCCCAAACCAGAATTACCAGCAGATGCCCTACGGACAGATTCCTACACAATCGATGGGAATATACCCTTCATACCAAACTTCCACTACATACCCTACCTATTCACAGCCATTTCCTAACCCGTATAACCCTACACATGTTTATCCACCTCCGTACAACCCTTACGGTGCCGAAGCCTCTGAAGCTTGCACACCCTTCGTGAAATGGATCGAGGACTACCCTTTACCTGACGGCGTGAAGATGCCTACTCATATAGGCACCTACGATGGAAAAGGTGATCCCGATAACTTTTTCCACTTATTTGAAGGCGCTATCAAAATGCAAAAGTGGGTCATGCCGGTAGCATGCCATATGTTCACTTACACGCTCAGAGACTCCGCAAGAATATGGTGGAACGGACGTAAGCCGAAGCATTGTGAGTCTAGCTGATCTTAAGGCTAAGTTCCGGTTACACTTTAGCCAGCAGAAGAAGCACACCAAAACTCATTTAACCGTGCACACCATCAAACAAAGGGACAACGAAAGCACGAGGGCCTTCGTTACCAGATACACTGATGAAACTTTGCAGATTCTGGGTCTACACGAAGATCAGAGGATCTCCGGATTCGTACATAGTCTCCGAACTCGAAGCTTGGTGGAATTCCGTCCCACCGATCTTCCCAACACCTACAAGGCCTTGATTGAGAAAGCTTACACCTGGATTGAGTCTAAGGAGGTAGCAGAAACGGGGCTCGATAGAGCCAAGGGAAGCGTCTGACAAATTCTCTAGAGGGTCCTCCTGGGAAGGATCCAAAAATAAGAAGAAGAACAGGGATCGCTTCACCCCCTACAACAAAGGCTCGAACCATGGATTTCTGGCAAACTTGGTTAAATCTCCCAGAGAAATCCTAGCAACAGAGAAGGCCGCAAAATCCTTCGATCCCCCACCTCGGATGATAACACGAGGCAAGGCCGAGACATGTCCAAGCATCGCTGTTTCCATGAGGATCATGGACATGACACGAACAACCGCAGGGAATTAAAGAAGCAGGTCGAAGAGGCGGTACGATCCGGACAGTTAGCACACCTGGTCAAAGGCATAAAGAAAGGAAAGGACAAATTCTCCGACACTCAGAGAATGGAAGGGGACCAAGAAGGAAACTACGCCCGCAGAAGCTCCGATACTAATGGTACACAAACGCGATACTACTTTGAAAAGGAAGGAAGCAGAAGAAGGGCTAGGAAGTGTAGGGGAAATAACCTTTCCCCACATATTAGGGCAGACACCTTCGACCAATCCCGTGATCATCAAGGTACACATATCCAACAGGGAAGTGAACCGAGCGTATATGGATTGCGGAAGCTCCTGCGAAATCATCTACGAGCATTGTTTCCTTAAGCTCAAGTCATCTATACGCTCATAGAGGGTCGACTCGAAGGCACCGCTAGTAGGGTTCTCTGGTGAACACTCATGGCCTTTGGGAGAGGTACCGTTGGAAGTCACCATAGGCGAAGGCCCCTTATCCCGCACGGAGACACTCATTTTCGTCATCGTAAGGTCAGATTCTCCTTATAATTTATTAATAGGGAGAACAGCTATGCAAAAAATGGGAATTGTTGTTTCTACTATACATGCTGCTATTAAGTTCCAAACCCCCTTTGGAGTAGGAACTGTTCATTCTAGTTATGGAGCGGATAAGGGTGTATATGGTGTCAAAAGGATCAGAGAGGAATCGGAGGAGCCTCCGATGGCAATTCTTAGTTGTACAGATGCAGAGGAGCGAGTTGTCGTAAACCCTAGCTATCCTGAGCAGACAGTGGTAGTAGGGAAGCAACTCCCGGCGAATTTCAAGACGAAGCTCATAGAACTGTTACGTACTAACCTTGATGTTTTTGCTTGGAAATATTCTCGACATGACAGTGTTCCAAGAACATTGTTGATAGATGGACAGTCCTTCGGAACGGAGCATAAACTCAATGAGTACAAGCACATTGAGCCCATAAAGCATAAAAGGAGAAGCCTTGCCCCGAGAAAACGCCGCAGCTTGCAAAGAAGTTGATGAACTTACACAAGCAGGCATCCCGAGGAGGTTAAATACCGAACTTGGGTGGCCAACCCGGTGCTGGTAAAAAAGAGCGACGGAGGGTGG
Organism: Chrysanthemum makinoi; assembly: GCA_910596185.1. Lineage (NCBI taxonomy): Eukaryota > Viridiplantae > Streptophyta > Magnoliopsida > Asterales > Asteraceae > Chrysanthemum > Chrysanthemum makinoi. Next base: position 51,678,076 of record OU343220.1, on the reverse strand, counting down.
CGCATGTGCGTGGATTTCACTAACATCAACAAAGCATGCCCTAAGGATTGCTACCCCCTACCCGAAATCGACTGGAAGGTAAAATCCTTGGCGTGTTTTCGGTTAAAATGCTTCTTAGATGCCTACAAAGGGTACCATCAAATCCAGATGGCCAAGGAGGACGAGGAAAAGACAGCCTTCTACACAAGTAAAGGTGTCTACTGTTACAGAAAGATGCCCTTCGGTTTGAAGAACGCAGGGGCTACTTACCAACGTCTCGTAGATAAATCCTTCAACAAACAGATAGGCAGGAATCTCGAAGCCTACGTTGATGACATGGTTATCAAGAGCAAGACTGAGGAGGACCTAATCCTTGATGTACTGGAAACATTCGATCAGCTCCGGACAATCAACATGAAGCTGAACCCTAAGAAATGCTCCTTCGGTGTCGAGGAAGGACAATTCTTAGGACATTTGATCACTAAGCAGGGGATACGAGCTAATCCCTCTAAGGTCAAAGCCATCTCCGGTCTCCAAGCCCCTAAGTGTCTAAAAGATGTGCAGAGCCTGAATGGGAAGTTGGCAGCCTTAAGTCGATTTTTGTCGAAAGGAGCTGACAGGTCCCTACCCTTCTTCAAGACACTCAAAGGATGCGCGGACAAGAAAACTTTCCAATGGAGCCAGGAAGTCAAGTAGCCTTCGTAAGATGAAGGAGTTCATCGAAATACTTCCAACACTTACAGCCCCAATCAAAGGCGAAGTGTTGTTTATGTACTTGACATCCTCAAGAGAAAGTATTAGCGCAATCCTTATGGCGAGAGAGAAAAGCGGCAGATCCCAATTTACTTTGTTAGCAGGGTCCTACAAGGAGTAGAGGTCAACTACCCAACCTTGGAGAAGTTAATGCTCGCCTTAATTTACGCAGCAAGGAGGCTCCGACGCTATTTCCAGGCCCACCCAATTACATTCTTAACCGATAAGCCACTGAAGCAGATCTTGTCTAAACCTGAAAAGTCTGGGAGGGTGGCTAAATGGGCTATTGAACTTGGAGAACATGAAATCGAGTTTAAAGGACGTAGTTCTATCAAAGGGCAAATTCTTGCAGACTTCTTGGCAGAAACACCTTCCGGACCCAATGAAGAAAAGGAAAAGCCCAAAGCTAATCTTTCTCAAGTGCAAGTTGAATGGAAGCTTTACACAGATGGAGCATCCAGTTCCGATGGCTCGTGAGCGTGTCTAATGTTAGTCGGTCACGAAGGGAAGGAGCATACATATGCTCTTCTGGTTTGAGTTGAAGCCACAAACAACGGCGAATACTGGCGCTATTAGCAGGACTCCGACTAGCCAAAGATATGGAGGTCAAAACTCTCGCTGTCTTCGTAGATTCCCAATTGGTGGCAAACTAAGTGACGAGGTTCCTCTGAAGCAAGGCAACCTGTCATCAAACAAGTACTGGAAAAGACAAAAGAGATTCTCGAAAACTTCAACTCCTACACCATCCAACATGTTCGTAGGAACCAGGAACAAAAAGGCGACGCAGCTAAGCAAGATAGCTTCCATGGCTTTCGCTCATCTCACTAAGGAGGTTCTCGTGGAAGTCCTTCTTGAAAGATCCATCGTTCTCAAAGAGGTTGCCGATGTGATTCACGAAGAAGGAGAGACATGGATGACTCCCATAAGGGAATATTTGATAAGTGGTCTTCTCCTACGAAGATCCCAAGCTTGCAAGAAAGATTCGGGTTAAGTCCCCGCATCCGTCTAATAGGGAAACCCTATATAGAGGTCGTTTTGTCTCCTTGGTTACGCTGCGTAGGCCCCAAGCAAGCTTCGAGCATCATAGCCGAAGTCCATGAAGGATCCTGCGGTCTCCATGCAGGACCTCGCTCAGTTGTCTCGAAGATAATGAATTTGGGCTACTATTGGCCCTCGATGCACAGGGCGCAGCGAAATCATCCTCAAGTGTGAAGCTTGTCAGATACACTCAAACGTTCCAAAAATGCGGAAGCAAGATATGACAAGTGTGACATCCGCGTAGCCCTTCTCCCAGTGGGGCATCGATATTGTAGGGCCTATGCCTATAGCTCCCGGAGGAGTCAAGTTCTTGCTAGTAGCGATCGACTACTTCACCAAGTGGGTGGAAGCAAAACCCCTAGCCTCGGTGGCGGGAAGACAGTCGAGAAGTTTGTATGGGAACACATTGTGTGCAGATTCGAGTGCCCCACATCATCATATCGACAACGGAAACAGGTTTACCGAAGGAGTCTTCTATGACTTCTGTCAAGGGCTCAACATAAAGCAATCCCGGACATCCGTCTATCACCCGCAAGGTAATGGACAAGTGGAGGTTACAAACAGAGAAATCGTCAAAGGGATCGAGAAAAGGCTAGGTCGAACTCATCATGGATGGGTGGACGAACTCCCTCAAGTCTTATGGGCTCACCGGACACATCCTAAGTCAAGCAACGGAGAAACCCCTTCACCTAACATACGGACGAAGCGGTCATCCCTTCGAACTAATTGTACACACGGAGCGTGTGGCAACGTATGATGCCTCCCAAAATGATGATAGGATCAGGGAAAACCTTGATCTCCTAGAAGAAAGAAGAGAAATAGCCTCCATCCGAGAAGCAATACACAAACATAAGATCGAAGGCTACTATAACAAAAGGGTCGACCTTCCACTTTCAAGCCGGAGAATATGTCTGCGCCTCAACAGGTGCAAGCAAAGCGAGTATCGGGGAAAACTGGGACCAACTTGGGAAGGACCCTACATGGTAGCTGAGGCCTACGACAATGGAGCATACAAACTGGCCACTCTTCTCGGAGAACCCATCGACAGGACATGGAATGGTGCGAGACCTTCGAAAGTTCTATGTTTAAGAAGTACTTTAACTTTTGTAATCAAAAGCTTCTCAGGGGAAAGCACACATTATTGGTAGTTGTCTTAGTTTTCATTTCAAGAATGATGTAATCCTCCCTACCAATTCAATGATAAATAAGACATTTCCCACAAATCTCTTGCTTCGTTTCTTAAACACAAAGATTTGTTCAACCAATTCGTTAATGAGTTTCAATATCGAATGGCTTGAGGTGTAACATATGCCTTATCCAAAGCCAACTTAAACATTCACATTAACTCTCCTAGTAGATTTTGGCGCTTGTAAAAAAAATTTAACAAAGCCATGCTATGTAAAGGATTTCAGATAGAGTGGGTCGCGACCCTCTGTCAATGGTCAAGTTGGCCATTATATTCTTGGTGTTGTAATTTACACACAATGAGGTTGTTGAACCTTAGGTTGTAAAATTTAAGCGTCGCGAAAAGGGCGTAAGAGAAGTTTACATAACAAACTTAAGCTAAGTATGTAGAGGTATGTCCTCTACACTATGGCATTCAAAATATGGGCTACCGCCCTTATACCTACATGAGGAGCCTAGACTCCCGTCAAATTGTTCTTGGCCCATGGCCATACATCACAAGCATTTAAATTGTTTGGGAAACAAGACACACATTGTCACACAAAATAAATTGTCTTAAGGGTACATGCCACCCTTTGGAACCAAATTACTGCTAATAGAGCAGCCTTCATTCTTGTTTCTTCGGATAAGGAGTGGAGGAGGGTTGCAGGCTGGCTTAGTAGACATGGTCTTCTTGGTTGGAGTGGTAGGCTTAAGTTTCGAGGTTTCTTAGGCAGGGAGATCTTCGAGGGGTGCCATTGGATCTTTGGTTGCCTCAGCAAGGAAGGAATACTCTGCAGTTGCAAATGCATTTCCTACCTCATCATATTCACGCCGAAGTGGGGCGGTAGCATTCAATCTTGGAGAGGTCCACGGGCTTACCCGTTTTGGCGGCCTCCTCGAGCCAAACACCGTCCATGAAATAGGGTGACTTGATGACCTTCCACATCCGAGCTCCCAACTCGTCACTTGTGGTAGAGTTCCATGGCTATGTAAGGCACCACCTTGAAACAACCGCGACGATCTTTCTGCGGCATCTTATACCTCATTTACAGGCCATCGATCTCCTCCCTCAACTTTACCTCTACCTCTCCAAGCCTAACCTTCTCACTTTCCAACCCAACGCACTTTGCCTCGAGAGCGGCATTCGACCGGTGAGAGTAATAACCTTGGCTTCTTCCAGTTTGAGATTGCCACGTTCCACGGTCAAGCGAGCTATCTTTTCTCGAAGGTCTTGAACGACGGGGTTCTTCTCAACGTTCCCCTCAATATCGTCACACTTTGCTTCGGCTTGGTCACGGTTACGAGCAACTCCACGGTCTTGGCATTCAAGTGATTATCCATCACAGCCTGCCTCGCAACCCCATTATCATGCAAGTCACAGAACTTCTCAATGGACATGTTCTCTAGCATACTCTTCCACTGTGGAGGGGTCACATGGTCAACAATCCGATGACAGGCTAAGGCATTTGGAAGCTCCTTCGTCTCTGGAAGAACTATGAGCAACAAAATATACACGGGTTAGCATAACAGTTATATTTTTACCTTCACAATGTCTCATAAGACAAAAATACTTACCATGAACCTCAACGGATTCATCGGGCAATTCGAAGGCAGACTTGATAAGCTTTCTGCCCTCGGTACTTTTATGCTTCACAACTCTACTCCCGAGGTAGGCAGGGATTCTTCCTTTGTTGGTGGATTTCACGGCCTTGGCCGTGTCCCTTTCCTACTCTTTAGCCTATCGGCTATTCTGTTGAACCAACGGCGGGGACATCCTCATCCGCAGGATCGTCCGAGTCACAATGTTCTCCACCGTTGGGATGTGTCCTCCATAGCGTGTGGGGTCGATGAAATAGGCTCGGCTTCGAATGCTTACCTCATTGTTATTCACGGATGTTGAAGGGGAGCCAACACCATAAGACTCCTCGGCTTTCTCCGAGGCATGAAACTTAAATCTTCATCAAATTCTTGGAACATGAAGTTTCGAGCGACATCTCCGCAAAATATAAGCAAAAGAAATAAATATCAATGCTACATTGGTCCTATTTAAATAAAAGTGGATAAACATACTTTGTCCTTGGTATATGATCATAGGCTTCTTGGGAGACCCTCCCAACTCTCGAGCAATCCCACCATGTATAAGATGGCTTCAGGGGAATACTTGCACATCCACAGGGTACTTTGCCAAACGCAGGTAACAAGGATCACTTCGAACCTCATAGGGTAGGGGGTCATTATACCGTTTAGCATTATACCTATTCTCCTTGTTCAGACTCAATATGTAGGGAACAATAGTGTGTTGCACGTAGAAAAAGCTACCCTTCCAACCCGATATGTTTGTGTATACTTTCTCAAGCAGATTGGGTACATCCGACTCAGTCTTTTTGCTAGTGTCAACCAATTGCCCTCGGGGTACAAGTTCAAGAATCCTCTTAAAACTGTCAAGGTTGGTTCATATCCGTAGGCTTTGCACATCACTATGAATGTAGTCAATTTGGCAAACCCAAAAGGATTGAATCTAGAGATATGAACTTTATAGTACTGCATAAATTCCAAAATCAATGGGTGCAGCGGAATCCTAAGGTTTGAGTGACTAAATGCATGGGTATACAACCCTACGAAACACGGAGGGCATCAAAGATACCTTGAGTGGGTTTGGGTAACATCACTTTATGTTCTATTGGAATAGGATAATCGGCTAAATGATCATGCAAATATTTAGCAGACAAAGTGCACTTTTGTTGTTTTATAATAAACTTAGAATCCATGTTCCTATTTTTGAAACAATCTACAAGAGGAGAAAAGTGTTTACCTTGGTTTTCGAAGATGGGCGCTTGAAAGTTTCTTAGCGTGTAAACGAAGACGGAGAGAGTAAAAGTATTTTAGGGTTTCATCATATTCCCATTAAATACCCCTTTTTACCGTCTCCTAATTCACACATGTGTCCATCTAGATTACTCTTATCCAAGCCAAACCACTTTTTAAATTTTAAATAAAGACTTTTGGTCTCCGGGTTACATGGGGATAAGTGATCACCTGTAGCGAGGCATTGGATGATTTAATTAGCATCGAATGCGCTTGGTTAGTTGCGTAGTTCTCTCCCAACTAGCATATTTAGCAGCGTGATGGTGTTTTTCGAAGCATGAAGTCGAAAGCAATGCCTCCTCGCTCATATGCATCACTTTTGACCGGGGCTTGATGATGTACCCTCCGAGTAGCTCGAAGGACACTCCTCCGAGGCGTGTCGAAGCCCTTCCATTCGAAGGCCCAAGTTAGGATTCTGAAATATCCATAGGCGTCAAACCATTCGTTGGTACGAAGGTTACCTAAGGGAATTCGGCACTCGAAGCCTTAAGCCCTTCGGGTATGGCGACGAAGGAACAATGGATAAGGAACCTCGACTTAGTCAAACCCATGATCTCCTCTCTCTCTTGGCTTCCCGTCAAGTCCGAGAACGTGGGTCACTAAGCCCTAGCGGTTACCCACAATCATGGGACGCCCCCATGATCTCCGATATTCATGCAAGAGTGCCTCTAACCGTATTTCTTCCACTATAAATGGGTTAGACGGACGATGATTTATGGTATGCTCATTTCACACTCATCTCTTTACTTTTACACACTTATACAACCATAACTCATACTTACTCTCACGCCGGAGGTGGTTCGCAGGGTCCTACCCCTGCGCACTCACTTAACGTAGTGTCTTAGTATTTCTTATTCTCGGTTTACAGGCAAGTCTTGGATGGAACACACACCCCTCATTACTTTGATCCTCATCGAAGCCTGGTAGTGCAATCTTTTGCACAATCAGTTCATGAATGGGATTAATAACCCAGAACTCATCAAAAGGCTGAATGACAAGATCCCCCAAACCTTTGATGAACTCATGAAACGCACAAGGTCCTTTATCCAAGGAGAAGCCGCCGCAGCGGACAACAAGAAAGGATACTCAAACTACAGGTCACAGGAACAACCTCGGAGACAACCCATCACGAGGTAGCAACCGCAATGAAATTACCACGGCCGGGAAGTGGGCGAGATAATGATAAATACACTCCGCTAACCAAGACTCCAAAGGAGATATTCACGAAAGGCAAAACTTCCCAAGGCCCCCACCAATGTGCACTCCGAAGACCGGGCGTGAGAAGCGGATACTGCGACTACCATGGACAGAAGGGCCACACCACCAACGAGTGTGTCCAATTGCGCCAACTAATTGAGAAATTAGTAAAGGAAGGCAGGTTGGACCACTTGGTTAAAAACATCAAGGAGGGAAAAGATAAGCAAAAGTCCGGAAATAAGAAAGAGGCACCCAAAGATAAGGCTGACACCATCTACATGATACAATCATGGCAGCGGGTAACCAAGCAGAAGGTCAGCCAGAGATTTTCCTATGGAAGCGAAATCTCTTTCCCCACCTTGACTACAGACAACGCAGTGGTAGAGCCGCTCACCATCGAAATTAATGCGGGGAATCACGATATCCATCGCATGTATGTTGATGGAGGAGCATCGGCAGACATAATGTATGAACACTGCTTCAAGCGACTGAGATACTGTGATCGGTTAAGCCCTGTCATGACAATACCGACCGGTTTTACAGGAGAAAAGATATGGCCTATGGGGCAAATACGCCTATTAGTCAGTGTGGGCGATAAAGAACACTCCGCGACAGCCTGGATGAATTTTATGGTGATCAAATCACCTTCGCCATACAATGGCATTATTGGAAGACCAGGAATATCAGCCATGCGCGCCATGTACCGTCTACAAAGACACGGGATGCTCAAATTCCCAGTGGAAGGTAGTATTGTCACTCTCTATAACGCCACTGTACCACATAGAGAATGTAACACGATTACGTGTGAGACGATACCCATTCGAACAGCGCCAAGCAACCAAAGCTCCAAACTTGAAGGTTGCAATTCACCCCGAAGTACCCAGAACAAAAGTATCGACGGAGGATCGCCGTCGGATAAGGGCAAGGCAGCCGGTATGCGCACTCTGCAAAATAACTTGGATATCTTCGCATGGGAACCAAAGCACATGGCCGGAGTACCACGCCGATCACAGAACACAAGTGAGAATCCGACAAGGATACTCACCAATACGCCGAGAAGAAGCGCGCCAAGCTCCAGAGCGCGCCAAGCAATTCTGGAAGAGGTACATAAACTTGTGGAGGCGGTATCATGCGGAAGTCTACTATCACGATTGGCTTTCCAATCCAGGTAATGGTAAAGAAAAGCGATAGGCTGGCGGATGTGCGTGGACTTCACATATCTTAACAAGGCATGTCCACAAGATCGTTACCCACTACCGGAGATAGATTAGAAGGTAGAGTCTTTGTGTGGATACCCACTTAAATGCTTCCTAGATGCATACAAAGGATACCACCAAATCCGGATGGCTAAAGAAGATGAGGAGAAAACGACCTTTCATACAAGCCAAGGCGTCTCTTTGCTACACCAAAATGCCCTTTGGCTTAAAGAACGCTAGGAGCCACCTATCGGCGTTAGTAGATAACGATTCGAAAACGGTGGGCCAACTTAGAGGTTTACGTTGACGACTTGGTTATAAAGAGCCATACCGAGGATGAGTTGGTGCGCGACATTGAGGAAACATTTAGGACCCTCAAAAAGATCAACATGAAGCTAAATCCTAAGAAATGCACTTTTGGCGCTACTGAAGGCATGTTTCTGGATACCGATAGAACCGGATGGCATTAAACCATGCCCAGAAAAAACTAAGTCGTCATTGAACTTCCCTCACCAGCACGCCGAAGGAAGTCCAATCTCTCAATGGAAAAGCGGGGGCCTAAATAGATTCTGGTCCAAATCAGCAGACAAGTCACTCCCTCTCTTCAAAACACTCAAGAAGTGTATCAAAAGGGAGATTTCCATTTGGACTACGGAGGTAGAAGAAGCCTTTACGGCTTAAACAACACCGGCAACGCTCCCCACACTAGTAGCACCCACCGGGAAGAATTGATTATGTACTTATCTCGCAACTCATGGAGCGGTCGGTCGATGCTGGCGACGGATAGGAATTCAAGTACAAACACACGTACTTCGTAAGTAAAGCAAGAAAACGGAGATTAATTACAGCGCAATGGAGAAGTTGGTCTTGGTGTTAGTGTTCGCCGCCAAACGGCTTGCTACTTCCAGCGCACCCCATAGCGTGATCACGACCAACCAATCAAGCAAATTATCTCCAAACCCGGCGCGATCGGGACTACGAGAAGTGGAGCGTGTTGCTAGGTGAGCACAATATCTCTTACGGACCACGTCTGCAATAAAAGGGCGGTATTAGCGATTTCATCATCGAAAAACCGGACATCGATGATGTACCCGTACCAAGAAAGAAGGAACTACAAGATCCATAGATCTTGTTCACGAATGGATCTTCATGCGTGGATGGGTCGGAGCGAGGCCTCATCCTTACAAATCGGAAGGAATGGAATTCACTTACGCCTGCGTTTTGAATTCACAAATGACACACAATGAGGCGAGTATGAAGCCCTAATTGTCGGACTACGCATTGCGGCACGGATGGGTGTACGCAACCCGGAAGCAAATGTGGATTCGGCTAGTAGCCAATCATGTGTTGGGCTAATATGTGGCTAAGGAGGAAAACATGATCCAATACCTAGACAAGACCAAGTCACTAATTGAGTTTGACAGGTTCACAATCAAGCGAGGTTCCTAGAGGGGAAAATCGAAGGCGGATCGCTAAGCAAGATTGCATCCACAAGCTTTGCTCACCTGTCAAAACAAGTATTGGTGGAAACGTTGAAGAGCGAATCCATCTCGGAGATGGAAATATCCACGGTAATAGAGGAGGAAAGTCCTACGTGGATGACACCAATAATAGAATTCATAAGCAAGGGCGCATTGCCCCAGGAACAGAAGGAAGCCCGAAGAATACGGCACACAGCACAGAGGTTTGAACTTCGAGACGGTGTGCTATATCGACGCTCCTTTCTACAGCCATGGCTCCGTTGCGTCGGCCCCCGACAAGCAAATTATGTATTCAGAGAAATCCATGCCGGCTCATGCAGCATGCATTCGGGACCACGATCCGTGGTGGCGCGCGCTTTACGGTCAGGATATTATTGGCCCACTATGCACCGTGACGCGCAAGACTTGATAAGAAAGTGCGGAGACTGCCAGGTTCACAGACGTGTTCCACGCCAACCACAACAGGAACTAACACCCATTACGGCACCATGGCCATTCTACAAGTGGGGTATTGATATTGCAGGTCCCTTCCCCGTTGTAGCAGGAGGATTGAAGTTTCTCATAGTGGCCATAGACTACTTCACCAAGTGGATTGAAGCAAAAGTTGTTGTAACAATTCTGGCAATCGGGTTAAATGCTTTGTTTGGGAAAATATTGTATGCCACCCGGACTACACGGGAAATCATCTCGGACAACGGGAAACAATTATGTGACAACCCCTTCAAGGACTGGTGTGAGAAGTTGAATATCACACAACACTTCACATCGGTTAAACATCCACAAACCAAATGCTTAGTAGAGCGTGCAAATCAAAGTCTGGGCGAAGGAATTAAAGCACGTCTGGACAAACACAAAGGAAGGTGGATAGGAGAATTATCGCATGTTCTGTGGGACAGAGGCCGTCATACCAACGAAAATTGGGATGCCAACTATTCGCACTGCTGAAGTCAATGTGGCAACCAATGATGACGAGCGGTGTATCGACTTAGACTCGTTAGAAGAAAGAGCGGCGGCGAGCTATCTGAAGCAAGGTCGAAGTCAAAAATGAAGGGATACTATGATGCTAACGTGCGAAGTGTTTCATTCAGACCAGGTGACTTCGTTTACCGCGCCAATGATGCGAGCCACGCAAAAGACATGGGCAAACTTGGACCAAAGTGGGAAGGACCCTATGAGGTTACTGAAGCATTAGGAACATGCGCGTACAAGCTACGAGACATGGACGGTCGGGAACTACCACGTACATGGAATATTTTCAATCTTAAGCGATGTTATCTCTAGGAATGGCTACGGCCCAGCGCACGGACACTCTTGCACTTTAGTGAAGTGCCCAATAAATAATTCGTGTATTTACATTTTGTTTTACGTAGTCACATGTCTTATTTATTTTCCTTCATAAAAACTTGCAAGTATTAATAAAACGTCGCGGTTTCTAGCTAACTCCGCGACACATTTCAATTTGTTATACCTTGTGTTTTAACATTTTTTATCTCTTGCCTACATGGCGTGCATGCACTTAATAAACCCACGATGGTGAAAGGATGAGTAAACCTACTAAACAACTCGTTGAGTAAGAGGGTTGCAAACCCATCAACATTGGATCATGTATCCTTGTTAAACACCTTGTTCTCAAGACGTTGGAATAAGTTCTGTACGCATCCCACGCATCGGTGCGCAACAACGCATACGTTGCACGTTTAACAAATTAGGAATCAAGACACTTGACTCCTTGATAATGATATTTACAGTACGCTACATATCACACCATACACGGTTATGATGAAAAATACTTAGAAATTATGTTTTGAGTATACTATGAATTTAACACACTGTTATGAACTTCATATGTTATACGCGCTTATGCAATCGTTTACTTCTTAGATAATACACACGTTTTTTGTGGAAAGACAAGTAACTAAGTGCAAATATTGTAAGTCGCAATACCAACACACATTCAACAAAAAGGAGACTTTTATTAACCACCATGCGCTATTACAAAATGATGTTTACAATACAAGTTCCTATCTACATACTATTACAACGTCTAAGCGACGAATTTCCTACACAGTTGGCAGCGCTCCCAACCTCATTTAGCTTCTTCAGAAGGTCAGAATCTTGGCGCGATACCGTGGCAACACTAACCGGTATCCCATCAGATCTGGGGAGGTGTGTTGCACCGATGCCGCACAAAACAACCTTACCTTTAACCCCTTCTTTTTTGGCAAGTCTAGTAGCATGCGCTTCCAACACTTTCTTCAAAGGTACTTCCTTCTCCAAAGCAAAGGGGTTCAAGATATCCTTGGGGCGAGCAAATATAGGCACTTGGAGTTGCGATTCATCGGGTTTCAAGAAATAGTCCAGCTGCGCTTCTGCATTTTCACCATGATGTCGTGCTAAAGTCAGCCCCTCCATAATAACCCCTATCGGATAATCCTGGTCGCGCTCTAACTCAGATATCATGGGAAGCTCCAATGCCTTCATCCTCTCTATAGCAACCACCTGCTCATCATATGATTGCGCATTATACCCGGGTACCTTATCAGCAGGCACCTTCAACAACTTAGCCTCATGCAGCTCCTCAATAGCCTCTGCCTTACCCGCCGGTCGCGAACCACTCCCCAAAGGCGTTCACCACTTCCTGTGACTCCAAGGTGCTGGCGCAGCAAGTAGCGAACCATGGCCAATAAGCCACCGGTGCTCAGCGATTGTAGACAGGAGTTGGGGACACAACTCCTCGTCATACTCCAGGCAGAACTTGCGCAACTTCATCTCCTGCGCTTCCAGGGCACTGTGCACAGTCGCATCAAAGTTTTCCAAGCTGCGAAGTCAACTCTTCCTTTCCCTTCTCGGATACTTCATGCCCGAGACACGAAGCCTTGTACCTCGATGACTCAACGCTCTTGGTTTATTTGGCCCATCACGCCATCTTCTCTTCGGCAAGCTTTTGGGCATACGCACTCAGGCCCTCTGTCTCAACCTTGGCACTAGCCAACTGCGCCTCCAGCGACGCAATTTTTTTTATCCTTTTGCGCGCCTTGGCTGCCTTCCCCAGAAACCTTAGCCTTTAGCTTCTCCACTAGTGAAGCTTGATGCGCCCGCCGATCAACTCCTCAACAAGCTGTTCCATGGGCGCATCCCCCCGCCAATGGCTCGGCGTTTTGCTTTTGGCTCGGAGAACCCGAAGCGCGGACTATCTCTGGCGGTGACTCTGCAGAATGTTCAAACCTCGCACATAAGAAAGGGAAATTATTAATTTCTCGCATAAATAGGGGATGCGCAAACAACTTTGACGACATTACTACTGCGGGCCGGATGTATCGGCGAGGGGAGCGACGCAACATCGCTCGATGATGATTCCACCGTTAGGATAACGGGGCGCTTCTTCCTCGATGAGCTTGCGCCTTCCACTCCAGGTGATCTCTTCCTCTTCAACAATGGGTCCTCCTCTTCTTCCTCCTCTTCCTCCATAGGCTCCGCCACAGCTACTTGTCTTTGGCCGCTGCTCGGGAAGGCACTCTCGGATTCGGCACGCTCTGCAGTGGGATTTCCTCCAGGGCGACAGATGAGCTAGCCCTGCTTCTCCGGCTCCATCACCGAGTGCGCCCTGTAGCAGAGCAAGAATAGGCTTTTCTCCCTCTCGATTGGGCGTCCCTACATTAACTGGCGGCGGCTTCGCTAGTTGTACGACTCTGAATAGGTCCATTTCTGCGCAAGAACAAACAAACAACACAAACGGATTACGACAAATACATAGAAAAGAAAGAAAAACGCTTACAGTAATATAAGACAATGGAGTACGAAAGGACGAGCACCCACCCTGGCCATCCGCGCCTAAGAAGATCGGAACCTCCTCCGGACTACCAAAATAGTTGCGGCTAATGCCCATGTGCACCAAAAACTTCTCGGGGTAGGAATTGATGGGGATGCGATTAATGTTTATTGTATCTGCATCCTCTGCATTATACGATCCGGGAGGGGCGCTCATCCTTTGGCAATGAACCCGGGTGTAGAAATCAAAGCGCGAGGAAAACACGCATCATCGACCCGAAAAATGTTTCCCTCCAATTCCTCGGTGCATCTAATTTTTCGATATAACGAAGCGCCCGCTTAGCAAATGATACCCACCCGTTTGACCACGTTGTGTGGTAAAACGCCGGAACAGTGAATAGTCGGGTTAATTGCCGATGTCGGCAATTTACCTCGGTTGGTAATTTTAGTTGCACCTATGCGGTGCAGGTACCGGATATATGCGACGATAGTAGTTTAACACGCCGCCGAAATAGAGATATTGGCACACGTTGATTCGCGAACTCGAAAAACGCGTGTATACCCTATTTTCCTTCGGGAAGTCCGCATTGACGCCTCGCACCGGAACTACCGGATGCACCGCCGAGGGAATATAATAATCTGAGGCGAATTATAGGAGTTCACTCGGTTATGTCGGATGTGAAATCGGATAACACTTTAACCATGGTATTGTTTTTATAAGCGCCGCCGATTACCTTTGGAATAGTAGTTTTCTGGATTGCAAGTTGAAGGTTTGTTAACAATGGCGGATTAAGTTTTTCTTGTGATAATCACAAAGGTGAAAGGAAGGTCGATGGTTATATAAGATTTATCATCCACGCGATGAAAGACACGTGGATCCCACTATCTCTAATGTGTGGATCAGATCACTTGATGTGACACCGTTCTGATTGCTTTCCCATTTACTGAGGCATCCATTTTTAAATAGTATGTCTAGATACATCGTGTATCTTTCAAGGCGGGAACTTTTTTTGGCTTCTTTGCTATGCTTCGCAGTTTTTTATTGGCTGCATTTATTAGTCTAGCATCTGCAAGCTAGTCACTGCGCATACTAGACTGGGGGGACATGATGACGTATAGTCTATATTCGAGTCACGAACCCGACCAATGGACGCTACTAATACTTGAGCCTAGTACGAGTGGGCTAACACGGTAACGGTTTGGGCTCACGAAGGCCCGAACCCGAAGTTATTTATGGTCTTGATATCGGATATCTCTTATGGATGGGATATGTATCAACCAACCGACTTAGGCGGGATACGCCGAAGGTTGGGGAACACGAAACCAACAAGGATTTCGTGTGTATATAAAGGGAAACCTATCCCTCATTAAAGGTACGATATACAAAACCCTAATTCTTAAATATACTCTAAAACCGACCAATGGACGCTACTAATACTTGAGCCCAGTACGAGTGGGCTAACACGGTAACGGTTTGGGCTCACGAAGGCCCAAACTCGAAGTTATTTATGGTCTTGATATCGAATATCTCTTATGGATGGGATATGTATCAACCAACCGACTTAGGCGGGATACGCCGAAGGTTGGGGAACACGAAACCAACAAGGATTTCGTGTGTATATAAAGGGAACCCTATCCCTCATTAAAGGTACGATCTACAAAACCCTAATTCTTAAATATACTCTAAAACCGATTACTTACTCTCACGCCGGAGGATAATCGTGGGAGACAATCCCACGGTAAGCCTAACGGTGTTTTCTGTTTTCTTAGTGCGCAGGTCTCAAGCATTAAGACGTAATTGATACGGAATCGGATCCAAATAAGGAACGCCCAACTTTTGTATCAACAGTATAACTTGAGAGGTAAAGTTAGACGATTGTGAGCTATTAGATTTGATCCAATTTTATTTTGATTTGAGCTATTGGATCAAATCTAATGGCTCATAATTTCCTAACTTGATAAAGTTATATTATACAATTTGAGAGGATCTATCTCCTGTTTTGTCACCATTAGACTAAAGGTAATGATCACTACCCCTCATCTTTCACAGCAGTACCAGCTCAACTTATATCTTAAGGTTGGGCACACTCGTCGGTCACGAGGGGTCGGTAGACCGATATTTCTTTCGGTCGTGTCAATTGTGGCACTTTGGTCATGGTCGGTCGCGGGGCACTCGAAAACAGAAGTCGATCGAAATATTGACCGATTATTAAACCACACAATTTTCAAATTTTGATGTTTTGACCGTTTGGAAGTAAAAAAATAATAATAATAAAATAATAAAAAATAAAAAAATAACTTGGTCACGACTGTGACAACTTGGTCGTTGTCAGATCATCGGAGAGAGAAAGCTGGTGTGGTAAGGTCATGGTCGATCACGACTGTGCCCATCCTAAGATAAGTTATTGAAATGAATGGTTATTTTTGTAAAGGAATTGATACCTACGCCACATCTTTTGATACATGCACTATAACTTGTGCATTACAGTTTCTACTGTACAATACTGTAATGCACAAATTATGATACATGCATCAAAAGATGTGGTGTGAGTACCACCCCTCTTTTGATAAGCATAGAACTTTAGAGTGAAGGGTATCATGGCTAAGCCATGGCTCTTCATTTGGGCCCCACATGTGCCACATCACTTGAACACACCACTTAAAAATACCCCCAATTCACAACTAACCAACCTCTTCACTTGGGCCCCACCCACCCTCATTTTATTTCTTTTCCATATTTTTCAAACACAAATTCAAACATTTTAAACAACAAATTTAAAATTCATTAAAATAAAAACATTACAATAAATTAAAAATTAAAAAGATACGAAATACATAAATCATAAATCTTAATCTGAATACTCACCGCATGCAGAATCATACGAGGGAGATATATAACCGGCAAATTCCTCGATGTGAGCCAAATGTTCCTCGTCTAGCGAAGATTGCCCAACAAATCTAGGCAACGAAGTTGATGCACCTGCACCATCGTTTTTGTTCTCCCGATAGCTCCAATTGATTTTGGTGCTGATGTTGTTCAATATCCAATATCATTTGAACACACCGCCACAACTTGTCAGCAATCTAGTCGTCTTTGTAGGCTTCATCCATCAAAAATTTGTCGATCACAGCTTTTCGTTCAGGCGTAATGTCGTTGCAACTCTTGTAGTTTTCTCTCATCTGTTGCTTCGCTGCCCTTGCCTGCTCAAACAGATTGATGACGCTTATAATAGCGTTTTTTCGAGCCTCATCGTCGTTATCGCATTGATTTTGAACGTACACTTGCATATTTTCAACGGAATGCGTGAGACGGTAAGCCATAATAATCTTGTGTAAAGAGAAGTGTGAATTGTGAAGTTGAATTGCGTTTGAAAGAGAAGTGTAAATTATGTTTGAAAGATAAGTGTGAATTTTTTGTGTAAATATGGGTATTATTTATAGAATGTGTGGGTTAAATATTTAAATTTGAAAAAAATATATATTAAAAGGTAACCGTTGCATGAATAACGGATATATATTCAAAAAGTGTTTTGTCGTTTTTCATTTCGTTAGGGTGACGAATTGCAAAGTGACAAGCCATGGTGATGTCGTGGCTATGGGTGGCGAGTGGTGGCGAGCCATCCACCTAGAATTAGCCAGTGTGCTTCATTACGATATTAGGACATCTCAAGTTAAGCTTTGCTTATCTTTTTCAAAGAAATGGTTGTGTGATAGTACTATAAGGTTGTGTTTGTTTTTTCAAAAAAACCACTTAGAGGCAGTAAGAGGCAGTAAGATTTTAATGGTCTAGACTTGAGAAGGGTGTCTGAATACCTCTTATTACCTCTTGTTGACACAAAAATAACAAAAAAAAATTAGTACGAGCAAGCAAATGTGCGGTTCAAACATGAGTTTTTTTTCCCGTTCAGATGCGGTCAGATTCAGACATTTACGCCTCAGATTTAGATTCAGATGTGCGATTCAGATTCAGAACCTCTTAAAAAACAAACACCACGTAAGTCTATAAAGTAGTCTGCTTCAATTCTTCAAAGTGGGGACCATCTTTGTCCATTGTGTATTTGCCTATTTGGGCTTAATTTGCTTCGGTTTTTATAGTACAACGTCTCATGTGATGAGCAGTTTAGGTTTCATCTGGGTCCTGCATTTGTACTTTGAAGGAGCATGTTCCCTATGTAAACCAGTAAAAAATGTGTCCTCTTGTGATATTTTATTACAAATTTCTTGCATTTCAATTTTAAAATTATTATATACTAAAAAGCATCCGGGGCATTGTAGCTACAGTACAGGCCAATTTGCAATTTAGCCCCTGAGGCTTTTGATTCATTTCAAAGTTAGTCTTTAACATCCGTTATCTAACAGTCGTGATTTAACGTTGCAACAAAAAAATAACTTGAGGGACTGTTTCTATTAAAATATTAAGAAAAAACATCCCCTATGGTTAAGTTTTATTTTCACCGTTAGTTCTTAAGGACTAAGCGAAAATACCACACTACGATTGCCAAGCAGTGTGTAACGATGGTTGCTACTGTGAAAATCAGTTGGGAATAGTGCGTGCTTGTAGCTAAGAAATTTGCAAAAACAGTCCCTCGCGTTAGATAAAAATCACACCGTTAGTCCCCCGTTATCGTTCTTTTGCAAATTTAGTCCTTAATAAAAAAAATTATGACAAAAGACTCCCGTACATAAAATAATAGTGGCCAACGTACTCCCGCGACAGCGCACGGGTTAACCCGCTAGTTTAAACTATATTGTAAATCTAAATTAAATTATAAAACTTTTATCATATTGTAAACATTAAATATAATCAAGCTAAATTTAAAGTGAGATGACTACAAGTCTACAACAAAATATTATAACAAATTTTAGCAAATCAATATTTCAAAAGGTTGTGCCATTTCTTTTCAAAATCACTACAAGAGTTAAGGGTCATATTGGTTTGCTTAAAAGAATTACAATGGATATTGGTATAATAATATGGTGGTACGGAAATGAGTTTGATAGTTCAAAAATTGTTGTTTAGTTTATGAGCATTGATTGGTACACTCTCATTTCTTATTTGCACACTCAAATGTACAAACCGATAAAGCAGCATATGATAAACGTACAACTGCTTAGTGCACAAATTTGAGTGTACAAATAAAAAGTTAGAGTGTACAAATCATTAGCCTTAGTTTATATATTTGGGTTTAAATATTATTTAATAAATATGAAGGAAAAGAATGGAGTAAGTGAAATTAATGGTGGAATATGGCCCACATGAATGGCTTGTCAAAATCCACAAAATCTAAGGGTGGTGGCAACGGGAGCGGGGTGAGCTGCGGGTTTGGTCCAGCCCGAGCGGCTACACCGCCGCCACCCATGCGGGCTCGAGCGGGCTATCGTTGCAACGGGTAAAAAGCTCGAAGCGGCATGAAGCGAATCTAGCCGTTCAACGGCTTAAAATATGTCCGTTGCATTCTTTTAAAAAAAATTCCATTTTCAATTTCATCTCTATTTAAACACAACCATTTCACATACTTTTTACAACAAAAAAAAAAAATCAAAACTTTTACTCAAGCATATCACCAAAAATAATGAATTCATCTTCATCTTCATCTTCATCTTCATCATCGGAGTTTTCCTCCGAGTCTTCATCGGAACTCGTGTCTTCAACGGGTTCTACAATGTCAACCTTTTTAGCCGCAATGGATGCCCTCGAAGACACGGCAAGCTCAAGCAATACCGGGGTATATCGAGCGTTTTAGATGAACAAGCCCAAGAAAATCTAATGAATGACTATTTCGTTGAAAACCAAGGTTTCCGCCAATGTTTTTCGTGAAAGATTTCGTATGAATAGAAGCTTGTTCGTAAAAATTGTTGGTGATATTGAAGCGAATGTCGAATGGTTTCAAGAAGGCTTAGGCGCGAGGGGAGCGAGTTTCACGGCGTTACAAAATGCACATCGGCCATTCGACAACTAGCAAGCGGGTGGACCTCGGATAGATATGATGACTACCTAAACATGGCACGAAGAACTTCAGGTTATTTTTTAAAATGTTTGTGTTTCTAATAACTTGGTATTTTTTATAAGTCGATATATTTTTAAAATGTTTTCGTTTTTTATATTTGTAGCTGATTGCCTTGACAAATTTTGCGTCGGTAATCCAATTATATAGGCGAGAGTTCTTACGTAGGCCTACATCCCACGACGTTACCGGCTATTCGAGGCACATGAACAACGACATCACATTCCTGGAATGCTTGGTAGCCTTGATTGTACACATTTCATCTGGCGAAATTGTCCTCGACATTTGAAAGGTCAATATAAGAGAGGTGATCACCCATACCCGACTATTATGCTTGAAGCCGTCGCTTCATATGATTTGTGGATTTGGCATTCGTTTTTCGGTCCACCCGGTTCAAACAACGATATCAATGTTTTGAATCAGTCTCCATTGTATCTTACGGAGCGAAATAGAACGGCCAAAGGTTCATTTTATGTAAATGGACGACTTTACAATCGTGGATATTATCTTACCGATGGAATCTATCCTACGTATTCAACGTTTGTTAAGGCATATAAGTATCCCACTGACCCGACGGAACAGAGATTCAAGAAGTTACAAGAGTCTGCAAGAAAGGATGTCGAACGAGCTTTTGGTCGTCTTAAGTCAAAATGGATGCTTCTCGTCGTCGCTTGGGCTATGTCGGTCCAAAATATTCGCAAACTAGTAAATACTTGTGTCATATTACACAATATGATTTTAAAAGACGACGGGGTGACATTATCACCGGTTCATATAATGGATCAGCCGGTCGTGCGGTTTATGACCGAATGTACTACGGAGTTACTCGGCGAAAACATCCATAACCGTTTCCGATATGATCTTACGGAGCATGTAGCGGCTCAAAACTTACCACACCTTGACGACTAGTGTTTTCTTTTTTTTTTAAGTATTATTTCCTTTTTTATGTAATTTTCTTTTAAGTATTTTGTAATTTTCTTTTAAGTAATAATAATAATATTATGTGTTTTAATTAAATTGTTTGATATAATTTTAAATATAAAAAGGTAAAAAAAAAAAAAAAAATGGTGAGGGGTAGGGATACATGGTTGCCACTAAAAATCTATGGTGAGGGGTGGTGTGGGGATGAGATGAGTTGGAAGAATGTTATTGGTGGATAGTGAGGGATGGTGAGGGATGGTGAGGGATGGTTGCCACCACCCTAAGTGATATGGATCTATGGGTTTCAACTGTGGGCCTCATAAAAATGATTTGGCAAAACCCCTCAACCAAATAAACATAAATGATATCAAACTCATACAATGATTCCCACGTCCCTATGCCAAACGGACCCTAAATCTCTAATACACATTAGTTGTTAAATGACACCGTGACTATATCTCTAATACAAATTAGTTGTTAAATGACACCGTGACTATTTCTTTCAAGAAATAGATGACTACTTTATGGTTCTTGGTTATCGAGAAACATTTTAATATGATTAGATACCATCATATCAAGCTACGTTGGAAACAAAATAAGACAACACTAAGCTCGAGCTCTACTCTAGTATTAAAATTCGGGCTTAAAATAGACTGGAGCTCAATTCAGCTTAAAATTTCAACCTGAGCTTAACTCGGCTTTTAAAACTCGAGTTGGAATAAGCCTATAAAATTGAGCTCGGTAAATGTACTTTATATAATGATAATAATAATATGTATTTAAAAATTCAAGGTGTAATTCAAACCAAAACTTGATAAGGCTCGTGAGCTTCACGAGTCACGAGCGTAGTGTTTCGAACTTGAACTCGACTCGATAGCGAACTTGAGCTTCACTCAATTACAATCGAGCCGGTTTCAAGTATTTTCCGACTTAATTTCGAGTATCGTGGGTAGTTTCATCTCGCTTATACCTAAAGAAGAACATGAGTTACCTGTAAAGTTTCATATTTCGTCTAGTAATTAATGAAAAATTTTCTTCTCTTTCTTCTTGTTTCCAAGCTTCCTATAAAAAAAATTAATACATCAACCAAAATAAGAATTGTGAAAAATATATCATATAATGTTTCTTGATCAAACTGTAAATAAATGTTTAAAGTTTCTTTAGCGAAAGATGTTACGGAGTACTTGTTATATACTTATATCTAGCCAATTAATTACTAGCCAAAAGAATTACTCAGGATAGCAAATATTTGTGCCGTATTGATCATGACTACACTATTACAAAATACACTCATAGCTGATTAATCATTATTCATTAGTAATGATGTACTTGAGACTCCATCAAATGGCAGCTTTGAGCCTTTGATAGACAATTTAACAATGAATAACTTTGGGTCTTGTATGAATCTGAGGGCCCGCTTGGTTCAAAGTGAGAAAAGGGAAAGGGAAAAGGAATGCAAAGGAATGAGTGAGGTGGGTAATCAATCTCTTACCCCTCAATTTATTCTATAATGGTTCATTACCCATTACGGGGTAATCAATCCCTTACCCCCTCCCTAACCAAGCACTATATTATGAGTGAGGTGTGCCCTTTTGAATACCTTACCCATTCCCCACCCCCTTAACCCCTTAACCAAGCACACCCTGAGTCTTTGATAGACAATTTAACAATGAATAACTGGTGGGAATATCTTGTCATAGGGTGGGATGTACTATTCACACCCTCCCTACTAGGGAGGGTTTATACTTTTTATTCCTTTTGTCCTCATTTGTTTCAGTACAACACAGTTTTTTGTCAGTTTCTGTTTCGTATTTCTGATAGTTTTAAACGTTTGACTTATTAAACTTTATATTTCCTGTTTCGCATTTTCAGGTTTACATTTTTTTGATATAAACAAAATTATAAAAATAAAATAAATAAAAATAAATGCAAAAAAGTAGGAGGGGTGAGAATATAAAAACTAAGGGGGATATCTTGTCATAGGGTCATACTATACAAACCCTTTTAATGATGTGAAATAAGGAGTCATTTTAGTCAAAAATGCATTTTGTCCTCTTTTTATTTCCAGTACAACACAGTTTTTTATCAGTTTCTGTTCCGTATTTCTGATAGTTTTAGGCGTTTGACTTATTAAACTTTATATTTTATGTTCCATACTTTCAGGTTTACAGTTTTTTTATATATATATAAAAAAAGGTGCCCTTTGTAGAAAAATGAGAGTTTATATAACCTAACTCTTTCAACTTTGCTCTTACAAAATTCTGCTGACTAGTTACATTATGAGCTATTGGATTTGATTCAATGACTCAAATCAAAAAAATATATTTTTTTTATTTGAGCCATTGAATCAAATCTAATGATTCATAATACTCTAACTTGAGTCAAATAACTTGAGATAATCCTAACCCTACATTAGTCTCATAAGCATCTAGAAACTGACATGAGTCGTGGGTCACTAGTAGAGTTACTCGAGTGTTAGCTCGCTACAAAACTGTCACTAATCCAACATTCAAATCACAATTATGCTTATATATAGCTCGTACTTTAAGCTAGCTGCTAAATTAGTACTCCTATCATATTTAGAGCATGGAGTGTGGCGGGCAACTCATGCCTCTTCATTTGGGCCCCACTTGTGTCACATCACCTCCACATCACTCAAACACACTCACTTAAAAATACCCCCAATCACAACTAACTCACTTCTCTTCATTTGAGCCCCACCCACCCTCATTTTATTTCTTTTCCATATTTTCCAAACACAATTAAATTCATTTCATTCATTTAAAATAAAAATACAACATACAATAGTAAAAAAAACATACGAAATTTAAAATACACTGCGAAATAAAAAAATATACGAAATTTAAACTAATCTTGCTGTTGTTGATTTAGTTGCCAAACATGCTCAATGATATTTCGTTGAAGTCTTGCGTGCGTTGCTTTATCACGCAGTTCTTTGGCATTCTTCCGTTGTATATCGCATCGCTCAACCCATGTCCGTTATATATTTGCTTGCGGACAAACATAAATATCGTTCATTTCGGATATCGCAAACTTTTGATCTTTCAAAATCATGTTATGTAATATGATGCACAGTCTTCTATTACAAGCAGTGGTTAAAATAGCTAGCAGTAGTAAAAAAATAACTAGCAGTTGTAAGTATACAACCAATTCAGTTTTACTAGCGGTAGTAAAAATAACTATAGCGGTAGTAAAAATAACTAGCAGTTGTAAGTATACAACCAATTCAATTTTACTAGCGGTACTAAAAATAACTATAGCGGTTGTAAAAATAACTAGCAGTTGTAAGTATACAAACAATTCATTTTATAATTTGAGATATTTAATTTAAGTAATCGTGCATAAAAGTAGTGTAGCATTTTTTTACGTTTAGAAATGTTGCATATAGCTCAAAATAATCAACTCAAATGAATGTAACTCTACACATCTGATAACATGATGCCGTTATGTGCTTACGTTAAAGTGAAGACGTCGACGTTTTTAGAATAAATGATGGTATATAAAATAGTTCCGTACGTTGATATAAAAATGTAGTCGAAGGTATTAATAATTAGGCAATTATATTGACTTAATTATAAACAGTTTGCGTTTATCGTTTTATTAACATACTTGTGTTAAATTGGAACCGACCCGGTTTGACACGTCACAGCACATTGATTGTGTAATAGGTCCGCCATATTAGCATGGCTTACTAAAATATACCATTTCGTAATATTTTACGGACCAAATTTGAAAAGCTTGTATCTTGGGCGCGCGAATCAATGAACAAACCCAACAACCACATTTAATGATCATAATAACACACCCTCGTTCTGACCATCAATTGCAAATCAAAAACCCTCATCCAAAGCCTCATGTCGAGAATTCAAAAAACCAACAAAATTTCCTTGAAAACCATGTCGTTTCGAGCTAATGTTATCACCAATAGGAGAGATTATATTAGCAACATGCCAGACATAGTGATCAGAAACATTTTGAATCGGTTGCCAATAAAAGAAGCTGTGAGCACCTCTATTTTATCTACAAACTGGAGGTTTAAGTGGACCTTGCTCACCGAAGTCATAATTGATGAGGGTTTCTTTTATTATTTAACATATAAGTTTGATGGGAGGCATGTTACTAGTCTTTTAAATCAGCTTACGGGTCCCGTAGAAAAGTTTGTCTTCTCTGTAGATCCCAAATCGTTGTCTGGAATGGAAGACTTGAATTATGAAGAGATTCGTGATTGGCTTATATTTTTGGCACTGCAAGGAATTGAGGACACGGAAATTAGAAACCGGTATGGACAACCGTACATTGCCAACCCAACTTTATGCGCGTATTGAATTGAAACATCTTGAAATTCATTGTTGTGATTTTCCTAGTTTGGTGTTTTTACTACTTTTCCAAATTCTTGAGCTTAGAATTGTGTTTAGTCAAATTTCTAACCGTGCAGTTTGGGATTTAATTGCTGGTTGTCCCTTACTTGAGTCTCTTATATTGGATGTTGAGAGTACAAACGGGATGAAACTATGGAATCTTGCAAGTCTTAGGAATTTGAAGAAGTTAAATTTGTCATTCGGTATTTCGAATGCTATCACGACAATCATAGCATCCAATATCTTTCACCTGACAAGACTTCCATCTCTTGAGACCCTTACATTGGATTTTGACTATTGCACGGTATGACCGTTTTGAGATTTACACTTCTAATTTTACAATGTTAAAGATATGTGTAACTCTAACGACATTTAATCTTTGAAACTAACCCAAAAGTTGACCTGTTGTAGTTGATGTGTGATGGTAATTCCAGGATGAATGTCCCTTTGCCGTTTGTATCCCTTGTTAATCTGAATCTAAAAGGAGTTGATTTTGGCGATACTGTTATCGTGTCACTCATCGTCCAAATGATTCGCGGATCTCCAAACTTGAAAATGCCGGAAACCGAATAAGTGTAATACTTTATTTCATACAAAATAAAAATCCGTAAATTGGCATGTTTTTGTATCTCAATACTATTTGATTTTCCAGGTGCACACGCTTAGTGTTTTACCTTTGGAACAACTTTCATTAGATTTAGACACAACCACATTCAGCCATGGGCAGATTCAGACTGTGATTTTTCAATCCTTTCCTAGATCACATAATGAATTACACATAATAAAGTTTACACTTGCTTGTTCCACGTCGCTAAAGAAAATGTATATCAGGGCCAGCGATTTGATGGACGATGGTTATGATAATATAAAAAAAGAATTGGGAGTTCGCTAGGAAGCTGTTGAAACTCCCCCGATCTTCCGTCACAGCCATTGTAAAATTGTTCTAGTGGTTGTAGTTTTATGTATGGGTTGAATACCCTGTGTCAATTAAATTTTTTTATAGAAAGTTTGGTGTGTTTGTATATCAAGTGGTTATATAATATGTAACCATTAAACTTATAATAATGTAGTAATCGTAATATGTAGTAGGTTGTCATCGTATGTCAACGTATTTAGTATTTCCTCTGTTGTGTAATCTCATTATCCATTTTTATTTCATCTGGGCAACTAGCAGTTGTTTCCAAATATCAATTTGGCAACTAACTGTTGTACGTAGGGCAATTTCTTTTCCCTATAGACTACTTTTATAAACCAAGGAGTCCTTCTAGTCGTAGAAGTCGTATTCTACAATCTACTAATAACTACCAACGAGTGACTATTCACACTTACAAAAAACAGATTTATCATTCACCAATACTACAATTAACTAGGAGTTGTAAGTTAACTACCAGCAGCAGTAAACGACTATGTGCCTTTTCTAGCCCAGAATAGTAATAGCAGCAACTACCCAAGGGCACCAGAAACACGACCATATACAACAGCACTAACAACTGTTTCATCATTTCGTTGAGGTATCCTATCACTGGCAGTAGTAAAATTAAGTAGTTGTTGTGAGTATACTACTAGCGGTATGTAAACCCGGCATGGGGCTATTCGGGCCGATAATGGTAATAGCACCACCTACACACGGTCAGCAGAAAAACGGCCATACACAACAGCATCAACGACTGGCATAATTTCATTGATGTCTTATATCACTAGCAGTTGTTAGAATAACTAGCAGTTGTGCGTATAATACTAGCAGTTTTAAGTATACAACATATTCAGTTTACTAGCAGCAGTCAGAATAACTAGCAGTAGTAAAAATTAACTAGCAGTTGTAAGTATACAACCAATTCATTTTATATTTACAGATATTTAATTTAAGTAATCAAGCATAAAAGCATTGTAGCATTTTTTTACGTTTACAATAAGTTATGGTCTATAAAATAGTTTCGTACATTGAGTCTGACGAAACGATCTAGTATAGAAGGTGACTAAACGAACACAAGCTATTAAACACTATGCGGAATCCAGTGCTTATCCTTAAGAAGAATAATAAGTAACGAACAGTTATTCTGAGTAAACACATGGATATATTATTAATACACGAATACTCTGAATAGTAGTAGCGATTACAACCTTGAAGTGTATCGACTCTAAATATGACGAAAAGTTATATCAAACTCTAGCCTAGGACCTCCTATTATAGGCTAAGGAGTCTTTTACAATATACAGTATGTACTCTACAGGATAATTATACTTACCATACTTATCTAATACAAAACATCCTACCCAAGATATTCTAGAATGTTACATATTATAAACAGACACAATCATACTAGCAGTGAAAAACTACATTAGCAGTGGTACGCTACTTCTACTACCACTAGTTTGTCTTTTGCTGACATTGTCATTTTCCGCTGGCTTTCACGGTGTTGGTATTTTGCCTTTCTCTTGTGAGGGCTGAATCCTTCTTCTTGTTTGCTATCATTTTCTTGAAGGATTTTTCGTGGCTTGCTTCCTCGTGGGGCTGCCGTATTTTTCCATGGGATTCCCTGAGAAGTTCGATAGGCCTTTCAAGGAGTTTTCCGTGTAAATCCGCCCTCTGCGATCTTGGAAGAGCTTTTACTGGGGTAGCTTTTCCATCCGCAGCTTTATTTTAGAGCAATGGTAGAACCACATAAAGAATTCACAAAAAACAAATCCACACGCTGACGTGTCAGTGGGTGATAGGTTTGAATTAGAGTGAGGAGAAAGAACTGACACAAAATACACCAATCATCCACTACACGTCCGCATGGGATTTTTTTTGTGAATTCTTTATGTGGGTTGCTCTTTATTTTATCCCGGTGCCCGCAAGCTCATCATTTTTACCTTTAACCCAATCTATCCAACCCGATCTGCCAGGATTGGTAGACGTACACTTGCTTTGGGGCCGGGTCTGCAATCAACAGAGGGCTGAGACCATAATTTTCAGCCGTGTTGTTTGCCTCTCTTTGCACGTTCTATCACTCCTTCGACCCAATACCCATGATATACTTTCTTCTTCCGCTCGGGAAGAGAGAGGTTAAGAAGAAACTGACAGAACTTTGAACATCCCAAATTGCTAATGAGAGTCTAATTGGTTTAAACTCCTACCTTTGGTATGCCATATGGTCTTGGCAGGCTTCCACAAACCTCAAAGGACACGGGTTTTGGTTGAAGGAATGTTGAGAATGGTCACGGAGATGGGTCAATTTCGTCATCTTAGAAGCGACAAATTGTTATTAGTAGTCATTTAAGAACATGTTTCAGTTGTCGCAGCATCTGCTTTGCGCTTATGTTTTTCTTTTGGGGGGTAAAGGTTTAGGCTATGTATGGGCTTTTTGGAAACGACCGTGCGTGGGCAACACGTAGTTGTTGACTGACGGATGCATTCTTTTTGTACTATGTACCATCGTGTTCTTTTTCTTAATAACATCTTCAACTTCTCTTTGGTGTTTCTAAAATTTGTACATTTGCCGATGTACGCAATCGAACTATTTTTTTGGGTGGAGGAATGGTTGTTTTTTTGTTTTTTTTATGTGCTTTCCCTTTAATTACCTCGCGTATTTATTGCGAGGATTTTACTGTTCTTGCACGCGGTATCATTAATTTTCATTTACTGTTTTATGGGTAGGCACGTACCTAGGCTCCTACCCTGGGCATCTATTTTTCTTCTTTGGATTTGTCATAAAATTTCTAGGGAAGGAACGTGAATATTTACTTACGGATTTTCTCTCCTTTTTTGGTATTTGGATAAGCCTTATCCGTAATTATAAACAGTTTGAATTTATCAGTTTATTATCCTTTTTTGTACTGAAAGTTTGCTATGTCTGTATATATTTTTTTTTGGTAAAATGTAGCTTCCACATCTGTTGTTGGTTTTGGAAATGTTCCTTATGCACGTTTGACAAACTGAAGTAAATCATTCATATCGGCGCTTTAAATTTCACTTTTAAAATTTGAACTGCAACTAGTCAACCTTTTAATTCGCAAAAAACCATTTTGTACTTTAGGGACTTTTTTAATATAAATGATTTGGAAAACAGAAACAAAGTTGATATTTGCGTCGACACTAGCGGTGGTTTCAGCGACACTAGCAGTGGTTGCGTATTTACATACGCAAATACTTGAGAATTTATTCAAACCCTGTAGCCTCCTTTGGTTTTTCCAAAAACGCAACCATGTTGTGAGTTGCAGCAGAAGAGTTGGGCACCATTGAAGTTTATTTCGAAATTGATTGCAACAGATTGTTAGGTGTTGCGAATTATGCTGTGTGCGGGTCTAAACTATGTTTTGTGCTAGCAGTTGTAACTCTTTATTTTTTTTTATCCCCAATTGAATCAAAATTAATTTGTACTTTCAAAACAACAGTTTTAACTCATGTAGCAGTTGTTAGTATTTTTGGGCGTGTTTATCCCCAATTGTGCTATTCTAATCAGCAAACGCAACCGTTATCGTCATCTACTATCTAGACATGAAAATTCTGACAATCAATTTTATGTTATTGGGCAATTTCGTTTGGACCTCAGGCCACCGTCCAATTTACAATCTGGGCAACTAAATGCCATAATTGGGCAATACTTGTTGTACGATTGGGCAACCATAATTCTTAACCATATTATCATAAATGATAGACTTAATAGCATAAACCTAACATCACTAAGTTGGCCATAGAAGCACTATCTCATGGTTGGCAGCATAAACTCATATTTTTTTTAAAGGCAACAAACATTCATAACAGGTGCAACCATGCATCTAAGGCATGTGTTGTGTTGTGTTGCGATATGATTGGTTGTAACCTTATTCTTATTGGCTAAAAGAAAGGTCTGAGTGATTTTGTTGCAACAGTCTTTCATTTCCTTGTGCACTACCCCCTTTTTTCTATGATCTCGAACCCTCTTTTAGTTTTTGTGATAGAAACACGCTTTGTTATCTTCTTTCTTTTGAAAGGTGTTGCACTACACACTTTGTTAGCTTCCTTCTTTGGTTTCAGCTATGTCCTATAAAACATAAACCCAAATAACAATTTCAATAACTTTTATTTAAATAAATATTTAATAATAGAATATAAAATATAAAGCTGCACAGTTATTTATATTCATGTACTCAATAAATATATGAACGAATAAGGTAACAACGTACATACGAGGGAGTACAACAAACCTGGATTTGTTTCTAAAAAAGAAGAAAAGGACAACGATTTTGTTATTTGGATTCTTCGATGAAAGTGACCTAGGGTATAAGAAAGAATTTGAGGATGTTGATTGTTGGGACGATAAGGATAACTGATGTGTGGTTGGGACCATAAAAGGATAAGTGGTGTGTGGGGTAAAAAGATTTATGTGTTTGTCATTCTAGGTCCCTCTTGTATATTATGACAGTCACACTCTAGACTAAAAACTGCTTGTTCAAGTTAGGACTGCTAGTCTTTGAAGACCATATAATATAAACGTGTTGTTACTACATGTTGTCTAAGGTTTCAGAATAAAGACTTAAAACTGCTATTACATATTAGTACTGCTAATGCCGAAGGCCAAATAATATACACGTCTTGTTACTACATGTTTTCTAAGGTTACTGCTACTATTACAAATATAGTGTTACACTTAACGTTACAACTGTCTGTGTACAATATAGACATGTTATACTGGCAGTAGTGAACGAAGCTGATTAATTGGGTAGTTGTGTGTGTAAATGTCGGAATTTAATGCCGCTATCCTTTATTATAACTTCATAAGAAAGCCAAACGGGTAAATTTCAATGTTGGCAGACCTTTTATTTGACTACTCACAAGTTAATTGAAAAGGTTAGAAAGAGTGTGTTACCCTTGAAATTAAATTCTCCTACCAACTAGTATGGCACACCATTCAAGTATAATAAATGAAGAAAAAAAATACAGATAGTTATGCTAGTAGACGTTCTTATAAGGCCCATTTCATTAGCCCCATTTCCTTTTTTGAATGTACTATATTTCAGTCAAATTTGTATTTCTAACATTTAGATCAATTACATTATCAATCATCACAATCATTTACATAGACTCGAAATGGCGTGTTCTTTGTGTCCAGAGGGTACATGCACTCCGAATTGTGCAAATTTGCAGGATTCTTTATTGAAAGATGAGATGGACATGATAGACCGTTTCCAGAGGATGGTACTTACTTGTGAGCCAGGAAAGACTTTCCCAATAGAAGGAAATTTCAGAGAGAAACAAGAGCTGATTGCTAAGAGGAAGAGAATGATCGAACAACTTCCACAGTATGAATGTGAGTATGAAGATATGAAAGCGCGTTTCAAGAGGATTGAAGATGATAATGCTAATTTGGAAGCTACGTGTGAAGAGGCAATAGCTGCTTTTAAGATTTACAAAGATTTTAATGCTGATGCTGAAGCGAAGTATGAAGAGATGATAACCGATTTTGAGAATTTGAAACATCATAATGCTGTTGTCAAAGCTAAGTATCAAGAAATGGATGAATGTGCGAAAAACCTTATCAACATACTCAAAGAAGTTGCTGCTGATGCTGATGATTTTTAGGATTATGAGTGTTTTGTATATGTTTAAGAATGTCTTATTTTCGACTTATTAAAAATGTAAGCTAATGAGTATTTATGTAAGCTAATATATCTTTTACTTGAGATTAATTATTTTTAAGTTACTTTCATATGCACAACTATTTAATATTAATGTGATATTGTTTAATTAAATATCACAGTTAATTTAATTATGTTAAATATAAGTAACTTTATATTTAATTATATTTAATTTTGCTAAATATAAGTAACTTTTATATATAAGAGTAAAAAATAACATAAAAGAAGTGTAGCATTTTTTTACGTTTAGAAATGTTGCATATAGCTCAAAATAATTAGCTCAGATGAATGTAACGCTACATATCTGATAACCTGATGCACTTGTGTGCTTACGTCAAAGTGAATATGTTGATGTTTTAGAATAATGATGGTCTATAAAATAGTTTCGTACATTCATATAACAATGTAGTCCAAGGTATTAACAATTAGAAAATTATATTGACTTAATTGCAAAGATTATTTGTACTGCTTCATGCTTGCGGAAGTTTGCTTTAGTGGTTACCCGTGATGGGTTGTATTGTTAATAATAGTTGTAATTTCCTTTCTTGAAGGATTGTTCCGACCTGATGTGCTTTTGCTGACATTGTGATTTTCTGCTGGCTTTCCCGGTGCGGGTATTGTGCCTTTCTCTTCAGATTTGAAATCGTTCTTCTTATCTGCTATCCTTTTCTAGAAGGAGTTCAGGTGGCTTGCTTCCTCGATAGGCCTTTCAACGGGTTTCCCGTCTAAATCCGCCCCTATGCGCGGTACTGGAAGGGTTTTTAATGAGGTGGCTTTTCCACCCGCGCAACTTTTATTTTATCTCGGCGCCCCCAAGCTGGTCATTTTTACCTTAAACCCAGTCTATCCAACCTGATTTGCCTGGGTTAGTAGACGTACTTGCTTGGGGGCCAGGCTGTATCAACAGAGGAATGAAGGCATAATTTTCATCCTCTGTTGTTTGCCCTTCTTAGGGAAGCTTCTTGTTAATCAGGGGCTGCTTTACATATTGCGCTGCCCCTAACTTCCTTTCAGGCCTCACCTAGGGACCCAACACTTTGCACATTGTATCACTCACATCAACCTAATTCCAAATGATATACTTCCTTCGGTTTTGGGTGAAGGAGTCTTTGTGAATGGTCGCGAAGATGGGTTATTAGTCTTCATTTTAAAACAACTAATCGGTTTTGTGTACCATCGTGTTCTTTTTTTTTTCTTCTTTGAATAACATCTTCAACTTCTCTTTGGTGTATATGTCGAACTCTTTTTTTTGTTGGTGAAGGAATGTTTCCTTCTTTTCTTTTTCTGTACTTTCCCCTTTCTTTACCTCGCGTATTTATAGCCAGGATTTTACTGTTGTTGCACGCGTTAGCATTAATTTTCATTTACTGTGTTGTGGGTAGGCACGTGCCTAGGCTCGTAGCCTGGGCATCTGTTTTTCCTGCTAGATTTGACATAAAATTTCTTGGGAAGGAACGTGAGTCTTTACTTGCAGATTTTCTCTCCTTTATGGTAATTGGATACGCCTTATCCATAATTATAAAGAGTTTGAATTTATAGTTTTATTAACATAGTGGTTGTAGTTTTATGTATGGGTTGAATGCCCATTTGTCAATTAAGTTTTTGTACAGAAAGTTTGGTATGTCTGTATATACATTTTTTTGGTAAAATGTAGCTTAATTCGTAGACATTTACAAACTCTTTTACTCCTCCAAGTTGGTTAGCATAGTTGTACTTAAGCTTGGCTTAACTTTTGAGAGGAGATTATCATACTTGTCATTCCAATCCCAAGTGTTGTTCCGCAAACACTTGGGTATAATTCTTTGTTAATTGGCAAATAGAGTTAAACGTTGAAAAACCTTTTTGTCTATTCTACTTTACATTTTTATTCTCTTATCAACAAAACTTATCACTACATCACTTAAGCATGGAACACGAATATGTTAACTCTTTAGTTAAACTAGTCGTGTAACTGGGAACAACAACCCAACTAACGATCTCAACAATCAACAAACTGTCAACATTTTCTACAAGGGGCTGAATATTCCAACCAGAAAAATGCTTGACTCTTAGGGGCCGATACCCGGGATGACACCCACTCGAGCTCTTGAAGAAATTCAAGATACGGCTGACCATTTGCAAAAATGGCATAATGGAGCTAGCGGTAGATGTATTGGGGGAGGTTTGGATGGAATTTCTACAATCACCAGCAAGCTCGACAATTTGGAAAGAGACACGAAGAAGTTGAAGGAGAACGTTCATGCTATACAAGTGGAATGTGATACTTGTGAAGGAACTTATTTGACCAAGGATTGCCTACTAAATGAAGAGGTAAAGGCTGTTGAAGAGGTTAATTATGGAGAGGCTAGCAGGCCCTTATCAAGGATATGGATGGCATAGAGCAAAATACTGTATGGGGCCACCGGGGTATTACTCAAGAGTAGACAACCGATTCCTTATTGAGACAAGCAACCTAGCCTCAAGGAGATCATCAATAAACACATTGAAGAATCAACAAATAAAAGAGACGAGTTCAAGGGATGGATGAAGAAACTCAAAGAAGATACATATAGGAACTTGAGAAATCACGACGCTGCCATTAAGAACCTGGAGATTTAGCAGGACTACCTTGCCAACTGCCCGAGAAGGAAACCAACCCGAGGAGGTTCACGCTCCCTTGTACAATTGGTAACTCTAATATGTTTTCTCTAGCTGATCTAGGTGCTAATGTCAATATGATGCCATTTTCGTTGTTCGAAAGTTTGAATTTAACTAATCTTAAGGAAACAACAATGATAGTAGAGATGGCTGACATGACCAAAAAAACACCTAGGGGTATTGTGGAAAATGTACTAGTCAGAATTAATAAGTTTGTTTTCCAAGTAGATTTTGTGATTCTAGATATGATAGAGCACTCTAATGATAGTATAATATTAGGGAGACCATTTTTAGCTACAGCTCATGCGTGTATAAAAGTGTCTGAAAGACAAATCTCTTTGGGGGTAGGTAAAAATAGGATTACATTTGAGATGAATAGGGTTTTGAATCACTCACCCACGACCATTGAAAAAGTTTGCATGGCCGAATAATTACAAGAGGAAGAGACCTTTGACCTTGTGGGGATTTCTAATGATTTCTTTTCATATGACTCCCCTTCATATTAAAAATATTATTACTGTTATAATTCTGACTCCGATAAAAGCAATGAAGATGCCTATGTTTGTTATGATGATGAGCAGGAACAAGTAACAAAACCCTGTGGTAAAACAAAGACAGATGAACCACGAACGATTTCTTGGATGAACCACTCTTTGCGAACCAGTAATAATTGTGGATGGAAAATCCATTCAGGCTTGGCCATTTTTCAATTCCTTTCAAGATGAATGTAATGGAGGAGAACTAGGAGAAAAGAACGCAAGAAACAAAATATCTAAGGAACGGGGGTGTTTTCGTGGTAAAGAGAGGCAGTATATTGAGTTTGGGAATATGTCTTTTCTTGATTGGTATAAAATAAGGTATGGAAACGCAGTTATTAATGACTCCATTGTAAAAAGATTTGAAAGGAATTTCGTACGGTATCATCAAGCTCAGAGAGAAATTACGGCGCAAACTCAGGAAGGAGGTTACACCGTAACTGAACCTGAGGATATAAAGTTGAGAGAAAATGTTACATACAAACCTTTTGGTAAAAATCATTATTTCCCTTGTTTCGTTGAAGAAGTAGGAGAAGGATCGAGATGAAAGAGACTCGTCACACCCAATCTTGACCCTTCAAAAGAAAACCACGTGGGGGATAGTAAATTTAAGAATGGTGCAACTAGTCGAACAAAGGAACTTAGGGAACGTGATCTTTCATTTGACGGATGGTTACGAGCTAAGTTTGGGACTACTAAGGTAGACAAAGTGGTTAAGAAGATGGTTTTTGTTGAATGGATGATTGACAGTTATTCGGACGGGTCATATACCTTTTAAGGAGACAATGACCCTTACAATCGAAGTTTTGAAATGTTCAAATCAGAGTTCTGACGATGAAATTCTGTAGCTACTGGATCAATATGAGCTTAGAATATGCAAGAAGGGGTATATTTTACAAGATCTATGGGAAAAATGTGAAAAAGTTTATAATGATACACCGGTATATTGGCATGAAGTCGAATTGGAGGAGACGGAAAAAAGGAACTGTGATATGGACGGAACAAGGTATGACCATCTGAAAGTTAAGGTGGACACATTTGAGATAAGTCAGTATACATTTGAAGGAGTAGGAAATTTTATATGTACAGAAATCATGGATAAAATAGAGCTATCAGTTAGTAGAATGAACGGGGAAAAGTTTAAGAACATGATAAATGAAGAAATGAACACCGCTGGGGGTGTTCACGAACCGTAAGCCCCCGAATTTGAGTCTAACTAAAGACTTGTTAATAAAGAAAAGTGCTTTTCGAGAGGCAACTCGTCGAGTTAGCTAAATGTATAGGTAGGCCCTTTTGACCATTTAGGAGGAAAGCGAGTTAGCTGGTACAGACGGACCTAGAAAGAGGTTTGAAATGGTGAACTGGGGTATAGTAGACCGATTATCCTGTAGTCATTTGGCCGGCTATTGAAAGATAAAGTTTTCTCCTTTCTTCTTTTCTTTTATTGGTTTGGTTTGTTTGTTACTACTTTTTGTAGGAATCTGCAGCAATGGAGGACGTAAAGAAGCTCGGAAAGGGCCATAGAGTTGAAAATTTTCGGGGAATTGTCGTTAGAGAGTTTCTACGGTGTAACCCTGTCAAAGAGGTTACGCCGTAACATTCCCCAGGATACTAGATAAACAGCAGGTCAACTCTTTTACGGTGTAACTCAATTCATTAGGTTACGCCGTAACTCCTTTCTGTATGCAAAAATGGTTTTTCAAATCCTTGCATTCCATAACCGTGTAATTAGTAACTAAATGAAGGTTATGGGTGTGTTCTCTGTAAACCCTCACGAGACTACACTCGTCCACTCGAGACACCGAGTGGTTTAAAAGGCTTGTTGCATACGCTAAATACAACCGTGATTCCTACGAAAGTAAGTTAGGATTTTATTAGTTTTTGTGTTCATTTTGTATTTTTTTATAGAATTATGCTTTGGTAGTGGTATGTTTTCAAGGAAGCAAAGTTGTTCAAGGATCCAAGTCAAGGCACGTCAAGCACATGTTCCTTCTACCATTTTGAAGCCTACTTTAGGGGAGTTTCTCGTTCTAATTCTACTTGTCTCTCTTTATTTATTATTTTTGCGTACAATGGGGACATTGTATAACTCAAGAGGAGGGACGAGGAGTAGAATTATAACTTGACATACTTGCCCTAATTTTTCTAGTTGATCTTGAAAAATTATGCAATTTTTAAAATTTTTTACATATTCTTCGTAACTGAACAGCAGTAGATCTTTCCCGAGCACAACAACCCTTGATTCCATTAGTGAAAATTAGCCTATATCCGTTTTCTCATATTACATATTTAGCCTATATCCATTTTCTCACATTACATAATCTACCAAATATTGATTGTGCATTTAGTATTGTAAACTTTAGAACTTGGCATTTATATCATCTCGAGACCATAGACGAGTATTGCATTGAGTTTTCTTGGTGCAGCTGGGATAGATAGTTCAAGAAGGAAATGTTTTAGGATTTACACCAAATCAGCCCATATGTGTTAAATTGTGTGTGTTTATCGACTTGTCGACCTCCCGTGATAAACCCTTTTGTTGCACTCATCTTTAGTGCAAGATACCTCAAGTTAAATCGTCTGAGCCAATCTTTCGTTGTGTAACCCACATATAAATTGTTTCGTTTACATCTTATCGCCTTAGCCTACCGTGTAGTCTTGATTCTATGGTTGCGAAAGTTTCTGTTTGCTTAAGTTTAGCGGTCGAGTTGAGAGGTTCGAGAATCACGCTTTCGTGGAAGATACATCTTTGAAGATCCCCAGTATTCCTCATATATGTTTCATCTCAAGTGGGAGGATAACATCTTATTTTATTTTTAGTTTTATACATACATACACACACACACACACACATATATATATATATATATATATATATATATATATATATATATATATATATATATATATATTAGTTTATGTATTTATGTTTGTTGAAGAATGAGTTAGTGTAGACACTATAAGCACTAATTTAGATTAGTTGATGATCAAGCTTAATCGACTAGTAAACGAGGAAAATGCCTCGTTCACACACACTAGATGATATGAGTTGGTGACTTGATTACACCTACTAGCATTTTGAAGGTCAAGTTAGTGTGCACATATCATCATTATATGTCATCTACTTTTTCATTTGGCACATTAACTTGTTATATGGTGATCTGGTTTTCGCGTCTTGATACTTGGATTTTAGATGGACGGTGAGGGGTGACGACTTGACCATGGATTAAGACTATTTGTTTGTTTATTTTTTTTATTTTTACACCTTTAAATGTGTTTTCCATGTCTTTTTCTACCTTTAGTTGTTTTTAAAGAATAACTCACCCCTAGCCTTTGAAATATGTTCACCCATTATTGCCTTTGAGGATTGTCTTGACCTTAGTTCTAGTGGTGGAGATTTGTATAACTGCCAAGCCTATGATAGAATACATGCTATGAATGTGCTTATAAGTGATCACCCCGAATATGAAACACTTAGATTAATGAGCGTATGAGTGTTTTTGTTCCCTTTTTCATGAGGTGTTCGGCTTTGATGTTTCTAGCATAGGTAGTTTTGAAAATCATATCTTCCAAGATAACTTGGGAGTTATCTTTTTAAGAATGATTCTAATAAGGTCTACTTGAGGGCTAGTAGAGTTTAAGTGGGGGGATATTTGATAACATCAAATAGTCTGGATATTTTAGTATCAATTTCCCCTAGTTATGCTCGTAATTGATGTAGTTTTGTATGAATATATACTCTTATTATCTTATATTTCATTTCAGGGTATAAACGAGCATTGGAACGGAGAAACGCGGATTTGGAAAGAAGATGTGCATTATCACACTTGGAATTGTTGAACATGAGTAAGTTACAGCATAAGCACAAGGTTTAAATTACGTTGTAACTATGGAAGTTACATGAAGACTAAAGTCAATGAAGCACAAGGTTATGGCGTAACTCCATCGACTAGGTTACGTCGTAGACATCCAAAGACTTAGCCAAATTAAGTGACCAAAAAGCTTGCGTCGTAACCATCACAACTATGTTACGGCGTAGATATGAGCAAAAAATGACTATGAGAGTTTTGCGGCGTAACTCCACCATGGAGGTTACGCTGTAACTATTATTAAGACTGAAGAACGGCCTAGTTATAAAGGACTTACGGCGTAACCCTTTACTTAAGGTTACGCCGTAAGTTAGTCGAGGCTATAAATACAAGCACTAATTCAACATTTTTAGTATCATTCTCACCACCACATTACAAGTGACAAATTAGGGCTCAATCAAGAACAATTTCCAGTTGTTCTCGAAGGCTTTCTAAGGGAGTAGAATCCGTACCATTTCATTCAAAGTTTTAGCATCGTATCAAGTATTTGTATCGAATCCAATGTCTTCTATTTATTTGATCTTAAACATTGTATTTGCTGCACTTATTAATATGAAAGGCTAAACACTTTATGTGTTAGCCTAGTTATGAATTTATCGATGCTTTGATTCTTGTTCCTTGTTTATTTATCGCTTAATGTAGATATTTGTCTAGCTTATCATTGATCCTCGTGTTTTGGTAGTAATGAAGCTAGGGTAGTACCTCATTTGGTAGTTAGTAATTATATATTATAGGGTTGCTTGAGGTGTGACCATCATCCTTGCGTAGGACTTGACCATAGAACTACCTCCCTAGATGATTTACTTAAGAAGTGCGGGAAAAGCCTACGTGGACCAAATGAGAGTTAGTAAGATAGGTCTAGAAGATAGTTGGTACTTAATGACTAGGAACTATACTTTGACCAACATGACCATTGGGGTTGGGTTTAGTGACTATAGGTTATAGGTCACAATGGCCATTTGTGCCTAATGACTTAAAACCACTACATAGGGCGAGAATAGACATTGCACATAGAAACTAGATCATTGCAAGATAAAGTAGTAACTAGGCTAGCACATTCTTATTCCAATGATTGTTTTCACATTTCATTTCCAGTTGTTTATCAGTATAATTAAATCAACAAATCAAAACCATTTTTGTGACAATAGACTTGAATTAGACTCCACCTATAGCTCTTGGGACGACCTCGGTTTTACCAATTTCTAGACTACTCATGACCGGGTACACTGCCCGTTAGTGCACACGTA
Source organism: Chrysanthemum makinoi (assembly GCA_910596185.1). Taxonomy (NCBI): domain Eukaryota; kingdom Viridiplantae; phylum Streptophyta; class Magnoliopsida; order Asterales; family Asteraceae; genus Chrysanthemum; species Chrysanthemum makinoi. The sequence goes on along the minus strand of OU343220.1, from coordinate 51,638,438 downwards.
GATCATAGATAAATGAGGCTTTATAAATTTAAAACGTGCATCTAGAAATTAAGCATCATTGACCATCTGTCACAGAACAGCTGCAGAAACAACTACAGGAAACCCAACACTTAAACCAACCATTTTGACTCCAATTTACACTATATACTTTATCAAAATTATTTATTTATCATTCAAATCTATAACAACCATACTATAACATGCTCTACGACAAATGACCAGTTTGACCCCATAATGGGTATAAATATACACTAATCCAAACACTCCTTTAAATCAAAACATACATACTTTAAACCATTACTATAACAACCACATTGACACACTTTAACTATGCATAAACTCAACTCTTGACACTTGAAAACATCTTTAACGCAATGACACACGACAATCAGGGGACCCAACCTTGATTCGAGTTTGGTATCTAATACTAAGCTCCAAACATGATCCATTATCCTTCTAATCTGCACTTCCAATCTAAGCTTTTCCAAGCCATAACATCTCTACAAGAACCTACAAAATATTGTTAACTATAACGTAAGCGATTACGCTTAGTAAGTAATTGGTTAGTACATAATTAATACTTCAATCATCATATATGCAACATGAACACATTACTATAACACGTAACTATAATGCGTCATAAACACATTAAGACATCAACACATACCTAAGTGTTGTTCCCGTATCACAAGTAGCAAAATTACAATTTAAGGCTAATCGTGATCCATGACTTAAATAAAGTAGTTTGAAAAATCAGTTAAACAAAAGTAAATGCACAAAAGATTTTTCAATGTTTATATTCTTATTAAAACGAATCAAAAGAATATATTACCCAAGTGTTTGCGGAACAACACTTGGGATTGAATGACAAGTGTCGTGTGAACTCCTCACTAAGCTTAGGCTAAGTCTAAGCACAACTACACGGAACCACTGAACTATTCAGGGACTAGTTGTATTTGGAGGAGTGAAAGTTGCTTGTGAATGCCAACACATTTAATGCACAAGCTTAACTTTCACTCCATCCTTATGCCTATTTATACAAGTATGAGATTTAACTATTTCCTAAAAGACAATATTGACGTAAGATATAGAGGATAAAATACTGATGTATTTTATCTCTGTTTACAAGAAGCTATATTGGGTAAAAGAAGATGTTACTTTCTGATAATCAATGATGACACTGATCTTGGTTGTTAGCCTTTCAGGGAAAGTTTGACTTATGGTTGATAAGGACTTCTCCTTATGCATTCAAATTTATCCTGCCTTGTCCCGCCCATTCTTCAGTCTTCTTAATCTTCAGTCTTTGTCTTCAGTGGTTGTAGTCGATGGGGATTTATGGGATTCAGTAAGTTATTGTCATCACTTACTGAACCCATTATCTCCTTTTTGACTCAGTCTTTGCCCTTTGAGTTCCACCTCACTAAGTGGAGAAACTTTCTTCTTAGTATCATTCTAAGTGTCCTGAAGATGACTCACTAAGTGACTATGCACTCAGTGACTTGTTAGTGTTTGCGGTCATAAACACTTATGGTATTTTCTATTCAAATCCTAGACTTAAGGGGCTTGGGTACTGACTGAACCCAACAGTCTCCCCCTATTTGGATATACAAACAGCCTAAGTGTTTTGATCATTGTAAGTGAGCAAGAGGCTTCTTCTTACACTAAATGTACTAATAAGCATAATGAAGAACACTGATATAACAAAATACATCATTTATTAATGATCATTACAAGTCCTTATCAGCTAGTATGAGAAACAAAAGATAGATGCTATTGCTGTGTGAAGTCAGTCCAGTTGGTAACCAAGTGCTTCAAGCTTCGACTTCTTTGAGAGGAGTTTGTGTTGAGCAGGATGGTCATTTATCTTCTTTCTCAGGTCAGTGCAGAATTTGATGTTCTAAGGGGTCTTGATTCGAGATGCCATCATTAAGTAACTTACCATTGAGTCAATACCAGCCTTGTCAGTGTCACCCCATCTCTGAAAAGCAGGGTCTCCATAGGCATCAACAAAGAAGAGTCCTCTCTCTGGCTGCTCAATAACCATGTTGTTCCCAAACTTTGCGCCTTCAGGGAGTACTCTATTGCAATCAAGACCACGGATTTTGATCTTAGGCTCCGACTTTATCCTCTTCCTCTTTCCTTGGGATGATTTGGGTTGTATGCCTTGAGCTTCAGGGAGAGTAGTTTGAATACCAAGCTCAGTGGGCAACTTCCTCAGTCTTTCATACCTTCTACTAAAAGAAGTCATCAGGTCTTTGACAACCAAGTTTTGTTTCTTCTCAATGATTAGTCCTAACTCATCCAACTCAGTGATCCCAAATTCAGTGAATTTCAGAGGATCATGCAATTCAAAGTGCCTTTTTTCAATACCCTTGTAGACGTTCATTGCAACAGGCTTGGAGTTGGGGATGATTTTGACATCAGTGATAGGCTTAGACATGGTCTAGTTGTACTGATCCAATCTTTGCTTTCTCAGCTCAGTAGCTTTCCTGACCTTTTTATCCCTTCTTTTCTTTAACGCAAGCATTTCATGATCCTGAGCTTTCTTGAAAAGTTCACCAACTTGCTTGCTCTCCAGGTTCTTTGGGTCAAGCCCAATCTTCTCAACCTCCTCTTGAACAACTTTTATCATTTCAGGCTTGGTTTCTTTCTTCTTCTACAACCTTTTTCAGTGCCTCCTCTCTTGCAAGATAGGCATTTTTATCTGATCCTCACTCATGAGATAGGTTTTGCCATTAATCTCGTAAGGAATACTGATTGGTGCATGAGGATCTAATCTAACTTTTGATGAGGCCTTTTGCAGCTTAGTACTCTGATTAGGTTCAGGAGTGGTGAGTATAGCTTTGCCTTTATTTTCAGGAGTAGCCATTGCTGAAGATTGTTGTTGTTCAGGGAGTTGAGGTGGATGAGTTGAGATTGGCACAAAATCAATGGGTTCTTTGTTTGAAGCCTCCTTGTTTTGTGCTCCCCCTCAGTGTGAGAGGGAGGTCTTTCAGTTGCGGAGGTATCAGTGACCTTCTCGCCCCCTAACTTGTGTTGGAACTAAGGTGAGAGCATAAGTTAACTGTGGCACTGATGTAGAGGGGGTAGACTGACCTTTAAAGAACTAATACATCTCAGTCATCATGAGCTTAATGTCTGAGGTATCTTCTTTGTGAAGTACATTAACCTTTGCTTCAAGGGCAGCTTGAGAACCTTCAATAGCTGACATTCTAGGCCTGATATTCCAGACCATAGAATTGGAGGACTTGAATAAAGCAGTAGTGTGCTTTTCCAAGAGACTGATGCTTGAACATATCTCCTTGACTGATGATTGGAGTGGTTGAAGATTAAAGCTCTTCAGGAGACTTGGGACTTCACTGATAATTGTTGCATTCTTGATATAGGCCTCTGATGCTTTAAGGAACTTCTTTGTGTATTCAGAGTCATCCTTGACAGCAATCTAGATAGTGTCTAGCTTGGTGTGAGTCTCCTGAAAGGCCTTGAGGAACTTTTTAAGATGTTCATCCAGTGTGTGTAGAGCTTGGTACATGTTCTTTTTGTGCTCTCCATTGTCATTAAAGTTCTCTTCAACAAAGGCTCTGAGATCAGCATACTTAACAGCAGCTTCAGTGTGCTGATCCCAGAGTTCATCAGTAAGTCCATCAAAAAGGTGTTGATTAACCTTCTTCAGATACTTGACCAGTTGCATCTCAGTGAGTGGAAGAACATTGTCATATTTTTTCAACTCAGGAGGACAGTAAGATGAGCCTGAATCAGAAGAGGCATCTTGATGAAGTGGTGACTCAGGCTCTGTAGATGGAAATTGGGGTTCCTGATCAGTGGATTGCACCTCAGTGTCCATGTCTTCTCCAGCACCTAGGACTTCTTCTTCCCTTTCTTTATCATGCTCGTCCTCAGATTCAAGGAGAGCCTGAACATCATCAATAAACTTGAAAATTGGTGATGGTGGATGAGGCCCCGTTCCATCAGGGTTGTTCTACCCCTCTGAAGATTTAGGCCCCTGATTATCTCCCTTAGGCAAAAGTGGTGATGTACAAGTGCCCTCCTGTGATTGTTGATGGACCCCCTTCTCGGTGGAGTAGTGCTGCCCCACTGAGGATTTAGGGTCTTGAACTCCCTGAGGACCAAGTTGTGATTTACTTGGTTCGTTAACGGGATGTGATTGTTTGTAGGTCCCCTTCTCGGTGGGGTAGTGTTGCCCCACTGAGGATTTAGGACCCTTTTCTCCCTGAGGCTCAGGCTGTGATGTACCTAAGTCTTTAGCAGGATGTGAGGGTTGAGATGGTTCATGACCCACTGAATTGTTTATGTCAGTGGTAGAATCAGAGGGTTTTCCCAAGGACACTGAGTGTGATTTCTTAGTATCCTCCGTTGGCGGTTGTATTGGGTCAGTGTGGTACTGGGCTCAGCAATGGGTGTCTCAGGAGTCTGGTCATCCCTATGCTTAAAAGTAACCGTAGGTTGTACTCCAAAGGACCCAGTGGCGGACGAATTAGGTCTAGTCGCCCTCTGGGCCTTCTTTGACTTCTTCCCTTTTTTTGTAGGAGAAGGAGGTGGAGACTTGAAGGACTCTTCCTCAATGACTTGCTGCATGTATGGGGTCAGGACCACTGATGTAACCTCAGCGGGGTCTCTGGAGAAGTTAGTCTTGTGAAGAACATCAGGGACATGTTCAATAACGTTCTCCTGACTATACTCAAAACCTAAGGTTTCTTTTAAAAAGCATGAAATAAAATGAGGGTAAGACATATGTTTTTGCCTTGTCTTCCTTGAGAGTTTTGCAATTAGATCACTGAAAATTATTTCGCTGAGGTTGATTTTTCTACATGTCATGAGACTGGACACAATCATTTGTTGAGTTGAGTTCAATTGCTCATTTGAGGATTTGTTCCCACCAAGGACCTGAATGGCAAAGGTCATCAGGACCCTCCAAACGGGTGAGAACCAAGCTTTCAAAATGGGCGTTTTGGTCATCAGGCTGCCTGGGGCCACTTCAAGGTGAAGTTTGTCATGTGGCCCCAAAAAGAGCAGCTCAGCTTTTACCTCCTCAGTAGAGGGGTTTTCTTTAAAGTTTTTAGTGAAATCAAGACCGGTGGTTTTAATAAAGGTCGAGAAGTTAAAGTCAACGGTTTTGACCCGTTCTTCACCGTGAACTCGATTGCGGAGTTCTTGATGGGATCTGTTGTTTTAAATACAACAGTGCACTAGAACTCCCTGAGGTAGTTGTGATAGATTACATCTGGGGTTATAGTAAAGGCCTTGTTTAGAAAACAATTATGGAGAAACTTTGCTATGTCTTTGTATTGAGAAAAGTTTTATGGGTAAGTAAAGTTTCCCACAACATTGTTTTTGAACATTTCAACACTCTCAAATGTGAATTCAACATTTGGAGCATATGTAAGAGCGTTTGATGAAGCCATTAGAAAGATTGTTAAGGTTTTGAGAAATAATCACACAAAAATTGTTTTCAGATTTTGCAAGTTTTTGAAATAGTTTTGAGAGAGATTTGAAATGATTTTTCTTGCAAAAGTTGTGTGTGATGTTTTTGGTAAGAATGGGGTATTTATAGTGCGGTAAAAGTGGTGCATTTTTATTAACGGCGTTAATAGACCTGTTTAGGTAACTGCATTTAATGCCACCACTATTTGAACCGTCGTTTTCACGACTTTCAAGGGAAATAGTTGCGCAGTTCTGCAACAACACTTTTGAAGGGATTATGTCACAACTTAAAAATATCAAAAGATATTGTTTGTGAGTGTTGGCATTAAATGCCAAATGGGAGATAGGCAATGAGTAGAAGACATGTGCATTGGATGCCAGTTGGGTAGGAAAGGACATGTATTCTTTATTAAATGTCATCAGTCACCTACCTAGGACATTTAGTAACTAAATACTTAGAGCATTTAGTTCTATAATAAATGTGTTTGGCATCTAAGCACAAGGTTCCTGAATGAGATTTCATTCAGTGAGAAGGTATGTTTTGGAGACTTTAATTTAGGGACGAGTGACCTTGCAAGACATATTTGCTGAGATTGGGATTGATTATCAGGTTACTAACTTTCAATATCAAGCATTTTTAATCCAGCTTTCAGTCTTCTGAAGGTGGGTTCATCCAAAAGTTTGGTGAAGATATCAGCTAGCTGATATTCAATAGGGATGAAATGGAGTTCTATGTCTCCTTTCATGATGTGGTCCCTGATAAAATTGTATCTGATATCAATGTTTTTGGTTCTTTGGTGAAGGACAGGGTTGTTGGAGATAGCAATAGCACTAGTATTATCACAAAAGATAGGTACCATCTTGTAATGGATGTCATAGTTACTGAGTTGACTTTTCATCCATAGCACATTAAACTACGCATCCTGCGGTACCCGCGTATTGACTTCGATTGAGGACATAGCCACCGATTGTTGCTTCTAGTACTCCAACAAACAAGCTTTCCTCCAAGGAATTGACAGGACCCTGAAGTACTTTTCCTATCCATGTTGCAACCAGCATAGGCAGAGTCAGAGTAACCTTTGAGGTTAAATCCTGAACATTTAGGATAGTAAAGTCCAAGATTTGGAGTACCCTTCAGGCATATGAGGATCCTTTTGGCTGCAGTTAGATGAGATTCGTTAGGGTCAGACTGAAATCTTGTAAATAGGCATACTGCAAATTGTATGTCTGGTCTAGAGGCAGTGAGATACATCAGTGACCCTACTATTCCTCTAAAGTGTGTTTGGTTGACTGGTTTTCTAGTGAGATCTGGTCCAAGATTATTTGGTGGGACCATTGGAGTCTTGACTGAGGCATAATCAGAGATCTCATATTTCTTCAAGAGATTTATGGTGTATTTCTCTTGATTGATAGAGATCCCTTTGTCAGTTTGCCTGATTTGTAGTCCAATGAAGTATGTGAGTTCACCCATCATGCTCATTTCAAATTTTTTTGTCATCAGTTTCTCAAACTGTTTGCAAAGTTTATAATTTGTTGAGCTAAATATGATGTCATCAACATATATTTGGACTAGTATCACATCTTGTTTTGTCATATAGATAAACAAGGTGTTGTCTATCTTTCTTCTGAAAAACTTGTTTTTTATCAGGAAGGCTGAGAGAGTTTTATACCATGCTCTGGGAGCTTGCTTCAGTCCATAAAAGGCTTTGTCAATCTTGCAGACATAGTCAGGGTACTCACTATTTTCAAAGCCTGGGGGTTGCTGAACATAAACATCTTCCTTAAGTTTACCATTCAGGAAGGCACTTTTGACATCCATTTGGTAGACTTTGAAGTTCATTTATATTGCATATGCAAGGAAGATCCTGATGGCTTCCATTCTAGCAGCAAGAGCAAATGTCTCATCATAGTCAATGCCTTCTTGTTGATTGTATCCTTTAGCTACAAGTCTGGCCTTGTTTTTTTTATGACAGTGCCGTTTTCATCAGTTTTATTTCTGAAAACCCACTTCATTCCAATGACTATGACATCTTGAGGACATTTGATCGGTCATGACTTTGTTTCTGTCAAACTGATGAAGTTCTTCTTGCATAGACTGAACCCAACTTGGATGTTTCAGAGCCTCTGAGACACTTTTGGGCTCAACTTCTAAGAGAAAGTCTACATACATACACTCATTAGTCAAGTCTGGCGATAACTTAGCAGCCATGCTCCTAGTGAGCATGCCTTCAGTAGGCTCTCCAATGATATTCACAAGCTCAATATCGTGAGATCTTGTTCACTTATTTTGTGGTTTTGGATATGAGCTTGATGAGGTCACTGGGGATTGAGGAATGGGTTCAGGAGCTGGTGCAACAGAGTCATGAGGTTCATCAGATGAGATAATTGGTTGTTCAGATTAAGATGTATGAACTTCAGGTTCCTGAACAATTGGTTCAGTATGTCCTATTCCACTAGGGACCGTTAGAGCATCAATGAATTCACTGATGGTTGGTTGAGGGAGGTTGTGAGGAACAATGTAGTAAGAGATGTCAGCATCAGCTTGATATTGACATAAGGAATTGTTTTTAGAGTTGAACTCATCAAGAGGATACCTAGATGAGTCATCAATTCCTATTTCTTCTACTGAGGTGATAGAGAACCTGATGTTTTCAGAGCTCTCATCAAAAGTAACATGGAAAGTTTCCTCAACTTGTTGTCTTCTGGTGTTGAACACCCTGAAAGCCTTAGACATCAATGAGTAACCTAAGAAGTAACCATCATCATATTTTGCATAAAAAATGCCTAAGTGATCCTTGTGATTATGAATGAACACCGGACACCCAAACACATGAAAGTAGCTGATATCAGGGAGTCTTACTTTGAAAATTTCACAGGGAGTTTTTTTATGTTTTTTGACAATGATTGACCTGTTCTGAGTATAATAGGCTAGCTTAACAGCTTCAGTCCAGAATTGCTTTGAGAGTACTGAACCATTTAGCATGGTTCTTGCCGCCTCAATGAGAGTTCTGTTTTTCCTTTTTGCTACCGCATTTTGTTCAGGGGTATAAGGAGATGAGAAATTTTGTTCAGGGTATAAGGAGATGAGAAGTGCTTTGAGAGTACTGAACCATTTAGCATGGTTCTTGCAGCCTCAATGAGAGTCCTTTTTTTCCTTTTAGCTACCCCATTTTGTTCAGGGGTATAAGGTGTGACAACTCGTAAATTCCACGATGCGTCGTTATTGGAGAAACCACAATTAGAGCGATCGTTTTAACTAATTTGAGATACGAGTCGTATTATATATCGTTTTTATTGGAAATATTATTCTAAAAGCATTAGTGTAACTCTTGAGTCATGAATCCCTCGTTTACTAGGATAAACGAGTGCCGAACCTAATATATCTATAGTTTCAGAAAGTTACTACAAGGGTCCTTGTGATAGTTGCATTACCGCCCCTAGACTCTCCATTGTACACATTAGGCCCCTCCTTGGAGTATGTATACTCCCACTCCTCCCAATCTCCTCATTTCTCTTCCTTACGTTCTCTCTCAACAAAAACACACACAAAATTTCTCTCCCACCTCTCTCTAAAATCCGGCCAACCCTCCCTAGGGTTTCGGCGCCGTCCACTTTTCCGGCCAAAATTCTGGCGACCTCCAATAATTACACCACCCCTCCTAGATGATAGATCGGGCGATTGTGGTTATGTTTTTGTAACCCACACGCCACGTAACAACCAAACGCGCCCTAAATCTAAATTTTTAGATTCGAAATTATTAGGGTTCTTGGGTAAACGTTTTCTAAGGGTCAAGCTTGGTGGGTTACGAGTTGTACTCGTAAAGACACCTCCATAATGCTTCTCGTTCCTTTCTTTCTCACGGTAAACGCGAGCACCCGTTTTTAATTATGTATATACGTTTGTTTCAATTAGGACTAGTCATGTATATTGTTGAGTTATTTCGTGGATCAGAAATTAATTAACAAATGACCCATTTATGTCTCGTACAAAATGGTACCACTTGGAAACGCGTTTGAACCCTCTTGGAAAACAATTTGATTAAAGTGGGATTTATAAAACGTTTTTGTAAAGACTTTCATGTGGTAATTAACCTGGAAAAAGGGTAAAGGTGAGTTTTAATCATGCATTTCGTCATTTCGTGGTAAGATCTAGCTTCGTGTGGTTAAACGGATTGTTAGAGGTATTCGGTTGACCTAGTTGGTCAAATCTGTCACGGGTCGGGTCAGTAAACTGGGTCGAGTCAGCAGGTACAAGTTGGGTCAAACCTAACTAGGAGTGGTTAACTTGTTTAGATCTTGATTGGTATAGTTGTTAGGTATCGTTTGATTTGGTACCCCGGTCAACGAGTCAACATGTGGTGTAGAATAATTATATTGAACTAATTTGGGTTGTGTTGGTCATTTTTAGGTTGGTCACTTGAAGCGCATATTGACTTGGAAAAATTGTGTCGGGTATCGACGAGTGAAACTAGTTACATGGCATGAGAAAAACTATTTACGGGTTAAACTCGATATGAAGTGATAATAATTTATAAGTTATAAATGGTTGTTAAAATGAATTAACGATTACACAAGAAATGGTAACTAGTACATAACGACGGATAAACATGTAAAATATATACCTAACAACTCGATTGTGTAACGGATCAATTATGTGTATCGATACCGGAATAAAACTATTGTGATATATAATATATGACTTGATAGGATAGCGAGTGAGTTATTTAACGGGACGATAAACGTTAAGAACTAACTATGTAATTGATGATCGGTATTGGGTATGACGTATACGATATAATTTATAAGGATCGAATACGGTTTATAAACTTGGAATAACTATTGATAACAAGTTTTATTGATTAACAAGTTGTACTTCATTAAATATTTTAGTTTAAACAAGTATAATATGTTAGACTCGGAAATGAGTTTAATGTATTTGTTTCGCGATAAACCTAAATACTCAATTTTCACATTTTAACCGATAATGAAATGTATTACTATATATATTGTTGACGAATACGTTTTAATTAATCATAAACCTTTATGTACTACGATAATAACTCATATGTTATAAATACATGATTAGTTTCTATGAACTGTTGAAAATTGAACGTCGGAATAATTGAACGTGCCATGTATAGTACACTACTTAATATACCTTATATAAAGTATTCTCTTGTAAACCTGTATAATTATGAATAACAATTGAGAAACCCTTATTAATTGAGCGATAAATGGAAACTTGTCTTTTATTATTAAACATGAACGTTTGGGATTATTGGGTAAATTACCGAAACTTACTAATTAACCTATTTATGTTACGTATATAGTTGTCTTCGTTTCCTAGTCTTTGACTAGCCTGAGTATTGTTTGTATTTCTTGGCTTGGCGATGTCTTTTCTTTTGGCGTGCGTTCTAGTAGTATGTCTCGACTATGTCGATGTCTTTTCGTCTTTCGCGTGAGTTATGCGTCGGCCTATGTTTCTACCACCACACTAAACGCGTTAAAACTAAACTTTGAGATATTAATTATAAACTTTTGGGAACGTTAATGGACTTTTGACATTAACGACATGAATGATCCACGAAAACTACGACACATTACTATCATTTACTTCTTATTCAGTATGAGCGTATTCTAAGAATATCATACACGCATTAGGTTGCGTCACTTCTATTCTATCGTACTCGTCGTACGTTCATTTGGATACCTTGGAGATTAGCTTAGATGCCAGTCGTGTCAATAGTGAATATTGCATTTCTGTGGCTAAGGTGAGTTTCATAACCCTTTTTTTCTAAAGTTTTCATAACTATTTTGGGGAGAATACATGCCGCTTTTAACAAACCCTAACAATGTGTGAACATTATTTGTGAATACCGTTGTTTGGTATATTTGATTTGGTGATTGAATGCTTTACGTGTTTATGTGAATACAAACTATTTCTTGGACCCTACTACTTTTGAATTGCTAATATGCCGACTATGATAGGTTATACGTGCGGCGGTTGTTGACTTAGCCGTGGTAGCATTCCTATGCTATAACGCGTGCCTAGCTAAGTATATCCCACCTATACCGGTAGCATTGCTCTAAGCTTTGCTATAGCGTGGTGCTCGCTAGTGTCGCCATTCCACCGGATTGATTATTGATTGGATTTATTGTTGGTTGGAATGTGTATATTATATATCTACCTTAGTCGCACTTAGCAATTAAACTCTCTATCGGTCCACTATTACTTTTGTAACTAAACTCTATGAACTCACCAAATATGTCGACCTTTTAGCATGTATTCTCAGGTTTAAGGCGATAGCTCACTATTGGAAGACGCTTGGCAAGGGGCATGGTCATAGGCGACTCTGATGAATAAACGGGACCGCTTTAATTATCTTTTGGCCCTACTTCCGCACTATTTTCATTAATGTAAACTTATGGTTTTCAATTAATGAATTTTATTCTAAATAAATGAGATAAAAACCATTCTTTGTACCTTATGTTGTGATACCATGATTCTAGCACCCAAAGGTTCGTATGCTTCCGCTGGACCCAAATTTCGGGGTGTTACATATTGGTATCAGAGCCAGGTTATAGAGAATTGGGTATTTTCAAAACCTAGACTATAACCACTTTTTCGAAAACTTAGCCCTATGACCCCCCACGCACGCCGTGAAGCCTACAGTATGACTAGTTTAAGAGTGTAGATAGTTGAGAACACATTATACGAACTGATTGATGTGATAATTGATGAGATGTAATTGGCTTATTTGATGAACGGTTTGATTAGACACTTGTCCAATGTGTGCCTTGTTAGTAGACGATTTAAGTCTGCCTATCTTAGTATTTCCTCATAAGCATGTCCTCATGCTTATGCACACACTATAAGCATGCCCTCATGCTTATACATGCATAGAAAGCATGTCCTCATGCTAAAGCACTCCCAATAAGTATGTCCTCATGCTTACGCATGCACTATGCCTTTCACAGAGTTACGTAAATTCCTTGCGTAATCTCATTATGCGATTTCGAGCTTGCCCACTAATAGTAGCCTTGGGAATGATTTGGGATGTAGAGGACATGGTGCTAGTATAACTAAGTCGGGTGTATCAAAATTCGTTGAACCTCGGGTGAATATATAGATCGATCACCGTATTTGACCCGAGGATAGTGGGACATGGACTGATCACCTATGTCTGACTCAAAGGTGAATTTTGTGATACTCGGAGTAGTTATAACAGAATTATGTCCGGGTTAGAGATTGGTTTTATGAATGATGAGCTTTAGGTGAACACACACACACACTCACCGAACATCACGAAAGCCCGCACTCACACACGGCACACTGGTATCACAACACCTCTTGAATCGTAACACTTTTGACACCGCTATGCGTCTCCATTCATATGGAATTCCTGTTTGAAGCCGTCATGCGTAGTTCGCCTTAAGTCGGGTTAGACCCGATTGTCACTGTTCACATCCGAGTTGCTTATCGTCATAAGTCTCGTCGATCTCACAAGAGCGTTTGGAATCGTTTTGGGCTACTTTTGGATTTGGTCTAGACTATTTTGAATTCGGTCTTGATTTTGGTTTTTGGGGATTGTTGGATTTTGTGATTTTAGACCTCGTTCCGGGTTGTTAACTCATCATTTGACTTCGAGTCATCATTTTGGCCTTGAATCGACATTCGGCCTCGTTTTGTTAGTAATCTTGTTGGAATTATCATTCCTAGTCATTTCGTTAGTAACCTCGTCAGAATTATCATTCCGCCTCGTGTCATGGGTAATCCTGTTACCGACACTTTTACCTCAAGCCTCGTCTCGCATCGGCTATTGGTTAGACTTCTGAAACCTTACCGTTCACTCGATATTGATTCAAATGACGTCACCCAGTTGACATTGTTCACCTCTCTAGACTGATAATGTCTTCTCGACATTGCTTAGTCAACAACTCACAGTTAAGGTTGTACCTTACATACTATTGGTGTTGTACCTTATCCTCTAGTTAGGTACCCCTATCGATAACGTTCTAACGACCTGTTTTAGTGAAGTTGTTCACCGAGGTTAACCTGTAGACATTATTCTATCAATTATAGTCTGCTACGTCATACCACCGATTGTGGTACTACCTACCTTGTCCTATCAGTATCGTACCTTATACTCCATCAATGCGAACCTAGAGTCATAGATGTTTACTCGTGTTAAGGAAATTGATCTGATATCGATTAGTAGTCGAACATCTTTTTAAAATTAGGACTTTGGATCCGATTTATGACACCTTTCTGCGTTAGGTATCAAGTGCACTAACGAGCCAATTGGCTGATTGACGTTAGAAATCAATACCCTCCATCAGAGTAGTACTTTCCGCCTCTAACCTAGATATCGTGCTAAGTTAACCTACTGATTGCTAGTATCAATCAGCACTATCTAACAGAGTCGTACTCTGAACTTCCTAGACTTCTCATCCAGTAGAGATTTCGTGCCTAACGGAAATCTTGAAATCCTAAGGAGTAACCTAAACCGCATTCCTTGGGACAACCACCTAATCTTTCTCTCGTCCTTCGAGAAACACCTGCTATCCTTTCGGTCCTCTTAGCCGATCGATAAGCTATGCCGTAGACGAAACCTTGGAAGTAGATCCCGTGCCTTTACCTGAGTGGTTGTTGGTAGTCCTACCTGTTGGGTTTTTGGTTCCTTGAATCAAGAATTATTCTAAGTACTGGAACTACGGACAGAGTTGATATAACCACGGACAGAAGAATGTAACCACGGATGAAGACAAACCGCGGCTAGTAGTAGTGTGTAACCACGGATAATATAATGTAACCACTGCTAGTCTTGTATAGTCGGTTTAGTATTATGTATTAGATAAATATAGATAAGATATTTATCTTGTAGGTTACGTATTGTATAATGTAAAGGACTCCTTAGCCTATAAAAGGAGGTACTATGTTAGATTAGATATATGTATGTTTTATATCTAAGGTTGATACACTTCAAGGTTGTAAAACCCTAATCTTTGGTTTAGAGTATTCGTATTATTAATAATATTGAGGTGTTGAGTGTTTATTGTTCTTCTTCTTAAGATTAAGTATTAAATTCCGCGTGATACTTAATAAGTTCTTGTTTAAAGTTAGTTTCTATATTAGATCGTTTGCTCAACTGGGATCAACAAGTGGTATCAGAGCTTGTGATCTAGAAACTGTAATCAAGAAGAGGTCAAGTTAAGTTTTGTTCAAGTAAGATAAGATGTCGACAAAACACACATGGTTCTTGCTTCAAAGGTGCCCATGCTCAAGCATGGTGAGTACCAAATCAGGAGGATGCGAATAAGGCAATACATTCGCATGATTGATTATGCTCTCTGGGATGTTGTGGAAAAAGGTGATACTCTTCCTAAGAAGGGTGATGATGGCAAAGATATAGCCATTGTTAGTGAGATTGACAAGGCTAAGAGAAAGATAGAGATTAAAGCTCATAGTATTCTCTCTATGGGAATACCTAATGAATATGCTTTGGATTTTGAACAATATGAGTCTGCTAAGGAGCTTATGGATGCTATAGAAACAAGGTTTGCTGGTAATGAAGCTACCAAGAAATCATGGAAAAATATGCTCAAGCATCACTTGAAAACTTCCTCATGCAAGACTGAGTGGAGAAAAACTTGATGGCACCTATAATGACTTCAAAAGCTCATTAGCCAATCGAAGTCGATGGACTACAAAGTTGCTCAAGAAGATATCAATCTTAAGTTCATCAGAAGTTTATCACCTGACTAGGCTATGCATACTGTTGTGTGGAGGAACAAGGATGACTTTGAAAAGATGACTTTGGACAACTCTACAACAACTTGAAGGTATATGAGTCTGAGAACAACATTGCTGGTACATCTTCATCTAGCCAAAACATTTCTTTTGTTTCCACTAGTCACAAGAATTCACAAGATGTATCCATGGCCGCTATGGTATAACCACGCGCTATTGCAAACAATACCACCGTTAGTGATAATGTCACGATGGTGCAATTTGTGCTTTTCTTTGATTTAACTACGGTGTTACTATTTTGAATCAAGATCTAGATCAAATTGATTCTGATGATCTTGAGGAGATTAATCTTCAATGGCAAATGGCAATGTTGACTCTACAAGCAAGGAAGTTTCTGAGAAGGACTGGAAGACAGTTCAAGTATGATGGTAAAGAAGAGCCGGTTTGACAAAAGCAAGATGGAGTGCTTTAACCGCAGAAGAAGGGTCACTTTGCAAGAGAATATCGAGCACCTAAGAGGATTGAAGGCATCAAGAAGACCATGAAGAGTCTCGCTCCTTCTTCACATTGGTGGCTCAAGATGGTCTTGGTGATTATGACTAGATTGATGAAATTGAAGAAGGACCCAATGCAGCTTTTCTTGCTAGTGAAGCTTCAAAAGAGCATAACTTTGTTCTAATGGCATATGCTTCATCTTACGTTCAGATTACGAGGTATCTAATGATTCTACTTGTTCTTTTAAATCATGTCATGATAACTTAGAATCTCAAAAGGCTATCACTGAGAGTTTAAGGAAAGAAGTAGAAAGACTATCTCTAGATAACTTAGGTTATAGAGTTGGTCTAGAAAGTGTTGAAGAAAGGCTTAATTATTGTATCAAATGTGAGTTTGAGTATGTTGATAAAATTAATATACTAGGTGTGGAAATTGATCTTAAGAATAGGGAGATTAAGATGCTTAAAGAGAAACTAGAACAAGCTGAGAGTGTAAAAGTAGAAGCCCTAAAAGAAAAAGAAAAACATGTTGTTAGGGTTGCTAAAACACAATATGCTTCTGATCTAGTAAATAAACCAATAGGTCAAAAATTGTTCAAGGATGGTACTGGACTAGGCTACAATGATATGCCACCACCCACTCTTATGCAACATGCACCACCTGCCAAAGAGCTATCATTTAGTAGTGAATTTAGCTTCAATAAACCTGTAGGTGAGACTAACAAGAATGAATCACCTAAGATAGGTTCTGATAAGTCATCTGATGCTCCCATCATTGAAGATTGGGAATCAGATTCTGAGGAAGATAGATCTGTATCAACACATCCTGAGAAGTTAGAACCTCTTAAGAATGTTTGATGACGTATAGTCTATATCCGGGTCACGGACCCGACTAAAGTCCAATACTAACTTGGCGATGCGAACCGGGCTAAGCGGACTAAAAATTTGGGCTCATGAAGGCCCAAGCCCGAATCTATTGATGGAATAGATATCCGATATCTTCTAAATAGGAAGATAATCATTCCCAACCGATTAAGGCGGGATACGCCGAAGGTTGAGGAACACGGAACCAACAAGGATTCCGTGCGTATATAAGGGAATCACATCCCTCGCTTAAGGTAGTGCGATCTCGAACCCTAATTCTCCTTAAACCCTAAACCGATTACTTACTCTCACGCCGGAGGATAATGCGGGAAACAATCCCACGGTAAGCCTAACGGTGTCTTTTGTCTTTTAGTGCGCAAGTCTCAAGCAACAATTCTCAATTGGTAGTGCGAGCCGGAGCTCCAAACAAGGAACGCCAACTTTTGTATCAATAAGTAGAGCCATCCGTGGGACCCTACACTAAGAACCAAGACTAGAATGACGAAGCATGGAAATCGTGATCGTAGTCGGACCTTATGGGAAAGAAGTCGCAGCGGACTAACTCCCAAGCATACTACGGGACAACAATACGCTAAAAACAAGGGATCGGGCCAAGACTTGGTCTTCCTCTCAGGTGGAACCGCTGAGAACAACCCAAGCCACTACAACCACCACGAAAGGAGTAGATCCACCAAGCGCACCGTCTTTACTACTCCCTTTCAATCGGTGCTAGAAACCGACCGACAAAGGCACCGGATGCACCGACCAAATAAGGGTGTAGTGATAGAAACAAACACACTCGCTTTGAGGGTCACACGAGCTAGCACGAGAAGATTTCAGGTATCCCAAAACTACGAAACATTAAGCGCCTCATGCAAGAGGAAGAGAAGAAAAGATCGTCGGAACTTGAAAGCCCGACTCAATTTCGGTGATTCGAATCGATACTTCCCCAGCGCCCGTCAGAAAAGAGAAGCTGAGAGATAGCCGCACCCCAAAGTATTCAATAGAATCGGGAGGAGAATCGAGGATGATGAGACATCTCACTTGCATCATCTGAGTGAGAATGATGAAGATGAAAAGCGTACCAATGTCCACACCAGACTTGGTAGCCGCAGAATCGAAGACGGGGCTTGGACGACACTATTCCCAAGTGAAAGTCCTCCGAGTACAAACTCGAAGACGATCCATGCCAGCCGAAGAGGAAAAATTAGTCCTCGATAATTCCTCGACAACGAGGATAGCTTAAACGGACACCGGAAGTCCGAAAGCAGATATAATGACCGGGAGGATGAAGATATATCCTCCCTTGGCGATCAAAAGGTAGATCGTTTACGCGCATCGGTGACTCTCTGAAAGCAAAAGAAGACGCATGCTCCAACGTAAAGACCTATGACGAACAGTGACCCGATGATCACCTCAAAATTTTTGAATCACCGCGACAATTGAAAAACTGCCACGTGTGGTGCCACATGTTCAACTCCACACTAGTGGAAACGCTGAATGGTTCAAAGAAGCTTCCACGCGAAGCATCAACGGCTTTGAGGAACGAGAAAGGCGTTTACGCCTAAACTTTACTCGAGATGAAGAAGTGCGCTAAAAATCGCTTGAACTCGCCAGGTAAAGCGGCCAGGAGAATCTACAAGCACATTCATGGAACGCTTCAAAGATGAATGCATGCAAGTTAAAGCATGCCCGAAAGTATTGAAAATCTCTGGTTTCATGAACGGGATTAATAATCCAGAACTCATCAAGAGGTTGAACGACAAGATCCCCTGAAAACCTTTGATGAACTCATGAACGCCTCGGTCCCTTCATCCAGGAGAACGACGCCGCGACGGATAGCAAAAGGAACTACTCGAACTACGGTCACGGAACAACGGGGAGACAATCCAACGACCGGTAGTAACCGTAATAGGAGCTATCGCAGGAAGCGGGAGGGATAATGATAGATACACCCCCGATCAAGACCCCAAAGGAAATACTCTTAACGAAGGTGCGAATTTTCCAAGACCGCACATGCGCACTCCGAGGATCGGGCGACTGAATGGATATCGTGATTACCATGCACGAAGGGCCATACCACTAACGAATGTGTCCAAGCTGGCCACTCATCGACAAGATGGCTAAAGAAGGTAGATTGGACCACTTGGTCAAAAACATTAAAGAGGGAAAGGATAAACAAAAGAGTGGAAACAAGAAGGAGACACCCAAAGATAAGGCCACACGATCTACATGATACAATCATGGCCCGGATCACTAGACGAAAGTTAGCCAGAGTTTTCCGAAGAAGCGAAATCTCTTTCCTACTCAATCCGGACAACGCAGTAATAGAGCCACTCACCATTGAGATCGCGCGGGGTCACGACATCCACCGCATGTACGTCGATGGTGGAGCATCGGCAGACATCATGTATGAGCACCGCTTCAAACGATTGCGCACGAAATACAAAACCGTTAAGCCGGTCGAACGGCGCTAACCGGTTTTACGGGTGAAAAAATATGGCCCATGGGGCAACCACGATTACTCGGCGATTGGCAATGCGAACACTCGCGATAGCTTGGATGGAATTTATGGTGATCAAATCCCTCCGCCATGCATCAACAAACAAGACGGGATGCTTAAATTCCCAAACAGGGGGCATTGTTACTTTACGCTAATGGGTAATAGAGAATGTAACACGTTACATGCGAAACGCACCAATCTCGAACGAATCGAAACCAAAGTCCCAAACCTCGGGTTGCGATTCCCAGAATACGAACAGAAATAGCCATCGGAGGGTCATTGTCGGACAACGGCAAAGCGGCCTGCGCGCTCTTGCAAAAGAACTTGGACATTTTTGCATGGGAGCCAAACACATGCAGTGAGTGCCGCTCAATCACAAAGCATAAACCGAGGATCCCAGTACTTCACCAATACGCCGTAAGAAGCGCGCCAAGCCCCGAGCGCGCAAGCAATTCTCGGCAGAGATACATAAACCGGTGGATGCGGAATCATGCGTGAAGTCTACTACCATGACCGCTTTCTAATCCAAGAATGGTCAAAGAGTGAGCGGTAGGCGAATGCGCGTGACTTCACCGACCTTATAAAGCATGCCCACAAGATCGCTATCCATTACCGGAGATAGACTGGAAAATAGAGTCCTTGTGCGGATATCCCTTAAAGTGCTTCCCGACGCATACAAGGATATCACCAAATACAGATGGCTAAGGACGACGAGGAAAAACAAAGCCATACAAGCCAAGCTTCGTTATACAAAAATGCCCTTTGGCTTGAAGAACGCTGGTGCTACCTATCAACGCGGTTAGTGGATCATGCTTTCAAAAACAGTGGGCGAACCGAAGTCTATGTGGATGACTTGGTTATAAAGAGCCATACTGAAAATGAGCTTGTGCGCGACATAGAGGAAACGTTCAAAACTCTACGAGAGATTAACATGAAGCTAAACCAAGAAGTGCACATTGGCGCCATGAAGGCATGTTCCTAGGATAATGAGAGCCTGACGGCATAAAACCTTGTCCAAAGACAGGCGGTCACCGAACTCCCTTCACCAAGAAGTGAAGGAAGTCCGCTCTCAACGGAAAGGCGGCCGCCTAAATAGGTTCCTATCCAAGTCACAAAAAATCCTTACCCCTTTCAAAACACTCAAGAAGTGTATAAAAGGGTGATTTCGTGGACCACGGAGGTGGAAGAAGCCTTCACTCTGCTCAAACAGCATCTAGCAAATACCCCAACACTTGTCGCACCCGACCGGGAAGAGTCGATCATGTATTTATCAAGAACTCATGGAGCGTTGAGCTAGCAGTTACTAACAGATAGGGATTCGGTACAAACCCTATCTATTTTGTAAGCAAAGCGCTCAAGAAGACGGAGATGAACTACAACGCCATGGAAAAGTTAGTTTGGCATTGGTGTTTGCCGCCGTTTAACTACGCAGTACTTCCAAGCACACCCGTAGCAGAATCACGCACCAACCGATCAAGCGTATCATCTCCAAACCTCGACGATCAGTGACCGCAAGTGGAGTGTATTGCTAGGTGAGCACAACATCTCGCATGCACCACGTACCTCAATCAAAGGACGTGATTCGGCCGACTTCATCATGAAAAGCCGCAGAACCGATGAGGTACCCACACTAAGTAAGTTCTAACCGCAAGATCCATGGATCTTGTTTATGGACGGATCCTCATGCATTGATGGCTCGGAGCGAGCCTCATTCTCACAAATCGGAAGGAATGGAATTCACTAACGACCAAGCGCTTTGAATTCACAATGCACAAACAATGAGGCGGTAGCACGGCCCTACTACTGGACTACGATTGCAACTCGAATGGGTGTACGTAACCTAGAGGCAAATGTGCATTCCGACTATGGCCAACCACGTGTTGGGCTTAATACGTACAAAGAAGATAATATGATTCAAGTACCTTGATAAAACCAAGACATCGATAAAAAGCTTTGATAGGTTCACTATCAAGCAAGTTCCTAAAGGGGAAAATCGCAAGGCGGATGCACTAAGCAAGATTGCCTCGACAAGCTTTGCACACTGTCAAAGCAAGTGTGGTGGAAACACTAAAAGTAAGAAAGTCAATTTCGAGATGGAAATCTCCATGATAATAGAGGAGGAAGGTACTAATGGATGACACCGATAACGGACTTCCTAAGCAAGGGAACGTTACCCCAAGAGCGAAGGCTCAGAGGATAAAAGGCAAATAAAAGATTCGAGCCGCGAGACAAAATATTGTACCGACGCTCCTTCGCAACCATGGCTCCGTTGTGTCGCCCCTTACAAGCAAATTACGTGATCGCGAGAAATCCATGAAGGTTCATGCAAGATGCACCAACCACGGTCCGCTGTAGCACGCGCCATGAGATCGGGATATTATCGGCCGACCATGCACCGCGTGACGCGGGACTTGATAAGGAAGTGCAACGAGTGCCAAGTTGATAGATGGCCCCTCCGCGCCAACCACAACACGAGCTAACACCAATAACATCACCATGGCCATTCTACAAGTGGGTATTGACATCGCAGCCCTTTCCTATCGCAATGGTGGACTAAAAATTTCATAGCGCCATAGACTACTTACCAAGTGGATCGGGTTAAGGTAGTGGTCACAATCATGGAAACCGGTGAAACGCTTATGGGAAAATATCGATGTCGCCCGGCCTCCCCTGGGAAATCATCTCTCGACAACGGGAAACAATTACGTGATAATCCTTCAGGTCGGTGCGAGAAGCTTAACATTACACAACACTGCATCGTTAAACATCCACAAACCAACGACCTAGTGGAACGAGCGAATCGAAGCTTAGGCGAAGGAATTAAGGCACGCCTAGAAAGCACAAGGACGATGGATAGAAGAACTATCACATGTCTTGTGGGCGCACCGCACCTCCATTAAGACCAAAGACGACACTCCCTTCTCTTTAGTCTATGGGACGAAGCCGTCATACCGGCCGAGATCGCAGATGCCAACTATCCCACCGCGAAATCAATGTGGCAACCAATGATGACGCAGCGACGATAGACTTAGATCTGCTAAGAAAGGCGTGAACGCAGCAGTTTACACGAAGCAAAATCAAAGTCACGAATGAAAGGATACTATGATGCTAAAGTGCCAATGTTTCATTCGCACGGTGATTTTGTATACCGCGCCAATGACGCGAGCCACGCAGAAGACACTGTGTAAGCTTGGACCAAAGTGGGAAGGACCCTATGAGGTTACCGCAATTGGAACAGCGCTGCACAAGCTCAGAGGCTCGACGGTCGTGGAACTCGCCACGCACATGGAACATCGCAACCTCAAGAGGTGCTATCTATAGGAATGGCTACGCCTAGCGCGACAGACGCTCTCGCACTTCTCGTGCTCAATAAACATCTATGCATTTACTCTTTCTTTTACTTAGAATAATTGTCTTATTTACTTATTATAAAAACTTGCAAGTATCAATAAACGCCAGCGGTTTCTAGCTAACTTCGCGACATATTCCAATTTGTTATTTCCACATACTCTATGTCTTAATAACTTTTTATTTCTAGCCCACGATGGCGCAAGCATGCACCATAATAAATCCATGATGGTAAAAGGATAAGTTAACCTACTAAACAACTTGTTGAATAAGAGGGTTGCAAACCCATCAACACCGATCACGATCCTTGTTAAAACACCTTATTTCCAAGACGTTGGAATAAGTTTTGTACATCCTACGACTCGGATGCGCAATAACGCATTAATGCGCACGTTTAACAACCGTGGAACCAAAACACCGGATTCCTTAATCGGTATGTACAATACGTTGCATATCATTACACATACACGATTATGATAATACTTGAAGTTATTTTAGGATCTCCATACATGATTATGGATTTCCTATATTCTCACACTTGCATATACATGTAACAACGAATACGTGTTTTACGCAAAGACAATCAGATACGCTTGCACATCACGAATTGCAAAAGATGTTCAAAACACTTAACAAAGAGGATTTATTTCATAACTACGAGTTATTTCCCAAAGATAGTTACAAAGACAGGGATACAATCTACAAACTATGACTACGCTCAAGGATGAACTACCCACGCGCTAGCAAAGATACCAACCTTCTCCCTCCAACAAATCCGCTGCCTCGTCCGCCACAAGGGCAACACTCACGGCACCCCATCGACCGAGGAGGTGCGCTAACGCCGATTCCACACATCACGCCTTGCCCTTAATACCTTCAAGGGGACCCCTCTCCAGACAAAAGGATTCAAGATATCCCCGCGAATATAGGCACGCAATTGGGATGCATCGTTTAAGATAGTAGTCCGTCAGCAAAGAACTTCTCCACCGATGACGCTAGAGTCGACTCAGCAAAATAACATCTATCAATAATCCGACACGCTCGCTTCAAAGAATTGGGAGTTCCAAGTCCCTCATCTTCATGGCAAACACCGATTATCATAAGCCTTGGCCATAATTAGGTACTCGATCCACGGGTACCTTTAGAAGCTCACCTCATGCACTCAATGGCTTCGCTTTCCCATTCCGCCACAAGACTTAACTACATCCCCAAAGGAGTCAACGACCTCTTCGACTCTAGGGTACTTAACGAAAGAAGACGAAGCCCATGGCTTATGAGCCATCTCATCGGCAAAGAATGGTCCATGAAGTTGAGGATATAATTCCTCGTCATATTCCGCATCAACTTGCGCAACTTCATCTCCCGAGTCTCAAGGGCGCCACAAGAGGCCAAAACTTTCATCCGGGAGGTTAGTGCGTCTTTACCATTCTCCAAATATTTCATGGCCCAATGACAGAAGACTTATATCCGCGGCCTCCGACGCCTTGATTTATTTGGCACATCGCCATTTTCTTCGCCAAAGCTTTGTAGCGCACGACCCCATAGTCTCCGCTTCACCCCTAGCACTAGCCAATGCCCAAAGAAGACAATTGTTGGTCTTTCAAGACCTTGGCTGTCTCTCGAATACTTTGCCTTTAGCCGCAAGCAAGAAAGACCAGATCCTCACCGGTTGCCCCATGGGCGCATCCCCGAGGACCCGGGCTCGGGCTTTGGCTCACCCCAGATGATTCAAAGACTAATTGGAATTGATGGGGCGACTCGCTGGATTGCTCAAACCTACAAACATGACGAGCAATTCATCGTTATTCAAGTAATATAATAAGGCATTTCGTACATAATCTTATACGGACACTTACGCAGAATAGATGTGTCGTGAGGGTGGGCGCCGACGCAACATCACTAGAGGATGACTCCACACTAAACACAACCGGCGCTTCTTCCGAAGTGGCAGACCATCGCCATCAAGGCTTCCTTTTATGCTCCAATCCTTGATTTTCCTCTTCCACTTCCTCCACATGCTCCACCTCTATGGGCCAGGTTGCACCTGGAGGGAAGGGATAGAGAACTAGGCACACTCGTAACGGTGTTGCTTGAAGCGCAACGGATGAACTTTCTCCCGCCTAAGTCCAACACTAGGTACGCTTTGACGCCGCGAAATCAAAGATCGCTCTTTTCTCCCTCTTTCGGTCGTGTTCCCACCTCTACATCGATAGGCTTCCAAAGTAACAACGAACGGTCCATCTCTGCAAGAACAACAAAGAAATACAAAGGGTTCACGCAGTGCACGGCACAAATAGTGAACAACTTACATTAATGTAACTCAAGCGAAATGAAAGGATGAGCACCCACCACGACCATCGACGCTAACGAAGATAGGAACTTCTTACGAGCGCCAAATAGGCGCATCGTGCCAATATGCACCAAGAACTCCTCGGTAGAGCTAATAGGGATGCGGTTCAGCATTTATTGTTTCCGCATCCTCCCGTGTATGATCCAGGAGGGGGCGCCATCCTTGTCCCCTTAGAGTAAAATCAAAATGAGACGGAAAGCATGCGTTGTCAACCCGAAAAAGGTTTCTCCAATTTCGAAAGGCCTAATTTTCAGATAACATTGAGTGACCGGGCGCCAAGAAGGAACCCAATTTGGACCACGGTGTGGTAAACGCTACGCGAATGTGGATTGTGGGGTTAATGGCCAATAGATGGCATCACCTCGAATTATTAGTTTTTACGCACCTATACAAGGTTGGGACAAGTGTATGCGGTAATAATTCAATACATCACTTAAGAATAACGATAGGGTATGCGATTTATGATTCAAAGAATCGCGGTATACCCCAATCTTCCCATCGGGAAATCCGCTATCGACGCATTCGGAAACGGAACTTCCTGATATCATGGCCGGAATATAATACCGACGCGAAAATGTCGCAGCTCATCCTCCGTTATGTCCGGACGAAATCCGATAATTCCTTAACCATGGTATTGTTTATACTACAAAACAAAGGCGCAAGCCGCAGTTACCTAGGGATATTTCGTATCAAGGCTTGAAGTGTTTGCAGCTATGAAAATGGCGGATGGCGTTTACTATGTGTAGAAACGGTGAAAATGAAGTGAAGGGATTATATAACCTTCCTCCTCCACACGATGGTCGACACGTGGACTCTACCAACCCTAAATATGTGGTTGGGATTGTTTGATGGGACAGTCGCAGTAACCTTTCCCGACGAGGTGCCCGCTTCGTTATTGTGGATGGATACAATGTATCATGAGGATTTTCTTTAGCTTCTTTACTACGCTTTGTTTATTTTTTAATCGAACTATATAATTAGTCTAGCATCCGTGAAGTTACGCGATACGCATACTAGATGGGGACATGATGACGATAGTCATATCCGGTCACGGACCACTAAAGTCCAATACTAACTTGCCCCGACGCAATCGGGCTAAGCAGACTAACATTTGGGCTCATGAAGGCCCAAGCCCGAATCTATTGATGGAATAGATATCCGATATCTTCTAAATAGGAAGATAATCATTCCCACGATTAAGGCGGATCGCTACAAGGTTGAGAACACGGAACCAACAAGGA
The DNA here is from genome assembly GCA_910596185.1 of Chrysanthemum makinoi. Taxonomy (NCBI): domain Eukaryota; kingdom Viridiplantae; phylum Streptophyta; class Magnoliopsida; order Asterales; family Asteraceae; genus Chrysanthemum; species Chrysanthemum makinoi. The sequence goes on along the minus strand of OU343220.1, from coordinate 51,612,445 downwards.
TTCCGTATGCATATAAGGGAATCACATCCCTCATTTAAGGTACGATCTCAGAACCCTAATTCTCCTTAAACCCTAAACCGATTACTTACTCTCACACCGGAGGATAATCGTGGGAAACAATCCCACGGTAAGCCTAACGGTGTCTTTTGTCTTTTAGTGCGCAGGTCTCAAGCAACAATTCTCAATTGGTACGAGAGCCGGAGCTCCAAACAAGGAACGCCCAACTTTTGTATCAACAATGTTGATACTAAGCAAGCCAACCTTGTGCCTAGATTTGGAGCTCAAATTGCTAAGAAAGTAGTAGAGTACAAGGAAGTACCTAGGGAACAGTTAAAAAGATATATACCTAGGGGAAACCAGAGAAACTTCAATGGACTAATTTCAAATAGGTTAGGAAATGAGTTTCAATGTGTTAAAAATGCTTGTTTTTCATGTGGTAGTTTTGAGCATTTACAGAGAAATTGTTATAAAAACGTAACCACGAGTTTGGAATCATTGGAGGAGGGTAAATCACCAAAACTTTTCCAAGAAAACAAACCCTCATCCTAACAGAAACATGATTCCTAGAGCAATGTTAATGAGGAATGGAAATACAAAATCAATTGTCATCGCTGCACCCAAATGGGTTCCAAACCATGCTAAGCAAAATGTAAACACTGCTAAGCAACTGTAAACACCGCTAAGCAAAATATCACCAATGATACAAAAGATGTTTTAAAATTCCAAAGGTGATAAATGACACATGATTGGAAACCATTTTTATGTCTGTAAAGGCCTAGTTGGAAATGGAAACCTAAGACCAAAGTTTACATCATGTCAATGCGGCATCAATGGACCTAAACAAATTTGATTATATTGATGCACAAGGCGCACCCAAGTCTGATTGGCTTGGGTCCACAAAAGGAACTAATTTGTTTAATTTCATGTGCATGGCAATCTACAAGATGAGCTAAAAGACAAAGGTGTTTTTGATAGTGGTTGCTCTGGGCACATGACTTGGGATGGGAGCAACCTGGATGATTTTGAAGCCTTTGATGGAGGATATGTGGCATTTGGTAATGATCCAAAGGGAGGAAAGATACTTGGCAGGGGCAATCGAATCAGGGAATTTAGACTTTGAAAAGGTCTATCCGGTAAGTGGACTTAAGTATAATTTATTCAGGTTTCTCAAATGTGATAAGAAAACCGTACTTTTGGTGAAATGAGTGTGTGGTGTTGTCACCGAATTTAAGATGCCTGATGAGAAGTACATATAGCTAAGGGTACCTAGGAAAGAAAATATATATTGTTTTGATCTTAAAGATGTAATTCCTAATAGGTCCTTAACCTGTTTGTTTGCTAAAGCATCTGTGGATGAGTCTAAGTTATGGCATAGAAGATTAGGTCACCACAATTACAAAACAATCAATAAACTAGTAAAAGGCAACTTAGTGAGAGGGTTACCTTCTAAGGTTTTTGAGAGTAAGGAACTGTGTGTGGCTTGTCAAAAAGGAAAACAACATAGAGCTTCTTGTAAGACCAAACTGCCAACACCATTTCACAACCACTGTTTATGCTTCATATGGACTTATTTGGACCTACCTTTGTTAAAAGCTTGAACCATAAGCGATTGCCTAGTTATCACTGATGATTATAGGAGATTTTCTTGGGTATACTTTTTGGCAGCTAAGAGTGAGACTAGTGAGATCCTCAAGAGTTTCATTACTAAGATAGAAAATCTAGTAAATCATAAGGTAAAGATAATCGATGTGATAATGGAACAGAGTTTAAGAATGCTTTGTGATGAATCAGCTTTTGTGTAGTTAGGGTATAGAAAGACAATTTAGTTTGCTAGAACACCACAACAAAATGGTGTAATAAAAGAAAAATAGGACATTAATTGAGGTCGCTAGGACAATGTTGTCATAGTCTAAGTTACCAACTACCTTTTGGGTCGGTCGTGAGGCACTTTGCATGTTATGTGCAGAATAGAAGTAAGGTAGTGAAGCCTCATAACAAGACCCCTATGAGTTGTTACATGATAGGAAGCCAATGATTGCATTCCTAAAACCTTTTGGGTGTCCTGTTACTATCTTGAATACCATAGACTACCTAGGCAAGTTTCAAGAGAAAGTTGATGATGGATACTTTTTAGGCTATTCGTCTAATAGTAAAGCCTTTAGAGTATACAATAGGAGGACTAGAATTGTTGAAGAGAACTTACATGTTCAATTTAGTGAAAAGACTCCTAGTGTAGAGACCAAAGGACCGATTGGCCGTTTAACATTGATATGCTAACCAAATCTATGAATTATGAGCCTATCATTGCAGAACTTCCACTAATATTGATGCAGTAACTAAAAGGATTCCGATGCGAAGCAATTTCTAAGGAATTTGATTCTCCTCAAGAGTTCTATTTGTTTGAAAAGTGGAAAGCTAGTTCTGTCTCACCCATCATTGAGAAGCAAGGTCCCACCGATGATGATGTATTGAATACTAGAGGCAATGTTGATCATCATCAAGATAATGATGAGTTGTTGAAAGATAACCTGGTGTTGGTAGAAGAAATTGAAAAGAAGAAAAGGCATTCTCAGCACTCTGCTAAGCCAAACCAAAGCACGGACAGTTATAATGCAAACACTAATAAGCCAACTTCTACCACTACCAAGTATCAATGAAACCACAGCTAGTAATCGATGATAGTACTTTCTTTAGACCAACTACAAAGCCATTATTTGGTGAAGAGGAGTATCCACATGATCCTGATATGCCCGCTTTGATTGAAATTGATACTCCTACTGATGATGAAGACATGGATGATTTCTTCAATGTTGATCTTACTAATTTGGAACATGTCATTCATGAAAGTCCTGTTACCTCAACAAGGATACATAAGATTCATCCTAAGGAACAAATACTTGGAAATTTGAACACCCCTATTCAAACAAGAAGCAAGGTTCAGAATACAAAAACCTTTCCTGAACAAGGTTTCTTTGCAAGATCACTTCACAAACGAAATAGTCATAAAGATCTGCAAAATTGCTTGTTTGCATGTTTTCTGTCTCAAAAGGAGCCCAAGAGAGTTGAAGAAGCATTATCTGAAGAAGGTTGGGTAGAATCAATGCAAGAGGAGCTTCTTCAGTTCAAGCTTCAAGATGTTTGGACATTGGTTGATCTTCCAAATGGTAAGAGGGAAATTGGGACAAAATGGGTGTTCAGAAACAAAAGGGATGAAAGAGGTATTGTTGTGAGGAACAAGTCAAGGTTGGTTGCTCAAGGATACACAAACCTAAGGCTTGGATTATGACGAAGTGTTTGCTCCAGTTGCAAGAATTGAGGCTATTAGATTGTTTTTAGCTTATGCTTCATTCAAGAATTTTGTTGTGTATCAGATGGATGTTAAAAGTGCATTTTTGTATGGCACAATTGATGAGGAGGTTTATGTTTGTTAGCCTCCTGGTTTTGAAGATCCCGATCATCCCGATAAGGTACGTGATGAGGAAGGCTATGTATAGATTGCATCAAGCTCCAAGGGCATGGTATGAATGCCTGTCTACTTATTTAATGGACAATGACTTCAAAAGAGGGTTGATTGATAAGAATTTGTTCATTAGGAGCTTAAGGATGATATTTACTGGTTCAGGTTTATGTAGATGAGATCATCTTTGGCTCAACCAATAAGGAGCTATGCAAAGATTTTGAGAAGCTTATGCATGAAAAGTTTCAGATGAGTTCTATGGGAGAACTCACTTTATTTTTGGGGCTACAGGTTCAACATAGGACTAATGGTATCTTCATTAGTCAAGACAAGTATGTAGCAGATGTTTTGAAGAAGTTTGGGTTTCAGGATGTGAAGAGTGCTAGTGTCACACCCCCAAATTACCTGTTTTGCAGCGAAATGGAATTCCTGGGGATTGACTGTCATAGCATCACAATCACAGTTATATCGAACGACCTAAAGTGTCGTTTGGAAAATACATCGTTGAATTTAGTAAAACAATCAGAGTTTACAAAGTTCAGGTCCCAAATGAAATCAACTTGTGCGGAAATAAGTTTGTTACAATTCAAACGATGTTTTAAAGTGCGTAAAACCCAAGTGAGACGCGTCGTCACCACGACTCCATGAGGTGTCCAAATGCATGCCATGAAGTGAATGCCTTAGATACCTGAGATAAAACATGCTAAAAGTGTCAACACAAAGGTTGAGTGAGTTCATAGAGTTTGTTTTGAATTGTAAGCCTTCCAAAATCATTTATGTAGCAAAGGCATTGTAAATCGTTGAAATGTAAAGACTTTCAAAATCGTTTATGTAGCAAAGGCATTGTAAATCCACTCGCCCAAGTCCCGCCCATACAAAACTTGCAACGTGGTGTTCACAACCCACCTGCGAATGTGTGTAGTTTATGTTCCAAACATATGATGTCAAATGAATTCACAAAATAGTGCATGACTCAATGTATCGAAATCGTTTATGTAGCAAAGGCATTGTAAATCCACTCAGCCCAAGTCCCGCCATACAAAACTTGCAACCTGTGTGTTCACAACCCACTGCCAGAATGTATATAGTTTATGTTCTAAACATATGATGTCAAATGAATTCACAATAGTACCTAACTCGAATGAGAACAATAGCACGTAATCAATAGCACTTAACTCGCGTAGAACAATAGCATAATCAATAGCACTTAACTCAATTTATCAAGAGTCAACCGATTTAGAACGTTATAATGACGGATACCAGCACGCAAACAAGAACCATTTATATAGTATAACCTTTGATTTAGAAACAATGGTACTCATGATAAATGTAAAGTACTTATGAACGCAAATGAAACAGTTTGAGCATAGCATCTCCCCAAAAGTTTAATAACAGTCATTAAAACAAGCAGGTGTAAGTGGAACCTACTGGTAAATTGACGAGATGACAAGAGGAGTACACTGAGGTATAAATGAGATGCTGACCATGACCTATGACGAATGATATGATATGCCTGAGCAACAATGTTATATGCACCGTATGTTACTACCATTTACGGGTTTTGAAAATATTACTCGTCGACGAAAAATACTCTTTGGACGTCTCTTGGATCCTTCAAAAACACCTTACATAAGTATGTCAAAATGTCATCCTATAATGGTTTTATAAATGATTTTGGTGAAATTACCCTTTTCGTCGCATAAAACAATGTCGTTTGAATCATGAAATCACAAAATGACCTGAAAAGTAGTGTCGTAACGGCGTACGTCGATCGTTAAAGAACGAACTCGACGAGTTTCGGAAAGTTTGTATCGATATTCAAAAGTTTCAGTTCCAGGAGTTTTCGTCCAAAAAAGGTCTCTGACTACAGATACCGTGCAAAGTTATGATTTTGTTGAATTGTGTGCAGAAGGATGAGTTTCGACAAGTTTGAACATCCGTAAATAATTCATCAAAACCCGCCGACAAACAGCTTTTTGTTTTGAAAAAATATGGCCGATGAACTTGATTTTACTAGAAGACCTTTCGTTTCAAAAGTTTCCACAACCTTGTTAAAACAGCCGCAAACATAGCCCCACAGCCGAAATACTTGTAACGTAAAAATAATATAGTTTTTCGCAAAATAATATTTACGCAACTTTTATGAAAATGGCCATATATTTGTCGTTTCAACTCCGTTTTCTACGTAATATATGTCCTTAATGCACGAAGTAAACTAATACATTTTTAGTCGAAATAATTTGTAGCAAGGCCCGTTTTTGACCCGAAATGTTAAAAGCCCATGTCGAAAATCCTGAAAATAATATGCTTCGTCGTCAAACTTCAAAAATTCACCACGGCTTCGTTATAAGTCCGTTTTTATCCGTTCAAGCCGCCACGGATTCGTTTTAAAGTATATTTTCTAAATATCAAGGCCAAAACTTCGTACCAACAGTAAGTTTTCCAGAAATTGATTTAAGGACAGAACACAATGTATAGTTATCGAAAATAGTTTTTCTCGGACAAAACCTATTCTAATCCCTTCAAATCAACTCCAAAACTAATCTAATCCTACACCTTCTTAGGGTATCATGGGTTCCTAATCACCATCAAGACCAAAGAATACCATGGGAATAATTATAGGATGACCATATTGTATATATAACTTTAAAATCATGAAATAAATGGTATAAACCACATAATATGCATATATGCTCCAAAAATGAAAAGAAACTTATGAAAATGACAAGGAAACATAAAAATGATAAGAATATGCTTACTAGTGATAGTGAAGAGGTGCTAGTAACAAGGATTAACTTAAATATCCTTGGTTTTTATTTCAAAACCATAAAAAGGATATAATCTAGGTTGTAAACACTTGATTTTGCAAAAAATATTGATCCCTTGCTCTTGATGTGGTGACCGGTTCTAGGAAGCAAAAGAGAAGAGAGAAAGTTTTTTACACTTTGAGAAATGAGAAAATGAGTGAATGAAAAATAATAGAGTAGACTTGAAGTAAGTGTACATGTTTAATGCAATCAAAGAAAAAATCACCAACTATACCCCCTAAGGGCCGGATTTTTTGGGATTATTGTCCCTCAATTATATATATTTTTTTTTAAAATGTAACTTGTATATATCTTGTGTTTAATTTGTAGAATTTGTAAAGAAAAGGTAAGTAAATTGTAGATAATTGTGACTTTTTGGTACAAGTAAGTTTTTAGTAAATCAAAATAGAAATGTAATGAGTTGATAAAAATTGTAACAATACTTTCCTTGTGAAAATTGGGTGATCAAATAATTATCGTAAAATTTTTAAAAAAACAAACGTAATAATTAAACTTTTAACGATTAATATACCAAATAAATTTGAAACACTAGGAAACTAAAAATATAGTTTTTATGAACTAAATGTAAGTTTAAAAATACCTCGGATCATTTTTGAAAAGTAACGATTAAATGTTAAAATAATAACTCACGCTATAGGTATTAAAAAACGCTAGGTGAAATGAAATGTCGTGAATGTACCAATGAGATGCACATGATGTCAATGAAATGTAGACTAATCATAGTCCATATGAAATGTATGTGATGTTATGATCATGAATTCGCCGCTAAACCTCCTACTTTAATTTGAAACAAGTAAACCAAGTTTACTATAAATGTTGAAATAATGAGACATGAACTTCCAGAAATGACCTGAAAGTACGGATTGTCACATTCGCCTATCCAAAAGGAATTCAGTCCCCTAATTCAGCCCCAGGTTGGTCTCTCGGTTAGGTTTGATGGCAAACTTTCCCATTCCCGAAAACCCTCAAAGACTTTTGGTAACCGATTTTCACTTAATCTCACAACTCATCAAACAAGAACGTCATGAGGATTAGGCTAAATCGTTTTAGGTAACAACTTGTTTCTAGCTCGATCTTTGCAACTCATCAAACAAGAACTGCACGCGGATCAAACGGAAACAAGTGGTTTGAAGAAAATCTTCTGAAAATTTGGCTCGATTACAGAATTGCTTACTCATATAAGACTACTACCCCCTTCATTGCATGATTCTTCCAGAACATAGGTGATCAGCTATGTATAATTTAGAAGTAACTATGCAATGCTTGGACTAATCGACTCATATGTTGTTTGGTGTTGAATCAACTGATGTTAAAATTGTGATGAACATCGAGGAGAGAAGACATGGAGAAGTGTCGCTAAAATGATAGCTAAAGTAAAAGAATGAAAATCCTCGTAAATGATAACAAATCGGAGAGAAAATAAAGTACGAGATGAGAATTTTACAACGAGTGGTTCATCAAACAGAAGTACATCTTAGGTTATAAAGATTCGGGTACAATGGAAAACATAAACTTAGTACAACATAGTACATATAGGAGAGAAATGACCATAGTTTCCGAATCCTTCGCCTCCGCGTCGTTGATACCTTGACGAGCTCCTTCTAACATATATACATTCCCATGAGCACCTTCACTTGTTGACCTTGGTTTTAGGACATTGGTTCCGATAGTTCCTTGTTCCCACATCCGAAGCACGTAACAACGGCTTTGCTCCCCATGTCCTTAGCAAGGTGTCCTACTTTGTGACAAATTTAAAGCATATACCACATGGTCCATTATAATGTAGCGTGCATTGGTGGCATCGCGTGTAAGTTTCCCTGATAAGCTCTTCCCCTTGTTGGTGCAGCAACATAGACCGCTTAACTTCTTGCTTCTATTATGTTGTTGATGATGGTTAGTGTTACGGCTTTGGTTGTTGTTGTTATAACCTCCCTTGATCGTCTTCCCACTTTTCTTTGTTGTGGTTGATTTGGTTATCGCCGTTGTTGTTATAACCTCCTGATCGTCTTCCCTTTCTTTTGTTGTGTTGATTTGGCTCGTTGTTGTTGTTTTGTTGGTGTTGGTGTACTTTCCTCTCTCTACTACTAAATGCAGCTTTTGAGTCAATCGAATAGCTTCCCAATCGCTTATGGTCAAGAAGTCACATCTCCTTGAATTCTCGAAGTCCCCATGAAAGCCTCTAGCAACTTCTCATTATCGAAACCATGGACGGGCATAACACGGCCAATTCTTGAAATCTCCGAATGTAAGTGTCAATATCGCACTCTAATGGTTACTAATTCATAGAACTCCGCTCCAACTTTTTGATTTCGCAACGCGACAAAACTTCTTAGTCACCAAACCCTTAAATTGCTCCCAAGTAAGCTTGAAAGCATTCTCTATTCCAATCGTTTGAGCATAAGAATTCCACCACGAGCATGCTCCATCCAGTAATGTGTCGACAAATTTAACCTTACTATCATCCCGACAGCCGTTGCAAAAAACATCGACTCCAATTTTCAAACCATCTAACCATTGTAGCTCCTCTACCTCTAAATTTTCGTGGGCTCACCACTTTGAAGTCCTTGTACTAACATTTAACTCCGGATCCTTCTGCATTTCAAAGAAATGTAGCCAGTCCTAGCGACTTCAAAGAAATAACTCGCGCCTCAGCAGAACCAATCGCTTTCCGCTCAACTCTTAAAGCATTAGCAATGCTATCATTCACCAACTTTGAATTGCTGCTGGGTCATTTCAAGCTGTAGCTTTCTTCGTTGCCATATCTTCTTCAAAACAAGAGGAAATGTGAGACGTAGCAAAATCCGATGTTAATAATAAACGCTCCAAAGAAATGTGATAAGAATGATAAGTTTGAGGTTATGTTTCAAAATGATCGACGGTTTCCTAAGGAATGGGTTATGAGGTGTCGTAAGTACTTCAAATGTATGATGGTTTAGAGACTTAATGTAATGTAATAAAGTGTAACTCGACATGTTATGAGACAGGAAGAGAGCGACTTCGCCCTATATAAAGGTTTATCTCGCATTCGACGCATCGATGATGAATCAGCTGATATAAAAATTGTGATAGGGGATGACAAGGAATTCTCCACGTTAAAGTATGAGGAAAAGATAATGGGATGGGCATTTGAGGGCATCCATGTGACAATCAATGTGAAATGAAAGTAAATAACTCAAAATGCAATGAAAAAAAAAAACCGCATGTAAAGTGAACATTCACTTATGATGAAATGATGAGATGCTATGATAATGTAGTTATAGTCTAGGTCAATGATGCAACCTAGTTCTCTATAATCAAGCTCATACCAATCACACCCCCAAATTACCGCTTTGCAAATAAATGGAATTCCCGGGATTGACTGTCATAGCATCACAATCACAGTTATATCGAACGACCTAAAGTGTCGTTTGGAAAATACATCGCTGAATTTAGTAAAACAATCGAGTTTACAAAGTTCAGTCCCAAATGAAATCAAGCGGAAATAAGTTTGTTACAATTCAAACGATGTTTTAAAGTGCGAAACCCGTGAGACGCGTCACCACCACTACTCCATGATGTGTCCAAATGCATGCCATGAAGTGAATGCCTTAGATACCCGAGATAAAACATGCTAAGTGTCAACACCAAAGGCGAGTGAGTTCATAGAGTTTGTTTTGAATTGTAAGCCTTCCAAAAACATTTATGTAGCAAAGGCATTGTAAATCGTTGAAATGTAAAGACTTTCAAAATCGTTTATGTAGCAAAGGCATTGTAAATCCACTCGCTTCCAAGTCCCCATACAAAACTTGCAAACCTGTGTGTTCACAAACCCACCGCCAGAATGTGTGTAGTTTATGTTCCAAACATATGATGTCAAATGAATTCACAAAATAGTGCATGACTCAATGTATCGAAATCGTTTATGTAGCAAAGGCATTGTAAATCCACTCAGTTCCAAGTCCCGCCCATACAAAACTTGCAACCGGTGTGTTCACAACCCATCAGCGGAATGTATAGTTTATGTTCTAAAACATATGATGTCAAATGAATTCACAATAGTACCTAACTCCGTGAGAACAATAGCACGTAATCAATAGCACTTAACTCGACGTAGAACAATAGCACATAATCAATAGCACTTAACTCAATTTATCGAGTCAACTGATTTAGAATGTTATACGACGTGATACCATAGCACGCAAACAAGAACAATTTATATAGTATAACCTTTGATTTAGAAACAATGGTACTCATGATAAATGTAAAGTACTTATGAACGAATGAAAATAATTTGAGCATGCATCTCCCCAAAAGTTTAATAACAAAGATTAAAACAAGAAAAGTGGGGCTATGGAACTCACTTGGTAAACTGACGAGATGACAAGAGTGAGTACACCGAGGTATAATGAGATGCGCTAATCAGGATTTAATGATATGATATGTCGTGAGTTGCAATGTAATGTTATGCATGCACTTCGTATGTTATTTATACCATTTACGGTTTTGAAAATATTACTCGTCGACGAAAAATACTCTTTTGACGTCTTGACCCTTCAAAAATGACTTTACATGTTTTTGCCAAAATGTCATCCTATAATGGTTTTATAATGATTTTGGTGAAATTACCCTTTTCGTCGCAAAACAATGTCACGAAGAATCATGAAATCAACAAAAATGACCAAAAGTAGTCGAACGGTACGTCGATCGTTAGAGATCGAACTCGACTGTTTTGGAAAGTTTGTATCGATATCTAAAAGTTTCAGAGTTTTCGTCCAAAAGGTCTCTCATCATACAGATATCAAGGGGTAAAGTTAGTGATTTTGTTGAATTGTGTGCGTAAGATGAGTTTTCGCCAAGTTTGAACATCCGTAAATAATCACTAAAACTCCGCTTGACAAACAGCTTTTGTTTTGAAAAATATGGCCATGAACTTGATTTTACTAGAGACCTTTCGCTTCAAAAGTTTCACAACCTTGTTAAAAATAAAGCAAACATAGCCCTCACAAACTAATGAAATACTTGTAACGAAAATAATATAGTTTTTCGTAAAATAATATTTACGGCAACTTTATGAAAATGGCCATATATTTGTCGTTTCAACTCTCGCTTTCTACGTAATATATGTCCTTAGCTCTCGATTGAAGTAAACTAATATATCTTTGAGAAGTCGAAATAATTTGTGAAGCTTAAGGCTCGTTTTTGACCCTAAATAACTAAAACAGCAAGCTGAAAATCCTGAAAATAATACGCTTCGTCAAACTTCAAAAATTCACCACGGCTTCGTTATAAGTCCGCTTTTATCCGCTCAAGCGCCACGATTCGTTTTAAAGTATATTTTCTAAATATCAAGGCCAAAACTTCGTACCAACAGTAGGTTTTTCCAGAAATTCGATTTAAGGACAGAACATCAAAATATAGTTATCGAAAATAGTTTTTCTCGGACAAAACCTATTCTAATCCCTTCAAATCAACTCCAAAACTAATCTAATCCTACCATACACCTTCTTAGGGTGTCATGGGTTCCTAATCACCATCAAGACCAAAGAATACCATGGGAATAATTATAGGATGACCATATTGTATATATAACTTTAAAATCATGAAATAAATGGTATAAATCACATAACATGCATATAAGCTCCAAAAATGAAAAGAAACTTATGAAAATGACAAGGAAACATAAAAATGATAAGAATATGCTTACTAGTGATAGTGAAGAGGTGCTAGTAACAAGGATTAACTTAAATATCCTTGGTTTTTATTTCAAAACCATAAAAAGGATATAATCTAGGTTGTAAACACTCTTGATTTTGCAAAAAATATTGATCCCTTGCTCTTGATGTGTGGTGACCGGTTCTAGGAAGCAAAAAGAGAAGAGAGAAAAGTTTTCTTTTACACTTTGAGAAATGAGAAAATGAGTGAATGAAAATAATAGAGGTAGACTTGAAGTAAGTGTACATGTTTAATGCAATCAAAGAAAAATCACCAACTAACATACACCCCCCCTAAGTGGCCGGATTTTTGGGGATTATTGTCCCTCAATTATATATATATATTTTTTTTAAAATGTAACTTGTATATATCTTGTGTTTAATTTGTAGAATTTGTAAAGAAAAGGTAAGTAAATTGTAGATAATTGTGACTTTTTGGTACAAGTAAGTTTTTAGTAAATCAAAATAGAAATGTAATGAGTTGATAAAAATTGTAACAATACTTTCCTTGTGAAAATTGGGTGATCAAATAATTATCGTAAAATTTTTAAGAAACACAACGTAATAATTAAACTTTAATGATTAATATACCAAATAAATTTGAAACACTAGGAAACTAAAAATATAGTTTTTATGAACTAAATGTAAGTTTAAAATACCTCGGGATCATTTTTGAAAGTAACGGATTAAATGTTAAAATAATAACTCACGCGATAAGGTTTATTAAATATAAAAATTTTGCGTTGCAGGTGAAATGAAATGTCGTGAATGAACTAATGAGATGCACATGATGTCAATGAAATGTAGACTAATCATAGTCCATATGAAATGTACGTGATGTTATGATCATGAATTCGCCGCTAAACCTCCAAGGTTACGCGAATTTGAAACAAGTAAACCAAGTTTACTATAAATGTTGAAATAATGAGACATGAACTGTGTCGAGAAATGACCTGAAAGTACGGATTGTCACAGCTAGTACACCTATGGAGACTCAGAAACCACTGCTACATAATGATGGAAGTCCCAAAGTTGATCAGAAGTTGTACAGGTCCATGATTGGATCTTTGATGTATCTCATCGCATCTAGGCCGATTATGTTCTCAGTATGTGTGTGTGCCAGATTTCAAGTCACACCCAATACATCACACATGAATGCTGTTAAGAGAATATTTAGATACCTTAAAGGTCATCCTAAACGGGGCCTTTGGTATTCTAAGGATTCTCCTTTTGATTTAGTGTCCTACATGATACAGTGACTATGCCGGTTAGTTTGGATAGGAAGTCTACAACCGGAGGATGTCAGTTTTTGGGAAGCAGACTTATTTCATGGCAGTGTAAAAAGCAAACTATTGTGGCTAATTCTACAATTGAAGCTGAATATGTGGCTGCTGCTAGTTGCTGTGGTCAAGTTCTTTGGATTCGGAATCAATTGCTGGATTTTGGGTACAATTTTATGCATACTAAGATTTACATTGATAATAACAGTACAATATGCATCATTAAAAATCGTGTTTTACATTCTAGAACTAAACATATTGAGATAAGGCATCATTTTATTAGAGATTGTAATGAGAAAAGATTGATTCAAATGGTAAAAATCCATATTGATTTCAATGTTGCTGATCTTCTCACTAAAGCTTTTGATGTGGGGAGGTTTCAGTATCTTGTTGTTAGTATTGGAATGGTTAATCTCTAAATCTCAACTTGTTTTGTAAAAGTTTGTATAAGACTTGTACTATTATTATGTAATCTTAGTATTGCTATTTTTGTTTCTAACCACTGATAGTTTTGTTCAAACCAATGTTTGTTGCTATGTGTTTCCACTAACCATTTTGCAGATAAAAGAAAGTTCATTATAGACGCAAAAGAAGTACTAAAGTTAAATTGTTAATTCATTCAAGCTTACAATGAAACTTCAAGTGCAAATTAAAAGACTAGTTCTATACATGATTTTCTACTCCTATCCTAGCTCCTATCATCTATTTCAGCTGTTGGATATGCATGATGAGCTAAGGATCAAAATGGGAAGGATGAATTAAGGAAACCAAAGATGATGAAGATGAATACAGTAGATGAATTTGTGATCTGACATTGTCCTTTGTGCTTCATCTACTGGTTTCACCAAAAGGCAATCACTCCATCTTCCTTTTACCCTTCCCCTTTACGATATGTGAAGAAGCACCACAACATTGTGCAGAAAGACCAAGAACTACCTCTCTGTCCTTTGGGAGTGGTGGATTTCTTACTCGTGGTCTTGGTTGGGGTTGGGATGATGAAGGTTGGGGGTTTGAAGTCCTCTTCTTAGAGGAGTCATCAGAAGACTCACTTGGATTCACCACACTATCATCTTCAGATGATGGGAGAAAGGGGGATTTTCTTGGTCGTGGTTCTTGTTGAGGGATGTAAAGACGCCATGGGTCAGACTCTTCATTTAATGATGATGATGATGATGAGGAGGAGGAGGAGGAGGATGTTAGATCAATAACTTCTGGTTTATTCCAACTGGGGTTCCACATGGTGATTGAGGTTGATTGTGGATTTTGCAGAAATTAGGGTTTTGATTTTAATTGGTGTGTGCTATATGAGAGTAGGTTCTTTATAAGCAGAGTTATAGGTTATGTAAGTAAATGAGGGGCAGGTTAAATGTGGTTGAGGAGTTAATGAGTTCCTTGGGCTTTGGACTAATATTAATCCTGGAAGTTGACCATATTGACTTACCTTTGCTAAACCACGGATAGGTCATTTGGAACCACTGCTGGCTTTTCTAACCGCTGATAACCATACCTTTCTTCTCTGTGTTTGGTTTGTGTTTTTGACTTGCAGGTATAAAGGATTTGTGTACATTGGAGCTTACATTGGAGCTGGTATTATGTTAGCTGCTAGTGTTTGTCAAAAAAAAAAAAAGAGAATAATGTAACTTCATATTTTGAATGCATTTGCTTGCTGTATCTTTTGGTCTAATGATTGAAGTGAAACCTTGTATCCACTGATGGTATGTTTCAAACCGCGGATAGCTGTTCTAAAACCGCGGATACCATGTTGCTTAGTTTTGGATACTACATGGGCTGTTTGGTAACTTTGGAAAAAGTATATTATCTCCCCAAATCACGGATGGATCATTTACTCGATCTTTAAATCACTTTCAATTGGCGCTCAACATTAACCCTAATCACTTTACTTTGCCTTATTCACAAAACCCACATCATACCCATCATTAATCACAATGGCGGAAAAGTATTCAAACACACATAACCTTGTTGCTAATCTCACCAAAAACGATCGATCTGAAGGTTTTCATCAAATGATTGATTTCCTTATTCATAGTCCTATTCACTATGCCTTAACTGTCACACCAACCATTCTTAAAGCCTACATACATCAGTTCTGGAGGAATGCTAAGCTTGAAGAGGTTGATGGAGTAGAAGTGTTTAGCACTATTGTGGATGAGAATGCTATATCTGTTAATGAGGAGATTATTAGGGAAGTTTTAAAGTTTGATGATGCTGATGGTATTATAAACCTTTCAGATGCTGAAATAGTTGTTGGTTTGGAAAGGTTAGGATATACACACAGGGGTGATAAGGTACAATTTTTTAAGAGTTTGTTTTCAAAGCAATGAAAGTTTTTGATTCACACCTTGTTGATGTGTCTGAGTAGTAAGACCACTGGGTTTAATGACTTTCCTTCAAAAATTGCTACTGCAATTATTTGTTTTTCTGATGGAAGGAAATTTAATTGGTCTAGGATGATATATGAGGGGCTAGTACAAAACATTAGGAAGAAGGGTAAATACTATTTATATCCTAGGTTTGTTCAACTGATTGTGGAAAGTCAAATAGGAACTGTTGAGCACACTAGGGAGTATGAAGTTCATCATATGCTTTCTAAGGTTTTTGCACATATGAGGAATCAGCCACAAAATGTACAAATTAGAGATGTTCCTTTATTTCCTCATATGCTTACTTTGCCTGCTGATCCTGAGTTTGATGAAGGTTTTGGATCTGAATCTTTAGTCACTGAACCCACTGCTAGTGAACCTCAAACCCCTGGTAGTACACTTGTAAACACTGATAGTACACCTCAACCTACTTCTAGTCAAACCCAAACCACTGTTACACCTATTGTATGGACTAGGAGACTGAAGGGCACCAAGCTACCGTGCTGGTGTTAGTGGTGTTGTTAATGAGGTTGTCACAGTTGTGGAGGTGACATGATTGGAAGGGCTTCCACTACTGATTCATGCTTAGATGCTGATCAGGATAGTGGAAACATAAATAAGACCCAACCTTTGGCAACTCCTAATGTGGAGAGTTCCTTGGAACTTAACACGGGTGGAGGAATCCCTAGCCAACTGGCTACTAAAGGGTGCATAGATGATCGGCTCGGTCGATGCTATGTTTACTATATCCAAGGATTCACCTCTCGAAGCGTTAACACGTACCGAAGTGATGAGGATAGATTGGAACATGAACCTGAATTGACGGATCCTAATATGGTAGCTGATGATTTTTCCAATGAACCACCTCTCGGACCAGTTCACACAGGTCGAAGTGGGGAGGATATTCTTGAACGTTTAAATGAATTGACGGCTAAATGTGCCAAAATGGAGGATATTTCAGTCTACAGGAGTTGGCTATGTTTTCAGGTAAAGACATTAGGCGATTGAAGCACAGGGTATTGGTTTTGGAGAAAGTAAGAAGACCTGGGATTGCTGTTTTGAGAAAAATACGAAGGATGAAAAAGAAAGTGGACTCCTCTCTATCCTCATCACTTCGAAACAGGGGAGGAGTGAAGGCATGAATTCGAGCTGTGTTAACTGCTTCGAGAGGTGAAGGCATGAATTCAGGGGAGGAGTGAAGGCATGAATTCGAGCTGTGTTAACTGCTTCGAGCTGTGTTAACTGTTTGAATTTCAAGGATTCACCTCTCAACAAGTTAACAATAATTGCCTTCACTCCTCCCTGTTTGGATTCAGCCTGAATGTGGATAATGTATCCAAACAGGGAGGAGTGAAGGTACAGGGGAGGCTGTTGATGTACCTATGGAAGAAGATGTTGATAGTGGAGATCAAGAATTTTGATATCTATAAAGATGGAATGAGGCAGCTTGTGAAGAATGTTGAGAAAATGAAGTAGTGAAGGATACAACCACTGATAGTATGTCTCAAGAACCACGGTTAGTACTTGTAACCACTGCTGCAGTTTCAGACATGGCAATTATACCCACTACTGTCATACCCAATGCTATCATAACCACTTCCACTATTGTCACAAACCTCTCAGTATCACCACCTAAATCTAAAGAACTTGCTGCAAGCACATTGATAAATCTAAGCAAAACCTCATCTATTTCTACACCTATGATTGCACCAGTTTTATCTATTGAATCTGCTGCACCTAAACCTAGAAGTAAAAGTTTGATTATTGGTGATCCATTAAAGAAGAAAGTGGTTCAGCAAGATGTTGGTAAAGGTAAAGGGATTGCAGAGCCAGAGTTGAAGTTTAAAAGTAAAGAAGAGCAGTTGCTTATGATGCAGTTTGTTAAAAACATGTTAGTGAAGAACAAGCACTTTAGAGAAAAGAAAACAAGAAGAAGAGGAAGCTAGTCAGAGATGGTTAGCTACATGGTATGAATCACAAAACTATCTTGAAGCTTCTCAACAAATACATGATGAATATAATGCACAAGAATGGGCACTGTTGGATGATGAGGAAAGAGCTAGGCTTTTGGTCAATGGGCAAGCAGATTGGTAAAGAAAGGAAACAAGTTATAAGAAAGAAACCTCCTTCAATTGCACAGATGAGGAATGTACTGATGAAGATTATTAAGAATTCAGGCATTTATATTCTTGATAATCTTAATAGATGTTCATTTGAAAGAATTCATGAGATTTATATGAGATGTATGAAGATTAATAATGATGATTACTGTCCAATGAATTCTAAAAAGGAAGAAGAGTGGATTCAGAAGGATGATGAGTGGATTCAAAGTAAACAAAGAGAAAATCGAGATTCGGAGACATCTGATTCTAAAAGACTGAAAGTAGTTGAAGATGTTAATCAAATTATTTCTTATGAGTTTAAGCTTAAAGTTGGAAGTGAAGGAGTTTGGAAAATTTAAAGACTCAACAATGAAGTTTATGAGTATAATAAATTTTCACAGATGCTTCAGTATTTTGATAGAGATGATTTGATGAATCTTTGGATACTTTACAAGAATAAGTTTGGTGAAGTACATCCAAATGATTATCATGAGAGGCTGGTTTATCATAATTTGAAGATTTTATTTGAACCTACTCATGATGAACCTGAATGGAAAGGACTCTACAATGGTAATGTTACAAGCTGGTTTTTATATCAAACTTGTGGAGTTCATGTTTTAACTGTTTCTGGAGAAGTTATTCATATGCTTAAAGAAGGTGATTATCCTCAACTGAATAAGTATCCAGCAGTTATTGCTCAGATGATGAAGCCTGGTATTATCAAGATGTTGGTACCCTATGATGGTCAAGCTTACGATTTGTTGCTGAAGTATGAGAAAATTCTGAAATCTAGTAAGTGTTTGATTACATCCTCCAATTCAGATGTTTTGAGCTTAAAGGAAACTTGAGAATTCTGTTGGAATGTATCAAGTTTAGGGGAGGATTGTTGGGTTTTTGGTTCCTTGAATCAAGAATTATTCTAAGTACTGGAACTACGGACGAGTTGATATAACCACGGATGAAGAAGAATGTAACCACGGATGAAGACAAACCGCGGCTAGTAGTAGTGTGTAACCACGGATAATATAATGTAACCACTGCTAGTCTTGTATAGTCGGTTTAGTATTATGTATTAGATAAATATAGATAAGATATTTATCTTGTAGGTTACGTATTGTATAATGTAAAGGACTCCTTAGCCTATAAAAGGAGGTACTAGGTTAGATTAGATATATGTATGTTTTATATCTAAGGTTGATACACTTCAAGGTTGTAAAACCCTAATACTGGTTTAGAGTATTCGTATTATTAATAATATTGAGGTGTTGAGTGTTTATTGTTCTTCTTCTTAAGATTAAGTATTAAATTCCGCGTGATACTTAATAAGTTCTTGTTTAAAGCCAGTTTCTATATTAGATCGTTTGCTCAACTGGGATCAACACTACCCAACCTATTCACCTCTCGTTATTCAACAAGATGGAAAGTATGGACGACCTTGCTCGTCTCTCCTCCTATAGTTATAGAAATTCTAGAGAATCCCTCTATCTTCTTTTAAGGAGGTGAGAGAGTACTCATTTCTCTCCCTATAGTAGATTGGCTTTGCTCCGCAGAGCTAGCCCACACTTCTGAACTCTAGCTCCTCACTTTCTATCTTACAGTAGAACACCAACCGACAAGGGAAATCTTCCCTTCATCCGCTTTCTCTATCTGAGAATCATTCTGTTAGTACACACCTGATCCTTCCTCAACTTCTTCCAATCCTCTTTAAGGAGGAAGTGCGATCGGAAGGCCTAAGCTAACAAATAGATTTCTTCACACGAAAAGGAAACCATGTGCATTAGGAAGTTCTGATTTCTACCCTTTCGGATCGTGGTAATTGCCACACACCCCTCACTTCCTAGAGCCGAGAGAACAGATCTGGATATGATTACAGTGTATCATCTCTAGACTGATGGCCGAAGTGAAGAAACCATTCGAACATTAGTAGAGCACCTTGCATGCATACCAAGTTTGGCAATGGCTGGGATAGACACCTTCCACTGGCCATATTCTCCTATAACAATACCCATCACCTTAGTGCTATGAAGGAACCCTAAGAAACCCTCTGTGGTCATAAGTGCCGATCCCGATTGTTGGGTCATAAGTGCCAACCCCGAACATAATCAAGAAGCTGTCAAGGAGACCGTTCTAAGTTGAGATGGATATGCAAACTACTCACAAACCATTAGGAGACACAAACAACGTAAACCTTTTGACTTCCTGGATATGACCTAGGTTAAGCTTAGAGATTCACCATGAGAATGTGTGAAGCGTTTGGTAAACGTAGAAGCTTCATCCTCGCTGACGTCATTTCGAAATCCTTGTTGAAGTTAGACCAGTAGCTCAAAGCCTTGACCTATCGTTAAGACTCAGCAGTGCTCTCGACATCTCGAACGTTTAAACTTGGTCGACCTATCGAAACCATAGAACATGAAATTGAGAGACTTTAGTAAAGTCGCATCCCTATCTTTGAAGTTCGTAAAAACTCGCAAGTAAGATCCTGAATTCACGTAGGGGACGTGAAGATGAGTCCTCGTGCTTATGCACTCGCCTCTTTTAAACCTCAACGAGTAACTTGAATTGAATCGCGAGGACGCGATTCCTTTTAAGGAGGTGAGGATGTGACAACTCGTAAATTCCTAGATGTGTCGTTATTGGAGAAACCACAATTAGAGCGATCGTTTTAACTAATTTGAGACACGAGTCGTATTATATATCGTTTTTATTAGAAATATTATTCTAAAAGCATGGGCGTAACTCTCGAGTCATGAATCCCTCATTTACTAGGATAAATGAGTCCCAAACCTAATATATCTATAGTTTTAGAAAGTTACTACAAGGGTCCTTGTTATAGTTGCATTACCGCCCCTAGACTCTCCATTGTACACATTAGGCCCCTCCTTGGAGTATATATACTCCCACTCCTCCCAATCTCCTCATTTCTCATCCTTACTTTCTATCTCTACAAAAACACACACAAAATTTCTCTCCCACCTCTCTCTAAAATCGGGCCAACCCTCCCTAGGGTTCCGGCGCCATCAACTTTTCCGGCCAAAATTCCGGCGACCTCCAATAATTACACCACCCCTCCTAGATGATAGATTGGGCGATTGTGGTTACGTTTTTGTAAGCCACACGCCACGTAACAACCAAACGCGCCCCTAAATCTAAATTTTTAGATTCGAAATTATTAGGGTTCTTGGGTAAACCTTTTCTAAGGGTCAAGCTTGGTGGGTTACGAGTTGTACTCATAAAGACACCTCCATAATGCTTCTCGTTCCTCTCTTTCTCACGGTAAACGCGAAGCACCCGTTTTTAATTATGTATATACGTTTGTTTCAATTGGGACTAGTTATGTATATTGTTGAGTTATTTCGTGGATCAGAAATTAATTAACAAACGACCCATTTATGTCTCGTACAAAAGGGTACCACTTGGGAACGCGTTTGAACCCTCTCGGAAAATGATTTGATTAAAGTGGGATTTATAAAACGTTTTTGTAAAGACTTTCGTGTGGTAATTAACTTGGAAAAAGGGTAAAGGTGAGTTTTAATCATGTATTTCATCATTTCGTGGTAAGATCTAGCTTCATGTGGTTGAACGGATTGTTAGAGGTATTCGGTTGACCTAGTTGGTCAAATCTGTCATGGGTCGGGTCAGTAAACTGGGTCGGGTCAAACCTAACTAGGGGTGGTTAACTTGTTTGGATCTTGATTGGTATAATTGTTAGGTATCGTTTGATTTTGTACCCCGGTCAACGAGTCAACATGTGGTGTAGAATAATTATATTGAAACTAAGTTGGGTTGTGTTGGTCAATTCTAGGTTGGTCACTTGAAGCGCGTATTGACTTGGAAAAATTGTGTCGGGTATCGACGGGTGAAACTAGTTATATGGCATGAGAAAAACTAGTTACGGGTTAAACTCGATATGACGTGATAATAATTTATAAGTTATAAATGGTTGTTAAAGTGAATTAACGATTACACAATAAATGGTAACTAGTACATAACGACGGATAAACTTGTAAAATATATACCTAACAACTCGATTGTGTAACGGATCAATTATGTGTATCGATACCGGAATAAAACTATTATGATATATAATATATGACTTGATCGGATAGCGAGTGAGTTATTTAACGGGACGATAAACGTTAAGAACTAACTATGTAATTGATGATCGGTATTGGGTATGACGTATACGATATAATTTATAAGGATCGAATACGGTTTATAAACTTGGAATAACTATTGATGACAAGTTTGGATAAGTCAACTCATCAAAGTGATAATGGTTTGGAAACGTCGGAATAATTGAAAGTGCCATGTATAGTACACTACTTAATATACCTTATATAAAGTATTCTCTTGTAAACCTATATAATTATGAATAACAATTGAGAAACCCTTATTAATTGAGCGATAAATGGAAACTTGTCTTTTATTATTAAACATGAACGTTTGGGATTATTGGGTAAATTACCGAAACTTACTAATTAACCTATTTATGTTACGTATATAGTTGTCTTCGTTTCCTAGTCTTTGACTAGCCTGAGTATTGTTTGTATTTCTTGGCTTGGCCGATGTCTTTTTCTTTTTGGCGTGCGTTCTAGTAGTATGTCTCGACTATGTCGATGTCTTTTCGTCTTTCGCGTGAGTTATGCGTCGCGTCTATGTTTCTTACCACCACACGAAACGTTAAAACTAAACTTTTGAGATATTAATTATAAACTTTTGGGAACGTTAATGGACTTTTGACAGTAACGACATGAATGATCCACGAAAACTACGACACATTACTATCATTTACTTCTTATTCGTATGAGCCGTATTCTAAGAATATCATACACGCATTAGGTTGCGTCACTTCTATTCTATCGTACTCGTCGTACGTTCATTTGGATACCTTGGAGATTAGCTTAGATGCCAATCGTGTCAATAGTGAATAGTGCATTTCTATGGCCAAGGTGAGTTTCATAGCCCCTTTTTTCTCAAGTTTTCATAACTATTTTGAGGGAGAATACATGCTGCTTTTAACAAACCCTAACTGAATGTGTGAACATTATTTGTGAATGACTGTTGTTTGGTATATTTGATTTGATGATTGAACGTTTTACGTGTTTATGTGAATACAAACTATTTCTTGGACCTGCCACTACTCTTTTGAATTGCTAATATGCCGACTATGATAGGTTATAAGTGCGACAGTTGTTGACTTAGCCTAGGGTAGCATTCCTATGCTATAACGCGGTGCCTAGCTAAGTATATCCGACCTAGACCAGGGTAGCATTGCTCTAAGCTTTGCTATAACGTGGTGCCTGGCTAGTGTCGCTCAGTTGGAATGATTATTGATTGGATTTATTGTTGGTTGGAATGTGTATATTATATATCTACCTTAGTCGCACTTAGCAATTAAACTCTATCAGGTCCACTATTACTTTTGTAACTAAACTTTATGAACTCACCAGCGTAAGCTGACCTTTTTAGCATGTGTTCTTAGGTTTAAGGCGATAGCTCACTATTAGAAGACGCTTGGCAAGGGGCATGGTCATAGGCGACTCTGATGAATAAATGGGACCGCTTTAATTATATTTTGGGCCTACTTCCGCACTACTTTCATTAATGTAAACTTATGGTTTTCAATTAATGAATTTTATTCTAAATAAATGAGATAAAACCCATTCTTTGTACCTTATGTTGTGATACCATGATTGTAGCACCCAAAGGTTCGTATGCCGCGCTAGACCCAAATTTCGGGGTGTTACATAAGGAGATGAGAAATTTTGGGAAATCCCTTTTTCATCACAGAAACTCTCAAGCTCTTGATTCTTGAATTCAGTACCATTGTCAGTTCTGATTTGTTTTACTTTAATATCATTTTGATTTTCAATCTTCCTGATAAATGACATTATTGTATCAGCTGCCTGATTCTTTTTAGTAAGGATATATACCCAAGTGTATCTTGAAAACTCATCAACAATGACAAGGGTATACTTCTCATGTTGGATTGATCTAGGACTTACAGGTCCAAACAGATCCATATGCAAGAGGTGAAGGCAGCTTTTGATTGAAAAGTTTTGTTTTGTTTTGAAAAAGGCTATGTGATGTTTTCCTTTTTCACATGTAGAACATGGTTTATCCTTTGCAAATACAAGTGAGGGTAAACCAATGACTTTGTTTTGTTTAGCCAAGTTGTTAATATTTTTGAAATTCAAGTGAGACAGTCTCTTGTGCCAAAGCTAGTTGATGGTTTCAGTAGCCTTGGCAAAGAGACATGTTCCATTCTAAGAGAGAGAGTTGACATGTCAAGTACATATACATCATCTCTCCTAGGAGCTATAAGGACAACTTCTTTATTGGCATTAAAAATAGTTCCTTGTTTATAATCAAACTGCACAATATATTTTGCATCACACAACTGACTGACACTGATAAGATTATACTTCAGACCATTAACATAAGCAATTCTAGAGAACATTATACCACTATAGTTTACTGAACCTTAACCTTTAGTAGGACATGATGAATTATCACCAAATACTACCTTAGGTCCTGGTTCTTCTACATATTTGTGCAGATATTCCTTTACACCGGTCATGCTTCTTGAACATCCACTATCTAGATGCCAAATGGGCTCCCTGGCATGTCTCTTCTTCATGGTGATATTAACCCATTCACCATTTCTTGCATGATTCTTTCCAACTATGAGCTTGTCTTTTTCTAAGAGAGCCATTAATGCACTGACTTGTACCATTTCATCATCTGAGGAAACTGGCTATTCATTCCAATCAAAGACTTCAGCTACAAGGCCCTTGTTCTTTCCCTACATAGATTTAGTGTTTTGTGTAGTTTCTGAGGGAATGACCTCAAGAATAGCAAGTTTGGTCTTAGCTTTCCTATATTTTGCTTCAAAATCAACTGTTTTGTTTTGGTCAGTCTTATTTTGATAAGTTTGAGGAGACTGAAAAAGCTTGGGTTGAAACTTGCTAAAACCAAAAAACTGGTTTGACCCTGAGGACTTATATGAGGGTTCTGAAATAGTTTTTGAAAAACAATCTTTTGCAAAGCGACCCTTTTTGTGACATTTATAGCACTCAGTGTCCTCATTGGCTTTAGCACTTGAAAAGTTTTTGTTTCTTCTTATAAATATTTTTGAATTAGCAAGGAGTGCCCTTTCCTGAAACTCATTGTGTAAGTCATTCAGGTACTCCTCACTAGTTCTTTCATCAGCCTCATCATCAGAGTTTTCTTGAAAATCCTGAACAACACTGTTTAAAAAGAAAGAAGTTGAAATGGGTGTTGAGTTAGTTATCAAGGACTTTTTAACCTCCTGATACATCTTTAAATCAGAGTATCGTCTATTGATAAGATTATCTTCATAGACAAACTTCCCATAGATTTCAGGAAGTTCAAGAGTTTGAATGCGATTTGCATTTCTAAGTCCCTGAGAGAAGTTTAACCATTTCTCAGGGAGACTGTTAACAAAACCTAGATTAATTTCATGTTTAGACAGTTTAACATCATCAATTGCCAATTCATTCAAAAAGATTTTATAACGAGTTGACAGAGGGTTTCATAGTATTTGGCTCTAAAGGTGTTGTACTCAAGTTTCAGGTCCATAATCATGTTTTCCTTGGTATCTGAGGGACCCTCATAGCTATGAACCAAGTCATTCCATGTTTGTTTAGTAGTACTATAGCTAATGACTGATTCCATTACATCATATGGAGACATGATATGATGATGCTTTTGAGTCTTTGGTCTTGATTCACCACCCTTCTCTCATCTTGGGTCCACTGAGCTTCTGGTTTTGGTAAACCAACGGTTTTAGAGACAAATGAACCTTCATTAATACATTTAATGTAATAAAGTTCCATCCTAGTTAAGTAGCAACGCATACGCTTTTTCCACTTGTTGAATTTTTCAACTTCATGTCGAGGGGCAACAGGAGCATAGGATCCACCCTTTTTATCGACAAGTTGGGGAACTTCATTTTCAACCATGGTAGGATCCTGATTTTAAAAATGTTTTAAGCAACTTTAAAAGGTTTTATAAATCAGTCTGCTCTGATACCACTTGTTGTTCCCCGTATCACAAGTAGCAAACTTACAATTTAAGGCTAATCGTGATCCGTAACTTAAGTAAAGTAGTTTGAAAAATTAGTTAAACATGATAAGTAAAGTAATGCACAAGAGATTTTTCAGCGTTTATATTCTTATTAAAATGAATCAAAAGAATATATTACCCAAATGTTTGCGGAACAACACTTGGGATTGAATGACAAGTGTGGTGTGAACTCCTCACTAAGCTTAGGCTAAGTCTAAGCACAACTACACGGAACTACTGAACTATTTTAGGGACTAGTTGTATTTGGAGGAGTGAAAGTTGCTTGTGAATGCTAACACATTTAATGCACAAGCTTAACTTTCACTCCATCCTTATGCCTAGTTATATACGTATAAGATTTAACTATTTCCTAAAAGACAATACTGACGTAAGCTATAGAGGACAAAATACTGATGTATTTTGTCTCTGTTTACAAGAAGCTATATTGGGTAAAAGACAATGTTACTTTTTGATCATCAGTGATGACACTGATCTTGGTTTTTAGCCTTTCAGGGAAAGTTTGACTTATGGTTGATAAGGACTTCTTCTTATGCATTCAAACTTATCTCGCCTTGCACTACAAGAAAAACGGGTATTTGGGAGGGTGGAAAACTGTGCCAAATACTAAAAAAGCCGTGCCAAATGCTATTTGGCACGGTTTTGGCTCCGTCCTAAATATGAGGGTGCCAAATACAATTGGGTCGGCTTGAAACCGTGCTAAATAGTATTTGGCACGGTCCATGGGACGGTTTGACTTAGGGTGCCATGAGTGCGGTATTTGGCACGGATGACAATATTCCGTTCCAAAATTGGCATTTATCACACTTTTTATATCTCGTGTGCAAATGTGTATTTGGTACCAATTCATTTCCGTGTAATGTGTATTTGGCACAATTTTTATTTACCGTGCCAAAATTAACTAGAACGGTTTTATTTGCCGTGACAAACGTATTTGGCACGGTCTCATTTTTTAGTGCCAAACATGTTTGGCACATTTTTATCCTTAAAAAAACATTTGGCACGCTTTAGCGTTATATAAAACCATTTGGCACGGTTTGCATAATCATGCGTCACAAATAGTTTTAGTACACCATTGTATCAACCAATCATCTCATATATGCTAAAGTTTAATTCAATCGAAGCCAAAAATAAATCGAACTCAATTTTTATTAATCATCCGTTAAATCAAGTCAATATGATCACTTGAATACAATAAAATAAAAACCAATACGTCCAACATCTGTAAACCATGGTTCTAGAATGACAAAGTCATAACTAGAACTCAATATAAATCACTAATACAATTTATTACTAACAGAAACGAATAAAGCTCATCAGATCACGTCTTAATCTGCACCATCTATCCAATTTTGAGCTCTGATATGTACTTTAAATCCTTTGTACGTGTTATAAAACCCAAATCTACATGAAGAAGAAGCATATAAATATAGAATGATACTTATGAAATATCATTAATCTAAAAACCTTAAAAAATAAACAATAGGGATGAGTTGGTGGAGGAGGAGGATACGTCACCTTGAATAAAGTTCATTATAACTTAAACTGCAACCTTCATGTAGAATCAAACAATTAGCTATAGATAACCTTTCACATTGTTCCCCATTCTCATTCAAAAGCACATGAAAACTCACCTGAATAATACTCGATTGCTGGGTATGAAAGTTGACTTGTTTTGACAAGGTCTCCTACAATTACAATAACATCTCACTAAGATTTTTCACAAGTTCAACACCGCACTCTTTCCAAAATATAATTCTTAGTTAATTGGTCGAGTATCCAATTAAAGCCTAAATAACGTTTTTATATAAATTAATCACATGAAGCCAATCAAACATTTTAAGACTAATCACTATCTCAATTTTATAACTTTATTAGCAGTACCAATACTAACATGGAGATTCATATATATGTTTCAAGTTCCCATTTTCCACAAATATAAAGCTCCATTGACATTACTCTATAATTAATACATACTTGATGCATTAGCGAAGTTACAGAAGACCCCATCAGGCCATAATTTTTAACGTTTGTAGAAATAATATCTTGTAACATATAGCATCACGTCATACATTCTTCTCTTTTTCTTTTTCCATTCTTTTATATTTTTAGCTTACACCAACATACAAATCCCAATTCTCTTCTTTCTTTGTTTATGCAGTTGTTTTCTATAACTATTCCATACAATCATTCTAGTGGTTCTTTATTCATTCATTGATCAACTTTAATTAATTTGACTCAGATGGCATTCTCAATTAGTATCAGATTCTCAAGCAACCAAGTTCCAAATCACCTACTCCTTTTACTACTGTTTTCTTTCCACCACCATTACCACAGTCAAACTCACGACATTTTTAAACACATAGATATCTATCCTAATATTGTAAGTACATATGTTTCTATCACAGAAAGTCTATACACAATTCGAAGTATCCCAAGAATAAACTAGTTTAGTTATCACCACTATCGTAGTCAAAGTAAAGGCACGAAAACAACATGAATTAAAAGTTCATAACGTCTATATGTAGCATTGACATAATCTATTTTGTTTAAGGCGCCTAAACTCGACCAATCCACTATAACGTACTATTAACCACTTAATAAATATGAGATTTAGAATGTTACCTTACTTGACAATGGGGTCTCAAACCAGGAACTCGATAATTACTACTCCAATATCTTCCTACTAAGGCTCGCTTATTACGTCTAGGGTTTATGTGTGTTTTTATCTTGTGGCTAATATGTAGAAGAACTCATGATTATTAAAAGTGAATTAGGCCAGAAAATCTCGCTAAGACCACGACTCTTATGAGAGTCCAGTAACCAAACTCTTTGACTCATGCTATCCACGGTTCTATCTTCTTAAACTTTAATTTCCTTAACAAAAAGTCCCGTTTTACTTTCTTATTTAACCATAAAGACCTTAAGCATTAGTAAGTGATAAATAGTGTCAAAGAACTAAGTAGACCAACATAATACCTTATAAACTTTCAAGTTATTACATGCCCCTTGCAACATGAGTATTTTGGTTGTGTTCCGTAGGAGTCTGAACAGATACATCTGTGTCCACCTCTTCATTTTCGTTGCTTTCCTGAGTTGACCGTGGCATTTCAGACATGAAAGTGTAGTTGTTTCGTCGCTTTTTACCTACCATGATAAAACCTACAAAGAAATAAGAACTTTTAAGACCCGTGACTTGAATAAAAATAACAAGTATAATAAATAAATGTAGTTAATATCTAAACATCTCAAATAAATTATTCTTGATCAAGTATAAACTGAAATGGCTTGTTGCCACACCATTAATAAATGATTAATAACCTAGGAACATCGACTATTTCCTATGTTGAGCAATATTATTTTCTCAATAAGACAAAAAAAGAAGAAATACTTGAGTTCTTTCGAGGGCAGCAGTTGATTTAGATTTCATGTTTTGGTGATGAACAGCTATCTGGTTGCAAAATTGAATTTACTATCTAACAAACCCCAATTGTGGTAAGGATCAAGATGAAGAATCCCTTCAATTGAATTCAAATTTAAATACTGAACAGAAAACAATGAAATGACAAAGATCAGCAATGATTACAAGCTTCTCTGGCCAATCACTCACATATTTACACGTTATATGCAATTATAGGTAACATATAAATCAAACGACTATTAAAGATAACATATGCACAAGAGAAACCGTGTAAAGTATTATAAGTCAGTTTTGTTTGCAAGTACTTGTGAATTTAGATAGCTTGTTTCTGGTTCATTTATGGCTCCAAGATGTTTACCAGCACAAGTAACATCTGCCATCCCTGTGCAAGCATTCTATCCAAGCTTTTATAAGTGAAACTATGAGTAAGTCCCCAATTATAGCTTGGGTTCAACATACATAAATATATAATAACGCAATTATTAATATAAACCAATTATACATAAATGCATACTAACGTGCACATAGTAAACCAATTATTGATATAGAGTCATGAATTACATTTGACCCACTAACAACCTAGAAAATATATTGCTATAAGATGAAAGTGTTAACACTAACTACTAGAACCTGTGAAACAAAACATAAAACATACATCTTCATATATCGCATGAACTTTTTCGTATAAGTATTGACATCATCAGACTTAATTTAATGTCTTAAACTATAGAGTTGTTTCCAATTGCTAATTTGGTTGAATATAAGGAACATTAATAATAATAATCTGTTTGAGTCCTAAAAAATATTATCTAAACAATCACACTTTGCATAGAGTCATTTTATCAAACAAATGGTGTGTGCACACTTGATGATATTTATAAATCGCACCAAACCCATCATAAATCCAAACATATAAGATCAAAATCATAACAATTAACATTTATTTACCTGGTGTTAAATAACTACTAAAATTGATGATGAAATTGAAGATAAAACTCTGTAAAGGGTGATAGTAGTGTCGGTTTGTGATTAGTAGCATAGTCGTGGTATACCGGAGGTGGTAGAAGTCACATGGTCGTTGGGGTGGTGTGGTAGAAGCACCGCGTGTGAGATTTGGGAGAAGAATATGAATATTGTAGGGTTTCAATGTGAAATAGATAAGAGAGGGAAAACATAGGCATAGACTTTGAGGAAAAAAATGGATATTAGAATTTTTGGGGATTAAGCTAAGAAATATAATTTGGGGTATGTTTGGTGGAATGGAATGTGGCGGAGTTGGGACCGGGGTCGGGGTTGGAGCCGAGGCTTATATTTTAAGCAAAAGGATGAGTTTATATTTTATAAAGTTGTTTGGCGAATTAGTTGTAGATGAAGCTTATTAATGCAAACGCATAAAACATGAAATTAAGTTCGTATATTTTTGATTTTTGCGCGATAATCCATTATATTTTTAAGTGTATTTATGTAATTTAACTAGCTATAAACCGCAATAAACCCTCAAAACCCCTTTCATGGGCTTAGGCTTATGAAGGCTTATAATAAGCCTTCATAAGCATGTGTGACAAACAATGGGGGAGTTAGACAATTTTTGTAGGAGGGCCAATTATGTAATTCTAATGATGTAAGAGGTCGATTTGTAATAATTTTTATTATATGAAAATGGACAAAAAGACATTAAAATAAAAAATGTGGGATGGTCCCACCTCTTTGGTCTCTACTTGGCTTCGCCAACGGTTGCAATTTTTATTTTTATTTTGGTAACCATGATTTCGACCCTTTTGGTTGACTAATCCGGGTTTGAACCCACTACCACACATACTCAAACGGTAAAGCCCTCCCTTTTTAGGAGATAGGCATTACCAGGTTGTTTGCACTTATAGAAATTAAACTTGAGACCTCACACGTTTTAGAGTGATAGTCACAAGCCCTTTTGACTGTTTGTGTAGTGGTGATTGCTAATGTGTATTAGCACCATTTTATGTTACAAATAGGTTTTAGTACACCATCAAATCAACCAACCATTTTATATATACGAAATATAATTCAATCAAGCCAAAAATAAATTGAACTCAATTTTATTAATCATCCATAAAATCAAGTCAGATATATGGTCACTTAAATACCATATAATAAAACCAATATCCAACATCCTAGTAAACCATGGTCTTTAGAATGACAAAGTCATAACTGGAACTAAATACAAATCACTAAGACAATTTATTACTAACGGAAACGAATAAAGCTCATCGGATCACGTTTTCATCACAAACCATACATGATATAAATATTCCAATATTAAAAATATATATGAAACCAAAAAAAATCAATATGCAAAATAGCAATAGAAATGGTATGCAATCACCTAAGACAAACAAATCAGCTGCCAAACAATCAAAAATTAGCAAACATAAATAATCAAATTACTTGTTTAACCCGTTAATAAAAGCAAAACATAGTTAACACGTGAAGAAAAAAGTGAAATTTGGTCAGTTTTTCAAAGATGTTCCACAGAAGGAGGGAAATTTAATGTTGTTTGCAGGAAAGATACAAAAAGTGGTATTTATATTGGGGTATACACTACTTTTTTTTTTGTATTAAAAATGACAAACCATATATAAAACGTCTAAAAAGTATACAAGGTCAAAAATTTTGGGGGGCCACAACTCTCTCGGCCCTTTCTAAGTTCCTCGTTAGACGTAAAATTGGAAACAGTTTATAAAATACATTTGTATTTTTCAATCTATAAAACCGTTCCAAATACATATGTATTTGGCACGAGCCTTAGATAATGTTCCAAAATATAGGTATTTTGCACCGTTCAAACCAACTGTTTAAGATACACGAGTATTTGGCACCAACAACATAAAGCGTTCCAAATACATATAAAATTTGGCACCAGTGGTACCATCCGTCCCAAATACATAAATATTTGGCACTGGTAACTCAAACCGTTCCAAATACGCATGTATTTGGCACCATTATTAAAAAACGTTCCAAACGCATACGTATTTGGAACAGTTTCTTAATAGCCGTCCCAAATACCTACTTTTTTGTCACGGTTACCCCACAAGTGCCAAATACGTGTATTTGGCACGATTTTTTGACCGTTCCAAAAAGCTTCGTCCTAAAAACCCCCTTTTCTTGTAGTGTTGTCCCGCCCATTCTTCAGTCTTTTTGATCTTCAGTCTTTGTCTTCAGTGGTTTTTGTTGATGAGGAGTTATAGGATTCAGTGAGTTATTGTCATCACTCACTGAACCTATCACCTTCTTCTTTATTCAGTCTTCACCCTTTGAGTTTCGCCTCACTGAGTGGAGAAACTTTCTTCTTAGTCTCGTTCTGAGTGTCCTGAAGATGACTCACTGAGTGACTATGCACTTAGTGACTTGTTAGTGTTTGAGGTCATAAACACTTAGGGTATTTTCTATTCAAATCCTAGACTTAAGGGGTTTGGGTACTGACTGAACCCAACACTTAGTCCATCCAAAATCAATGACTAGTTTTACAACATTCCGTTAATCAAGTCTCTAGGTTTGTCACACCTTCTAAGCATCTATAACCATTCTTAACACTAACATTCATAATCACATAATACAACAACTTCCATATTAAGCACATAGTAACCAAGTTACTTACCTTAGCATCCAAGCTAAGCTAATCAAGGCATCATCATCATCATCATCAACCTCCTTTGTATCCTAAGTCCATAATAATCATGAACATAAACATATGATTAAATTACTACAACAAGTATGCTATAACAATGGTTATATAACCATAGCTCATCTCTTAACATCTCTTAATTATCATATAATCATATATTGATCATATGATTTAATCCCCATACAATTACTAATTTATATCTATAAAACTTGTTCCATGATTACCATTATCCCATCAATTTTACCCAATTCCCAAATTAGGGTTCATAAACCTTAATTTCTAAATTCGTAATTAAACACTAATTAATTGTTACTTACTTATCATAATCATGCTAAGGATCATTCTAAAATTACCATATTCAATCCATCACAAAACCTCTACAAGCTTCTCATTCTTTTCTCTCTTTCTCTCTTATCTCGTACCACCAAAAATACACAAGAGATGTGTGTGGAAATGTCCAAAAGTGTGGTTAATAAGCTAAGTGGGTGACTCATCAAAAAGGGCAATTTAGTCATTTCAGCTTAGCCGATACGTCGTATCCATCCCCATGGATACGCCGTATCCAAACTAGCTCCCAAATACTGCATATTCACATCCCGGATACGCCGTATCCAGGCTATAACAAGCTTGTTCTCTATCTAAGACTGATACGCCGTATCTATCCTTATGGATACGTCGTATCAAATCTATACCATACTTACACTTATTTTGTCCAAGTCTTTAATACGCCGTATTCATTATCTCCAATACGCCGTATTGGAGCTATAACATGTCTGCTCTAATTTCCCATACTTATACATTTACCAACTACTCTTAATCAAACACATTTAGACCCGTTCAATCTCGTCTAAGGTCCTACCCATTTGAAAACGGGTTTCGGGTGTAACACGATATTTGTGATGTAGTTCATTTAAAAAACCCCGAAATCCTTTACTATTTTTTATTTTACATTACGCCGAAAAAATTCATATAGTTAACGATACCTCTCAAGATTCACCTTAAGTTAGCTTATGACGTCTAGCATACGACTTTTATTTTTAAAGAATTGGTAAACTAGCGAAAAGAAAATCTCACAGGCATATGTGACAAGTGAGTTAGACAAATATTTTCTCACTAAACATATTTAGCTATATTTATATATTTTTTTAAACATAGCATTTGCTATTACAGAACACTTAGAGTTCGTTTGGTTTATAGGTGAGTTTGGAATAGGATTTGGATTTAGTTTAGGGGCCCGTTTGGTTTGAGGGATTTTCATGGGGTTTGGTTTATAATCTTAAAATTGTTTCTTTGGTTGCATTTTTAAAAATTGGGTTTAAGATAGTAAGCCAAATATGAGAGCACAAGGTGAGGGAAGAGCGGATAACATGTTATTGGTATGCCACATCAGCGCCACCTCATCACCTCCTCAATAACACACTAATAACTGAAACACCCTCTCTCATAACACACAACTAACATGTTATTTGGTCCTATAAAATACCCCACTAAAAATACCCACTCACTCACAATACACACACAACATCACCAATGGCTTGAGCCATTCAAATGGCTTGGGGACCTTTGACACACCAATGGCACATAACACGGTATGGTAATAACATGTTATTGGTTTATAGTTGGGACGAATGACATGTTATCGGTATCCCATACTGAGTGCTCTGAGGGCATGGAGTAAAGTCAAGAGGTTCTATGGGATTTATGACAAATTGTGAGGCCACTTTCTTTTTATCTCTCATCATTCTTTTATTATCATTTTACTATTAATAAAAAAAAAATTAATTTATGTTTTAATATATAATATATCTTTTAATATTATTTTTTCTCTCTTATCTTA
Source organism: Chrysanthemum makinoi (assembly GCA_910596185.1). Lineage (NCBI taxonomy): Eukaryota > Viridiplantae > Streptophyta > Magnoliopsida > Asterales > Asteraceae > Chrysanthemum > Chrysanthemum makinoi. The sequence continues at coordinate 51,577,682 of OU343220.1, read as the reverse complement.
AATTCAAATCCGAATCTTAAACCAAATTTAAATCCAAATCCAAATCATAATCATAAACCATCTACAAACCAAACGGACCTTAGAATTTAGATTTGATTTAGGATTTGGAGAGAAAATATATTTATTAAATGTATTTTATAATAAATTCTAAAAAAATATATAATTTAAAATATTAAAAAAAAAAGGTATGTGAGAGTAGATAGTGGTGGGTCCTACGGGTTTTGCGAAAAAGTAATGCTATTTAGGCCTACAATTCATGCCTAACACTGTGTTCTCCAGTTTTTTCATTAAAGAAAAAGGAAGTAAAGTGGGAGTAAACACTTTACTTCCTTTTCCGCCCACTTTTGAAAGGAAACCATTTACTTCCAAAATCACACAAATAAGCCTAACTTTACTTCCATTTCATTTTCTTTTCCTCCTTAAGTAAAACTCAAGAACTCAATGTGAAAGTAAATATCTTCACTTTACTTCCCTTTCATTTTCTTTTCTTTAATGATCCGACTCGAGAACACAGCGTAAATGCAAGCCTAATGCATAAATTACTTCTATAATTATATTGTACATTTTCTCTTTTTAAATTTCCACCGATCACTTTTTCAAATCTACTAATCAAATCATTAGACATATTATTAGGCTTGCTAATTAGGCATAAGAATCATTTTTCTTTGCGAAAACCCTCCAAATTAATGTGAAATGAATTATCATTCTATCTAACATTCATTTTATTAAAAGAATGAAACAATCAACAAATTACTATCACATCAAACTTAAAACCCAATATAAAGTATCAAACCAAACTCTCACCCTTAAATTTTGTTAGTGAAATAAGTGTTGACCAAAGTCAAGTTATTGTTGACTTGTACGGACGATTTGAAAAATTAATTCCTTTTTTGCTTCCCTTTCAAATCCGGTGTAGGACCCACCTTCTTATACTCCAGCGTATTGCAGAGTTGAGCTCTGCCATATTAGCATTTCCATTTTCATTTTCATTTTCCAAATCAAAAACCCTAACATTTTATTTTTATTTTCATTTTTCAAGCTATCGATCATAAGCTCCTAACATTCTTCAACTTCTTTCAACTTTTTATGTTCCCGCTTTTTTTGTAAAAGCTTTCACATGGAGTCGGGCACCACGCGTGCCGACTATCGTTCTCATCTCGAGTCAATAAAGGCACTGGAAGACGCTGGGGAGGCTGAAAAGGCTAAACTTGCGAGGTTTTCACTTGTCGAGAGTTTTGATGGTTTACTCGACAAGTTGACGCGTGATGACGAGAACAATTTACTTACGGGAAGGGAATTAGTAGAATGGAATGTCTTCAGGGATGCATTGATTAAGCTCGTTAGAAGCCGCAACAAGACACGCGAAGAAGTTAGTCACAGATTGGCTCCATTGATTCGAAGGATTATACCTTTATTAAGGTATAATTCTTCTTATTTATTTATTTATTTATCGATTTTAATTTGTTGTTTGTTACTATTAATTAAGGAGGGGGGGTTGGTTTGGGTAAGTTATATGATGGGTTTATGAGCTTATTAGCTTATATGTGTTAAATAAGCTATAAGTAACTGTTTGGTTAAGCTTATATGAGTGGGCTTTATGAGCTTACATAAGGGGGTTTTGATAAGCCAAAATTTTGTGGCTAATATGTGAACGGGTGGGCTTATATAACAATATTATATAAAAAGACTTTTATAACCTCATTTAATAACTACACCATTTAATGTTCATGCACTTTTTTGCAATTTTACCTTATTAATTATGATTAGCTTAAGCCAAACACTTAGCAAGGGCTTATTAGCTCATGATATATAAGCCATAAGCCGCTTAGATAACATAAGCATAAGCGTAATTCATAAGCTTAGCCAAACACCCCCTAATTCGAGCCTTGGTTTAAGCACGAGATGATTCCGTAGATTGATTGAGCAAGAAGTCCACTTGTGCTTGGAGAGCATACAATTGGTAAAAATTTGTAAACATGAAGAATAGTTTTGAACCAAAACTAACCAAATAGAAATGGAAACAATAAAACTACCTCACCGTGACTAATTGGGTTCATAAAAGTATGAAATAAACTTAGCATCGGATAAATACACATAATACATGACGAGAAGGAACATACTAAAGAATTGAACTTATGTGATGAGTTAAGTAGGAATAGCTACATTTAATATATAACTGGAACTAGGATCTGACTGCATTTGAGATATTTAGCAGCGCTACTGAACAAAGGCAACACCTCTATCTACTTTTATGAACTAGAAAGTTTAGGCTATTCACTGACATTCATATTATTTTACATTGAAAGTGCGTTGAAGCTTCCTTTTGCTGCTCAGAACCAACATGCCTGAAATAGGCACGCAATGTCTTTGACCCATCGCACTACTTATTCATGGAGATTTTCTCTCAGTCACTTGCTATCTGTTGCTCTTTAAGATGTGTGTGGGAGTGCACTTTTGTGATTGAAATATTTTCGGTTACTTAAACACTTGGTGTTTTTATGCTATGCACGATTGTATGTTTATGGATAACTATTTTTTTTTTATTTTTTTTTTAATTATGACATCACAAATCCTTTTTTTTCCTCTTAAATGAAAGGTACCTTGATGAGGAGGAAAGAATGATTTTGGATCGAGAGTTTTGTGTCACCAATGAGGACATATATGAGGTAACCTTCTGTCCACGTATTGAAAACACACTCATGCCTTGATGAAGTTTAAAATTCACTTGTATTTTTCTCTCTCCAGTATGGCCAAAAGATCTGCGAAACAATTGCAGAAAATGCAAGTGAATTCAGTCTACCTATACTAAAAAGTCTTTTGCATCAAATGGCGCAAACAGCTAAGGTAATGCGTTGGTATTTTGGTTTTATAACATACTGGAAGAATATGTTTGTAACATTATTTTATGCTTGGCACTTTGGCAGATTCGTAGAAGGAAATTTCTTCAAGATTTTATGGGTGTTTCTTGTGATGTGGTCAAGAAACTTCCAGCTCTTTCCATTTTCCGTCTTATGGTAGCATCTATCTATAGAGATTTAGAAGTTATATTTTCTGAGGTATGAGATGAGTATGCATGAAAATTCTTAATGAATATTTTTATCCAGAACTTGTTCTAGTTTTGACAAAGTTTTGGCTTGTGGTTCCAGGATTTGTTAGTTCGCACCGTCCTTAGTATTTGTAGTATGGCATTACGTGCCAACAGAGTGGGTGACTTGGATAAACTGGAATTGGAAATGAAGGATTTTAACGGTATCAATATAGCATTCGAAACAAAAAATACTTATGTGTATTTGGCACTAGAGTTATTGTTTGGTGCCATTTGTAAGCTGGTAAGGAGGTTCAACAAAGATCTACTTTCCAGGGATTCGGGCCTACCTAATGTTCACAATGCATTGGAAAGCTTTCAGAGTTTTTCTATCAGCATCAGGTACACATTATGCTAAACTGTAGCGTTTCACTGATTAGCTAGAAAAATACAAACTGGTAAGCTAATCACTGTGATGAATGCAGTAAATGTGAAAGTTGGAAGGAGGCTCAGATAGAAAAAGAACTAAATGACGTCATTGTTACCATGGTTCTGTATACTCTAAAAGTTACAAACAAGGACGACGTGGAGGTTTGCTGTTTCTTATTTGTAGCATCATGATAATTAGGGTTATATTTTGTTATATATGTCTTTTTCTGATTGCAACATATGTGGTTTCAAGATCCATAATATGTTTTTTATATAATGAATCTTTTTGCTCGTTTCAGGACAATTTCCCGAGGGAAATTCTCGTAGCTGATTCATGCTGCCTAAATGATTTCAGATTTGCTATACTATATTTGTTTAGACTTGGTAAAGCTATGGGGAGAACTATTAGAATAAATGAGGTACTACAACATAGATCATTAGTATTGGGAAAAGGGTGGAAAAGAATTGGTTGCGACTTGTGAGTGATTACATAATTAAAACTTTTGTATAACCGCGACATAGTTTAAGATGTTGCTTGTGCATATGTGTTAGTAACAACATCAAGTCGCACATAATATGAAATGCTTTATGATGTTATCTAGTGAAAATTAAATAAGTGATGAAATAAATATAGAAAACGCACCCACTTCAACAAGAGTCCATGTATGGAAACTAAATTACCTGTCTTTTAGTTTAAGTGTGTTGATGTTGTTCTAAATGTTATTGTGTTTGTATAGGCTACAATGTTACTACAACTATCTTGCGAATCAGCGTGGAAAGGAATCTTAGTCTTCTGCAGGGAACCTGATCCTATGAGTGATGAACTATACTCTCTCATCAGTGATACGTGTGAAACCAGTGCCATTTTGATGTGCATGATATACGAACATGGCAAGACCAAGACAATCAAGACCTTCAAACATAATCTAATGAACTGGTTTGATGCCCAAATATTGTGTGAGAAGATTCCACAGCCTTTAGCTATCGTTGAAGCTTGGGTTCATGTATGTAAGAAAACTGTGATTTTGAATTTGATATTTATTTATGGATTTGTCTTTCATATCTATTTTTTATCTTGTAACCAGATGCAATATAAGTACAATCAAGACCCTCAAACGTGGGATAATATTAAAACAACACATGCATTGATGTCATCCTTAGACAAGATAACAATGAACGCACTTCAGATTTTAACTGAGCAGGTACTCTTCCTACACGTTTATCCCATTTTTTCTAAAATTCCAAGTCAAAATTCTCTCATGTCCCAACTTGTATTATCATATACAACTGAGGATTTGACTAACAATTACTACCATTAGCAACTGTTGAGACTGGTTATTGTTCTTTTTTTCAGGAACTTGAAGCATATGCAGACATGAAGCATTTAAATCCAAAATTATTCGACGTGATGGAAAAGAAGCTCACCGAACTTCTTGATAAAATTATTAACACTACAGAATGTAGATTAGTGAAATCCATCAATCTTATTCAAAACGCAATGCAGTTGCTAGCATCCAGGGTTAAAAATCTGCGTGACTGTGAAAAACTTACGTCTGAAGCAATCTGTATAATGGTGAGTTAAAAACTAACTGTTGTTGAGCTCTTAATGTTCATTCATGAATATATTATCCACATTATAAATGTTTGCTTATGAAATGACATATGCCAATGGAACCAGCTTAAGTTGGTCGGGGAAAGAGACTGCAAATCATATTCACTTCATTCTAAATTAGCAGAGGCTTACTGCCTACGTGCTTTATGCACACAAGAGGCAAATCCGAAAGCAGAGGTGATTATGTGTAATTTAATTTATTTATTTTAATGTCGTATTATCTCTCATATTGTACCAATTATGTGCTCTTTTATGTATTCATCTTCTACTTGCTTTGATAACCAGAGAATAATGCAAGATATTAGCCGAGCTGTGAAGTTTTGGTATATGATGCCTACACTGTCTAAGAAGGATGTAAACCTTTTATTCCATATTTTTGATCTATTATCACTGAAGGTTAGTTTTGGCCTTAGGTTTAATTTTAGGCTTGTTATAAAGGTACATCTCTATATAATTATCTTTTACATACAGGGAAACGAGAAGCATCATGTGCAGATATACAAGATTATGCTAAAGTACTTTAACATGAAGAATGCTGCTGGTTTAAAGAATCTGTGTTCCATATTATGGAAGTCGAGAAGACTTTCTCATGCTATATGTGGTTCACCCATCTGTGGCGTATTTCTGAACAATTTATCACATTACTGTGATTGGTCGGATGACGTGGATACTTGGAAAAGAGACATGGAGGATATTGATGTAGTTGGATTTGAACACAAGCTAGCTCTTTCTACACATGTTCCATATCATCAAGACGCATCTATGAATATCAGTATCAACCAAGTGGAGGAATTTTCTACTCATCTTATTCAACGTGTAAGAACCTTAATATACCAAGGTTTCTGTGATTACCTTTACACATGCTGATTTTTCATCCACCGCACTGCTTTTATTATAGGAACCTCTATCGAGTTATACTCAGTTTCTTGTTGGCCATCTATATTATGACCTTGCAGAATCATTGATGGCAAAGGGGTTGATAGTCAAGGTAAATATTATATCTTAAATCTTGTACTTTCAAAGCTAACAAGCCTTGTTCATCTATACTCTCCTCAGAATTTTCTCTCTTGGTGGTTGGAAACTTGTCTTACATTGTGTGTTTCACACAATTCCCGCATTTGTTGTAATACGTAAATTTAGATGCCGCAGAAACTATAGCTTTAATATATGAGTCACACCTACGCTTTTTTCATTGATGTGTTAATTAGTCAGCCGTGCCATGGTCAAAGAGAGGTAATGTTTCATCAATTTGGATGCAAAAAACGAGCTGCTTGCACACCTTTTAGTGTTTAAAACTATGTTTTTGTACTCTTTTTGATCTATAGCCTCCCTTGAGTGACAATTCTATTTTACCTTTTCTCGCTTCCTAATTCTAAGCATGCTTTTTGCTTGGGTATATTTGTTTGAGAGTTGAGTAATCTGCCAGACTATAAGTACATAAGTGGATGGGATTTACTGTCGGTGTCATCTTACTTTATATAAATAGATGAAGTAATCAGAAGTTTCGTGGATCATTCTGTTTTCAGAAACAACTCTGCCGCGCTTTCTGTTTTTCAAATATGTGGAAGAGTGCAAACAGAGAAGAGGCCACGTAATTTATATTGCTTATTGTCCACTTCTGATATATAAATATGTACCCATTCATCTTTTACGACACTCATTTAACCAAATAAAGATACTTCAATTTAAACACTTCATGTAGATTGCTTTGCAGTCAGATATAACTCTAATCTTAATATTTTTCTGATGAGGTCTCTGACTCTGTTGTGTCTAGGCTCTGCATTATGCAGAGGAAGCCTTCAAATTGCGTACTGAACTTCTAAACAAGATGTTTCACATAGAAACGCAACAGGAGGAAACAGATGATGAAAAATTCAGCGGTAGATACAATTATCAAACCTTCACCATGTTTCCAGAAGTGGCCACAACAGCCTGGTCACATGATGAAGGTTCAAGCGACTCTCAGAACTTTCTCCTGACTCCATGGAACACACTTCAATGCTTTCTGGAAAGCAGTTTACAGGTGCAAACTTTACATACTATGTTTTTCATTGATTCCGAAGTTCGTCTTTATGTTGGTAAAACTATAAACTAGTTTTGATGTTGTTCAGTTCGGAATTTTGGAAGAAAATGTAGACACAGCTGAAAAGATTTTGGTAGGTGGGATGAACATCTCATCTTTGCAAGGCCTAAGGCTATTTTCATTCCGCTTTTCTTGTGCTCTAGGTACGTACTCCATGTTTTATCAAGTTTCACACATTTTCTTCTTTATTTTATCTTGTATATACTTTCTGACTCCACACCTCTTTACGTGTGTTAGTCTATCAAATACATTGATTACACTAAAAATTACTAATACATATAGTTATTGTTGGAAATCAGTGTACTTTGAGGCAATTCCACATTTACACAATTTAAACATAATGATTTCATATTTCTCCAAAACACAAGTTTTTAGTGCATAAGTAGAATATCTTGATTTTTTATAAAATGTTTCAAAGACTTTTCCTAGACAAAACAATTAATGATCATTGAAAGAAGTTAATTTTTTTATTAAATCTTTTTTATTTCATTTTTTCGTTCGCAACTTCACATGAAGACTTTTGCTAATGAACATAAAAGTGTACGCATATTTTTTTCATAAAAAATATATACTATATTTTTTCATGCGATTTTTGTTTGTTTTGTATCCTTTATCATGTAGAATATTTTAGATTTTTTGAAAAATATTTTCTTTTTGGTACACCTTCTCTTTAGTTTTTAGGAATTGAATAGGATCGGTGACTTTTTTATTTGATCCTTTCGTTATAAACCATGCAAGGCAATAACTATCATCCTGATTTGATTAGATAGAACTAATCTTACACTTTACCCCCTCGACCATAGACTAAAGTTCATGCTAATACTAACAATTGGAAATCGTGGTGTAGTTAAAAAATTTTTACATTCCATTTCCATTCGGATCCAATTGCATCAATATGACTATGAAACGGAGCGCAAAGGATCTACACCTTTGATTCTAGGAGATAATAGCTAGTGCAAACGAACACTTCAAGCAACAAAGAGAGTTATTGTTCAATGAATAACAATTTCTCCTGAAATTTGTTTATGTTTCAACTAAATATCAAAATTAAGATAACTAACCACATTTAACACGCATGAAAACTAGTTAATAACACCTTTAACATACAAACTAATTCAAATACATATTGATTTTGTATGGGTTTGGTAAAAAATTGGGCTTTACAAAATGGACCATACATTTTGTTTTGCTGAATGTATTTAGACTAGTTAACTAGCTGGAGCCTAGTGCATTTCATCTCAATTCTTGATTAATACAGAATACAACTATATTAATGAGATCTTGTGATTAGGACTATGTTATATGCTGTAACTTGCGTATAAATACTACACTTACATCATATATTCGCTTGAATATCCTAACCTCATATCGTTGTTTATTTTCAGGAAAGTTCTACACGAAGCAGCATAATTGGGAGCTAGCCGAACAGAAAATAAATGAAGCAGAGCAAATATGGAAAGATTTAAAGACTCACTTATCTTGCTCGGAATGCAAGACTATTTTTGATATTTCCATTAAGCATGCATATGGTGATGTGTGTCTTGACAGCAAGAGCAATACCCGCAAGGGAATGAGTGATGCGTTAGTTTTTTATCAATACGGGGAGAAGCAGCTAACTAGTAGTATGTGGGAAAATGACTTCAGTTGTCCCAGTGAAGGTAGTGCAAGGACAATGTTTTGTTGTGCAAGTGGCATATCTTGGGGTCCTGTTGCTGAAGACAATGTATGCTGTTGGCATTGCCAGCAGTCAAGGATCAGAAACAGCAGGTCATTGCAAGGCGTAATCCATATTCAAAGGGAATACATTCGAAGAAGTATCTTAATTAGATTACTCGCCAACATAGGTATGATAAAACTCAATTAAAGGCCTTTCTTTGTATTATCATTGTATAAAGTATCACACGCATTTCACATCCTCTAAATAGTCTGCAAGTTAGACACAAATACCAATTAGACTCTGAACATATATGTTCCATACTAGAATGCTGGACATATTAAGTTTATACATATATACAAATATACATATCATGTCAGTTATATTTGGTTATAAGCTTCATTCACTTGTATAGTAGGATATTGGTTTTTATTCAAATTTAATGAGTATTCTTTCTTGAAGCTAATTGTTTCTGTCTTGATTATATCTCAGGAAAATGTTACAAAGTTAGGGGAGATAAGAGTAACGAGCAAAAATTCCTCTTTGAGAGACTATCCCTCTTTGTGAAAAGAAGCACGTATAAGAGTTCCAATTTTTCTGTCTCGAAGAAGTTCATCTTTGAGATCATTGATAAAAGATTATCGGGTTTCGCATATACCATTGATTATGCAACCTTGATATATGAGACATGCTGTTTTTACCTCAGGAATACAAGGTATAAATGAAACTGTATAAATTGGCAACTACATTATAATAGGAAACTCTAGTTTTAAAGGATCTCATGCACCTATAATTGTTCTAAATGGTTGATATTCTTTGGTAATCTCATTTGGGTTTTCTGTAACTCCTGTTAAACCATTTTATTAATGAAGAGTAATTTTGATTATACTAATCGTATCATTTACTATATTTTCAGCAAAATGGATCCAATCTCCATGCAAAAATTGGTGCGCGGACTGAAAATAGCCTTTTTACTCAGCCTTCAGGTTCCGACATTGCATCGAGAGGTAATTATTTATGGGTGATTGTAGCCCATGCTGTATATATAAAATTGATGGAAGTTTATAATTTGTTCATATTATAGAATCAGAGCTCTTAATAGTTTGTTGTTATAACCATACACGATATCATAGTATTTTGTGAGTGAGATTGTAAGAGCTCTTAATAGGACTCGATTTTCAACTGTGGTCGATGGCTGACCAATCGTATTGACATATCAGATTTCACGTCTACTCGCCATTTTGTATTATGTGAACAAGGAACCTGCTGACGGAAATGGACCATCTGCTCAACAATGGACAGCGTACTTTCACCAATCTTCAATTGGTACATACTTCAATAACAGATTGATTGTGCGTATGAGAAACATACAAGGCCAGAATCCTTTGGAAGATGTAAGTATTTCAGTAAAGTAACTGTTGTGCAATATATAACTACTTTATTATTTTAGCGTTTTTGCTCTCATATTTTAAATCTTATCTTATATGCTTATTATGTATGTATCCTACTCTTCTAGTTTTAACAGTGATTACATTATTCAGGTCAAATAAATATTTTTACATTATAGAGTTTGGATATGCTTTCGTTGCACGAAGTGTTAATAACTACTTTTGATAATGTCAAGTGTTTTGTTTATTCAAATGTCTAAGAAAATACTAATAAATAATGACCATAAATAGAAGATAACTGATAATGGCTTGTTGTAGTTGTATCAACTATTTAATCCCTAAACGGAGCCATCTGATAACCATAGGCAGGATCTGCTCTAGAGATTTACTTGTTTTGTTGCCTAATTCAGTAGGGGAATTGATATGTACACATAGCATTTTGATTCATACACAAGCATTTCATTTCACCTAAAGTTGCATAATAATTTATCATTCTTTGTAAGATGCAACAAAGCCATTTTTATCTTCCTCTCTCCCTAGTTCTTTTCTTCCCAGAATTTTTCCACAAGCGTTTCATTTCACCTCCTTAATTCTCGACGACCTTACGCTGGCGTGACGTAAGACGGGAATCTCGCTGACGTTGTCATTCTTGAATCTTGAGTCACCACTCAGTATCACTGTCACATTTTTGTTCTGTTACTAAATCTATTTGTGGTGTAATACGTGCTTTACTGATTTGCTTGCATTTAGTCGTGTAGGAAGAGTCATAGCCGATTAGTTTAGCCAGAGGATGGTTTTTGTTTTCTTTTTGTGTATTATCGACTTTTACTCCAAGTCAAGGTTGGTTTCATATTCTTCTTGGAACAGAACTCTTTCCCCTCATCTCTATAAAAGGAGCCGAGGGGAAGAGGAGCTTTGTACTGTCCCTTTTCCTAGTTCTCAAGATAAATCATTTGGGAGCATCTTTATGTGTGTGTCAGGATCCCTTGGATGTCGGTTTGTCTTCCTGGAGTGTGTGTTTTGACCGTGTGTTTAATGCTCTAGATGAACGGCTTGTTGGTTCTTGACTAACAAAGAGATTAGGGGATATTAGGTGAGCTAGCCCAAGTCTTGAAATTAGACTTATTCTACGATTTTTTTCTGTATCATTCATTTTCAATATGATATTTGTCTGTTTTCTTTTATCATAGTATACTTTGGTTATCAGCAAAATGCTTATTTTTTGTGCCTTTGATTTGACATTGTATTATTGTTACAGATAATTAAAGAGGATCTTGAACAATGTGTGCTGAATTTTTTTAAAAAGCTTCCTCCGGTGCCAATCGTATGCATTAGTATGCTAGGGGATGATTCACTCTTACCAAGCAATCTATTGACCCATAGTTCGACATCGGTGTGGATTCAATTGTCGCGCCTAAAATCAGAAGATGTACCTATTGTTGACATCATACCTATTGAATCACCCTTCACAGGTAGCTCTCATTTTACAATATACATGGTTAATATTATGCATTTAAAGTCTTCTAACAATCAATACTTGCAACAGACACGATATACAGAGACTTGGGTTATACTTTTCCGGACACTAAATGCAGAAATGTTACAATTGATAAGGTAGCATCAGTATTTAACTCTGTTCTAAGAGTGAAAAGATTCTTGATAAAACAAGTTGATAAGATGAAGGATGATAAATGGCTCGAGGAGATGGAAGCGCTTGATCAAACTCTCTCTAGATTGCTACGGTAATTTTTGTGCTCAGTGTTAGATCACAGTTTTACTCTCAATCTGCATGTATTTGAATCAGAATTTTTATTTATTTATTATAATTTTTTTGTCTCAGGACTATGGAAACCAAATGGTTCTCCAACCATAAAGATGTAATTCTGGGAGATCTCACAAGAAAGACCCCGGCTCCCCTTCGAACACCAGTAATACTAGTGCTGGATGTGGAAATCCAGGTGCTTTTTTATATTCTTGGTGTTAAAAGTACACATTGTTATATTATATTCATCTTAGGAGGGTATCGATATATTGCCTTTTAATCAGTGTTGTTTCTTAAGAATCTCGTGAACATTTAGGATCTTCATGAGTGCAGGATCCATAAATTTGAATCAGTGTATGCACTATTTAATGTTTAGTAAAAGTAGGCCAATCCATTAAATATTTGGTATTTTGGTTCGGGTAAATTTCGGTTGGGTTATCCAATATTAATTGGTGTTTTGCCTTCCAAGTTTTGTTTATACTTGATTGACTTTTAGTAGTTACTACACCCAAATTGGTGTATAAGAACGCCGATTTAATGATATGGGTCTTGTTACATCCAGATTGTCTAAATTTACACATCTGTACCGCTAGACCAAAGACAAGTTGGTACACCTTACAGATTGTCTAAATTTGCACTGATCGACATTGAAACACAAGAAGCTAATATGAGCTAGCATATTCTAATGCAGGAAATACCTTGGGAGAGCATGCCATTTTTAAGACTTGAGGACACCTACAGAATGCCGTCTGTTATGAGTATTTTCTTTACGCTTGAAAGAAGCTCCCACTTTATTAAGGATAATGCAACGTTTCGTGCTGTTAATCCACGTAAATCATATTACGTGTTGAATCCAGAAAATAATCTTGAAAAGTCGGAAAAGAAACTCTTACCAGTCTTTAAAGATAAAAGATTTAAGGTGAGAGCTTCGTTTTGTTGCATTGAACGACCAACAATATATCTATTTCACGAATATAACATTTCGTGTGATTCAATGTCTATGCAGGGGAAAGTTAGAGAGTTTCCTACCCAAGAAAAGCTTAATGAGGTGTTGACGACTAATGATATATTCATCTATTCTGGCCATGGCACAGGTATGTGTGCGTACTTTACATTTTGCATAAGGTTCTTAAATGATAAATTTCTTAATTCAGTTTGGAAGAACAATCACAAACTCAATCATACCAAACTGCACCATGGATTTTAAGCTATTCTCCAAACTGCACCATGGAATTTACCTTTTTCTAATCATGTCATCTTAATACAAAATAAGTCCAAGGCAGATAACTATATAACATGTTGGACTTTAATTTATGCGTTTATCCCTTTAGTGATACATAGTTTTATTGATAAGTTATATAGTTTTGACTAAGATTTTTTTAACCTTTGTGATATAGGGCTCGAATATATGTCTACTCGTAAAATCAGGAAGCTAGAACGCTGTTCATCTCTGCTTCTAATGGCCTGTAGTAGTGGTCGATTGAATTTAAATGGGTCGCACAATCCAACAGGCCTTATCCTGGATTACATAATTTCTGGCTCTCCTTCAATTGCTTCGAATTTATGGCCAATAAGAGAGGAGGATTCTTATATCATGATTGAGAGTATGGTCAACGATTGGACAGAAGCAGGGACATACAAGACAATGGGCTTGTCAATTGCAATGGCCCGACAAAAGTGTAAATTACCTTTCATAGAAGGCGCCGGATTGATCTGTTATGGTGTGCCAACACGTGTAAAAATAGCAAAAATCCAAAGGTGATACTTTTTTGTACTTGTGTGTGACCACAAGTAATGGTTACAAAGGGTGTATATTTTTAGGAAGAGTATTCTAGAAAAGAAGGCACTGCAGTTTTAGTTCTTGATCGCATGCCCAAAGACTTTGGTTCAATATGTAAAAGCAGCAGAAAGACAATGGGTCATCAGTTACAAAGGGCCGTTAGAGTTGCAGTCAGGTTACACAGACAGTGGTTTAATTTGATGATGGAGTACCCACGAGTATTAGAAGGTGAGTATTCAAATATGTTCGTACAAATTTTTCACTGACAAACATACAAATCTTGTAGACAGATAGGTAGCAAGATATTACATAAAAGAAAATTGTTAGAGTTAGTATGCAAATTTGCCAATGTTTAGCACTTATTCAAGTCAAATAGGGAGAGGTCGGTTCCCATGCATATACTTCTTGTGGGTTTTTTTAGTTCAAGACAACATTTCTCCCCCTATAGAGATGAGGGGAGGAGGGTCGATGTACATTCATTCTTTTCTTTTACAAACGAATTAATAGAAGCAAGCGTTTGGGTATCTCTTTCGTGTGGGTTTACTTTTCTGTCCACATAAACAAAGTTGTCATGTGTGTGTTCTTCAACGAAGTCAGGTTCTGCAGTTAGTTTCCAGGTTTGTTGCTTGATTTCCAACAAAAACATTCATCACATAAAGTATTTGCCAGAAAAAAATGTGCAACTATGAGAACCTTTTGTTTTTATTTTATTATATATATATACATATATATATATATATATATATATATATATATATATATATATATATATATATATATATATATATATATATATATATATATATATATATATATATATATATATATATATATATATATATTTTGTAAGTGTAAATCAACGTATGATTCTCTTAGGAGGACGTAAATTTCTATTCTTTTTCTCTTACCCCAACTATCTTCGGTTTGACTAGGATTTTCATCGGTTCGGTTATCGGGTTATTTAGTTAATTCGTTCGATTAGTTTGGATAAATTTTTTAGGTAAAACCGAATCAAACCAAATTCAAATTGGAGTAAACCAAACCGAATAACCCAAATTACATAATTTTTATTATTTATTTATTAATAATATAGATTTAAAAAAAAAATCAAGCTTAAAATTGTTACTACGCATATTTATACTATGAAAGAGTTTTAATAACTTTTGTTTAATATAAATCTATAAAAAGAATACATACATTTATATAAATTCGATTCGGTTCGGTTCAGTTTTCATTTTGCCAAAACTATAACCGAACAAAAAATCGAATATTTAATTCGGTTCGGTTTGGTTTTGACGAATTCGGTTCGGTTCGGTTCGGTTACAAATTCGGTTCGTTTTTTCCCGGTTCAGTTCTGTTGGGAGAAATCTGACAAACCGGTTTTTAGAGCGGAACCACGAACCAAGAATTACTCCAACAAGACCTCGACAAAGGGTTATGATCCCTTAATGTCGAGTGGCACCAACACACACACATGAGATATTTACACTGTAAAACCATAAATTCTGATATCACATTTTTTCGTCTAATTTAAAATTTTAACCTAAGTATTTTGAAAATTTATAAGTAAAACCTTATGTTATATGATAATTTATTTAAAATGTGAATATAACCTAAGTAACTAAATAACTAATAATTGCTACATTCCTAATTTGTTCTAAGACCTTATACGACTTGTTTTCCTTGGACTAATCCTATCACACATTTTATTTGCTCATTCTCTTATCATATATATGAAAATATTATACACTTACCATATTTGTTACATAATCAAGAGATAAGGATTAAACCATGTAACCAAATCAGGATGTCAATCCTTTTTTGTCAGCCTTTAACCACTCGACAAATTCGCTATTGATTGACACGATTTTCATTGTTTCCTAAGATACTTAACACACTTTTCCCTTAAAACTTATGCGTTTAACCTCCCACTTTTCTTTAACCGATCCTAAATATTATAACACAAGAGTTCTGGTGATTCCTCTCAAAGATCTAGACGTTATCTTTGTTCCAAGTTCAAGAAGTGTTGATGCTCGTTAACCTTGTGGCTGTGGTATTTCATTCGAGGCGATCAAGACTTTGGTTGCTGTGGTTTGGTGTTGATAACGTTTTCAGTTTGGGGTCATAACGATTGTGTTTTCTTATTCTCTTGTCTTCGTTATTGCTGTCACGATAAGGTACACAAATACCTATTCTATATGACTTAAACCTAATCAGATCATGCTTATTTTTCGTTATTAAAACTCTTGTTTGGCTGCTTTAGATAAACTATAAACGTATGTATATATGTAAAAAGATAACATCATGAACCTATTTCTTAATACAAATAAGCCGTAAAAACGTTTATTTATATTTTACGATATTCTAATGTTTTGTCGATAACAAGCGTAAAATCATTTTAACGAAACAAATAAAATACGTAAACTATTTGATTCAATAGTTTTCTAACACACTTACGTTTTCACATAAAACACTAAAACAACTAGTGTTTACATATTGGGCTAACATATACTTAACTAAGTATATACTAAAATGGGTAAAAACAAGTTTATACTAAAATGGGTAAAAACAAGTATATACTAAATGGGTAAAAACTAGCAAATGGTATTGACCCATAACCCATGGTTTTGTACAAACCACTTAACCAAGTTCATTGTATTCTCTAGATACATTGTATCTAGAAAGAAAACCATTGATCAACCCATAAGAGCAGTTACAACAATAACATTATAACACTAATAACACTGTCCACGTCAGCGCCACATCAGCTTTAACATTTAACATTAACATCCCCAAAAAACACCCACAACAATAACATCCCAATAACATCAATAACATTTCATATTTTCAATTTTAACCCCTAAACTAAAACAAACACTTCATTTATTAAAACACATATCACATTTAACATTAAAACACCAAGTACATTAAACGTTAAACACGGATTACATTAAAAATTAAAGATACAACTATTAAAACTACTAAAACTTAAAAAAACGTTAAACACGAATTAAATAAAACTACTAAAACTTAAAAAAACGAATCATCCGAGTCCCAACCATCAGAACTGGTTGGCGGAGAATAAAACTCCCCATTCATGTATCGACTCTCCATTATGTCGAAGAAGTTGTCTTGGAGGTACTGAGCTTCTCGTGCTTCTTGCTCACGGCGAGCAGCCTCTTCACGTGCTTGCACTTCCATAATCTCCCTAACGTTTTCTTCATCTTGTTCCAGTTGTCGGAGGGAAGCCTCACTTAACCCGCTGGGGTGGTTTTGAAAATCCACCTGTGGACTTTTCACAAGTGAACTTGGAACAATTGGGAGGTACGGGATGTTTTCAAAACCCACCGGAAAGACATTTTCTGGTGGTGTAGAGTAAACATCGGGTTCTGGTAGAGTTGGAAAGCTGGTTTCCGGCAAGTGATTTGGAAAGCTGGTTTCCGGCAACTTTTCTGGGCTGGGGAATTGCTGAGAAAAATCTTTGTGAGACATTTTTGTGTGTGAGTTGTGTGTGTAACTTGTGTGTGTTGTGTGTTCTAAACAACTCTGGTAGAGTTGTTTATATAGGCAGAGTTGATTTTGAAACTGAATAAATCCCGCTCATATTTGATTTTTAAATTTCAAATTTGAATTTGAATTTATCCCGCCCAGAATTGACCAGTATAATTTAAATTTGAATTTGAATAGGTGGAGAGGGTGTAAGTGAAAATTTATTTGAAATGGTTTAGGGGGGTGAAATGGAACTTTTTTTTAACGCGCGTTGGTAAACCAACGCTATGCCACCAACGCCCAAATATCGCCATTCTTCCAACGGCATAACGCCCAATAACGGCGTTATTAAGGTAATAACGACGTTATGCCGTTTCCTTTGTAAGTGCTCTAACCCATGACCCATAACCAAAAATACCCATGGGCAAAGAGGAGCGTCCCACGGATCCCTAGCAATACGCTAGACGGATCCTTTGTGGGAGGGATCCGTGGGATCCGAGGAACAGTAGAGAATTTTCTCTATAAATAGTGAGCCATTTCTTCCTTTTTGCTCACCACTTTTACACATACTTTCTCCAAGTATTGTACCTCTCTAACCTCAGATCCAAAGAGATCTATGTAGTTTGTTTTTTGTTTTTGTGTGATCTTCTAGGTTCCTCTTAAAGGCAAGATCACCACTTCTTGAAGTCGAGCAAGCTCAAGTCCATGAGTTGCCATGCTTCGTCATCTTCAAGACAACTGAGGTTCTCTTGTTGATAGTTCTTTCTTCCTCCATAGATGTTGAAGGAATTAGTGAAGGATGCCGAAAGAGTCAAGAGGAAAGCATTAGTGAAAGATGCTAAACGTCCGTGTCAAAGCATAAGTGAAGAATGCTAAAGGTGTTAAGACGAAGACATTAGTGAAAGGTGCCAAGCGTTGTGTCAAAGGCATTAGTGAAGGATGCCTAGGAATCAAATCAAGTGACATTAGGGAAGAATGCCTAGGTCGTATAATCGATGAGGTGCATCGTTATACATATAAGTATTTGTGTATTTCCAAGGATGGTGATATCTTTGATGGTGTTGTAATAAGGAGTGGATCTCCTTAAGATTAGATGTTGTGTTGTGATGGGTAGTAGTTCTTCCATGGTAATGGAACTAGGTGCTTAGCCTAGTACCTAATAAAGGGTAGGCGACGTTGTGATAGGATTAGTTCTCCTTGGTGTGAAAGAACTCGGTGGTTAGCCTAACACCGTATAAAGGGTAGGCGACGTTGTGTTAGGTGTGGTTCGCCTTGGTGTGAAAGAACTCGGTATTTAGCTTTGTACCGGAAAAAGGTTAAGCGACGTTGTGAAGGCTTCTCCGCCATAAGGAGATTGGTGTAGTGTTTACGAACTCTCGAGTAGGTGACTCGGGGAGTGGAGTAGGGCAAGGAAGGTGTCCTTGTAGTCGAACCACTATAAATACTTGTGTCGTGGTGATGTGCTTCTTACTCTTTATCTTTCATTACACGTTTATATATCTATCGATCAACGTCCAACATAAACAACCAAATAGATTGACATATGTCGATCTAAATATTTAAAAGCAAGTTTTAAATTGGCAAAACTATTCAACCCCCCCTTCTAGTTTTCCACACTATTAATAAGTCGATTGGATGTTCTTTCTCTTTGCTGTCCAAACCTATTCGACCCATGTATTCTGATATGATTCGACCCCATCGTCATTTTACCCTAATCTGATCTTACAGCCCTAATTAAGCCAATTAATGCACGTTTAATGTGCCTTAAAAAGCTAGAAATCTAATATGAAACCTAACGAGAGGATTAAGGTTTATTTGTGATTTTATGTGCATTTAATTGTGGTGTTAATCTGAGTGTGTTTGTGTAAAATATGTGTGTCGATCTTGAAGGGCTGTAAAATTTTGGGGTAGTATCTCCCAGAACAGGGTAAGATAATCAATGTCAGCAGCAACAAGTACCAATTCAGCAGAAACAAATACCACTAGGTGGTTACCAGATATCACTTGGAATCGTGTAATCACTTTCCAAAGTAAACTATTCGACCCTAATGCCTGGGTTTCACGAATATCTACTTGGGATAAGACCAAATGTAGTTATAGAATTAGGCACAATTCGATAACCCTTGCGCTTATCAGTGTTAATCGTTTTCTGTATGTACATCATGCATAATCAGATCTCCTATTTATAGGAGGTTACTCTGAGCTAGTCAAATGGAGAGTATTAATCGGCCCATTAATAGCCTCATAATTATCCTCATTATAGCCGTTAGTGGGTACATGACCAATTAAACGTGGTCATTATGCAGTTGTAACTGCCACTTGAATAGGTCAAAGCCCGTTACAAGCAGTACTTTCATCAGTACCTTCATAGCACCAGCAGTGGAAACACTGCTTCAGTGGAAACACCACTGCTTCAGTGGAAACACTGCATATCAGTGGAAACCACAATCAGTACTTTCCACTAGTACTACTAATACAAACCACTATTAGAGTCAGGGTGTTCATGGACCTTATGGGTGTACACTCCGTACCTCCTAACCCATTACAAGGTGTGAACTAATCCCACAAGTGTACTAAATTTTCCAACAATCCTCCCCAAATTTAGTTCACTTCCTTTGCATGAAAACAAACATTAAACAAAACATGTGCATAAACGAAAATGTCCTGAGGATTGAATTTCCATCTTAGTAAATTACACGTTCAAATATTCGAGAATCAGGGTGTTCTAAGAATTGAACCCTTCAACCCATTTGAATATCTGAAGATAAAATACACACAAGTTTTTAAACACTTATCAGCTCCTGACACTATACAAGCCATGTGTCCATATCCAAATTCATAAATGTTGTAAAAGCTAAAAGTCCAAAAGCTTCCTGAAGTGGCAAAACTTCAACATTTACATAGGTGGTTCCTCTTTATTCATGCTCCTCCCAAGCACTTTTTCAAAGAAAATTAACCATTAAGAAGTAAAGACTTCATCCTCCTTTCAGGAGGTTCTGAGCACAACCTTGGGATGTAAATAAAACATGTGCTCCAGTCCACTGAATGTTCAACTTTCCACATTGAACTCAGCTCCTAAGTTTCCTTAGGAGGGAGTTGGGTGTCGTAGCATTCAGTAACTAAGTTGGACTTAAACCCATCCCTTTAGCAGACTTTATAACCAAGTCTCTAGCCAAACCCTTCGTCAAGTGATCAACTAAATTTTGTTGAGATCTAACAAACTCTATAGATACCACCCCATTCATGATAAGCTCACGAATCATGCTATGTCGGACACCTAAGTGTCTAGACTTACCATTGTACATTTGGCTATAAGCCTTAGCCAATGTAGCCGCACTATCACAACGGATAGAAATAGGTGCTATAGGTTTAGGCCACAATGGAATCTCAAGAAGCAATTTTTCAACCATTCAGCTTCTTTACCGCAGCCTAAGGCCACAAATTTATATTCCATTGTTGAACTGGTGATGCAAGTTTGCTTCTTGGATGCCCAAGAAATTGCACCTCCACCAAGTAGGAATACCCACCACTCGGTAGACAATTGTCTTCATGTTACTGATCCAACTTGCATCGCTGTATCCTTCCAACACTGATGGGTAACAAGTATATGAGAGACTGTAATCCATAGTTCTCTTCAAATACTTCAGTACCCTGTGAACTGCTTGCCAGTGATGAGCACTAGGATTACTAGTATACCTGCTCAATTTTCCCACTGCAAAGCCAATATCAGGCCTTGTACAAGTCATGGCATATTTCAAATAGCCAATTACCCTAGAATACTCAAGTTGAGATACAGCTTTGCCATTATTAGGCATCGGCTTCTCACAAGTATCCATAGGTGTACTCACACGAGTAAAATCAAAGTAATTAAATTTCCTCAACACCTTCTCAATATAATGAGACTGAGTGATAGATACTCTATTACTTTCATGTTTAATCCTTATACCAAGGATAACATCAGCTTCCCCATGTCCTTCATAGAGAACCTTGATGACAAAAATTTCTTAGTCAAGTCAACCTGATTTTGGTCAGTGCCAAAGATCAACATGTCATCAACATATGGACAAATGATGACTCCTTTACCAGATTCATCAAGTTTGCTATATACACATTTTTCAGCTTGGTTAAGAACATAACCACTAGACAAAACCACTTCATCAAATTTCTGATGTCATTGCTTAGGTGCCTGCTTTAGTCCATAAAGAAACTTAATCAGTTTACAGACCTTGTTTTCATTTCCAGGCATAATGAAGCCCTGAGGTTGGTTCATATAAACCTCCTCTTCCAATTCACCATTCAAGAAAGCTGTCTTCACATCCATCTGATGAATAATCAGATTGTGAATAGATGTCGAGGCAATCAGCAGTCTTATGGTACTGATACGAGCCACAGGGGCATAAGTATCAAAATAGTCTATCCCTGACTTTTGTTTAAAGCCCTGAATGACTAGTCTAGCCTTGAACTTTTCAATAGTTCCATCTACCTTCATTTTCCTTTTGAAAATCCATTTGCAACCCAAAGGTTTGCAACCAGGTGGTAGATCAACCAACACCCAAGTGTTGTTGCCCATGATGGAATCCATCTCATCATTGATTGCTTCTTTCCAGAAAGCAATATCCTGGGACTTCATTGCTTCTTCAAATGTCTTGGGATCATCCTCAACTATGAAGAAATAGGAGTATTGGTCAGAGACCTCATCCCTTGTTCCTTCTACTAAATACAGTTGAAACTCAGGTCCAAATGACTTTGGAGTCCTGACCCTTTTGCTCTTTCTAAGCATAGGTTCAGGTTGTTGAACCACAACCTCATCAGGGACCACTGATGGTTCATCATCAGGGACCTCTGATACACCAGTTTCATGAGTTCCATTAGGAATCCTCATACTTGGTCTAGGGACTGATGAGAATCTATTCTCATCAAAGTTTGCATCCCTTGATTCAATTATTGAGTTAACTTAAATATATTTATTAGGTTCAATAACATAGAACCTAAAATCCTTGGAATGCTCAGCATATCCAACAAAGATGCAATCAATGCCTCTTTCACCCAAAGTTTTCAACTTTGGATCAGAGAGTCTTTCAACTTTGGATCAGAGGTTGGGTTTCCTTTTAGTCCAGAGTTCATAAGGGGTAACCTTGTTCATTTTGTTGGGAACCCTATTTAATAAATAGCAAGCTGTTAACATAGCTTCACCCCAGAACCCTTGACTCACCCCTGAATAGGACAACATGGAATTAACCATCTCCTTCAAAGCACTGTTTTTCCTTTCAGAAATACCATTTTGCTGAGGAGTATAAGTCGTTTCATGGATTATACCAACAGATGAAAATACGAGTATCCATGTACTCACTTCCCCTATCAGTCCTTAATCTTTTGATCAAAGACCCAAGTTGTAATTCAACTTCAGTTTTAAACACTTTGAATTTATCTAATGCTTCATCCTTAGTATGTAACAAATAGACATAACAAAACCTAGAAGCATCATCAATAAATGTCACAAAGTACCTTTTATTCCCCAAAGATGGAGTGGCATGCAAATCACACAGTGTGTGTATTAGCTCCAATAGCTTAGTCTCACGATTAACACCCTGAAAAGGTTTCTTGGTTATCTTGGTCAACATGCAAGTTTTACACTTTTCAGTGTCCATGTCAAATGCTGGGATTAACCCATCCTTAGACATATCTTGCATCCTTTTATAGTGTACATGGCCAAGTCTAGCATGCCAGAGGGTAGAGTCAGTCTGGTCAGTGGTGGTCACAAAGGCTGAATTTATACTATCAGTGGACATATTAAGCCTGAACATTTATTTACATAAATAACCAAAACCAATAAAAACACCATTCTTAGAAAGAACAAATTTATCAGATTCAATAACTTGTTTATATCCATGATTATTCAAAACACTACTTGAAACCAAGTTCTTCCTTATATCAGGAACATGAATAACATTAAACAAAGTTACAATCTTTCCAGAACTAAACCTAATGTGGAAAACTAGAAAAGGGGTTGAATAGTTTTACCAATTTAAAACTTCCTTTTAAATATTTAGATCGACTTATGTCAATCTATTTGATTGTTTATGTTGGACGTTGATAGATGGATATATAAACGTGAAATATAAAGAGTAAGAAGCACATCACCACAACACAAGTTATTTATAGTGGTTCGGCTACAAGGACACCTTCCTTGCCCTACTCCACTCCCCGAGTCACCTACTCGAGTTCGTAAGCACTACACCAACTCCTTGTGGCGGAGAAGCCTTCACAACGTCCGCTTAACCTTTTCCGGTACAAAGCTAAATACCGAGTTCTTTCACACCAAGGCGAACCACACCTAACACAACGTCGCCTACCCTTTATACGGTGCTAGGCTAACCACCGAGTTCTTTCACACCTTAGGAGAACTAATCCTATCACAACGTCGCCTACCCTTTATTAGGTACTAGGCTCAGCACCTTAGTTCTTTCACACCTTAGGTGAACTACACCTTCACGACACAACACCTAATCTCAAGGAGATCTACTCCTTGGTACAACACCATCAAGGATATCACCATCCTTGTAGATAAACAAATACATATATGTATAACGATGCACCTCATCGATTATACGACCTAAGCATTCTCCCCAAATGCTACTTGATTTGATTCTTTGGCATCCTTCACTAATGCCTTTGACACAACGCTTGGCACTCTTCACTAATGCCTTCGTCTTGACACCTTTAGCATCCTTTACTAATGCTTTCGACACAACGTTTGGCACCCTTCATTAATGCCTTCGTCTTGACACCTTTGGCATCCTTCACTAATGCTTTGACACGGATGATGAGCACCTTTCACTAATGCTTTCATCTTGACACTTTCGGCATTCTTCACTAATGCCTTCAACCCAACATCTATGGAGAAAAGAAGAACTATCAACAAGAGAACCTTAGTAGTCTTGATGATGACGAAGAATGGCAACTCATGGACATTGAGCTTGCACGTCTTCAAGAGGTGGTGATCTCTCCTTTAAGAGGAACCTAGTAGATCACACAAAAACAAAAGACAAACTACATAGATCACTTAGATATGAGGTTAGAGGGTTAGAATACTTTGGGGAAGTACGTGTGAAAAACCATGTGTAGAGAGAAAGAAATGGCTCTCTATTTATAGAGAAAATTCTCTTCTGTTCCCCGGATCCCACGGATCCCTACCACAAGGGATCCGGCTAGCACAATGCTAGGGATCCGTGGTCCGCTCCTCTTTGCCCATGGGTATTTTTGGTTATGGGTCATGGGTCATGGGTCATGGGTTATGGGTTGATTCATGGTTTTCTTTCTAGATACAATGAACTTGGTTAAGTGGTATATATAAAACCATGGGTTATGGGTCAAAACCATTTGCTAGTATTTTACCCATTTAGTATATACTTGTATTTACCCATTTTAGCATACACTTAGTTTTTACCCATTTTAGTATACACTTAGTTTTTACCCATTTTAGTATACTTATTTAAGTATATGTTTAACCCAATATGTAAACACTAGTTGTTGCACATATGTATCTAAATCATAAAATCATTTGTACTTGTTTTAGTGTTTTATGTGACAACTTAATTGTGTTAGAAAACTATTAACTCAAATTATTTACGTACTCTATTTGTTTCGTTAAAATGATTTTACTTTTGTTATCGACAAAACATTAGAAGATCGTAAAATATAAATAAACGTTTTTACGGCTTATTTGTATTAACAATCTCCCCCTTTGTTGATGACAAAACATAAAATTATTTTTAGGAATAGCTAAAAATTCGTAAAAGTTTGAATTTGTAGTTTTTACTTTCTTCTCCCCCTTTTTGTCGAAACAAAAAGTGTTAAAAGAAACTAACACAATTTTTATAAGAAAAAAAATGTAAAAATGTAAAAGAGAGCAAGTGACGGGAATGGTACTCGTCTTAAATCCCCCTTGACGAGTTCATCCCTATGTAAGGGCGTCAAGGACATAACGTAAAATAAACTAATTGTGTTTGCAATTAAGTTTGCAAATGGTTCGTCTAAGTGACGAGAACGTGCTCCCCCTTGAATATTGCAATGTTGCAATGGGGTGTCATGAAGTATAATCCAAAATTGGATTAAGTTGCAAATGATTTTTGCAATGTTGTTTGACACTAAGCTCCCCCTAGCTT
Organism: Chrysanthemum makinoi; assembly: GCA_910596185.1. NCBI lineage: Eukaryota > Viridiplantae > Streptophyta > Magnoliopsida > Asterales > Asteraceae > Chrysanthemum > Chrysanthemum makinoi. The sequence continues at coordinate 51,552,295 of OU343220.1, read as the reverse complement.
TATGGTGTCAATATCTTCATGTGTATTTTGAATAACTACAAAACAAAGGTTAGAAAAACAAGAGTATAGTGCATAATTTCCTGCAAAAGAGACTCAAGTTAGTATGAATTTGTGCTTCTGTACCACGGATCCCACGGTTCCCTTTAAGGAGGGATCCGTCTAGTTATCTCGAAGGGATCCGGCTATCTGTTGACAGTATCGTCAGCAGTGAAGAAATGTCAAGCAATGTTATTTGAGAAAATGAGATATATGTACAATATATCAAGCACAACATAAAATAATCATAGCATATAAGTATTCATTCAATAAAACAAGAGACACACAACCAAATCTCTAAAAACTAAGAGAATGAACTTAGCCATACACGTACTACTAATGCTAATCTCATTACGAGACTTAGAATGTGACAATGTTCTTAAGTCTAGGGATGAGTGGACTTGTTGAATTGATCCAACTTTGCAAGAAGATGATTGAACATGAAATGTATCTCATTTCGTACTTCTTGAACAAGTCCTTGAGTTTTTAGACAATTTGGGCAAATATTGTCTTGGTTTGCCCCTGAGGAAATGGATGTTTTGAGGAGGCTCAATGTGTGTTTGAGGGTCTTCATTTTGAGAAGTAGGAAGAGGTTCTAAAAATGAGGGTGGTAATGGAACTTCTTCCATATGATCAAGGTTGTTCCTTGTTTCCCATGATGGGCTAGTTGGTGTTGTAGGTGGTTCCCGATTTAATGAGAATGTTGGCGAATGAGAGGTTCTTGGTGGTGAATGGAACAATGAATATATGTTTGGATGAGGAAGAGGCTCATTCAAGGAGTGTAGTCCATTCTTAATGAATGAAGGTTTTGATGGCTTGCTAGAACTTGCCATGTTTGGTTTAGAACTAGATGATCCTTTTTCTAGTTGGAAAGGTTTGATGCTAATCCTTGCGGTTCTCTTAGCTTTTGTTGGATGGGTTTGATGAGGTGGGATTCTAGAGTCATCCTTTCTAATAGGAGATGTTTCGGTGGATGAAATTTCATGGATCATTTGACCCTTTCTTTTGGATGATCCTATGTTTGAGGAGTTGTTGCTAAGAGCCTTTGTCATGGTGATGAAAATGCTAATGTGAGCTTCTAATTTCTGTGTTTTGAAAGGTAATTGAGGATGGTGGCATAAACCTAAGATTGTTTGGTTTATAAAGAATAATTTGAATTTGGGAATTAAATTCTTGACCACTTAGAAGGCTAAGCATGCTCTTGAGGTTTTGATCAGCTCTAGGAGGATAATTAATGTATGCTAAGAGTGGTTAGAGAACCAAAGGGTTACTTGAATTTGAATATAGAAGCTGATTAATACACTCTGCATCTATGGATCCCGCGGATCCCTCTCAGTAGGGATCCGCCTGGTTAAAGACCACACTTAAACACTCAAGCACACACTTAAACACTCAAGCACTTGTATTTCTTAGAGAAAGCACACTTAAATATGTATATGTCGTGTATGTAGAGAGAAGAAAAGATGAAACAAGAACTTGTATTTCTTAGAGAAAGCACACACTTAAACACTCAAGCACACCCCTCAAATGACACATTTGAGGGGTATTTATACTACATGAGATATACGCTAATGGGCTTGGCCATGGGCCACATTTTGGACTTGGATTGGGCTTGGATTACATGAACTTATAAAAGGCTAGCTTAACATAACTTCTAACCATTTAGCTTAGCCCAATCCACGAGCCCGTTAACTATTCTAATACAATGTCTAACACACGTTACAAAGTTCCTAACGTGAATGACCATCACTTCTATTAATTACTATTAACGCTAACAATCTCCCCCTAAGGGGTGGTCATTCAAAGATGCTCCACTTGGAAAGATCTTTACTTTTCTCGAGCTTAAACTTTGTGTGTTGACATAGAATAGTTTTAAGACTTTGTTCCTTCATGCTTTGTGATCAGTTAATGGAGTTGTCTGCCGTTTGTCAACTTCTTTGGGATGGGTGTCTCCACGTCTTTCTCCACCATGCTCACACTTCTTTTTACTTTGAATTTCCAATGATATGAAGTTCTCGAGTCGTTAAACTTTGTAGATTCTTTGACATTGACGAAGAATCATCTTAAGCTTTGAGTTGCCTTTGATTTTGATGAGAACTTTCATGTGTTGTTGGTGTGAGCATGGGAAGATGGTGCGGTCTTTCCTCCAAGGAACAATCATCAGCACCTGCATGTTTATGTTAGTGAAAAATACCAATCGATCATTGTGGACTTTTCATAGAGAATTAACCACTCCGATTTATTTTCTGATGAATGTCTTGATTCCATTCACCTTGGTCGGGCACATCAGCCGTACGAATCCCGTTGAGGGACAATTATCATTACTATGAATAGATTCAAGTAATGACCCACGTCTTCAGGATTCAATTCGTGAAAGGAATCTCCTTAGCGGGATTTTCAGCACTTACAAGTTCGAATGTCGAGGGTGTTAACAGCATAGTGTGAAAACACATATCTAATTCTTACAAAGGTTTTTCCTGAACTGGAGTCCTTCAAGTAGGCTAACACGATATACCAAAGTATATCTATAATTCAGGTGAGTCGCTGAAGTACACCGAAGCATCACCTCACGACTGTAGACCGTTTGAGACAACACGAAGCGTAATTCATAAAGAATTACCGAAGTGACATGCTGTCAGGGCTGTTTGATGTTGACCCTGGCAGGAGTTTCCATTCAATCATTGAGGATCACATATGTGAATCCCCTCATAAATGTTCTGGCAGATTGCTAAGATCTGCGTAGGACTTTAGAATATATCACATGTGTTCTTATTGATGAACAACAAGTGATGAATTATTAAGTGTTCCTAAGAGATCTTTTAATGAATCTCGTGGCTCTAGACTCGATTAGTGCATTTTGGTTTTTTCTAAGCGGAGACTAGGGAGAGGGTCTCCTTCTTCAATACCAACGATCTCTAAGAGAAAGTCGATAGATTATGTAGGGTTCCCAGTGAGAATGAAACAAATTCTTTTAAGAGGAATTGAGTGGCTAGAAGGTTAGGTGCAGTGCGTCACAGGGTCCATGACGTCTTTGTCTTCAATACCAGTGTCATCATAGTGACAACCAGTAGCAGATGAATTGAACCCGGTTTCTGCCATAAGGTTGATTATGGAAGGCTATTTCTTTTCGCCTTTTTTCTTCACTTTTCTTTTTAATTATTCAACCCCTTCTCTCTCCTTTCTCACATTACTCCTTGTTTTCAATCATACCTAAGGACTTCTAGTTCTAAACTATTGGTGATGTCCTTGGGTAGATCCCTCTGGCTCTGGCGGATCATAGGATGGATTTTTCTATCCTTAGTCACCTTATTACTTCATGACTATCATATGTTACCATAAAACCTTTTTCTTGAAAATATCTCAAAGTGTTTATGATTATAAAACATATTTTGTTAACACCTTGAGAGTTTTATATTTTCAGAAACACTCCCCCTTCACATGTGCTTATGTTGTTTTAACTTAAATCTGCACAGTGAGGATAGGGTTCGCACTTTTTGAATTGATCGACTTTCAATGAACAAGACCGATTCGAGACACGTTAACATCACTAGTGAACTAGCTTGAAATTATTACCCGTCCTGGTCAAGTCCATAGAAAGTTTCTCGAGATGGTACATTTCCTGACTTTTATTTCTTGTCAATTCATTGGTTACGACTGAGTCGAGCTCTTTTGAGATTCAAACAACGATCATTAAACATTTTTGATCACATTTTCTCCCCCTCAAAAATAGCATATTCGTGATATTTTTTATATCAACGGAGTAAAAAAAATTTTTAGAATCTTTTGAGGAGACAAACGGATTTGATTTTAGCATGAAATTGAAATATTTTGGTTTTATACTCCCCCTTTAATAAAGCATAATCAATAAAGGGTTTGGAGGGAGTTATCTTGAGCACAAAATATTTTGAAAGATTTTGAATAAACTTTTTGAATAATCTTGAAAAGGTGCTCAAGATGATGATGATTTCTCACCAGTTTTAAATGTAGTGCACTGAAGCGTACACTAGAGATTTTCTTTAGAAACACGAGTTTTGATTTGAAATAATCAAGAGTCATCATTTTTGTCCGGGTTTCGTACAAAAGTATACGAAAGCCACTGTAAAAGAAATTTTTGAGAAACGACATGTTTTAGAAAACATTTAAAGAACTCTCCCTCAAGCATCTGTACATGTCCGTATCATTGTTGAATGACATTTCTAGAAATGTACAGAATATCGATTCTACGAGAGACATGTCGTGAGAAGAATATTTTTGAATTTTTTATTTTATATTGTTTTTGTATTTTTTTTAAAGTTTTATATTTTTATATTTTGCTTTTGTTGGATTTTCAAATTTTGTATTTGGTTTTTCAAAAATATTTACAGCGAAGCTTTTTGGAAATCATTTTCAAGAAGATTCGAGAAGACGTTCTAACTCTTCAGGGGTTAGGCTTCGCATTCTAATTCGTCGAACTAAATCGTCAAACCGTTCTTTTGGAAGAGCTTTAGTAAATAGATCGGCGAGTTGGTAATCTGTCTTCACAAAAAATAATTCAACAGTACCTTCTTCTACGTGCTCTTTGATGAAGTGGTAGCGGACTCTGATATGCTTAGTCTTTGAGTGATGAACAGGATAGCACGATATGGCTATGGCACTTTTTGAGTCACAATACATATGAATTTTATCGAAAGTAAAGCCATAATCTGTGAGTTGTGTTCTCATCCATAGAACTTGAGCACAACACGCAGATAGAGACACATACTCGGCTTCAGCGGTTGGAAGTGCAGTACAATCTTGTTTCTTTGACGACCAGCTTACTAACTTTTCACCCAAAAATTGAGCTCCTCGATGTACTTTTGCTGTAACTTGATCACCTGCGTGGTCCACATCTGAAAAGGCTACTAGATCAAATCCGGATTCCTTCAGATACCAAAGTCCCATGTGAATGGATGTCTTCAAGTACCGAAAGATCCGTTTAACCTCTTTGAGGTGCAGTTGGTAGGCTTTGGCTCGAAACCGTGCTAATAAGCAAACAACAAAATGAATATCGGGTCGAATAGCAGTGAGGTACATGAGAGAACCAATCATGCTCCGATATTTCTTCGGATCGATAGGTTTCCCAAATAAATCGGCTCGAATTTTTGGTGAAGTTACCATTGGTGTACCGACCGAATCACAATTATCCATACCATGATTTTTCAAAATCTCAGTTGTATATTTAGATTGATTAAATAAAATTCCACGAGGGGATTGATGTATTTGTAAACCAAGAAAAAACTTTAGTTCCCCCATTATGGACATTTCAGATTTTCTTTTCATTAGATTTTCAAAAATGTTTTGAGAGATTCGGATTAGTGGACCCAAAAATGATGTCGTCCACATAAATCTGAACAATCAAAATGTCATTGTTGTATTTTCGAGTAAACAAGGTAGGATCAACAGTGCCTTTGGTGATATTGTTTTTGATCAAGAAAGAGGATAGTTCGTCATACCACGCTCTCGGAGCTTGTTTCAAACCATAGATTACCTTTTTTAGTTTGTAGATGTAGTCTGGATGTTCCATGTCAATGAAGCCTTCTGGCTGACTCACATACACTTCTTCTTTCAGAGTTCCATTTAAGAACGCAGTCTTTATGTCCATCTGATAAACCGTGATGTTTTTATGAGCTGCATAGGCTACGAAAATCCTGACTGCCTCAAGTCTGGCTACCGGCGCGAATGACTCTTCAAAATATATTCCTTCTTCCTGTCTGTATCCTTTGGCCACTAGACGAGCTTTGTTGCGAATGACAGTCATTTCTTCATCCTTTTTGTTCTTCCATAACCATTTGAGATCAATGACACATATGTCAATTGGTCATGGAACCAAATCCCAAGAGTCATGTAGACGGTATTGGAGAAGTTCCTCCTGCATCGCTTCTATCCAAGCGTTTTCTATCATTGCCTCCCGAATGTTCTTTGGTTCTTTATTGCTAATTGCGCAAAGGTAAATGCACAAGTCGCAGTCTGTGCAAGTTGGCGTCTCGTCTGAATTGGCCTTGAAGGTTCACCAATGACTTGTTCAATTGGATGGTCTTTTGTCCACTTCAGAGTAGAAGGATACCATTGGTTTAACGTATGTGAGTTAGATGGTTATCGTAAGCTTGAAGATGATTCAGCTGTATCCGTAGAAAATGGGTTTTCGAATACGTCTTCATCTAACGTTGCATCATTTTGGTTTTGTGTAGGTTATTCTTGAAATGATATGTTTTGGTTTTGCTCATCAACTGTTGGTAGAACGGTTGCAAGAACTGGAGTTGTTGTAGATGATGTTGATGGAGTTGGAGCATTGGTTTCGACTGTGGTAGATGCATCTTCTGTTGGTGGTGGTTGATGATTTTGAGCGGGTGCAGCGGAATGATGGTTTGATGCATTTGTCGCGGTTCCACCATAGTATTCATCGAACATTAACTCGAAGAAATTCTCCTATTCTTGTTCTGATGGTTTGTCAAATGAAGTATATGGAGCACTTTCGGTTACGAGTCCTGAACTGATGTGTCCAGAATTCTGTGGGTTTGGTGCGGGTCCTAATCTGTTTTGATTAGAAGCCACCGGGTTAAGCGCGGGTTCTAGAGCGAGTTTCTCAGAAGCCATATGTGAAAGTTCGTCAAAATTCACATTCATCGCCTCCATTATCTTCCTAGTTCTTCTGTTATACACCCTGAATGCCCTCGAGTTATCTGAGTATCCAATGAAGATTCCAATATCACCTTTAGCTTTCAGTTTACCTAGATCTTCTCTGTCATTCTTCGGATAGCACAAAGCGCCAAACACGTGAAGGTAAGAGATAATAGGTTTTCTGTTGTTCACGAGTTCATATGGGGTTTTATTGAATCTTGGATGGATTAGGGATCGGTAACGAGTGAAACAAGCAGTGGCAATAGCATCAGCCCATAGAAATAACGATGCACTAGAATAAATTAGCATTGTGCGAGCAGCTTCCACAAGAGTTCGATTTCTTATTTCAACAACCCCATTCTGTTGTGGAGTTCTAACAACTGATGTCTGATGTGTGATTCCAACATCTTTAAAATAAGTTCTTAACTCCTGATTTGTAAATTCGGTGCCGTTGTCTGTTCTTACTACCCTTACTGGAGCTTGAAGAAGTACTTGAATACATTTCAGAAAGGTGATGATGATGCCTGGTGCTTCGCCTTTTGACCTCAGAAACTTAACCCATGTATATCTTGAATAGTCATCGACGATAACAAGAATATATTTTTTTCCCATTAATGCTTTAAACTCTCATTGGGCCACATAAGTCCATGTGCAACATATGCAACTTTGCTTCTGAACTAGGTACATATTTGGGTTTATATGATGCTTTTTTGCTTTTTCCTTGTTCGCATGACGGACGTAAGTGATCCTTGGTGTATTTGAACTTTGGAAGTCCGTTGACGATGTTGTCTTTGGCAAGTTTGTTGATAGTGTCGAAATTGAGATGGGATAATCTTCTATGCCACAACCAGGACATTGTTCCAGATGCTCGTGTCATAAGACATATTGGAGATGAAGAGACCATTTGGTTTATGTTGATAGCATACAAGTTTGTGTCACGATTCCCAGTTAAGAGATCAATGCCATCCAAGTTTCAAACGAAGCATGCATTTCTCCTAAATGCAACCTCTAAATCTGCATCACAGAACTGCCCGACTGAAAACAAATTGTGTCCCAACCCTTCGACATAGTAAATCCGAATGATCAAATAATTTCCAAAAGGTAGATCTCCATAACCCATGATAGCTGCTACATGATCATTTCCAAAGCGTACGGTTCCCATGAATTTCCAAACGAAATTGATCAGCCTTCGTGATTCCGGTCATGTGCTTGGAGCAACCCGAAATCGACGATCCAAAGACATATTTTGATAACCCGCCAAATACGTAAAAAGATGTTTTGGAAACCGTTTCGATTTTGGTTCCTTTGGGTTATAGGTAAAATCCTGATCACACTCATAGAAGTTTTCTACTGGGTATATTGGTTTAGCACTCATTCTACCATTCTGGAGTGTGAAAATTCTACTTGTTGGTTTCCAAATATCATCCCTAAAGTAAACACTATGCTTCTTATCAGCAGTGTAAGACCTAAATCTTGCAACTAGACTTCCGATTGGTTTAGCATAAGTTCTTTTTGGAATGTTCTTTTGAACAGGCTTATCATTCACATTTTTAGAAACATAATCATCTTGAAAATTAATTAAAGATTTCTTGCAAGTTACACAAACAAATTCAACACATTCATTAAACATAGCAAGTTTCTTAGGTTCATTACATTCAGATGAAATGTCTTTCTTATTACAAAGCGGGAAATTCCTAGGGTGTTCTTCTACTTTCTTTTCTTTATTCAAGCTACTACTCTTAGAGGTAGGCGAGACTATATTGTTCCTTGTATTGCTCCTAGGATTTAGTCTGCTGCTCCTAGAGGTGCTTTCTAGTCCTGTAGAAGGTAAGACACACACATTAGGATCTACATTTTTATCAAGAGAAGTGGTTTCGGCTTTTCTAGTCTCTTTAGAGTGCTTGTTTAAACTTATGTCATTCGTTCCATATGGTTTAGATGTGGAGGCAGACGCATTAGTGGTACTCATCCTAAAAAGGCCAGGTGCTAAAACTTTTGGTTTCTCGATAACCGCTTTTTCATATTCAACAATCTTTTCTTTTTGCTTTTGCAAGGCAGGTGGAGTGATTGGTTTTGACAAATCATTTTTCTCATTGAATTTTGGAGGAGGCTGAGAAATAGACATTATTGGTTTGAAAACCGGTTTGGGAACATTTGCTTTCTCCTCAGTCAATGGTTTTGCAATCTTAGTATCCACAGCCTTTCCTTTTTGACAGTCCAGCTGAGCCCTCAAAAGATCATTTTGCTCTTTCATGTCCTGGTAGGCATTCCTCTGTTTTTTGATCAAGTTGTTTAGAATATGAGACATTTTTTTTTCCAAGTTTTTCAAGAGCTTTTTCATATTTTGAAACAATTGCGGAGGTCTCAGACTAGAGTCTTTCATGATCTTCAACAGAATATGTTTTAAAAAAATGGACATGATATAAGTAGTTATAACATCTTCGAAAAGAGAATCATTTAAATTTTCCAAAACTTTGATGTGTTCAAAACATTCATTAGCTTTCTTTACCAGGGATGTATGGTCCTTGACAAAGTCACATGTTTCTTTAAAAAATGCTTGTTCAAAATGAATTACCCTCGCACTGATGTTATTTAGTGGAATGGCAATTTCAGTTTCAAAAACCTTTTTCATTTCATTATGAAAACTAGAAAACCAGTTGTTAGTACTGATATTGGTTTTAGTTTTAACAATCTCTTGAAGTTCACCAATTCTAGTTTTAACGTAATCTAAAAATATTCTTGCATCACTTGTGTTAAATGGATTGTTTGAAGACATTTGTTCCATGTTCGAAAATGATTTTGAGAAAACAATTGGTTTTGAAATTGGTTTTGACTCTTTGTTTGAAACTGGTTTTGACTCTTTGTTTGAAAAACTGGATGTGATGGAAAACTTTGACTTTTCTTTTTGGAGAACAAATTTTATTCCAGAAATTTTGTTAAGTTTGTTGCAATCGATTGGTTTTATTTCTGGATTCTTTTGTTTCATTTTTTATCTACTCTCATCAATTAGTTCTAATGTTTCATGAGAATCACGAACTTCTACGGGTTCATGTTTATCTAACAAAGCTTTTCCATTATACAAAACATTATGTTCTTTCTGAGCTTTCTTGAGTGCACAAGGAGGTTTGTTCCCAAGAGCCATTTTTTGAGTAGTATGAAAGTACGGGTTTGTCTGATTTGTTAAAATGTTGACTGTTTGAGCTGAATGACCCGTTATAACAAGCAAATTTTCCAATTTGTTGATTTGTTCATTCTTCTCAAGAATTTCATCAAGAAGAGAATCTTTTCGTTTTGAAAAATCAGCTATCAACTTTTTCTTCTCTTTTTCATAATCAGAATAAGTTTCTTTTTGTTTAGAAAGCTGGTTTTTAAGATCAGAAATTTCTTCGTTTAAAGATTTTATTTTCAAGCTCAAATTAACATCTAGTGTGTCATACTTGATTTGCAATTATTTTTCTCTTAAACCGAAATTTCGATAACCAATTTCTAATTATGACTCTTTGTTTTTGTGAAATTCAAAAGCTTTTGCATTCTCCTTGTACCTCTCAAGCTCACGGTCACAATTTATCATTCGCGGCCTTAACATCGCGATTGACATTTTTCACTTTCTCAATTCCAATGCCACAATTATTAATCAATGATTCAAATAAGGCACGCATGTTTCCTCATCAGCCTCGTATTTTATGCCACGACCTACCCAATAGGATCCACATCTGGAGTTTCAGAATTAATATTGCTACTACTCGGATTGTCTAGGTATGTATCGTAAGTAGGTGCTGGCGTCACAAAATGCTGTTCATCATTAGTAAACACATAAATATGACATTGTTATAGCATGGATCAATGATTGGTACCTGAGATACTGCGTTGGCGTCATAAACAGGAGGTGTGTCAGAATCCGTGTCGTACTTAGCCTCCTGAAGATTTGCCATGAAGATGCACTTTGCATTTATATCTTCTCGTTCTTCCATTTCATCCATAATAGCTATAAATTCATGTTCCTCAGCACTCAACTGCATCCCTGCTTCTGACTTTTGTGCCAACAGCAATGCTTTCTGAAGATACGCAGAATCCTTCTTTTTCGGCTTTGCAGGGCAATTCCTTGCAATGTGACCCACTCCTTGACAATTGTAACACGTAACCCGATTAGCCTGATTCATATTTCCATAATTTCCAATGACTGGAGCTGCAACATTCCCATTCTGATTACCCACTGCTCTATTCCCAACATTCTGACCCATCTCATTTCCAACATTTTGACCCAACTGATTACCATGATACGGAACCGCCTGATTACCCATGTGAAATCCAGTAGCATATCCCTGTTGATTCCCAATAACTCCAACCATTTGTCCTTGTTGACCCAATAACTCCAACCATTTGTCCTTGTTGGTGTGGAATAGCGTTCTTTGAATACTTTAGTCAAATAATCAAATGTATTTGACAAAGCCTCTGTTTGTTCAGCTTCAAAGTCAGTGATTCCTGCTTCCTGGTATTGTGGATATTGTTGTTTTTAAATGACTTGTTGTACTGGTGGATAGAATTGTTGTTGAGGGATAACAGCTAGTGGTTGTAGAATGTATTGCTGCAAGTTGTTTTTAGTGGAAGATGATGAAGGTTTTTGTGGTGTGTTCACTAGAGTTTGTGACTTTGCAATAAGTGCCAAGGGATCATGATTCTTTGCCAATATTTCTTTCCTAACTTCACTGACTTCAGCTTGGTTTTGTTTTAGAAAATCATAGAGTTGATCAAAGTTCACCTGATGTAAGTCCTTTGTTTGGTTGACAATAGTGACATAGCGTCTCCATTCTTCTTGAAGATTGTTGAGACATTTGATGTTACTCACAATAGTTCTGGGTGTCAACTTGTTTCTGATAAGCTCATTCATCAACGTGCAAAACCTTCCACAGTAACATTCAATGAATTCTCCTGGTGCTGATGTAAACCTCTCCCATTCAGTTAGCAGCTTGTTCTCCATGTCTTGTTGTCCGATTTCTGTTCCATAACATAGCCGTCTAACACGTTCCCACATATCGTAAGTAGTTTCACAGCTATCTACAGCAGCAAAGATGTCTCTTGGTAATCCCAATTGGACGATGTGTATTGCCATGTCATCTGCTTCGATCTGCTGCTTATCCTCTTCATTGTATTCAGATTCATGTTGCTCACGAAAGAATGGTTGAACAGGAGGTGTTCCATTAGGATCTCTAGGGTCTTGGACTTGTCGGGGCTCGAAGGGTCCTTTCATAATGGATTGAATCATTAGTTTTCCATTAGGTTTGATCTTGATGTAGCGGAGCATACGACTTGTCCATTGAAGATATCCACCTTTTTCCAGCATAGGAGGACAGTTTTCTGCACCGGCTGCATGAATATCTTGCTGAGTTTCCAGTATTTTATGATAAATTTGATGTAGGATCGATTCAACGATAAAGGAGTTGTGTTTCATGAAAATTAAGCTCGGTTGTTGTAGAGAAAATTTGGTCTGAAAACTTAAAAACCTCAATAACTTCCTTTCGGAGGGGATTTGGGCCTCTAAAAATTCGTTTCACGACTTCGTGGTGAAACCTCACAATATTCAGGCTGTTCCGATCGTTTTGGCAGGTATTTCACTGAAAACGGAGTTACGGTTCAAAAGCTATGGCCGTTTGAAGTTTTGCGGAAAATCTTACTCAGAACTTGTTCTTAGGCGTAAACTTTGGGTTCCTTGGCGTAAAATTGGTCCTTAGGCGTAAGATTTGAAGCTTATGCATAAAAATTGTGCTTACTCGTAACAATTAACACTTATGCGTAAACAATATCCTTACGCGTAAGATTTTACTCTTAGGCGTGAAAAATATGTTTACTTGTAAGGTTTAACTCTTAAGCGTAAACCACTGTCTTAGGCGTAAGATTGAAGTCTTTGGCGTAAAAATTGTCTTACGCGTAAGAAAGAATCGTATCTCACTAACTTGTCCAAGCTAGCGAGATTTCACAAGTCGAAGTATTCCACAAACTTATCCAAGTCATGGAAGTACTGAGTAACTGTTGTTGCACGAAGATTCTTCACCAAATGCTTAAGTGTAAACCTTAGGCGTAAACTTCACTTCTTACACATAAACCTTAAGCGTAAGAAAAGGGTTTTCACTTTTCTTAGGCGTAAAACTAGGGTTTTGACTTTTTGTACTTGAAATCCTTACGCGTAAACAGATGATTTTTGCAAAAACATAAATTTTCACCCAAAAACATGATTCCAAATGATTTCTTTTGCACAAAATTCTTCCAAAACACTTAAAGATCAATAAAAACTACAACTTTAGCTTAACAAACATGTAAAAAGAAAAACTTTAAGCCAAAGAGCTCACATTTTTATGGAAAAAACGCAACTTTTTGTAACGCTTTAACAAAAAACGTAACACAAACACTCCTAAACCATTGTTAGGCGATTGATACCAATTGTAGGACCTTGTTTTTATCAACCTTATCACGATACCAACCTTAACACACAAGTATAACACGTAAAACACTAAGCGTAAAGATGAAGAAAGGTAAAGATGGTGACTTGAAATATGTATATGTCGTGTATGTAGAGAGAAGAAAAGATAAACAAGAACTTGTATTTCTTAGAGAAAACACACACTTACACACTCAAGCACACCCCTCAAATGACTCATTTGAGGGGTATTTTCCCTTGACCAGCACTAACGACAATATTTTTAGTACTACCAGACTTAAAATAGTCAACCAGTATTAACCATGACTCACCAGACTTAACCATTTTTCACTTACAGTACAAATGGCACGGCTTCCATCTTTCTTTCATCTATGCAATTCCTGGAAATTTGATTCAAAAACCAAGAAATATACAACAGGTAGTTCTTTAAACCAGAATTAACTTAAATTGTCTACCAGAATTAATTCCTAGAACAACCAATTATAAAGAACTTGTTTAAGCACATCAAAAATATTGTAGCAAACACATAAATCAAAGTTACTTCTAGGTGTTCTAAATTCACCAAATCAAAGTAACACATAGATGTTTATAATACATCTATTATGATCTAACTATCCATAGTGTAGCCTATGCTACCACCAAAGGTAACAGAATCTCCTTGGACTTCTTCAAACTCCTCCAAGTGATCCTTGTTACCAGTCATGTGCCCAAAGCACCCACTATCAACAATTCCCCTACTTCCTAGCATCTGGTGTGGATGTTCCTGCACATTAAAAAGAGAAATTAGTTTCTCTTGAGGACCCATTCATGTACAGGCTTGGGTCTGCCTTGTGGACCTTGAGAATTCTAAGTATAAACTGAAGATGGTCCACTATTACTCTTGGAGTGTGTTTTGGTCTGTCTCCAAGTATAACCTGCTGAGGGCTTAACACAAGTCCCCCTATTACCCTTTGCAGCATAAGATTTAAAAGTTTGAGCTGCATTATGAACTATGGGTCTCCTCACAGGTGAATGTGAACCATAATAAAGTCTTTGGTTGAATTGATTCACCTGTGGTTGTCTAAACTTGGGACTGGGTGAAGTACTGGTAGGTTTTGGTTGTTTAAATTTAACATTCATATACCCAGAATTAAATTTGGCTTGACCAGAATTAACATGACCAGTATTAACCCTAGACATGTTACCAGAATTAATATTTTGCCTACCAAAATTAATTGGTACACCAGTACTCACTTTTGGTTTAACAGAATTAACAAATGAATTACCAATATTAACATGTACTGGTCTAGAAACAAACTGATTAGCATGATTAATTCTATTTGCATTATTCCACACTGGTCTAACTATACCATTACCACTGTTTACAGCCATTTTCTTTCTCAGCTCAGCCTCTTTAGCCATTCTTTTCTCATGATAATCATAGTCTCTTGTTAAATGGCTTAGGCTACCACACACAAAACAACTCTTTTTAGTGAAAGAGTATCCACCCCTAAATTCTCTCTGCATAACCCATTCCAATTCTTTCTGTCTACTTTAGGTGTCTCAAATTTAATCTGTTTCCTAGGAGTTTTTACGTGTTGGACACAACTAGGTTTAACTATTTCTGGTTTATACACAACAGTTTTAGCAAAAATGACAGACTCAGCTTGTTTTTGTTTGGGCACATAAGGCTTACTGATTGAAACTGGTTTGGAAATCTTTATGGGTTCAGATTTAAGCTCAAGAGAACATTCAGAGACACTCCCAATGGATCCCTCATTGTCATTAGATTGACAGGTAGAATACTCACTGGAGTTGTCTTCTGAGACACTGCTTCCAGGACTCTTTCCAAAGGATCCTTCACTGTCATTGGATTGACAGGTAGAAAATTTAATGGAATAGTCTTGAGAAGCAAGTGTTTCAGGGTTTTTCCATTTGTTGTAATCAAGTAAAGACCCATCAAACTTTTGTTCAGGTTTAGGTGTGTAGTCTTCATTAAGTGGTGGTAGAACTCCTTTATAATTATCAGTTTTAACAAATATTTTATAAAGTGGTTTACCAATATAGTCTTCTTCTGAACTACCAAGTATACCAGGTTTCATCTCTTCCTCGTAACTCAAAACCTCACTATCTGATTTAATCTGATAGCCTAAGCCCAATTTACAATTAGAGCTCATTCCAGTATTAATTAGCCTATGTAGATTTTTGGAAGACTCCCCCAAATACCCAACTATTTTCTTTAACTCATCTCTTTCTTGTTGAGCTTTCATACCAATTCTTCTATATTTCCTTAGCTTTTCATCCTTAGCAAAATTATCATTAGCTTGAAAAATTAGTTTTTCATTTAGTGATGAATTTTGTTTTTGAAGTTTTGAAATTTGTGCTTCTAACATTTTGATTGCATTGGTATAAGCTAGAATTTGTGCTTCCTGTTCTCTCAACTGGGTTAATTGCTCATCACTTTGCGTTTTAAGTTGGTTATATGAATCAAAAAAGAGTTTGGAAAATAGAGATACCTCATTGTTTGAGCCAATGGCTATGAAAGCAGAGTGATTGGTAGACTCTTCTTTAACATGTTCTCCCCAATTGATAGCACCTCCATCCATGGTCAGCAGCCCAACCTTTTGAGTCTCCTGCTTCTTAGCTTCCTTTGTTTGATAAGAAGATCCCTTCTTCTTCCTATCAGTAGCCACAGGAGATCTACATTCCCTTGAAAAGTGACTAGGCTTATGGCAGTTGTAGCACTCAAGCTTCTTTTTATCAAAGCAAACAGGAGTCTTTGGATCATAATGAACTCTTCTACCATGTCTCTTAAAGAACTTGTTCATCCTGATAGCAATCATAGCTATCTGCCAGTTTATATACATCTCCTTAATATCTGCATCATCAATCTGCTTCAGCTCTTCATTAAGCAAATCCTCTCTTCTGATGATTTAGCAAAGAGAGTAGATAACCTCATCAGCAACTCCAGCAGGTGCCCCTCTTTCTTTAGTACTTAATGAAGGAGTACTATAACTACCGCCAGACTTAACTTGGTTAATACTGCTCTTGCCATGTGAGACAAAAGCAACATTCTGAGAGCTAGAAGAGGATGGTTTTGACACATTCTTGATTTCCTGTTCAAAAACCCTTAGGTTGTTGTATAGATCATCAATTGACATGATGTCAATTTCAGGTTTGGTTCTCATGGTCATTGCCAGACTTGACCATTCTTGTGGCAAAGACATGAGGAATTTGTGATTTGCATCCTCATCAGAAACACTAGCACCATAGGCCTCCAATTGTGACAATAGTTGTTGAAACCTGTCATAGCCCTTCTCTAATCCTTTAGAGCTGGAAATAGTAAAGGCCTTAAATTATTGTTTGTAGACAGCCTTTTGCATCTTTTTGGAGTTAGCATTCCGTCCAAATCTTACTTTGATTTCCTCCCAGATCTCCTTTGCATCATCCATCCCATGAAAACGTCTTATATGATCCTTGGGAAGTGCCATTAACAAGATGTTCTTGGCCTTTCTCTCCTTCTCTACAGCAAGAATTTCAGTAGCAGTAACAGGTAGCAATAAAGTGTAAGTGCCATCTTTTCCTTTGGAAACCTTGTTTTTAGAGTTTCCTTTTAGTATCACCTTCAATACTTCATTATCAGTGTATTCTAGATAGTGCCCCATCTCCATTACCCAGATGTCATATTCATCTTTCTTCAATAGTGGAAGCTTCATGTTGGAGATGGTTGTGGTATTTGTGATTTAGGATTGCTTAGGTTGAGAGTTGTCTGCTCCATATTCATGGTTGGATTCTTCATCATTGGGTGGTCAGAGAAGGTTTCATTTGCTTTTTCAGACATGTTTGATGTTTTCTGGTTTGGAATGAGTGTTTGTGTTTGTGTATCTTCAACAACAGAGTCCTTCTATAGGCTCTTATACCACTTGTAGGTCCAAAGTTATGGATCTAAGTAGCCTTTATATGACTTATAGCAAACTTGAATAAATCCAAATTTACTATGTGAAGAACTCTTAACAAATCCTTAATGTGCTAATGAGGAAACTTAACACAATAAGTATGAAGAATACAATGATATACTAACTTCGTATATTCTATTGATTGCTTTGATCAATGGTTAAGGCTTACAACTCATACCTTAACCTAATACATTATGGATCCTTTTATACACCAAGAAAACCCTAATTGACTACAAAACGTGTAGAAGGATAAAGATATCTCTTCCTAAGATACCTCTACGCATACATATCCTTCCCTAATATAACTCTAACAAACTATTCTGTTTTATCATAAACA
Source organism: Chrysanthemum makinoi (assembly GCA_910596185.1). Classification (NCBI taxonomy): domain Eukaryota; kingdom Viridiplantae; phylum Streptophyta; class Magnoliopsida; order Asterales; family Asteraceae; genus Chrysanthemum; species Chrysanthemum makinoi. The sequence goes on along the minus strand of OU343220.1, from coordinate 51,534,918 downwards.
GAACTAACTATAAATACTAACCTGTATTAACTTAGGTCTGCCAGACTTAACTTTGTACTGACAGACTTAACAACGAATTATAAGCCTACCAGACTTAACCTTTATACTGGGCAGTGTACCCGGTCGTGCGTAGTGTAGTATTCGGTAAAACCAAGGTCGTCCCAAGAGCTATGTGTGCGGATTTAAACTAAGTCTAGATGTCACAGATTTTAAATAGATTTTAAGGTGGAAATGATTAACTACTAATAAAACAAGAAAGGAGAGCAAATAGAGGCGAGGGTTGTGATCAATAGAGGAGAGAGGTGTTAACCTAGTTACTCATCCTATCAAGTTATGTTTACGTCTAATTACTTCCAATTACTTCAGGTGGGGTGAAAATCGCTAGGACAACATTTGGTCAGTTCGTCCTAACCTATCAGCAAAAGGGTTCCACTGGAGAAATCGGTGACTGTCATGAGTCCAGCTTGTTCTACCCCTAAGCCAAGTCTTCATACCGCACATGCAAGATTCATAATAATGAGTGCCCGGGCGATAGCATCTTAAACACTCATCCCCAACTTCTTAAGTTCATCCAAACAGTAGGTGATCAGTTGGACAAATCGCACAAGCAGAAAGGGTCGTCAGTTGGTCATATCTTACCCTTCCTACTCAGTCTACCTACTTAGGGTCAGTTGGTCATATCTCCTAAGTAACTAGCCACTACCGCCATTCAAAACTACCAAAACAAGGGTAGCTACCAAGAAACTATGCATGCATACACTTAGAAATAATTATACGTGTAAACATAAACAAAACAATTAAGGAATCATAACTAGGCCAGCACCAGAGGTGCTTAGCTGCTCATATTAACTAAAACAATCAATTCAATATTTAACATTACGAAATACATGAATTGAAGGTAAAGAAAAGATAAATGGCTAATGCTTATCGTAGGGGAGTGATTTCTCCCTTGGAGATTGCTCTGTATGCTCCTATAGATCTGCCTTCGACTTCTACTCATGTTCACTTGATGTTGTGTGTGAAATGGGATGCTTTGAAATGCTGGAATTCGAGGGGTATTTATAGGCCAAATCTGGTTACGGCGTAACTAATGTTAAGAGTTACGCCGTAACATCCAATTCTTCGTTTTTGCACTGAAAATGCTGGTTACGGCAACATCCGAAGGACTTACACAGATCTTCAATAAATCTTAGTTACGCCGTAAATGAGACAATAGTTACGGCGTAACTTACAGCAGCGCGGAACCTCATTTGACCTAGTTGGTTACGTCGTAATCTTTGGGAGAGTTACCGTAATCTTGTTGAGTTGGTTTTTGAGCCACGCTCTTGTTTCTGGCGTAATGTGAGAGGGAAGTTACGCCGTAACATCTTCAAAATGAGCATACTATGATATATCTTCAATAAACTCTCCAAATCCGCGTCTTTTTAGCTCAAATTCTCGTAATTTACCTGAATGTAAAATATAGAGTAGAGCAAGCGTAAATCCATATAAATGATATAAAATACGAGCATTATCGGGGGAAATTGACACTTAATATTCAGGTTTATTTGATCTTATCAAATATCCCCCCACTTGAACTCTACTTGCCCTCAAGTAGACCTTATTAGATAGATTTCTAAAAAGATATCTCCCATTATCTGGAAAATATAAGTTTACAAATCTCTTATGCTAGAATAAAACAAAGCCGAACACCTCACGAAATGGGAACAAAACACTCAAATTTCTCAACTATTATAAGTCTCAATTTCGGGGTGATCACTCATTGCACAGTCATAGCATGTATTCTATCATAAGCTTGGCGGTTACACAAATCTCCACCACTAAAGTTAAGGACAAAACAATTCTTGAAGGAAATATGGGTAGACACAACAAGGGTTAAGGGTGATTTGTCATTACTAACATGTCAAGGCGAAGTGGACAAAATCAATGATACATGACCACATTCATGGCCAAGACACCAAAGATTGCTCGCTGCATCACCTATACACGCTTCATGACTAAGGGTAGGATAAGAAATGGGATAAAATTGGTGTAAAATAAAATCAAGCAGATAGTCTAAATCTATAACCAAGTCATTACCACTTACTGTTCGCCCAAAGTTCAAGTTTCGAAGTTAAGAAATCAGATCATGATATTACCAGGTAGATGTGCCATTAGAGGACGTCATGATGGGCACACTTCCAACTTCATTCTTCAAATGTGACCGAGGTGGCCTCCTCGATACTAAGTCTATATTAAGCTCATAACAATAGTGCTTAAAACATCGCACTTTACAAACAAATGAATAACAATAATAATTTTTTTTTATTTTTTTTTAAGATAACATAATAACTAAACATAACATCCCCCCACTTGAGATGAACAATATTAGACTTTGGGGGGGTCTTCAATGATCTTTAAGGATATGTTTTCGAAGAGAGCGTGATTCCCGAACCTTTCCTCTTGAACCTTGAACTTAGGCAAATAATGACTTCCCAATTACAAATATAGACTACATGGTAGGCTAAGGTGTAAAGGTGTATCGAAACAAAATGTTGGGTGAACAAAATGAAAGGAATGGCTCAGAAGGGTGTATCTAGGGGTATCTTGCACTAAAGGTGAGTGCAACAAAAGGGTTTAACATGGGGGTCGAGAAGTCGAGGTGACTAATCGATAGACACACAATGATAGGCCTATAATACTGCCTTCTTAAAGGTATCTTGCACTAAAGGTGAGTGCAACAAAAGGATTTAACATGGTTTAACATGCCGGATCAGTTTGTCAAATAGCAACGAAATGAGATAATATGAAAAACCTGTATGGATCAAAATCAGGTGACCCGAGTCATGGATGTCCAACCAGATTTACAGAATGCACAGTTAACTAACAAGAGGGCCGTTGGCATAAAAAGATCCACAATGTCAAAAGACTAGTAAGAAACACAAGTCACATTCAAGTATAAATACAAGTCGTATTTATACTTGAATTTAAAGCATAATTGATGAATCCTCTCTCGTATTTATAAACACAAGTCGTATTTATACTTGAATTCATTTGCAGGGGAAACTGTTGCAACTGAAACTTCGTTCGTTTGCTCCTTTTCGTAATATAACTTGATTCGGTGCCCATTAACAATGAAACTTCCACCCTGTTTGTCATAGAGTTCGACATACCCGGATGGATATCCATGTTTAACGATATATGGTCCAAACCATTTTGGTTGTAATTTAGGAGCTTTGAATTTGAATTTCATGTTAAAAAGCGAACTTTATCCCGGCTTTGAATTCTTTTCGAATTGTAGCTTTTTATCGATAAGCTTTTGTTCTTGCCTTATATAGTTTGGAATTTTCATAAGCTCGGAGTCTTAATTCATCGAAGTTCGCAATTGCAGGAATCTCTTCTCTCCAGCTATTTTGAGATCGGTGTTACAGTTTCTGAGAGCCCAATAAGCACGATGTTCAACTTCGAATCCAAATGACAAGTCTTTCCATACAAGAGTCTCAAAGGAGTTGTGCCAATAGGAGTTTTATAAGCCGTACGAAATGCCCACAGAGCATCGTCAAGTTTCTTTGCCCACATGGAAGGATTGTCCTTCACCTGTTTTTCTAGTATTATTTTGAGAGCTCTGCTGGTATTTTCAACTTGACCACTGGTTTGTGGATATGATGAATCTATGATGATCCATATCTTTTCATGGTTTTTCCATTTGTTGGTTACAAAAATGGGTTCTCGATACGCTTATTAATGCCTTGGGAGGGAATTCCATAACGAGCGAAAAGCTTTTTGAGGAAATTAACGACGACACGAGCATCGTTGTTGGTAAAGCTTCACGCCCATTTGGACACATAATCTATAGCAACGAGAATGTATTCGAATTTGTGGGATTTAGGAAAGGTCCCATGAAATCTATTCCCCAAATATCGAATATCTCACACACTTGAATGCTTGTTAATGGCATTTCTCTTCGAGATTGGTGGTTCTTTGGCAAGCGTCACAATTTGAACAAGTGTGTGTGCTTTTGAATATTGTTGGCCAATAGAATCCAAAATCAAAACTTTTTAGCGTGGTGGAAGGACCATAATGTCCCCTTGAGCCATGATGACATTCGTCAAGAATTTTGCGGTTTCGGAACCGAAAACACATCTTCGGATCATCCCGTCAGGACACATTTTGAAAAGATATGGCTCTTCCCAAAAATAGTAATTAAGTTCCGAAAAGAATTTGCTTCTTTGAGCATGAGTTAGACCTTTTCTCGAGAATTCCTCCTGCGAGGTAGTTCGCAAAGTCAGCAAACCAAGGATCGCGGTTCCATCGATGGTCATGAGAGTTTCATCAGGAAAATAATCATCGATTTCCTCTTCTTTTAATTCCTCAAGATCGGGGTTTTCAAGACGAGATAAGTGATCAGCGGCAAGATTCTCTGCTCCTTTCTTATCTTTGATTTCGATGTCAAATTCTTGGAGTAGCAAAATCCATCGAATAAGACGTGGTTTAGCATCTTGCTTGGTGAACAGATACTTGAGCGCCATGGTCGTGAAAACGACTCGCTTTTTAGAGCACGAGGTATGATCGAATTTGTCGAATGCTTAAAACGACGGCCGAGACTTTTTGGTCACGTATAATTTTGCTGAGCACTATTCAGTGTCTTGCTAGCAAAATATATAGGCCGAAAGTGTTTTCCTTCACGTAGGCCTAAGACGGCTCCAACAAAGAAAATCGCTTGCATCGCTCATAAGTTCGAAGGGTAGTGACCAATTAGGTGAAACCATGATCGGAGCACTAGTAAGTTGAGATTTTAGTGTTTCGAAAGATTTTATGCAATCTGCATTGAAGTCAAAGATAGATTCTTTCTCAAGAAGTTTTGTCATCGGACGATATTTTTAAAAATCTTTGATGAATCGGCGGTAAAAACGAGCATGTCCTAAAAAACTTCTATCGGCTTTGACGTTAGTTGGTGGTGGAAGTTTTGAGATGATATCGACCTTTGCTTTGTCTACTTCCATTCCTGCACTGGAGATTTTGTGGCCAAGCACAATTCCTTCGGTTACCATAAAGTGACATTTTTCTCAGTTAAGGACAAGATGTGCAGCTTCGCATCTTTCGAGCATTTTGTTGAGATTAGAAAGACAAGCTTCAAACGAGTCTCCAAAGACTGAAAAGTCATCCATGAAAACTTCCATGGAGGTTTCTAGCTTGTCTTGGAATATGGCGATCATACACCTTTGAAAAGTCGCTGGTGCATTGCAAAGACCAAAAGGCATACGCCGATATGCGTAGGTTCCAAAAGGACAAGTGAAAGTGGTCTTTTCTTGATCGTTAGGATTGATAGGAATTTGGAAATATCCTGAAAATCCCTCGAGGAAACAAAAGATATTATTTCCTGCCAGTCTTTCAAGCATTTGATCCATGAACGGGAGCGGAAAGTGATCTTTTCTGGTGGCTTTGTTTAACTTACGATAGTCAATACAAATGCGCCAACCAGTGACAGTTCTAGTTGGAACTAGTTCATTTCGCTCATTAGTCACAACCGTCATTCCTCCTTTCTTGGGAACACAGTGAACAGGGCTTACCCAAGGGCTATCCTCAATTGGGCAAATGATTCAAAGATCGAGAAGTTTTATGATTTCCTTTTAACAACTTCTTTCATCTTGGGATTGAGTCGACGTGACGTTCTACCACGGTTTAATCCTTCTTCAAAATTGATTTTGTGTTTGCAGAAATTGTGACTAATTCCTGGTATGTCGGATGTTTTCCAAGCAAAAGCTTGTTTGTGATTTTTGAGGACAGAAACTAAACTTTCTTTCTCACTATCCTTGAGCAATGAAGATATGACTACTGGAAGAAGAGAGTTTTCCTCCAAGTAAGCATATTCAAGATGATCCGGGAGGTTTGAGTTCGATATCTGTGGGTGGTTCTTCGATAGAGGATTTAATTCGCATCTCGTCATTGAAAGTTATTTCTTCAAAATTTTCTTCCTCTTCCTCCATTTCTTCTTCTTTCCGAGTTATCTCCTTCAAATTCTACTTTCATGAAATCATCAAATTCTTTGTCAAAATCGCTTCATTGATTTTTTCAGAAGTAGTCATGAATGGATCGGATTCGTTAAGTAATGCATCTAATTCTTCATCAGTGACTTCATCAATAATATCGATGTTAAAACAAGTGTCATCACTGAAATGTGGGTAGCGCATTGCTTTATCGATTAGAAAAGTGATTCGATCTTCCCAACTCCCAGGTTGAGTTCTTTTCCTTTTACTTTGATGATTGCATCAGCGGTATTTAGGAAAGGTCTTCCTAAGATGAGTGGAACTTTACTATCTTCTTCCATTTCCAAGATTACAAAGTCCACGGAAAATGAATTTACCGACTTGAACAAGCATATTTCTGCATTCCCACAGATATTGGTAGGAATGATTTGCTAATCGGATGCTCATTTTGTTGGTTTCAGGCTGTTGTTGCATAACTTGGAATACATCGAATAAGGCATCAAATTGATACTTGCGCCAAGATCGGCTAAAGCATCACATTTAACATTATTCCTGAAAGTACATGGAATAAGAAAGCTCCCAGGATCTCCGAGCTTTGGTGGGATCTTGTTTTGGACAATAGTTGAGCATTCTTCGTTAAGGAAAGTTGTTGATATTTGCTCAAGTTTGCTTTTGTTATTAAGAAGTTCTTTCAAAAATTTCCGTATTGGGCATTCCTCGCTACATCAATGAGAGGTACATTGAGTCTAACCTCTTTGATTATTTCAATGAACTTCTTATAACGCTCTTCCATCTTTTCTTTCTTTAGGCGTTGAGGATAAGGAATTTTTGGCGTATACTCCTTGACGGATGGAATGTTTTTCTTTATGGTGGTTTAAGTTGTGTTTGGTTCCTCGGTTTCATCCTCACTATCAATGGTGACAGGAGTATTAGGATTTGTTGGTGGATCGTACGAGAGACCACTTCTTGTGAAGACAGCATTGATATGCTCATTTCTTGTTTGTGGTGGACGGTACATCTTATCATTTGATGGTTTTGGGTTGGATTGGGTATTACTTGGCAATGAACCAGATGGTCTAGAGGAATGTTGGTCAGAAAGTCTGCCAAACTTGTTTTCAAGATCTTGGATAGATGCTTGATGATTTTTCTGTCCTTGCTCAACTTTGGCTTTGAGATTGAAAAATTGATTTTTGATAAAATCATTTGCGGATTTTGACAGCAATTACGAATTCTCATGGTTTCTCGAATCGGTTTCTTCCATCTTTTTGTCGGGATTTTGTGGTGGTGGATCGCCGTTCGCGGGTTGAGAATCACGGTTGTCATCCCTTAGCCGCTATCTTGCCAATTTCCGCATTTCGACCGTAATAATTACTACTATATCCTCCTCCACGGTATCCTCCTTGAGCGTAACTCGCTTCTCCTTCCTTCGGTCCACCCATAGGTTTATCGTCGCACTCGGACGATGGATGATTTCCTCCACAATTGTTGCATCCGTCTCGCATTTCCTTCATTTCATCTTTGATATCTTTGTATCATGAAGTCGATTTTTGAGGTTAACGCCTTCTTCTCCATGAGTTTTGAGGTATCGGTGTTTTCGACAAAAGCAACAGTTTTGCGGAGAGGTTTAGTTTTGGAATCTTTGGACCAATCAAGTTTGAGAAGTACTCGATCTTCGAGCAATTGATGTGCATCGTTGGGAGTCTTATAGAGAAAATTCCTCCAGCATCAAGGATGCCTTGAGAGATTTCATCTAGTCCATGGTAAAATATTTGGATAATGGTTCCTTTGGATAGTCCATGTCCATGACAACCACGAAGCAAATCTTTCATTCGAAGCCAAGCTTCGACAAGTGATTCGTTTTGGTTTTGGTTGAAAGCACGAATTTCTCCCATTAATCGATCAAACATGGCGGTGGAAAGAATCGGATCACAAAAGCTTGCCTCATCTCCTCCCAAGTATTGATGATTCCTGGGGTTAATTCATTATACCATACTTTAGCATCTCCGAAAGTGATGATGGAAAAAGTTTGAGTTTGATGGCATTGACATCGGTGTCGCCATAACGAAACATGCCGCAAATTTCGATGAATTCAAAGAATGTGCTTGTGCGGATCGGCCAGCGCACGGCCATCGAATTGACGGTCTTTGATCATAGAAAGGTGATGTCCCTTCACGGTGAAGTTGTCACCAAGATTGACAGCAACAATAGCACTTTCGGGGGTTGGTGCTACGGCTCGGTTGGTTCCCCACATGGGTTGATCGTCGGCCATGGGAAAAGGTAAATTGGTGAAAGGGTTGTAAACAACTTTGGCTTCTACGAGGTTATCAAATGGTGGGTTTTATACTCTTGGTACACGATTTTCCAATGGTATGAAAAGTGTTCTTCTTCTTCTTCGAATCAAACGTTCGGGGTTGGTAAGAGGTGTAATTGGTTCTATTCCACGCTCGAGTGTTCATATAATGACCTAGAGAATCCAGGAAATATCTAAACACACGGACAAACAACGAAAACAGTTTTATGGATCGAGGGTAACCGGATCGGCCATGGGTTGCGACCGATCGGTTAGACCAGCTGAGTTATGGTAAAATCGAACCGATTCGGTTGAAGGACAACCGATCCGGTTAAGTTTTCTCGAGAGAAAAATTAGGTTGAATCGACCGAGGGAAATTCAAAAACTTGTTGAAACACAATCAAATCCCCAAGCAGCCGCCAAAACTTGATGTGCTACGTGTGTACAAGTTTTAAATTTATAAAAGTTGAATTACCAATATTACCAATAACACATATGAGCAAGTATACTCGTCCGTTATAGCAAGATTATGAAGGTAAGTCGATCGTTCAGAGGATTTGAGTGAATCTAAGCACAAGTTTGAATTAACAGAGTCTATCCAAAACATATAACAAAGCAAATAGATATAATGAAATTCAGATGATTAAAAACTACACTTGCTTAAACTAGTTTCATATCATAAATTAATGTGATTGTGTTAACCTCTTAACATGTTGGTTATGATAATTAGTTGGAAGACTAATCTATTGTTCTTACAAGTTCAACCTTCGTCAAGATTTTAGTTCATAAAAACAAGCATTACGTTTAACCAATCAATTCAAGATCAATTCAAGTTTCATAAGTTTACATACATAAACTTAAACACAAAAACATCCATTTGTTTCATCAAATTGCCTAAGAAATGGTCAATACAAAAGGTAACCGATCATAGACAAAGCTAGGCAATTGATTCTCAACAGCTAATCTTATGACCTTTTAGATGTTTCCAACCAATCCAACTTGATAATCAAAAAGCGTTTCTATTACAACCACACCTTAGCTCCTTTGTATAATCAAGAATAATGGGTAAAAACAATCATCCATAGATAAAATGATTATGACTAGTTGAATAACAATAAGTTCTTTCGACCTCAACGATTACTATCAATTAGCCAAACTTGATTAACAAATGTCACTACGAAACTTTAGCACAATTGGTTCTTAGAATCAAATTGAAATTGAATTAAAACATGTTAACACAATCAATAACTAATCATATGATAATCGACATCATTTAAGCAAGTATATAAAGAAACTAGCCACTCATAGCTAACATGAACATAAACTCAGAACTTTGAACATTAGGAAACATGATTAAAAGTCTTACAATGCTTGGAATAAGATTACAAATGGTGAAGTAATGATTCCCAAAGTATTGGGGCTTCTTGGCGATTTGGCCTCCAAATGTGGAACTTCGGAACTCCAAACTGGATTTCTAAGGACAAATTTGAGAGCTTAAAGCTTTGTTTGATGAGTAGAGAGATTTGTATTTGAGGTGTGTCTCATATGCTCACAAATGGCCTCTATTTATACTAATTCCAAAGCCTAGGTTATTAATTGCTGAACTTGGCCTCCAAGGAGTAAGGAAGGGACTAGAATACACCAAGAGAAGGACCTAGAATCGTTTGGATGCAAAGGAGAAACTTAGTGATGAAGATTTGGCAGATGCAGCTTCTCCAACCGGATCGGTCATATGACCAACCGATCCGGTTGGTCTTCATAAAAGGGGCCACTGCCCGGTTAAGGGAAGCGACGAACGGTTGGTGATGGTCATAATGGCGTTTCTGGTCAAATTCCAACCGATCCGGTTACAGTTGTAACCAATCCGGTTGGATTTCCTGAGTTACGGAAACTTGATCTTTTCTTCTCTTTATCTTGTAGAACTTGGTTCTTCAATCACTAAGGTCTTCAAAGGTCCTTGAGATACTGATTTAGGCTTACTGAAACGGGAATATTCTATTCGCTGAACATTTCTTTATTTTCCTTCCGTTTCCCTGCACTTGGTTATAAACACTAGACAAACATCTTTTGATGCGTTTAAGTGTTATAATCACGCAAATATAACCAAATAACAAATATAAAAGCACACATAACGCTACTAAAAACATGCACAATCTGAGCGTTATCAAATACCCCACAAGTCTTCTAGAAATACATCACTATATTCTTTCACAACCGGAACTTCATCGACACTTTTCTTTTCAAGGCTTGTATCTATCACGTGTCCCAAAAAGGCATAATAACCACACAATAAATAGTTCCTAGCCTTCATCACAAAACATATCATAAGCTCACCTTTCCTCTTTTCACATTTACACACCAAAATACTCATTCAATAATAACTCAAGTCATTTCACTTTCTTTGAGTACCACCATACACAGTTAAAACACAAACTCCACTACAAAACCCAATTACAAACAAAAAAAAGTAGGGAAATACAAATTCGCACGATGCCAATTTCTTCACGTTGACAATGGCGCGGGGGGACCAGTGTGATGGCTAATGGCTTGTTGGTAGCTCAGAACATTTTCAATAGATGATGACACATTTGGTGGTGGCGGTGGTGATTGACAGTGGTAGTGGTGGGGGTGGTGGGTGAAGAAGAAAAGGAGTATGATTGATGGCGGTGGGACCCACGTGACAATTAATTATTTAATGGTACAGAGATAGCGGTGGTGGGTGACGGTGGTGACAATGGTGATGAAGGTTGGAGGTTACATTAAGGTCGTTTTCAGGCCGGGTTGGGTCGTTCAAGGCCATGAAGCAAGGCCATGTAGCCAGCCTAGAAGGTTAGGGTGAGGAGCAAGGCTAGAGAGCTAGGCCATGCTCTCAGGCTATTAAGCAAGGGTATAAAGCATGGGTGAGACGCAAGGCTAGAGAGCTAGGCCATCCGCAACCCCTTTTTCTTTAATCTGGGACATGATTTATTGCAAATATATCTATTATTTCAATCAACTGATGACAAGATATTCTTGGAGCAAGAAATATAGTCATGATTAAATAATAAAACTATTTTAAATGATACATTTTTATGATAAACGAGTTCATAAAACCACAAAAGATAATATTTTAGAACCTGAAAAAAAGTGAGTATCACAGTTAATAGATCGAGACGAGGAAGAACGAAACGAGCTTTTGTTGCCATGTCCCATGGATGGCGCCATGTTCACGTATCATGAGTGTAAAAGAGTATAAGTCGGGTTTTTGGGTGTCTCGTGTAGAACGGTAAAGACTTGGTTGAGGTCGGATATTTGGGTTTCCCGTTTAGAACGGTAAGGACCCTGTGAGAATGAAGATGTTCCTGTAGTCGGGGTAACACTAGCATCGACCGGGTACTTTCATCTTACCTCGTAAGAAAGGGTGAAGAGAAGGGTTTTTGTAAAGGAGGATCCCGTAGAGGCTGTAAAGTGTGTGCTTTCTGGGTAGAGCTGACTTACCCTAGTTTCGTGAATCATGTGGTATATATAGGGTAGAACTAGAGCAAAGGATGATGAAATAGGGGCCTTTGGCCTGGTCAATGGTTTAGGCCGTTATATAAATAATGGGCTTGTATAAGTATGTTGACTTGATCTATGTAATGTAATATACATAATACTTACGTAATCAAAGACTAAGTGTAATAAGGAAGTCTTTAAGCACCGCATTTGTCACCGTCACATTAACGTCACCCGACATTCTCTCTTTACAACCAAATCTATCACCAACTTAGTGTAATAAAACAAGCAACTTGACCATCAAAATATACCCCACATAAACACATGTATACCCACCAAAATACACACACACACAAAAAAAAACACAAAAACAGACAGTGCAAGACTCAGTCGTCCACAAGACTGAGTCATGATATTCTTGGTTGAAGACGCATCACATTGGGATGACCGTAATAAGGAGGACTCGGTCTTGGGGTGCAAGAGTCGGTCGTGAGTCTTTAAGACCGGTATAAAAGAGGGAACTGGGTGACCGTTCTACACACTCAAATTTAAAATTTTAACTATTATATACCATCTAAACGTTTTCTTTTTTAGAATAGGTTATAATTTTTGACAAAATAATACAACTCAAAGTCACAAATGTTGCTCGTGATAAACAAACTCTACACAAGTTTGAATAATATTATCAATTGAATGACTACTAGTTAATTGCTTGAGGATACATCATGTTTGTCCAAACTCAAGGTAAGACAATACACAAGTTCAATAAGCCAGTTTGCGGTCTTAAAACATAAATAGCAAGGCTTTGATCAAGTGGTTAATACCCTTGCCTCTTGTGAGAGAGGTCAAGGGTTCGATTCTCACCTCACGCAAGACCAGAAGTCCTTTTCTACCTTTAGAACCGGAAGCAACGTCTCTACCTTAAATAAGGATAAGGTTGTCTACATCTCAACCTCTCCCATATACTGTGAAAGACATTATTGAAACTTGTGAAAGACGGTATTGAGATTTACTTTCCTTTGCTTTACTTTTGCATTCTTAAACCATAAAAAGCTTGTTGCACTAAGTTTGCACAATTGGTAGGCCTTTTACACATTTTAACACATCAAATGTTAAGTATATAATAACCAAAAAAGGGCATAAAAAGTTAAATTTATCAAAACATACCCCTCACAAAAGTAAGGTGTTGTTTGTTTATTAAGAGGCTATGAATCTAAATCTGATTCGCACATCTGAATCTAAATATGGAGTAGAAAAGTCTGAATCTGATTCCCATCTTAATCTGAATAAGTGATTGAAAACTCTCAACATGACTCAAGTAAAACTGTTTGTTTTTCTAAAAATATCTAAATATTAGTTTTTACAATTAAATATAAAACCATTCCATTCGCACAATAAATTAATTCTATTAAATATAAGAAACCAAATTTTAAAATATAATCAATTTAAAGTTAAATGTATTTTAAATAAAACATGCAATTTCATGTTTATTTGACAAAAATATACGTGTTAGAGTTTCAATTGAACTTTTTAAAATGATTAACTATATGGATCGCGTTAGAGTTGAGATGTATGAGCACGAAATCGAACCCTTCAACTTAAAAAAAATATATGAATTGTCATATATCATCTTATACATTCTTTATCTAACATAACATATGCAGTGATTCTATTTAATATTTTTAATACGAAAACTAAAGGTGAAACAAGAAAAAAAATGAATGAAATGAAAAAAAATCAAAAATAATAATAATAAAAAAAAATTCTAAAGCGCATCCGAAGTTTCTCGTTGACTCAGGAGACTGGCGCACGTGTTGCTGATCATATTTTTAGTAGGATTAGCTTTGCTATTGCTAGAGGAGTGGGGCCTAATTAGTTTCTCGGCTTCCCACTAATTCCCTGTAAATCCTATGATTTCTCTAATTAAGTGATGTTTTATAAAAAAAAATAATATAAAATAAAATTAAATAAAAAAATAAGAATAAAAAAAGAGACATTAAGATGTGTTAATACACCCCCTCCACATCTAGTTCAATAAGAGGTTTTTGCCTCTTATTTATCTTAATGGTCGGAAAAAAACAAACGCAAGGATTGCCTCTGAATGACAGGAAAAAACAAACAGTCTTAATGATCTAAATGTCTGACCGCATCTGAATGAGTTAAATTAAGATATTATTAACAGGCATTTTTGAAAAAACAAACACCACCTAAGTGTACAATTTTTTTGACACTAAACCATGAACACGTGTTTAACATCAACCAATTAAAACACCAGAATACCTTTTTGGCAAAGATAAAATTTGCATTTGAAAATGTTTATGCTCTAGAGGCACTTTATTTTACATACCTTTAAATTGGTGCATATCAATGGACAATTGTGGACCGTCCAATCAAAAAAACAGTTTTTAAGAATAAAAAACACGGAAGGACCATTTATGTAACTTCTGCAAACTTACCCCGTCCAACCTCACTCCCAAACTGATCACTTTCCAGAATCACAATTCACAATTACTTTCTCTCTAAATGAAAACTTCAAAATAAAACAAAAACATAACAAATCATCCAATTTTAACCATCAAAATCAAAGAAAACACAAAAAAATGAACGAATTGAGGCAACCAGAACCA